>CM056508.1:9247037-10447037 GCA_029783415.1 Anisodus acutangulus
TGTAGGAGCATCATCTCCTGCTGTTCCAACAAATGCTGGGGGCACAGATTGGTTTGCACAAGCACAGGGTTCAAAAGCTGCTTCACTTTCCCGTATTGGTTCACAGCCCATGTGGACTTCAGTGAGCAATAGTGCTGGTGGTTCTGTTCTAGGATCATCACAGCCTTCATGTAGACCATGGGAAAGGGGTGATCTCTTGAGGCGTCTGTCTACTTTCCAACCCACAAACTGGTTTGGGAAGCCTAAGGTCTGACTGAAAGATTTCTTTTGCATCATCTCTTAAGACAATTGCATGATCTGTAAAACCCTTCTTTGCTTTTATGTTTATTGGGAGCTTGTTGCAGAAATTCCATCACATAGATAAGAGACACAATTTATGTTGGTTTGTTTCAGGATTAGGATGTGGTGCATGAGCACAAGGATGCTTACGTGATAGAATTTGAATAATTATGTTTTAAGATTGTTTTTTTGATGAAGTAAGAAGTTTCATTGAAGGCATTAAGAAGTTCAAACAGATCCACAAAATATTACAAAAGGTACTGTTAGCTCCAATGCAAATCAGCTAGGCTATGCTCAAGTAGCTAACAAAATCTAAAAACTGAACTGAAGAATTTATGGTGATTCGATTATACCAACTAAATAAATGTAAAAAGCATTTGGCTTTTAGGGAATGATTAGGAGTTGATATGCCATAAAAACATCTGGGGTTCCTTACTGTCCATACAACCCAAAAAATGTTTGTTCGTATCATCTTCCAGACTTTTCTGATGGCTTTACCAACTTTTCATCTGCGCCAGCTTTCGACTGCTTCTTTCACATTTCTTATCATGACCCAACTAAATCCATACAACCCAAAAAATGCTTAAGATTGTTAACTAGTATGCAGTGGCAGAGATACAGTGTCTCAAGGGTGGTTAAGCAAACACCCTTCGTCAGAAACTATTCCGTGTATATAGGTCAAATACCACTTTATATAAATATATACTCCCTCCGTCCCAATTTAAGTGTCTTAGTTTGACTTGACATGGAGTTTAAGAAATAAAAGGAGACTTTTGAATCTTGTGGTCTTAAATTAAAGATGTGTGGAGTCTTTTAAATCTTGTGGTCTTAAACTTGCCTTGGAAAACTTACTAAATATAGAAAGAGACACTCTTTTTGGGACAGACCAAAAAGGAAAGTAAGACACTTAAATTGGGACGGAGGGAGTATTACATTTGAACATCCTTGACACAACTGAGAGAGGCAGCCCCGGCCAAGGGTGTTCAAAGTGAGGTCGAGTGCACAGGTTTGATTCCCGTGTTCAGCATATTTATCCACCCACTTCTGTTTTCCCAAAACTAAACAGAAGTGATCTTTTAACCCCGTGTATGAAGTGCTCCTAGTTAGTCTGGGGTAGGGGGAGAGTAGGCGTATTCCAGATACATCCTTCTCTTCGCATTCCTGCAAAAAAGCTGTTTACTTTTTGGAATCCGTGACTACAGGTTGTCAATGAGCAGCTTACTGTTGCTCACTCCGTATCAAAAAGGTGCATGATTCAATCGGTTCTGAACAGATTCTTTAGCACTTTAAACTATTCACATGTGTTTAATGTGATTGTAGTTGTCCCACGTCGAAAGAGAAAAGTGTGCTTATTACAGATGCAAAGCCGTAAATAATAATAAATTTATCGGGACTGTTTATAAATTAAATGTTTTTTTTCCAACTCTGAATGTGGTGTGTCCTACAACTCCCTTTTTCCTTGTGCTTTACCCTGTGTGTTAAACATGACAATGGCAGCCCTTATTGCTTCTTTGCTTTGGTATTTCGATCAGTTCAAAATTCTTCCATCATGGTGAAGTACATACTTTGCACAACTCTTGTAATGCATTTGTTGACTCAGGCTTCAAGTTCACTGGCCTGTGCTAGAAGAGGCTGGGAGAATGTGGATGTTGATACAATTGAGTGCGGAGCTTGTGGTGCTAATCTGAGATTCGTTTCTTCCGCAATGTGGACCCCTGATGAAGGTGAATTATTTTTTCATTGACTATAAGGCTTTGTTGGTAGGTATTTTAGCTAAAATTTTGCTTCACCAAGATACTTCTCAAAATAATCAAATTGCTGATGCAGATATTGTGGTAAATTATCTTAAGGAGTATGACCAGGCCCAAGGAATCTGACACGATGTTAATATTATTTAGGAGAGTTCTACAATTTGAAGTTTAGCTTATTCTCATTTCTCAATATTCAGCAGAGGCAGTCAACTGGACAACAAGGAATCTTCGAAATTTTACATTCAGTTGAGTCTTGGTCATTAGAAGATGGTATAGTTGGTCAGCAAGAAATCTAAAAAACAAAAGAGAACAAATCTTGATTAACATCCTTTAAAATATGTCAATGAGATATATGATTTCTTCGTGTCTTCTCTTCAGAATTTTACTATTTCAGCATGTGTGTGCGCGCGGGTGTGTATTTGAGGGAGGGATAGGGAGAAAATTGTATATAGAAAACGTTGTGGAATCTTGCTCGAAGGTTTTCCTCCTCGCTCTCTTCTCCTACATTTATTCTTCACTTCTAGTTATTCTCTTTCTTCCCAAGTGCTCTTAAATTCTGTTTATCTCTATTTTTTGGTTCTCATAACTTTTCCAGCCTCAGAACAGCTCTAAAGAAGTCAATCTCAACAAAGTTGTCCATATTTGCTCATTCTGTCCCTACTTTGATGCATATAAAGTCCAGCTGTAGAAGAAGTTATTTCCCCAAGTTAATCTTAAATTGAAAGATTCTATTTCAGTTGCTTTGAACCCCAAGGATCTTTCTGTGTCCTTTTCTGAGTTATTCATGGTGCTAATTCATTGAAACTCTGTTGTGTAAATATCTGGTGAACTCTCTGTTTTTTTTGGTAGCTCCCGCTATGCGCGGGTCCGGCCCTTCCCCCGACCCCGCGCATAGCGGGAGCTTAGTTTACCGGGCTACCCTTTTTTTTATTTCCTTTTCATATTTGATGTGTTAGATTCATCGAGAAAAGACTTCCGTTGGAAGAACTCTTAGGTGGATCATAAAACATGAATGATCATAACGGTGTAATTTGCTTTCAGCTCTAACTAGAATTTTAGTGCAAGAAACATTCATCATAAGGGTATCACTTAGGTTCAAAAAGTAAAATACATTTTGTATTAGATGCATGCTTCTATATCCTTCAGTACTGTCATACTTATCCCTGAAGGGGAGCCTTGGAGTAACTGGTAAAGTTGCCTCCATGTGACCAGGAGGTCACGGGTTCAAGCCGTGGACACAACCTCTTGTGGTCCGGCCCTTCCCCGGACCCCGCGCATAGCGGGAGCTTAGTGCACCGGGCTGCCCTTTATTGTCATACTTATCCTGTCCATTATTCTTTGAGTTCACTTTTAATTAATGGGAATTTAAATAATGCAAGTTTGTAAGTTTATGTCGTACTTTAGGAAGCTACAGCTCAACTCTCCCACAATAGCGTATGGACAAATGCAGATTACTCCCTTGTTTATTATTTGATTGTTGGTTATGGCTTTTATCCACCTTTTCTTGTGAAAAAAATCATTTTATTCATACTTTCTTCCCTTTCCAGTGCAATCTGTTCAGCTCTCCATAATTTCTGTTATTGTGGGATAAAGTTGCCGTAAGTTCCAGTTTGCTGTTGTTGCTCTTATATTTCTTCCTATGCAAGGAAGTGGATCCAGTTGATATAGTTTTCTGCTAGCCTCCCCCCCCCTAAACAAGACCATACGAACTGTATTCTCACCTTTTTGCAAAGATAAACCATCTTGAAAGAGAAGAACCTGGTTTTGCGTGATACTTGTATCATATATGACTATGCTACTTCCTTTTAATGTGTTTGGTTTCTATGAAAAACTGTCTTTTGTATTAACAGTGTGTAGTAAAATTGTTGCTTCACACATGAGGAAAGTTTTCTCATCTGTTAGTTATTTTTGATAGCTGATAATGCGGGGGAAGAATTTGCAAAGAAACTTGATGAAGGGCACAGGGTCACTTGTCCTTGGAGAGGAAACAGCTGTGCAGAAAGTTTGGTCCAATTCCCTCCTACACCACCATCGGCCTTAATTGGTGGTTACAAGGATCGATGTGATGGATTACTTCAGTTTCCTTCACTTCCAATTGTGGCTGCATCTGCAATTGAGCACATCAGGGTCTCTCGAAGTTCAGAAATTGATCGCCTTCTAGCTCCGTCACAGGCTTTTGGTTACATGGAATCCATCTATAGGATAGAGATTATGTCAGGAACTGAGACCAACATAGAAGATATCTTCCTTGTATACTCTCGTGTAAGAGTCTCATTTCATTTAAATTGCTACATATTATCACTCTGTTATTGAGTTCTGAATAAATAGAAACTATTTGCAATTTAGGCCAATAAGTTGATAAGCCTGTGTGGATGGGAGCCAAGATGGCTTCCAAATATTCAAGATTGTGAAGAACATTCTGCTCAATCAGCTAGGAGTGGGTACTCCATTGGTCCAACAAAATACCACACCTCTCTGCAAGATTTTGGCCATGGAGAAAATGTATTGCCTTCTTCAAAGAAAAAAAATTATAGTAAGAAAGAAACTGAGTGTCACAGGTCTAAAGGTGAATCTAGGTCGCCTTTATTGGATTGTAGTTTGTGTGGGGCCACCGTGAGAATCTGGGACTTCCTCACTGTTGTCCGCCCTGCTTGCTTTGCTCCAAATAGCAATGATATCCCTGAAACAAGCAAGAAGATGGCATTGACACGTGGAGTAAGTGCTGGTAGTGGAATCAGTGGATGGGTTGCTGCTGATGGTGTGGAAAAGGAGCAGACAGAAGACCTTGATGAAGCTGCAACAAATGAAGAGGGCAGGTCTTTGTCAAATGTAGGAGTAGATCTGAATCTCACAATGGCTGGTGGATTATCCTCTTCACAGGTGAACATGGATGCGAGGCGTGAACAATTCCAAGATGTCGATAAACGAAGATATCCAGTTACTGGGCAACCTTCTAGCAGTGAGCTTGGTGGTCAAGCAGCTTCATATGAATCCCGAGGCCCTAGTTCTCGCAAACGAAACTTAGAGGAAGGTGGAAGCACAGTCGACAGGCCACAATTGCCAGTACAACCGGCGGATAGTGTTGAAGGCACTGTGATAGACCGTGACGGAGATGAAGTAAATGATGGTAGTCAGTACTCGGCTGGCCCATCAAAGCGTCCATGCCAGTCTGATGCCTTCGGGACCCACCATACCTCATATGGAAAGGATTCATCAGGTGCTGGTCCTAGCCTGTCGCTTGGTTTTGAGATTGGTACAGGTACTTCCAAAGATGATATATTTGGCCGAAGACACGAACAGCAAATTGGTATGCCCTCTACTCGAGACTCAACATGTGTTTCATCTGTTATTGCAATGGACACTGTTCACAGTACAGATGATTCAATGGAAAGTGTTGAGAATCTCCCTGGAGACTTTGATGATGTTCATTTCCCTTCTACATCTATGTTAAGAAGTGCAGACCCAGTGGAAACTTCAGAATTGAACTACAGTAATCAAGCACAACAGAGTACTTGTCCAGCTGTGGTCAGAAGTGCTGGTGAAATGGGTGTTAGTAGTACAAATGATGAAGAAGTCGTGAATGCTGATATTGCCACTGCCAATGTGAGGGATGGCCCTAGCTTCGGGATCAGTGGAGGAAGTATTGGAATGGGTGCTAGTGATGAAGCTGAAATCCATGGGACAGATGCTTCTGTGCACAGAGCAGATAGCGTCGCTGGTGAGGTAGAAGCAGTTGCTGAAATTACTGAAAATCAGGGGCAAACAGGTGAATTTGCTCCAGATCCCGGGCTAATGGGCGAGTATGTTCCTGATGAAGTGGACCGTGGAGATCCTAATGGTGACAGTCAAGATCTGACATCTCGTTCAGTGGGAAGGGCTGATAGTGGCTCAAAAATTGTTGGATCAGCCAAAGCAGAATCCATTGAAAGTGGTGAAAAGACTTGTAACATGCAACCTATGCTCCCGAATAGTCCACACCCTTCTCTTTCGTGCAACGCAGTTGTATTTTCTGCCCATGAAGCATCCAAAGATGAAGTTACCCAAAATAATGCACCAGCAACAGATGATTGCGGATTCATCGATTCAGGCTATACGCTTGTGAACGGGACAGGTAGCCTTCCTGCTTGAGTTTCAGGTTATCAATGTCTACTGTTTGTTACTACCTCCCTTCTTTCTCTCAGACTTGTTTGAATGTGCGTGCAAAAGCACCTTGTATTGATAAAAAAGAGGCAGCTATGTTAGGAAGTTTCTATATTCTAGTAAATAGTATCTCATCTCTCAGTTGATGCTAACATCACAAAATAGACTTTTTTTTTACAAAATAGACTTCATTCAGCTTGGAATAGGTAAACTCATATTCAGGTAAACTGCTGCTATTGTTTCATACTGATGCTAACTGTGATTGGATTCAGCACATCCTGGATGGAACTTTACATTGAATTAGGCATTGTTTTGGGTCCTTTCTTGATACTCCTCGATTGAGACTTCACTTTTTTCCATTTTAGACATCATTGTTTTATACTTTTAGTATTTTTTTCTTCTTTAATTCAAGTTTTACTGATTTGGTTATTCATAGCTTACTTGCTGAAATGATGAAAATGAATGTTATTCAGGGCCTCCTATTGGAGAAAGCAACTATGAAGAAGCTGTTGAATTTGATCCAATTAAGCATCATAATTTTTTCTGTCCTTGGGTAAATGGAAATGTTGCTGCTGCTGGCTGCAGTAGTAGTGGCAGTTCCTCTTCCAACACTGGTGCTATTGCTCTCTGTGGTTGGCAGCTGACATTAGATGCTTTGGATTCTTTCCAGTCACTTGGACATGTTCCAGTCCAAACTGTTGAATCTGAATCAGCTGCATCTCTGTACAAGGTAGTTGATTTTACACATGATATTCCCAGCAATGACATTTGTAGACTTTGTGAAGGAGAAGAAATTTTCTTTTGTTGTTTCTAATATGACTGTCTTTTTAATTTTTGTGTTGTTAATTTGCTAGATATCTTAACATGATATATGAGCTTGACTGTTAACAGATGGAAAAAGGAAATAACATGTTTTGCAGTATCATGTGCTGTTCCCTGAAGCTTTCCACTGCCAAGTGATTGCTTTCACTAATAAATAGTTCTCTGGAAATCGTTTTCGCAAGAACTCAAATCTCTATTTCTTCTTATCTGTATGTAGATTAAAATCTCTTGTATGTTTCCTTGAAAGGATGTGATGAAATTGCTTCCCATTGTCCTCTCAGACCATGATGTTTGTTGTCTGTTTGAATAACTACCCTTCACTTAATAGCTCGGTGGAGTTCATTTCTTTTTAACCCATTGTTTTTCAATTAATTCTTGATTTCTGAGGCCAATTATCTGATACAACTTTTCGCAGGATGATCATCGTGCACCAGGCAGGAAACTCTTGACGCGCCACTCTTTTAGCAAACATCATGGGCATAACTGAATGTGAAACTAGGCCTGAGACTTACAATCTGGTATATTTTGTTGCTTGCGCTCTTCTTATGACATATTGACGATCTTTTACTGTTTTACCACATCATTTGATGGATAATGCTTACTACAATTATCACTACCACCAGTAACAGCCCCCTATTAATTGGCTCGAAAGCATAACATGTTGGTATAACTTAGTTCAAGCTGGTAGCATGATGGTAGATTCTACATTGAGCCTGCCAATCTCAGCCTATAGAATCCTCTAGAGTTCATTGGTCTAAAGAGAGAAATCAATTATTTTAGCATACATGACTCATGAGTCAAGACTATCTATTTTCTGTTGCTAGAGGAAGTTAGGTGATTTCATGACTGATATGCCAATCTGTATAAGAGTTATATAGTGCTTTGAAAGGTCGTTGCTTCATGTTATTTGTACTATATTTGACTATTTTAGCCTTCTTTGATCAGGGCCCGGTCCAGAAATGTTGACGTACCCCAATGGTCAGCTTTGCAGTGTTTGGTCAATCAATACTGTCTGGAAGAGAACTTTTCATTCATGAAGGTGATTGTCTCGCTGAAGTTGAAATTCTGTTATAGCAGTTATATATGTAGAAGAGTTGTGAAGGATATTCTACATATATTCTGGATTTTCGTGGATTCCCTTGCTCACTGCTTTTCTTAGTTCGAACCTTTAATAATGCCTTAAAGGAAGAGGCTGAGTTAGTTGAGGATACTTTTCTTTTTATTACGTAGGCTTTTCAGACATCCTGAAATTTGAGACAATGAAGTTGTGCGAGTTATTATGTAAACTTATAAATGCCTCGAGCTCTATTTATATAAAGAGCATTTGGCCAGCTTAGACTCTCCTTAAAACTTGATTTGTTTATGAACTTATTGAATTTAGATGTGCCATCGTGATGCTGTTAGTGGTGTTTTCCTGAGATGTAGTTGAATAGCATAACTTGGTCCTTGATTCTGAGGATTTCACAAGTATTTCTTGACTGATTTCAAATCTTTGCATTAGAGGATTAGTTCTTTGGTGTTGGATTTCTCTGTCCCCAATTTCAAACGAATCAAGAAAGTAAGTTTTGCACTCTTTTCTTTTCCTTCCTCAAACAAATATTGAATGAACTTGGTCGAAGGGTTCTTTTTTATTAGGGATAATTTTATAGACCTCTCCACCAGGTTTAGCTCTATACCACTCATTTTCTTGTGGTTTATAATATTACACTTACCTCTCTTATTTTGCCCTTTTTATAACAATTCTTTTAATTTATTAATGAAAAATATTGTGATAAGACTAATTTGACCCTCTTAATATACTATTTCATATTATTAAGTTTGTAGCAGTGAAGATAGAGAGAGCGCTTCAAGTATCTTGGGTCTGTAATTCAGGGAGACGGGTAGATTGACGAGGATGTCATTCATCGTATTGGAATGGGGTGGGTGAAATGGAGGCTTGCCTCCGGGGTACTATGCGACAAGAATGTGTCGTAGCTTAAAGGTAAGTTCTACAAAGTGTTAGGTTAGACCAACATTGTTGTATGGTGCCGAGTGTTAGTCAGTTAAGAATGCCCACGTTTAAAAGATGAAGGTAGCGGAGATGATGATGTTCAGATAGATGTGTGGGCATACGAGGAGAGATATGCTTAGGAACGAAGTTATACGGTACAAGGTGAAAGTGGCATCGGTGGCAGACAAGATGAGAGAAGCAAGACCGAGGTGGTTCGGACATGTGAGGAGGGGTGATGATGCGCCAGTAAGGAAGTGCGAGAGGTTGGTTGTAGCTGGAGCTAGGAGAGGTAGAGGTAGGCCGAAAAAGAATGGAGGGAGGTGATTAGACAATATATGACGCAACTTCAGTTGACTGAGGACATGACCTTAGATATGAAACTATTGAGGTTTAGGATTAGGGTAAAAGGCTAGTAATATATAGTTAAGTGTGGGGAGGGAGGGGGTGAGTTTTCCTCCTCTCATTTCATTTTAGTATCAGTTTTCAGATATCACATTGTTTTATTTCCTTGATGAGTATTACTATATATTTCCGCATTTGTTTTATATCTTGCAATTTGTTGTCCATTTTATATATTTCTGCTACAAGTATTGTTCTTCTGAGCCGAGGGCCTACCGGAAACAACCTCTCTACCTCACAAAGATAGAGTTAAGGTCTGCGTACATTTTGCCCTCCATAGACCCCCACCTTGTGGGACCACACTAGATTTTGTTGTTGTATATTATTAATTTTGTAAACTTATTTTTACTTAATATTTACTGTCAAAATTCTTTAATAAAGCCGTGCCTATTTTATTTGTTTCGCCTTTTTGGTTAACCTATTTTCTCTGTCAAGTTATGCGATTCATCAGAACTTCTATCCGGGCACTTGTCGACTTCTTAGGATCTTTGTTAATCAACTTCACTCCTTGTGTCGTTGATACTTCCCAGGAGATTATAACATCAGAACTTCCATTATGGGATTGTTGTTCTTAATTTCATGGCTATTAATGAACTTATCTTGATCTCTGTATATGGACATAGAAGAAAATTGTAGGAGTTTCAAGAATTGGATTCAAATATAGAATAAAAGATTTTGGAGTTTGAATATTTGCAAAAAATTGAGCTCTATAAAATACGGCAGCATCAAAGATGAAGTGCAACTGATACGAGCAGAACCAAACTTTACCATTTAGGAAAACTTTTGCAATTAAAACAACCCTAATGCATTTTCTTCTTTTCTAAAACTTCAATACCTATTTCTTTTGACAATATATGGTAAATAATGGATTTTGGGTCTAACTCAACCTCAAAAGTCCCATTCCATATCCGATGTGGGACTCTTAACACACTCATGCACACCCAGATCTTGTTAACTGGAGCGTGAATAATATAATTTGGGGCCCCAACATTGGTGAACAAAGAATTGAAATGAGTCTAGCTCTGATACCATGTAAAAAATGGATCTTTGGCCTAACTCAACCCCAAAAGCTAGCTTGTAGGGCGATGATTGTCTAAGTCCATATAAAGAGTCTATGTTTTCATTCTATATCCGATGTGTGACTCTTAACAATATGCTTCGTTCATGCAAACCTGACTTGGGAATATTAACAATGCAGGAGGATGAAAATGAATTGAGAAAAGAGATTTACATAATTAACTAATTAAAATAGTACTCTTTAAAAGGGGCTAATTAGTCCGATCATAATATTTTTATTAATAATAAATAAATTAAAAAATTAACAAAGAAAATAAAATAAGGAGGTATGTGTAATATTATAAATCACAAGAAAGGTGAGTGTTATAGAGCCAAACATGGGGGGAGGTTTCTGAAATTATTCATTTTATTATGAAATTCCTGGAGATAAATATTGTTTGTGGTCAATTTTATTCATTTGCAATGTTCTAAATTTCATAGACGAGAAGAACGTTTGTATGTCTGAATCAAAATCATTTGGGTCTCACCTTTAGAAAATAAAAAGAAATACGTACTTCCTTTGTCTTTTGGTAATTTCACTAATTGAGAGTAAATTTAACATATTTTAAAAAGCTAAATTGAACTAGAATAATTTACATTTAGATTAAAGTTATATATTGAAGATCAAACTAAGTAGTATAAGCTACAACTTTTCTCAAATCAAAATTGTTAATAATATCTCAAATATTAATTAACTTATAGGATTTAGGGTTAAATTTGATACTCTAGCATTTTATAACTAAATCCCGCTAATGTAATTCAATGCGGTTTATGTGGATCGTATTCTCTACAAGAAGCGAACCCTCAGAAGTATTTCCTTACTTCTCTTTCTCTTTAAATCTTATACTAGTAGTTCTTACTTTTAATAGTATCCGTTCGATCGACTTGATTCTCTTCAATTAAAATAAGAGTATATTTTAAGGAGTAATTCAACATGTTCTTTATAGATACTTCACTAACCTTAATTTAAGAATATTTGGTGAATATTCTATTAGTATGGACACAAGTGCAGGTTACTCACATAAGTAATTTCTTTGTTTAAAATTAGCATGAGGTCTTGGATGCAATTAGCACACTAGGTTTAATGTTGAGGTATTCCTTAAATTGTACACTCCTAAAGTAGGAAACAAACCACCATATTTGCAATATTGTAGGATTCAAGGGGGTGGCCTAATGATCAATGAAGCAGGTGCAAATTTTGGAGATCAGGACAGTCTATTAGAGACAAAAAACATTACAATAAGCGAGTTCTTTTCATCAGCATAAACCTTGATGGGTAGAGTTACCTAGTCTAAAGCTGACTCTAACACCAATATTATCCACTTATTACTTGATACTATGGCTGGCCAGTGGGCCGGGTCGGCCCTGTCCCGCCCTGACACCGTCCCAGTCCGGCCCTGAACTCGACTTTTTTTTAAAAAAAAAATTGCGGTATCGGGATTCAAACAGGATGGGACATGGGTTCGTCCCGACCCGATCCCGATCCCGTCCCGATCCCGCCCGAAACCCCCTTTGCACAAATAATCGTTGCACCAACGACCATTTTACATTTTGGTCGTTGTGCAACGACCATTTTTGGCCTCCCCCTTCCCCCCAACCCCCTACCCCCTTAATATTTATTTTTAACCCATAAGTTATTATATTTACACTTTAACGCAATTTTCCAAGTATAAATACCTCATTTTCTCTTCATTTTTCTCACAAATCTTCCTACAATCTCTCAATCTATCTCTCTACAAGTCTACATTGTCTACTAAATATTCAATTTTATTTATTCATTTGGGAGTGAAGTTGGCAACTAGCTTGAGGATCTTCCATCGAGCAAAGTTTTAATTTTTAACCTCTCGATTACACGTCGACGTTACGTCGGCGTTTGGTACATTCGTTCCTTCATTAAATTATTATTGTCTGTTTATTTTATTTAGCGCACTTAATTTTATTTACTTTAATTATTTATTAGTATAATTATAAATTTATAATGGAAGGATTTAAACGTATGTTTACGGATAGGGGTCATGCTTCTTCTAGTAGAGGCAACAAGGGCAATGGTACTTCTTCTAGTCATCCTATTTCTAGACAGAATCATATTCCTACACAGGATGATTTTGTTGATACTGAACATTTTCCTACAATACCATTAGATTTAGTCGAGGAACTATTTTCTGGAACTCAAGAAGACTTTAGTTTAGACGATGATCTAGATGATACACTCACTAATGTAGATGACAACACACCCACTAGTGCACCTTCAACTGAAATGCCTCCTACTCCCCCTAGTATGAGACGAGGTCCAGCAAACCGACCATTAAAATCAGATGCATGTACATTTTGATAGGGACGTAGAGAATCAAGTAGCTAGATGTAAAATTTATAAAAATGTTTTAAAATTTAAAACTGAAAAAGGTCACGGTGGGACGGGGGGGTTTAATGAGACACGTAGCAAGGGCTTATTCAGCTAGGTATGCCCAATACGAGGCTTCAAAACCGGGTGCGCAAACGTCCGCTCCATCGGGACAAGGTTCACATACTGTCCCGGACCAAGTACAGGGTCAAATTAACCCTATGACGGGGGAAATTGTAGGCCCTAAATACAATAAACATAGAGATAGGGAAGCAATAACAAAATTAGTTGATGTGGAGGGTTTGCCTTTTTCATTTCCTTCATCTCCCGATTTTATTCATTACATTAGAAATATGTATAATCCTGCTTGTAACAGTTTTCCTAGATCAACTGTTAAGAGAGATGTATTTAAATTTGCACATGAATATCAACAATATTTACGTTATTCATTATATAATTTTAATGGCAAAGTGGCTATCACTTCTGATATAGGCCGTAGTACTAACGACCATGATTATTTAAAGGTAACCTATCATTGGATAGATTATAAATGGTCTATGCAAAAACGTATCTTAGCGTATAAATATATAGATGATAGGCACACTGTACTTTTATTGCAGAAAATATTTATCAAGTGTGCGATTATTACGGAATAACTGATAAAATTATGACCATTACATTATATAACGCTTCTTCTAACAATTACGCTATTACAATTTTAAAAAATAGTTTAACTCCATTTTTTCCAGATTATTTTCATATAAAATGTGTGTCCATATATATAACTTAGTTGTAAAGGATGCTCTATAACTTTTTGAAGACATTTTTAGTAAAATACAATTTGCTATAAATTTTATTTTTAAAAATAATAGAATACAACGAAGAAAAAATATAAAAAAACTTGTTACAATTGCCAACTACCTTATAGAAAAATTCAGAAGAAGTATCTACTAGATGAAATTCTTTATACGAGCAACTAATTGTTGTTTATGACTATAGAAAATCTGTAACTTTATTTTTTAACTCTCATAATCAAAATCCAGCTGATATGGTTGTAGATAGCGATTGTGGAAAAATTTCTGAACTTATTGTATTTTTAGAGAAATTTTTTCAAGCAACAAAAGAATTTTCCGGTATATATTATCCTACTATTTCAACTATGTTGTTTTATATAGCTCTAATATTTTTACTGCTTAATGAATATATGGATAAATCAGCTATTAAAAAAATGTTTATCAAAATAAAAATATATTTTATTCCTATTCCCACTATTTATATTATTGGTGTTGTATTAAATCCGACTATTAAAATAGACGGTACTAAATCATTTATTGAAACTATTTACGATTGTATAGCAGTACTACCACCTCCAAGTCCCAAAATCCAAATCACCCACCACCTATTGAACAAACTAAAGAACAAGTGTTGTCTAGCGCAGAAGACGAATGCAAAAAAGTATATAGGTTTTACCAACAAGAAAGTGCCAGCAACCTATCGACTTCCATACCATCTTCTTTTTCTTCAACACAACCTCACAAAAGATATTTTGTTTCTGCGGCTAGTATTGAAAGCCTCAGAAATAGAATGTGCGGCCGTACCGCTACTAACCAAATTAGCGAGTTTGATATTTTTGTTTTGCAGGGTTATGTACCGTACCAAACAGTTCTCAATGAAGAAGGACGTGAAGACTTGCTGAAATACTGGAGGGGGAATGAGAAGACCTTTTCGACACTTTCAATGATGGCCCGAGATGTTTTGAACATTCAAGCGTTATCAACAGCGTCTGAAAGCACTTTTTCTGCCGGCAGATATCAAATAGGAGAGCACAGACATTCATTAGCAGGAAATACCTTGGAGATTGTAGTATTATTTAGAGATTGGATACGAGCGGAGCGGAGAAGGTGTGATCAACCGGAGATCAACGAAGAAGAAGACGAAAACTACAACGAAATCTTATCCGAAGGTGGTGGAAGCGACGTAGAGCAATTTGACCAACAAATATCAATTCCAACCGAAGAACCACAGGAAATTATCAAGAAATTAGAACAGGTTTTTTTTAGAATGTAATTTTTTTAATTGTAATTTTATTATGTAATTTGCAACTTTTGAACAACACCACAAAGTTGCAATTTTGACAATTGTATTTGTATTACAAAAAAAATCTTATGTCTATTAAATAATATAAGAGACACAAAAACAATCTTGTGATGTTTTTATTACACTATCTTGTTTAATTATTGAGTTTTTATATATATATATATATGTTATTTTTAAAATTAAGTGCAAAAAAAAAAAAAAAACCACCCCGATCCCGATTCCGACGGGATCGGAAACGGGACGGGACGGGACGGCGGCAAATCCCGCCAGTCCCGATCCCGGCCCACTGGCCGGCCTTACTTGACACTCATTGAGCTTTGCTAATTTACAACTTACTAGAAACTTTTTGCGAGATTTAGTTGTTTCCCTTCTTCACCCTTCATTAAGGAAGTACTACCGGCAGCCACAATCACAAGAACATGGACAAATTTATAAGTAAACTTTTGGGGAGGTCACAAATTTACTAGATATGATATTCAAGAGAAACATCATTTTCATGAAGAAAAAAAAGTGAAGCAACATCATTCATTGCACCTAATTGCCTATTTTATTAGTATCAGCCGTGTACATGAGATAGTGGAACCTAAAACTAGTATGTTACTGAGCCAAAAACAAAGAGGGATATGCAGATGTCTTGATCATGTATCAGCCTCAAAATCTCAATAGGTAGCAATCTCAATTCTCCCCTTGTTATTATAGAAACTAACTGGTGCATCATATTTGCTGAATAGCTGGTAAGACGTGAGCAACGAAAGCCCTGCATAGCAAAGGCTTACTATGAAGGTGATAGACACAGATACCGTCGCTTTGTGGCAAAAACCTCCAAATGAAACACATGATTCACTCCAAGTAACTGCTGTGTCCCCTTTATATGCCAGATACACCACCTCTGTCGACACAGCTCCAGCAGCCAGTATTACGTATGTCAGTATCTACAAGCAGAAGCAGAGAGGGTTCTGTAAGTTCAATTGAACCTATTCCTTTTGCCTCAAACTATAGCAACAATAATTAACTAGGAGATTATTAAGGATCTCATTGAAAACACACAGCAGCTTGCCAAACAAAGGTTAAGATGTATACATATAGTAAGATCGCAACAGCATAGTAAGGAACCTGATCGAGGAGGAAGAAAGTCCAGGCTCTAGACATGGTTATGGGACGAGGTACGGCTGCTACTATTGCTGATAGAAGAGAATAGCCTGCACAAATTCCATTTGCATGTACTAAGTACCTGCAGCACATTCAAGATTTTGAACCTCATCAGCCATGACTACAAATTCCCTTTCAAGATGGAAACAACCAATCAGGTTAATTTTCGCCAAAGTTCACACCTTTCTTCAATCTCTTGCAATTCAAACTTAACTTCCACAATTTTCCAATGTGTAACAAAAGAATTTAAGCTCTATGCACTGACAGGTTAAAAATAGTTACATAATCAGATTGCTTGTCAATTAGTTACGAGTAAATCTTTATGATAAAGATTAGTAATTCACAACATGACAAAAATGGAAATTAATGTGTTATAACAAGTTAAAATGCACTAATTGTGTAAAAAGAAATTTAGACTATCAGTAGTTTTGCCACTGAGGACACTTCTCCATACTACAATTGGGACCAAGGGGATGCCTGATTCTAAGGTTGGGTTGTTATTGATTCAATTGCCGTTACTATGGGATTCCTTATACGTTTCTTTCCCTGCTTATCGATATGCTTAAACTCAATGAATAATGATGTCGTTCTTAGTCCCTAATATGTTCTGAAAGAGGTTCATTTTGTACCTAGTTTACAAGATTCGACTTTTGAGCATATATTCGTACTCCTCTATATGAGGACTATCTGTGGGAGTGTGTTTTGGTTAGTTAGCTGACAAGTGTATACATAAGAGTACTTGTAATCTTTTTCTTGCTCAATGAAACAGTTCTCTAATCTTTCCTAGACCTCGGGTTGCGGTCAGAGCACCTAAATGACATGTCAAGGGTCGACTACCCAGACCTTGAGTTGCGGTCGGAGCGCCTAAATGACATGTGAAGGACTAAGCTTGAAAAAGGTTATTTTTTTACCTAGTTTTCAAGATTCGACTTAGAGCATATATTCGAACTCCTCTAAGTGAGGACTATCCGTTGGAGTGTGTTTTGGTTAGTTAGCTGACAGGTGTATATATGGAGTACTTGTAATATTTTTTTATCTCAATGAAACAGTAACAATTTCTCTAATATATCCTAGACCTTGGATTGCGGTAGGAGCGCCTAAATGACATGTCACGGGCCAACTACCGCCTAAATGATATGTCAAGGGAAAGGCCGATGTCCAAAGACACTAGGCCGCATGCAACACCAGTAGATTTTTCAGGCGGTCAAGTGCAAGATCAATGGGGGCTCTAAGAGACTAATTAAGACGATCGAATATCATCCTAATTTCAATCATAAACAATGCCGACTAGGGATCGACTATACATATAACTTCAACTCATAAAAAGAAAAGATTATTGAAGAGAAGACTAATTTCAAATAGTTACCTGAAGGTTCCAAGGTCAGAGTAGGAAAGGGAACCATACTCATTAGTTTGTGAATTCTTGAGCATGATAACAAGAGCCACAACACAAAGCCCCATAGGTAGCAAACGCAGTATAGTTTCAGCCGTACGCATGCTACTGCTACTTTCATTCTCATCATCCACTTCTCTTTTTTGTAGTGGAGTACTTCCAGCCATATTAGCACTTTTCATTGTAATATGAATATATTGTTATAAATCTCCTCCTTTTTGTTTTTTCTAACAAATGATTTTATTATGGTAATGAAGAAAGTGAGGGGGAGAACATGTGAATGATAGGTAGCCACTAGTCACTACTCCTACTGCTAATGAATAATGGACTAGAGTTGGGTAGCTGGTGGCATTAAATTGCCTCATTCAAGATTGCCACACTTTTCCATGCAACAAAAAAAGGCATAAGTAACGGATATAGCTGAATGATAAAGGAAACGGATATAGCTGAATGATAAAGGAAAAAAAATTAAAATTCAGCTGGAGGTCTTCAGTGTAGGTTCGAACCCTGGTAGAAGCAACTTGCTTTCTTCTAAGATAGAATTTTGTAGGTTATATCAGTTGTTATGTTCTCAAACCCTGATTATTCAGACACATCTCGTAATTTACTGATAGTAATATTAAGGAATCGAAATTAATATCTCCAAAAATAATCTAACGTAAGCTGAGAAGCTGAATATAAAAAAAACATCAAAGTGATGGATAACTATCCTTCTTCCCTAATTACTCAACTATACATCTCTATCTTCATTAGTGTGTGTCCCTACACACTCACCTCTTTGGCAATAGATTCAAGAATCAAGTGTTTGCCACGTGTACAATTGTGAGCCTTCCGAGAAACAACCGATGAAATAAGAAGGGGACCCCAAGGAGCACATTCACGAATAACTATTCAACTTTTCAATTTTATGATCCCAAAATGCTAAAATAATTTTAATCTTGAAAAAATAATTATATCAATATCTTATAACAACTAAAAATTGTCAAAAAACCAAAAAAATACAAGTATATTTAACACGTCCAATCATATGCAGTGGCCGGTGGGTGCAGAGATAAGTTGTTGAGCTAGACGTGGACTTAATTAGGGGTGAGCGGGTCCGGGTACCCTAACATTTTTTAACTACCCGGACCCTACCCGGTAAAAGATCGGTTCCTAAATTTACTACCCGGAACCTACCCGTAGCAATCATTACCCGGAACCTACCCGGACCATGGTCAGTAGGTTCCTGCACTGTAAATAAAAAACACAAATTAAGCAACAATTTTTAAGCCTATGAGAATAAAAAAGAGTCCTAAAATAATTTCATCAAGTAGTTTTTTAGCCTGCAATTGGAGTTTTTAGTACTTTATAAGAAGTTTTAGAAAACTTATTCATTGTAGAAAAGTTAATTCTCAGAACCAAAACCTAAAATTGCAAGCCAAATTTGACACTCAATTAATTGAACGTGTTGATTTCAAAATAAATTTGAAAATATCTGAATTAAACTTATTTTCGTGTTCATAAGCTCTTCGATACAAAAGAAAAGCTTTATTATACTAGTAAATCCCTAAATTTCATCTTCACAACTACAAAAATATACACAAATTTTAAAAATAGATTTACATTTCAAATAAAAAGTAATACAAATTGAAGATGAGTATACGCTGAAATAGAAACGAAGCATATGATATTAAAAAGAAATTGAAGAGTTAGATATGAACCCATATGCATTTTAGGAATGACGTGAACACAACCAAGGGAGAGAAAGAGGCAAAGGTGAAGCTTCAATGACGATGATGAAAGTACGAAAGAAAGCTTCAACAACGGCGACGATGAAGTTCGGTGGTGTAACTAAACGCCATTGTTATTAAGAGAGTTTTGGGTGTTTTCTCTTAGGGCACAAAGAGCATTCTAGAATAAAGGGGTGAAAAAGCTAAAATATTTACGTCTTGGGGTAGGGAAAATCAATGTGTAGGCGTGCAACAAACAATTTTGGAGAAAGTTAAAAGTGGTCCAAATGTTTCTAAAAAAAGTAAAAATATTTAATATTTTATAGGTTCAGGAGTATCGGTTAGAGGTCCGTACCACTGTCTCTATTTGCCGGAACCGGAACCGGACCCGACATTGATCGGTTCCTAATTTTACTACCCGGACCCTACCCGTTATTATAATATATCTACCCGAAACCTACCCGTTAGTGTCGGTTCCGGTCGGGTATCTGGGTACCCTGTACCCGTGCTCACCCCTAGACTTAATGTGACCAGAGACACAGTATATATAGGAGACTCTTGATAATCTCAAATTTGTGCTACAAAAAACTTACAAGAATAGTGAATTGTAAAAGGCCAGGAAAAATGGTTAGGATGTGTTTGATACTAAGGAAAATATCATTTTAAAACTATTTTTAATTTTTTTTTTGTATTTGATTGGTTAAAAACATGTTTGAAAAATATCTTTTCTAAAAAATAAATTCTTTAAAAATAAGAACAATAACTTCTATGAAAAAAATAGGAAAACAAGTTCTATACACGTCATTCTGTGCTGATTGTCTTCTTTCCTTCCCTAATATCCCACCAACCCCCCGAGGCGCACCACTTCTCTTAATTAGTAAAAACTCTATATAATTCCGGGCAGGCAAAGGCCGAAGGCAGCTATCCCAACAGGACAGGCCGAGGAGAGGGTCCGACAGTTATATCACTGAAAGAGAATAATCTCTTGATTATTTTTATTAATGTAAATGGTTTATATCCATGATATACAATAATAAACCTAACCTATGATTATAGAAATCAAATATACATTTTTCTAATACAAAACTATTATCATAATTACACATGTACAAAATCTCTAATAATATCATAAGAATATACTGTGTATATTCTATCACACTTCCGCAGTCATAGTGGACGGTTGTCGTACGCTGAGATTGTCCCTAAAAATCTTCAAACAGAACTAAGGGAAGACCCTTAGTAAAGATGTCAGCAATTTGGTACCGTGAAAGGACGTGCAAGGCACGTACTTGTCCATGAGCTACCTTTTCGCGAACAAAGTGAATATCCACCTCGATATGTTTAGTGCGTTGATGTTGGACAGGATTTCCAGAGAGATATATCGCACTAACGTTATCGCAGTAGATCAAGATAGCTTTCTGAATAGGAAAGTGAAGCTCTAAGAGGAGGTTACGCAACCAACAAGACTCAGACACCACATTGTCTACCCCTCGATACTTGACCTCCGTGCTGGAACATAATAAAATAGCCTGATGTTTAGCCGACCAGGAGATCAAGTTATCACCAAGAAACAAACAATAACCAGATGTCGAACGTCTGGTATCTGGACATCCACCCCGACCAGCATCTGTATAAGACATGAGAGTAGATACCGATGATGGATATAAGTGTAAACCATAATCAAGAGTGTCCTGAATGTAACACACATGATGCACTGCATAAATAATATCGAGCCTCGTAAATGTAAGATACCGAAGAGCCCCGCAAGACTATAATAGTGGGAGGGATCCTCGTAAGGTATGCTAGAATTAGCACTCAACTTTGGTTTTGTGTCAACCGGAGTAGGAGATGACTTACAGGATGACATTTCAGCCCATTCAATAACCTCAGCTGCATACTTCCTCTAGGATAGAAATAGACCACATGCATGACAAGTTACAACTATACCCAAAAAATAACTCAAAGGCCCCAAGTCTTTCATAGAAAATTCGGAGCTAAGAAGAGATATGATAGACTTGTGCAGTTTATCAAAGAAGACAGTCAATATAATATCATCCACATATAACAGGATGTATGCCAAAGAAGAACCGCGACGATAGATGAACAGAGAATGATCATACTTGCTGTGAGAAAACTCAAGAGTAGACACATAATATGCAAACCTTTTATACTAGGCCCAAAGAGCTTGTTTGAGCCCATATAAGGATTTCATCATCAAGCACATATGGTTTGGATGATCGGGGTCCCTGAAATCTAAGGGCTGATGCATGTATACAGTTTCCTTGAGTTCGCCGTGTAAGAATGTATTTTCACGTCCAGCTGATGAATGAGCCATGCTTTTTAGAGAGCCAAACTGAGAACAATTCGAATAGTTGCCGGTTTGACCACCGGACTAAATGTCTCTCCACAATCCATGCCAACCTGTTGAGTTTTGTCATCACCTACAAGACGGTCATTATGCCTCTCAAAACAACTATCAGATTTTTCCTTAAGAGTAAAAATCCACATAGAACGAATCACATTGACACCGGGCGGACGGGGCACCAACTCCCACATTTTATTTTTTCAATAAGAGCATTATATTCATCATTCATGGCCAATTTCTAATTCGGGTCACGAATGACAGACACGGGGTTACGTGGTAGGGGTGATTTAGTGACATTAGAGTTGAGATTAAAATGTCATTTTGGTCTAAAGATACCCCGTTGGCTACAAGTAACGAGCCCTTGACTTGAATAGAAGTGGGCCGAATATGGGTCGGTGTAGTGATGTCGGAACTATCTGGACCGAGAGCGAGGTCATAGGTTGGGCCAACAGGCAGTGGGCCTGTTGGCCGAAGGGACGTAGGCGCGGTTACTGGGCCAGCAGGCAGTGAGCCTGCTGGCAGAGACAACCTGGGAGAAGGAATTGGGCCAACATGCAGTGGGCTTGCTGGCAGATCGATATCACAGAGGGAGTTTGGGCTAGCAGAAAGTGGGCCTACTAGCAGATTTGGGGGACGATAGCATGCTCAACCGGAAGGCAGTGTGCCTGCCGGTGTCTGCGGGTCCGGGGGTCGATATGTGGGCTGAACCAAATGGTGGAACACATACGGGGAAAGCTCATCATCCAAAAAAGAATAAGACGTGGACACGGGACTATGTAAATTAGCAAACAGAAATTTAGTTTCATAAAAAATGATATGGCGACTAATTATGATCTTATTAGAAGATAAATCATAACACTTGTAACCACGGTGATCGGACGGATAACCCTAAAACACACAAGTGGTAGAACGGATTTGAAGTTTGTTTATTATAGTGGTTGGGAAGAGAGGATAACATAAACATCCAAACACCCGAATATGTGAATACGAAGGGTTTTTGTGATAATTTTTTTTAGGGGAGATTGGTATGCTAATCCTTTGCTAGGGAGTAAGTTAAGGAGGTAAGTAGTCATTTGTAATGTATGATGCCAAAGTAAAGGTGGTAATGAAGCATGGGCTAGTAAAGTCCGAATAATATTATTAATAGTGTGAATTTTTCTTTCGGCTTTCCCATTTTGTAAGGACTTATGTGGACAAGAAATTGAAAAGATATACCATTAACCTTACAAAATTCCCTAAACGGCCCATTATCAAATTTCCTTACAAATTTAAGATTGAATGTTCTTAATTTCCCGTTCTAATTGGGTACAGATGAATGTTCTAAATGACAGGAATGTGGAATAAACTTGAGACTTTTTAGATAACGAAAAGGTCCATAAAAAATTAGAATAATCATAAAAAAATAACACATAATAACGGTGGCCCAAAGAGCTCAAAACGGGAGATGTCCATAAATCACTATGAATAATATCAAATGACAACAAAGTACTAGAATTGGAGGCAACAAACGGTAATTTAACATGTTTTTCAAGCGGACAATAAGAACAAACATTCGTACTACGCGTACCATTACACTTAATAAAATTATTATTTTAAGAGAGGAAAGAAGAGACGCTCCCAAATGATCCAACTGCGCATGCCATAAGGAAGGTGCAAGCGGCAAACGTTGACGGTGTGACTTGTTTAGTGGTAGTGGTGGTGGTGATGAGATAGAGTTCGCCCCGATTATCACATCTCATTAGAGGTATCCCCGTCGAGAAATCTTTCACAGAAAATCCAAAAGGGTCAAAGTCAACAGAAACCCAATTATCAGTTGTAAATTTTCAAACAAACACAATTTTTTTAATTAATTGAGGAGTATGAAGGATATTTTTCAAGGCTAAAGGTGGGTTCGGAGGAGATAAATCTGTGTGACCATAACCACGAATTAGAATTAAATTACCATTATCAACAATTATACAATGATTTTTGCTCAAATTGAAATAAGATGAGAGATTACATGGTGTGAATGTCATGTGAGAAGTAGCACCGGTGTCCATGTATCAATTTGCATCCGGAGGATTTAGTCCAAGAGTATGCATCACTGCCTCGATATCTGTGTGGGTCGGGGTTGCTGCTGGGCCTGCAACAGCGAAGGCCTCCTGAGGTCGTGGCCCAAGCAGGCCAGGCTGCTGCTAGGCGTGGTTCTGCCTCAATGCATGCTGCTGGTTGCTATTGGGCCTGGCCCAAAATTGAGGTGCCGGATAAGGTGGAGTGGGCCACTTCCCACTGGCCCAGCCCCACGACCACTGTCCACTAGGCCAAGGCTGCGGTCAGTGGTGCTGCGGCCCAGACCAATGCTGGCCACTGCCGCCACCCCGTCCTCTACCACCGCGGCTGCCACCGTTGCTACCGCTGTGATTTTTGCCACCATTTTTTCAATTTTGGCTTTTTTTGTCGCCACCATTATTACGATTTTAGCTAGAATTTTCCGAGAAGGAATGAGGGTCATCAGTGTCGCGTGATGTGACCATCATCATGGCGGAATTGGCTCTGATTGCCGCCTTTTTAGCCAACCCTACTTCTTCTAAGGTGAGCATGAAACGTGTTTGGTAGAATGGTGGGAGAAGATTGCTTTGATGAAGAAGAGTTCCAACTCCATTATACGCCTCGGAGAGGCCTGCAACCATCTGAAGAACGAGATGATCGTTTGTGATGGGCGCACCGATGTTTTTGAGTTCATCCGACAACTCCTTGAGTCTTTGACAATAAGCGGAGGCATTCGGAAAATCCTCCATATTTATGTGAGAAAAGTTTTGCTCAAGGGTTACGGCACAAGAATTTTTGTTATCTTGGAATATATCACGCAACCTATTCCAAGCTTCCATTGTCGTGGCGTCGGGTTCGATAATCGTTTGTAAGAGGTCCGTAGAGATGGTGGAATAGATCAATTGGAGGACCGTAGCATCAAGAGTTGCCCACAACTCGATTTCATCATCTGTGGAAGGAACCTTTTGCCTTGCCTTTTTCCGGTTTGACGATGTGATGGAGGACTCTATTAGACCTTGCGTGAACTTTAAATAGTACTGCCCACGTCGCGTATTGGACGTTTTTCATCTCAAGAACGATAGGGATATTGTTCTTGATATTGGAGACTGCAAGAGCAGGATGAAATGTATTCTTTGTAGTAGACATGATGGAAGAACAAGAGGAGAATTAGAGATTCAAAAAAATTTGAAGGGATGGAGGGTCGGCTGTCGGCCGAGAATTAGGGTTCGAGTAGGGCGGCGGACGTAGTATATTTTTGGATAAGGAAAAGTTTACTCTAGACTGCTAATACCATGAAAGAGAATAATTCTTTGATTATTTTCATTAATGTAAATGATTTATATCCATGATATACAATAGTAAATCTAACATATAATTACAAAAATCAAATATACATTTTCCTAATACAAGACTACTGCCATAATTACACATGTACAAGATCTCTAATAATATCAGAAGAATATACTGTGTATATTCTATCAATCACGACGGTAAAAAAAGTATGTTCCCTTCGGATAAGACGCACTGTAGGCCATCGTCGACCTTCTTTGTTTTCGATGGAAAACAAATTTCGATCTCCGAAAACGTTTTCTTCCTCCGCCGCACCTATATTTCTTGGTCGAGCTTTTCCTTTAATGATTGGCAAAACATTATTTAGATAATACTTTTACAATAATATTTTCCGCTTACTTATCAAATATCATAAAAAAAAATTAATACTTATTTTTCCTGAAAAATATTCCTAGGAAAACATTTTCGTTCGGAACAAACGCACCCTTAGGAGTAGTTGCTTTTCTGAATTGCTCTAATCATTTGTAGAAAAGGTTTTGTTTAGCAATCAGTTGTAGTAGAGCACATAAAAAATGAATGTTTAAGTGCCCCCCTTATTTCATAATGCCCTCAAAAGCCTTTGTGCCACCTTGAATCAAGTACTCTAAGTAGTAATTAATTAATCAGTAGATAGTAGTTGCATTATGAAGTACAACGTGTTTCTTTATCTAAAATGAATATAATTAAACAATCTATTTAAATCTCCGTGTCGATAGAAGATGTGCTCAATAAGTAGGTAATTAACAACTAGAGTCCAAACTGGATTCGACCAAAAAAAAGGAAACTTCAATTTCATGATAGATTTTCGTCACGCTTAGAATAGACTTCAACGCGGCTAATTCTTTTTTTTTCTTTTGTTGACGAAGGAATCCGCAGTCGCTACTCTCTCGAGTGCGCACAGGGTAAACCCCGGACTGACGCAATAGCCTGCAAACCACGGTAGCCGATTAACCACACTTGGCAAGCCATGTGTAACAGGCTCAACCAAAAAGGTTTATGCAGGGGATTGAACTCGTGACCTAACGTGGCTAATTCTTGTTCCTTCATTACAATGATGTTCGCCAACATCTCAGATAATTCATGTTCGAAATTTTAGTATAATTTCATTTCATTTATTAAATTCGTAATTTATTATTCATAATTAGTCAAGCAGTACTTCTTGGGACTTTGAGAAATACTTAGGAGGATCCAGTAACCCAGCATACCCTAGTCAGAGCCGTGTCTGGGGCTGTCAAGGCGGCGCCGCCGTACAGGGCCCAGCCGGCGGAGCCTTTGCCCTAGAATTTTCATTTTTTTTATTGGTTTCAAATATTAAGATATGTATTAACAATGCCTCCAATCTTATTAATGAAAGTTGTAGCGTAGCGGTTGAGGGCTCCTTTCAAAAGTCCTTCCTTAGTAGGGATGACAATTGGGCGGGGCGGGTACCCCCTCCCCCGCACCAGTACCCGCCAGAAAATTATATACCCGCCACCCGTGGCGGATACAATTTTCAACATCCATACCCGCCTAGGCGGGTATATTCCTAAATCCACACCCGCTCCACCACCCAAGTGGATATCCGTCACCCGTCAATACCCGCCTGTACCCGCCTGCCATATTTTGTAATCAATTCATTTGTGATCAATTAGTGATCAACATGATCCCAAAAATTCAAATTTCAAAAATTATCCCAAAATTTTGAGTCAAGAATCAATATTGTCATGGTCAACATTTTCTTTGGGAGAGAGGGAGAAGAATTCCGAATTTTTTCACCATCAGAATTCCCCATTTTTCCACCTCTTCCCCCTTGCATAACAAAGAATCAAGAAAATAAAATTTCCAAGAAAACCCAAAAATTATCCACCTAAATAGCTATATATTACAAATGTAGACAAAACCCAGATATTATTTCAACTATATAAGCTAAAGTTTTTCAACTTTTTCAATTAAACTCCACAAACCCAATAGGTAAAACTTAACAAATGCACAAAAATTGACCTCACCAAGACAACCCCAAAGCACAAAGCAAAGACAACAATATTTCCCGATTAACATCTCCTTTAAAGAAAAAGGCAGAGACTTTGAGAATGAGAGAGGGATGAGAGACGACGTGAAAGGGAACGAGAGAGAGGGAGGCGTGAAGGCGTGAAGGACTGAAGATGCGTAGGGTTTTGAGTTTTGTTGGAGAATGAAAGACTTGTCGTGACTTATGGGCCGAAGGCACGACTTATGGGCTGCTAATATTTTGGGCTTGGGGCGGGTATGAGTGCAAATCCACCGCCTACCTGTGACAGGTACATTTTCAATACCCATACCCGCCTATTACCCGCCAAAGTTATACCCATACCCTTCCCAACTGGGGCGGGTGCGGTGCGGAATCCGCAAAATTATACCCACATGCCATCCCTATTCTTTAGTAAGAGGTCACTTGTTTGAATCCAATGAGCAGCGAAAGACTTTTTTTTTAATATTGATTAATTAGTTAATTTTAATTTTTCATGTGAATAAAAAAAATCATTTTTTTATTTCTCGCATCGAGCCCTTAAAAGTATATGAACGACCCTGTTCCTAGTGGACCTATCTTTAACCCTCTTGGATTTGGAAAAGATGAGAAGTCCATGAAGGATGGAAGGAAGAGCCCATGATCATCATTTAATTGCAAGGTTTTCCTTCAAATGGACTCATCTTTAATTTTTGCTTTTTAAATGAGTTGATTTCTAGTTGTTGTCCTTCAAAATCGAACTCATGCCTAGTGAAACATAAATTCGACATAGCTTCTTTAAGGGTCTGGACATAATTTGTGAAATATTTTGATATTAAAATATAAACTTATTCTTGCGAAAGCGGAAAAATTAAAGATGAGCACAAAATTTAATAGAAGTGCAAATGACCCGCCATGCATGCGAAAATAGAAAACCCATGGGCTTCTTCAGTAACAGAAAGCCCATCACATTTCCCCTTATGTCCCCGATGTAAAGAAGCGTAGATCTACATAATTTCCAAATTCCAATGCATCATCAGGACAATACAAAGTACAAACAAGATATAAAAAACCTGAATACAACTCACTCACACATATAACACGCGCAAACGGTTTTTATTGCTACTCCAATTACACTTCACAACTTTTCCCCCTTCGGATTCCACCGTCATTTCTCACTTTCCCGATCGCTCATCTACTCGCAGGTAACAATTTATTGCCTTTATTATTATGCTATTTATAGATCTTGTTCAATTAATGCTCGCGTTTCTTTGTTTGCTTTTATTTCCGTATTTAATTAATAATCGAAAAAGAGTATCCACTTACAGATTTCACCAAATCTCAATACCCATTTAATTAGGGTCATTTTAGTCAAATTACCTATTTTTATCTAGTTTTTATTTTGGTGCGCAAATGGATAAATGAACACTCCTTTTGATCCGAAGGCAGTATGAACAGAAACGGATCTACGATTTTTAATTTAGTAGCTGCGTATGCTTACTGGATTCACTGTTCCTTTTTGTTACAATGAGTAAGGGCATAGCGTAATTATATAGTATATCTTAATTATAATTATGCATCTATAATTTGAGTGAAGACGAGGTGGATCTACTCATTTCTGGATTTCATTTTGTTATCTAGCGTCTAGATCTTATGTGTACCTAGATTTGAATGAATGTGTTGGTTCTTTTTAAATTCCAAATTATGAAATTCAATATGTAAGTAATATGTTTGAGTTGCTGTTAAGCTGTTTAGTAATACGATCTATGCGATATTAAGTTGTTTTTTGCTGTATTAGTAGTCATAAAAGTTTATCCGGTAGGTAGAGGTGGATTTAATATTTTAAATTTTGTAGGCTTGGCTTATTTTCGCGCTAACTATTTCTTTGTGATAATGAGTGCGGCCGTAGTATAAATACGCGATTTAAAAAAATTATACTCCAGTCGAGGTGTACTTGCTTATATATAAATAGTTTGAGTATTGGTGCACTTTCACTTGCTGTAGGTGGATCCGCGACCGCTTAATATAACCATTTGGTTGCCGTTGTACTACCAGTATTAGTTGGATTTAGGTTAGAGTGATTTGTCTTACTTCTGGATTTCATTTCTTCTGCTTCTCTAACTTCTAGATCTTGTGTGTGGCAGTTCCGTAATGAGTAGTTAACTTACTGGCACATTCAATATGTACGGTAATCAGTTAAGATGTTCACTAATATGATCAGTGTGATATGAATCTGTTTCTTGCTCATGAGGGCCTGACTTGGTATTTGTATCTGCATATTAGTCTACGGATGAAGTAATTTGATATTACATTGAATGACAATAATGCTAGTAGATGTATCTCTATTCTCATAGCCGATAAAACTTTCCTTTTCAATGATTCCTTTGGCTCTTGCTAATTTCACCCCTCAATTGTACTTCCAAATAAATAAAGTAAAAATAGGATAGGAATGAAATTGTGAGGCGCAATTGCCCCTCATCTTTAGGAGGAAGCATAATATTTTCTAATTCTCCCTTTCCATTTATCAAGTTCTAGAAAGATCTTACTAACACAGATCCTTATCTCAGAGTTGCTGGAACAATCTACGGAGATCTTGTATATTTTGGTTAGATCGAACTAGTTTTCAGGCGATCGGTGTTTTTGTTGAGCAATGGCTTCCCCATTGATCTCAACAAGGAGATATTGGGTTTTTTTCATCTATGTCGTTCTCGTTTCTCATGCCAGTAATGGGTTTTATCTTCCTGGAAGCTACATGCATACCTATTCAACTGGTGAAGAAATCTTAGTCAAAGTGAATTCATTGACTTCGATTGAAACTGAACTTCCATTCAGCTACTACAGTCTTCCTTACTGCAAGCCTCCAGGTGGAGTCAAGAAAAGTGCTGAGAATCTAGGAGAGTTGCTCATGGGAGATCAGATTGACAACTCCCCCTACAGATTTAGGATAAATGTCAATGAGTCTATTTACCTGTGTACTACTCCGCCCCTAAATGAGCATGAGGTAAAGCTGTTGAAGCAGAGGACCCGTGATCTGTATCAGGTTAACATGATTCTGGATAATTTGCCTGCTTTGAGATATGCCAACCAAAATGGGCTCAAAATTCAGTGGACGGGGTTTCCAGTTGGCTACTCACCACAAAACAGTAAGGATGATTATATAATCAACCACCTTAAATTCAGGGTTTTAATTCACGAGTACGAGGGTGCTGGAATTCAGATAATCGGTACTGGTGAAGAAGGTATGGGTGTCATTTCAGAGACTGATAAGAGTAAAGCATCTGGTTTTGAGATTGTTGGTTTTGAGGTGGTTCCATGCAGTGTCAAGTATGACCCAGAAAAGATGACAAAACTCCATATGTATGACAACACATCGTCAATAAGTTGTCCACTGGAGCTTGAGAAGTCTCAAATAATAAGAGAGCAAGAAAGAGTGTCATTCACTTATGAGGTTGAATTTGTTAAAAGTGATATTAGATGGCCATCTCGATGGGATGCTTATCTGAAGATGGATGGTGCCCGAGTCCATTGGTTCTCAATTCTCAACTCTTTGATGGTAATATTTTTCTTGGCTGGTATTGTTTTTGTTATCTTTTTGAGAACAGTTAGAAGGGATTTGACCAAGTATGAGGAACTGGATAAAGAGGCTCAGGCACAGATGAATGAGGAGCTTTCTGGTTGGAAGCTTGTGGTGGGTGATGTTTTTAGAGAGCCAATTCACTCGAAGTTACTATGTGTGATGATTGGAGATGGGGTTCAAATTACTGGAATGGCAGTTGTCACTATTGTTTTTGCTGCATTTGGTTTCATGTCACCAGCTTCACGAGGCATGCTGCTAACAGGCATGATATTGCTTTATCTTTTTCTGGGAATTGCTGCTGGTTACGTTAGTGTGCGGGCTTGGAGAACAATAAAGGGTACTTCGGAAGGTTGGAGATCGGTTTCATGGTCAACTGCATGCTTCTTTCCTGGGATAGTCTTTGTCATCCTCACTCTGCTGAATTTCATTCTTTGGGGAAGCAAGAGCACCGGCGCACTCCCCATCTCATTATATTTCATTCTCATATCGCTTTGGTTCTGTATTTCAGTGCCTCTCACCCTCTTGGGAGGATACCTCGGCACTCGAGCGGAGCCTATTTCATATCCTGTGCGGACTAACCAGATTCCTAGGGAGATCCCTGCACGCAAGTATCCCTCTTGGCTTCTTGTTCTTGGTGCTGGAACTCTGCCATTTGGAACCCTCTTTATTGAACTCTTCTTCATCCTCTCTAGTATTTGGCTTGGACGATTTTACTATGTTTTCGGTTTTCTGCTTATTGTCCTCCTATTGTTGGTTACTGTTTGTGCTGAAGTTTCAGTTGTGCTCACTTATATGCATCTTTGTGTGGAGGATTGGATGTGGTGGTGGAAAGCATTCTATGCATCAGGTTCTGTTGCTCTATATGTCTTCCTGTACTCCATCAACTACTTGATTTTTGACCTTCAGAGCTTGAGTGGCCCAGTATCGGCTATACTTTACCTTGGCTACTCTTTGATAATGGCAGTTGCAATTATGCTTTCAACTGGCACTATTGGCTTCCTCACATCATTTTACTTTGTGCATTATCTTTTCGCATCAGTGAAGATTGACTGAAGAGGTGTGCAGGGTGATTACTATAGTTGGATGGCCAAAGACCTGTTGTGGATTGTGGATCTTTACCTAGTCCTGCCAAAAAGAGTATCTAAAATTGCAGGAGGGACTTTTGTACTTGCTATTTTACTGTAATATTCTGAGGCTAGATATTTTGTTAGTTCAAAGCTATTGTTTAGCAGTTTCATCTTTCATTGTGTTTTAATTACATTTCCCCCTATTTCTTGTATCTTGACAACCTCTACTTTCAATGGAAAGATTACCAGAGAACTCATTGTAGCTTTGAAATTGATAAGGAAGATAGGTTTAAGGTGGTTTGTTATATCCCTCTTTTTTGAGCTATGCTCTGCATAGATTTGGTTGTCAATATCATAGCTGTATTTCGTCATGTGGCTGCATAGTTTGTTTTTGCAAATGCACTCTTTTTGAGCTCCGTTGATATTCGACGTGATTTCTAGCTTGTGTTCTGACATTGCTTGAGTTGTAATTATTGGAAATAAAGAATCAGAGCGGAAAAAAAGCGTCCTCTGATACACTTTGCTGGACGCTTGGTACTGATTAACAAGCAGTTACAATGTCTCGGAATACAGATCTGTCTTCAGGATGCAGATTGTCTGCTTCTTATGCTCCTTTTCACTCCCCATTTTATACTATTATACTGCTTCTCCTGGCTGCAGTTTTATTAGTCCGTCTTTGCAACTACTACATCAATAGCGGGCTGAACTTTGACCTTTTGACTAATCACCTACCACTTGTAGAATCCTACCAATCTAAATCAAAGTTTCCATCCAATGCAAGTCATTTTGAGTTGGACAAGTTAGATCATGATCCCTTATCAACAATGGTGTGCCACAAACGTAATTTCAATGGGTGGGTTCTGGCCTGCCATTTTTACTTAAAACTTATTTTGATCCGTCCAATTCTGATCCAATCCATCAATTGACACCGTTAGTTTAGGTCAATGAAAGGGAGTTATGAAATGGTAAGGGTCTGTTCACCTTAACCAAAGGTCTTGGTAAAACCCTCATAGTGTGCGTTTTTATAATACAAATTTGGATTAGTCAGACCAGTGAACTTCAGAAACCGGATACTTGAGGAGAATAAGGAAAAGTGTGAGTCAACCAACTAATAATGGGCCTTCAGAAGCTGAATGGAAAAGAACACAGTATTTGAATCTTAGTTAACAAAAAGTTCATATAATCAAACTTGACCAGGAGTATTCACATTATCCACCAGGACCACCACCATCATCACCAATAGCCATAGAAACTAGTTTCTTCATTAGAATATCACAAAAATGTCCAAAAACCTAATAATCCCAACTCCCAAAATCCTTTTTCCAATTCTCACCTTTCTCTACTTGATCAGCCATGGAAATTCCCAGAAATATTCTATTTTACTCAAATTAAAACATTGGTCTAGTTCTCCTAAAGTCAGAAGCTGAATTTCATCATCAAATCACTGTTCTTGGTCAGGGATAATTTGTACCCAAAATTCAGTTACAGGGATTCAGATTGATCATGGGAATATTTCTGAACCAATCCCACAATTCATTTTGTGATCTTAAAAATCTCACCTTTCTTGATCTGAACCACAACTTTCTCCCTGGACCCTTCCCTGCTATTTACAACTGCTCAAATCTTGAATACTTGGACCTTTCTTATAACTTCATGAATGGAAATCTACCTGATGACATTAACCGGCTTTCGGGTAATAATCTTCAGTACCTCAACTTGACTGCCAACAACTTCAATGGTAATATTCCTTCAGCAATTGGTGGCTTAAGTCAGCTCAAAGTACTCGAGCTCGCGGCAAATTTGTTTGATGGTTCTTTCCCTGCAGAAACAGGCAACTTGTTGAATCTTGAATTTCTGGTGTTAAGCCAGAATGGTTTTGCTCCACAAACCATACCATCAAGATTCACACAGTTGAAGAAATTGAGGAATTTCTAGATGACAGAAGCAAATTTGGATGGAAGGATACCAGAAGATATTGGTAACATGACAGCTCTTGAATTCGTGGAATTGTCCATGATTGGATTGAGTGGTACCATCCCTAGTGGTTTGTTTCAGCTAAAGAATTTCACAATAGTTTATCTATACAATAACAGATTGTCAGGGAACATTCCTCAGTCAGTTATGTCATTGAATTTAGATGAAGTTGATTTGTGTAAAATCAGCTTGACTGGGAAAATACCAGAAGACTTTGGAAAGTTGAAAAGGCTGTCTAAGATGATTGTTTTTGACAACAATCTTACAGGTGAACTGCCAGATTCACTTGGAAATTGTGACAGTATGAACAGGGGCGGTTCAATAAGATCGGTGGCCTAAAGCCAAACTTTAATAGGAGGCCTTATTATTTCTATAAAAAAGTCATATTTGAAACCGTTCTGTAACGGTTTAGCATATCTACAAACCGATAATGAATAAGCCGAACCAATAACATTCAAAACAGAATCGAACCACCCGATAAACACCTCAGTTCGAGCCTTAGAATGAAAAAAATCTTGCTAGGAAGTGCTTCCCCCTTTAATCGGCTTTGTGTGACTCAAAATCGAAAAATCCAGTACAAGTACCGAACACCAGATAAAGAAAAATTAGGGGCCCTAAAATGTTGGGGCCTAAAACGCTCGCTTCAGTGGCTTGACCCTCTGGCCGGCCCTGAGTTTGAAGTATCTTCGAGCTGAAAATAACCGTATTTCTGGTAGGATTCCTGATGGATTGTGGACAGCAGAGAAACTGTCAACCTTTATTATACATGATAACTTGTTCACTGGTCAGCTTCCGGATAGAGTGGCATCAAATTTATCCGTTGTTGATATCAGAAACAACAAGTTTACGGGCGAATTACCAACTGGAATGAGTACTTGGCACAGTCTAAGTGTGTTCAGGGCCAGTAATAATCTCTTAAGTGGTCAAATACCTCAAGAATTGATTGCTCTTCCAGAATTAATTGTACATTTGCCAGATGGAAATCTACTTTCTAGGAATCTTCCATCCAATATATCCTCATGGAAGTCTCTTGCCACTTTAAGTAGCAGCAGAAATCAGCTTTCAGGCCCCATCCCTGCTGCACTTGGCCTTTTACCAAACCTCATTGATTTGGACTTGTTTAGTAATCAATTGTCAGGTGACATTCCAACTGAATTTGGTAACTTGAGGCTAACTTCACTGAACCTGTCATCCAATCACCTATCGGGTAGAATCCCGCTCAGTTAGAGAATGTAGCTTTTGGTAGGAGCTTCTTGAACAATCCTCGTCTGTGTGCAAGTAATCCATCAGTAGGACTAAGCTCTTGCAAGGGGAAAACCAGGTCAGACAAGTTTCCTGTCAAACTTGTTACATTTCTTGCTAGTGTAGCAGCAGTCACATTCCTGGTGGCAGTTCTATATAGTCTGTTTATGTTGAGAAGTCACAGAAAAAGAAAGCAAGGTTTGGTTTCAACATGGAAGCTGACACCATTCCACAAGTTAGACTTCACAGAATCAGACATTGTATCCTATCTGACCGAAAACAACATAATCGGAAGTGGAGGATCAGGACAGGTCCACCTGGTGCCCTTAAGCCGATCAGGAAACTATGTTGCTGTCAAGAGGATTTGGAGCAACCAAAGAATGGATCACAAACATGAGAAAAGAGTTTCTTGCAGAAGTTCAGATACTAGGCACAATTCGACACTCTAATATAGTAAAACTGCTGTGCTGCATCTTCAGTGAAGAGTCAAAGCTTCTTGTCTATGAATATATGGAGAATAGGAGCTTGGATTTATGGATTCACTCAAAGAAGAGGTTGAACAGTGCCTCGGGTTCAGCACCACATCTGGTCTTGGAATGGCCTAAGAGGCTGCAAATTGCAATAGGAGCTGCTCTCGGTCTTTGCTACATGCACCACAACTGCTCACCGCCTATTATTCATCGCGATGTGAAGTCAAGCAACATCCTATTGGATACTCAATTCAATGCAAAAATTGCAGATTTTGGCCTAGCCAAGATGTTGCTCAAGCCTGGAGAGAACACAGTGACACCAGTAGCTGGCTCTTTTGGATACATTGCTCCAGGTATAAGACCATCAACTTATCTATAGCATCAGTATAGAGTTAAAATGTTAGTTTGATCTCTTAAATGGACTAAAAATTCTTATGCTCGGGCTGACCATATTCAAGGGGTCATTTGGTTCACGTGCTTGTAATTCATGAATTATAATTTTGGCAAAAAGGAACATTAAAGCCATAAACTATTGAAAGGAGGATAGGCTTCCTGAAAATCCAGAAGAATAGAAACAAGGAAGATTGAACTACCTCAGTGCTATAACTTTTTGTCAACAATAAATCTTGCATAGATTCACAAATATGTGACACTAAAACAACTTTATTGGTATCCTAGCCTTATTTCTGGTCAGTGAGGAAAAGATTTAAAGTTTACACTTAGGATAAAGATCATCCTCAGAGGCACCAAGAGTGAAAAGATCAGGCATATGGTGTTTTGCTGAAGAAATGTGCTCATTTTGGTACATTGAACCATGGTCACTTCAAAGCTCAGTCTTGTATGACATGGTGGACGAAAGCAAGAAATATGTCAACCGGCTCGGAGAAGAAAGTAAGAAGAGGGCTCTCTTTCTCAAGGTGAGGGGCGATAATAAATGTAGAAACCATCTCAGGTTTCTTCCATCACTCTGACCATGATCAATATTCCCTGAGTTCAATGTATTGGGAATGAGATGCAGCCAACAGTACAGCTCCACAACCGAACCATCATTCGAAAGATCAACGACTATACTTTCCGCAGCGTGTCCCAGCAATTTTCAATAGCTCCCTCCAAGCAATCTCTGGAAATTGGTGTAATGCTCAACAATGCACCATCCACAGCAATAACAGACCTCTGCTTCCCTCCATCCTTCAAAGTGTCTCTTCCCAATTTCTTGAGGATACCCTTTGAAAGGCAAGCTCCACGAGAGGATGATAATGTCACATAGCTCCACAATTATTTTCTTCATTTTCAAGATAGAATTAGGTACCTGTTGACAGAAATATGTTATAGCAAATAGGATGAGAAATATGCAGTTCTCCAATTACAGTATGTGATTATAAATCATCTCTCCCCCTTAAGTATAAAGTAAGAAGTTTAAAGTTAAATTATTTCTAAATATAGAAATATATCATTCTTTTTAGGATATATTAAAAAGAAAATACTGATACATAAGATGGGACAGAGGGAGTAACAAAATAATATCGGGCTCGTTGATGAGAGAAGGTCATAAAAGTTTGTACAAGATGTAGTAAATTTTGTGAAGTGCAAATGAAGTTTGAAGGCATAGTACTTGCGTTAAAGGTGCACTTTCAGATGCTTTGTTTGGCAAGCTAACAGTAGTGTAACATCTAGACTGAACACACTTAAAATAATTACTCTATTTCATTAAGTAATTAAAGAATTTAAGAAACATATTATGAGGTATGGTTTGACATTTCCTTTTTATCTATTTTTTTCTAGTAATATTCTTTGCTTGATCATTAATTCTCATCAAGAGTTGTGAAATGTTTTGTTATTCCATATAATTTAACTCAACTTTAAATAAGTGATAAGCTCCTACTCCTACTAGTATGTAATCTTATCAGTTAGGTAATCTTATCTGTGTTTATATATGGTAACCATCCGGTTAACAAAAAAAGTATTATATATCAAATTGGGTTCCGCTCCACTTCATTAGTCTTTGCTCAAGTAATTATCAATGCACCGCTGACAGTCTGACACGTGGACTTGTAAGCATGACAGGTTGAGATTGCTTTCTAGCTTATTTTTTATTTTTGGTTGTATTCTTTATTAGTGGTAATGTCAATGTTAAAATATATTCCTTTTTATTCAAATAGTGAAATAATATATCTTAAAAATCATAATAAACATTTTACGACATTAATCACATCTCTTAAATCATTTTGTGACCGTTTCTACTTTTACGCAGGTTTTGTTATCGTCTATGCTAAACCCCCATGAAAAGTATATAAAAAGAGGTCTATTGTTATCATGGTTGATCAAGAATAAACACAAAGAAATTGGCACAAAAATGGTTTCATTATATATCAAAAAAGGGCGGGGTTTCTTTTTCTGTTAAAGAATTGACTCCATATATTTTAATATACCATTACCATTAATACATAATACTCCCTCGTCTCAATTTATGTGATGCTTTTATTTGACATGCACTTTAGAAAATAAAGAAAGATTTTTGGATCTTATAATATAAAGTAAGCCAAAGATATTTGTGTGGTTATAGATCATCTCGTTTTATGTAAAATATAAAGTTTAAAATTAAATTATTGTCAAATAAGAAAATATGTCAATTTTTTTTAGACGGGCAAAAAAGGAAAGCGAGTCATCTTTTTTGGGACACAGGGTGTACAACAAAAAATAGAAAATAAACTAAAAAGAAATCTCAACCTTTCATGCTTATAAGACCACATATCACTCACATGAAGGTGCATTAATAATTACTTGAGCAAAGACTAATGGAACGGAATCAAACCCAAAAAACTAATACTAGCACGTCATATATTTATTTCTTTTGCGTAAAAGTTTTCGGACGGTTCACTAATATTGTGTTTTTTTTTAATTTTAAAGTAAAGAGGTTTTAGTAGGTGTTTGTCCATAGACATCAGAGACAATTTCACTTTTTTGGGGAATTTTTGAAGTTGGATTTGTGTTTGGTCATAGTTTTTCCAAATAATATTTAGTTGTTGGAATATACTTTTTCTAACAAATATGAAATATGATCTATACCTCCAAATTTTGAAAATTAGCAAAACCATCCAAAGTAATTAATAAACATAACGAGCGAGTAAACACCGCTCATCAATCATTTTCTATTACATTAAATATGATTTATATAGACTTTCTTTAATACGATGATGTAAGCAAGTTCACGAAATTCATTGGTCGAATCTACTATGGGGTCAAATTTATAAAAATAAAAAGTATAGGGAAATTTGAAAAGTGAAAGATAAAAGCAATGACGAAAAACAAAAAGTGAAAATTGTAAAAATAAGATTTGAGTTGTTTTTCATATTTTAAATTTTGGAATTTTCATTGTCAAACACTAATTGTTTTTTTAAAAAAGTTTCCTAAAAAAAAATAAAAAATAACGCCAAACGGGTCCTTAGTCTCCAACAGCGAATTGAAATTAAATCCATCTGCTTTATTCAAACTAGCCGTTAGAAACAGCTCAAGAGCGCCTCTTCTTGTCTCTTTCCCCCATTATACTCTTAGCTTTCTTGTTTGCTCCCCAAATTTCTCCTCCTCTTCTTCTTCCATAGTCCTCAAAGTCATCTCTAATCAACAAACAAAAAAATGTTTACAGAAGGATTAGACGAGTCTGCAATTAACTGGATCAAACAGGTAACAAAGTTGTCATTTTTCTTGTTTTAGTCTCGTAAAATTTAAAAAGTCTTCACCTTTGTATAAACCCACTATTTTTACATCTGGGTTTTTGTTAATTTTCCTTTTGTATGCTTTCTCTTGAGCCTGGGTCTTAGGAAACAACATGTCTATCACTTAAGGTCTGCGTATACTCTACCCTCCCAGACCTCACTGGTTATGTTGTTGGTTTTTGTTAATTTTTTTTCCTAAATGAATCTTGAATTTTTTTTTTTTGCAATTAAAGAAACATTTTATTAATTACCAAGTGTGGCATTCTTGAAAAAATTGTTGGTAAATTTTTGGGTGCAGGGATCTGAAGTAAAACAATCAAGTAGTAACACAAGATCACCGTTATCCGAAAAGCTCGATGATAAATACCCAATGCCCAGATCTCCTTTGGCTACATACACACCAAATTCACATGTATTGCCACCTTTGAAGTTTCATTCAGGCCTTTTGAAACCTCATAACACAGTGACAACACTTAGTATAGACAGCAATGAAGACGATTTTGATTGCGACTATGATGATGAAGAAATTGAGAGTGAAAGTGTAGCTTCAGCAAGTTACTCTGAAGAAGAAGTATCGGGTACAAATGCATGTCATATTGAAGGAGCTACTGGATTGAGAAATCGAAATGCGTCCACATTGAATAGAGGAATTTTACAAGAGAATCTTCAAATTGAAGTACCGGGAAGTGGACAGAAAGCTAAATTTTTTGGTGTTCATAGCTATCTGCGTGATAAAGTTCAACCACATAGTGCCTATGTATGAATCCCTTAACTTTTCTTGCCTGAATATGATTTAGTACAATACAACCCAATTAATTCATATTTGTTGGTTGATTGATTATATGGTAATGTTTGTAAAATGATTTTTTCTTGATGAGAAGTAGGGGTGGAACTAGGATTATTAGTTTACAAGTTCTGAATTACAATTATTTTTGCTTATAGGGTTGAGAATAGATTATCTATAGGGATTTTTTCATTTTTGGCCTCAGCCGAAATTAATTACGGGGCGCTAGCCAAAATATACAAAATATATACTGATTATGTATCTTATATGTATATTTATTATATGTATTGTTTGTATATACAATATGTATATTATGTGGATATTTATACTTAATATACAAAACCTATACATTTACCGGCTATTATTCTGTTGAGCAGTTCAAACACTTATCTTATACATATTAAATGGATATTTTAACACAAATACCTGGTTCTGCCAAACCTGTAACTACAATGCTGGCTCCGCTGCTGATCATTTATTGAGAAGTTAACTATTTGTAAATACAGGCAACACCCGTTGGTAAGCTAATTGACTTAGGAACCCCAAGTGCACCTCCAATTATGGATATTGAAGCAGATGTAGATAACTCTGAACTAGCAAGTGGATTGAACACTTCTGGAGGATTGACTGGAACTGAGCATAATAATAAGACAGTTTTTTCAGAAACACCAGAAGAGGCCTGGTATGGAAATGAATTGGGTATTCCTGAAGGGTTGTCTAGAACACAGGATAGCAATAAGATAAATATTCCAGAAGCTGCAGAAGAGGCTTGTTATGCAAATAAACAAGTTCTTTCAGAGACTGAAAGTAGAGGGTATGAAATTTTGAACTGACCTTCCGCATATGAAACATTTTGCATGTCTTTCATTTCAGCGTGAAGTTCAGGAACCAAATGACAGTTTCATTTTTGTGCAGGGGAGATAAAGCAACTGTCGCAGAAACAAATGCAGTACCTTGTTTCCAGCAAGGAAACTCAGTCGGATTTCCAAGCCGCTATGATACCAGGTTTACTTTTTTACTTCATTTGTCTTGCTTGCTTCTCACTGTTTTTGTTTCCATTTACTATTACAATGTTAAAACAGCTCTCTTTTATAGAAAAGAAGAGAAACAAGAATAAAATTCTGTGATAAGCTTATGATATAGTATATAAGTTGTTAGCATGTGCCTTGACTCAGCAAAAGTCCACATAAAACAGTATTCTAAGAAGACATTCCATAATGAATTATAAAAAGAGTATAACGGTTTGTGTTTTATCATGGACTTATATTGGCTTTCATCTATGGTATTTTGCAAATTTTCCATAAAAAAGAGAGGAAAATAAAAGATTTTGACATGGTTTTAGAGATTAAGGTGTCTGGAATTATAAGCAAAAGTTAAGTCTGAGCTGCAGGAATTCTTAGTGGATTCTCATTAAAGTGGTAGAAGAATGAAGAATCTAGCGATAACCTAATTCTGCATATCCCTTACATTGATGAGACCAGAGACTTTTGCTTCTCTCTTCACCTTATTTACTACTATTAGCAGCTATACATGTTCACTTGGTTTCATTCCACCTTAGGTGCAAAAAAGAAGTGGCATTTTCCTGAATCTAATGTTCTTTTAGATTGCAATTACTGAGCATTTCTTTGACAACAACAGTCAAAATGGATGGCAAGTTCTCCTGGCTTATGATGCCTGCATTCGTGTATGCCTAAATGCTTGGGCAAGAGGATGTGTTGAGGCACCTGAGTTCTTACGTGATGAATGCCAGATGCTTCGAAGTGCTTTCTGGTATGGTCACTTATCTTTTTTCTCCTGTTGAATCACTTAAAAAAACACCTTTTATGGCTACAACATTGTTTCCATGACTAATACCATTCCCTCTAACTTATTCAACTTCTCAGCTTGCAGAAACTGTTATTGCAACCTCGATGCATGCAGACAACTGAAAGGATCCATAAGACCAATGGACAAACGTTGCCCTTGAAAGTGAGAAAGATAGTCGGGAAAATTCGTGTGGAAGGTATAACTCAAAAACAATTATTTTCTTACTCTTTTGAGATTATTGGTAGTGGGCTTCTTTGCTCATTCATTTTCTTTCTTTTACTTCTTCATTTTTTTTGTGCATGAGTTATAATGCAGAGCTAGTAATTCCTTTTTATGTGAAGACATAGTTGAATAATAAGTTATGGTTTCATCCAACTATTTGCAATGATATCGTGTTCACTTTGACACATTACTTTCCAGTTAAACATTGATAGGTCGACTTATCTTTTGACTAAGATGTGTTAGAATGTACACTTTTAAATGTTCAAAATGAAGATGGAATGCAGTCTGTGTATCTGCCAGATGAAGAAAATGAAATAAAACCTGTCAAACTACAAGTAGATCTCTTATTCTGTAGTGTAATGTGTATCTTTCGCTTACATATAGTATATGATGCTTGACACCGTCTCTAAACCAATTATGATGCTTGACACCGTCTCTAAACCAATTGCAGTAAGAAAGTTAAGAATTATACCAAAGAGGAAGTTTAAGAGCACAGATTCAATGCGAGGTGCAATTAACATGCAGGCTGGAGCAGAGTATGTCCGACATGTTTCGTCACTGGTGAAACATGGCATCAATTCTCTTAAAATTCATTCACATCTGTTGACATCCGAAGGTTAGTACTTCTAATTGAAAGATTTTTTCTCCTCAATTGGATCGGATCGCGTAAACAAAGGGACAGCCCGGTGCGAATCTTGAGTAAAAATTTAGCTAAAATGCGTGAGTAGAAAAGTCATAGTCTTCTAAAAGGTTTATTGAATTTGATGACAGCTATACTTGATCTTTAGAATGGTTCTATTCTAGAGGATAAAATAGCATACTAAAAAGGGCAGCCCGCTATGCGCGAGGTCCGGGGAAGGGCCGGACCACATACTGATTGATTTTATTCTTTTTTTTCATGGTAACATACTGACCACATACTTATTGATTTTATTCTTTTTTTTCATGGTAACATACTGATTGATTTTATTCTTTTTTTTCATGGTAAAGTATTGATGGTCTCTAGGTGATAAATAATGATGATTGAAGGGTGCTAAAAGGGAAAAATCTTAGACGTGAAATCACATAGAGAGAAGCGTCTTAAAAGAACTACTATCTCTAGCAATAAATGCGGACTTGGTTAATTAAGAGAATACAGTGGAAGCAAAGAACCATGTAGGGTGATACTAATTACCAACTAGTAGTCATTATTATCTGTAATAGAATATGTTTGTAAGGCGGTATTTAGCCTGGTTGTGGATTTGTATGTCAATTTAAGTGTGAGACTTAGAGACACTCTAGTTTTAAAGAAATATTTAGTATTATACCAACCTGAATCAAGTGTTGTGATTCCCACAGATTCATACAACTGACCCCAACTAGTCCGTGGTTGAGGACAAATTGATTCATTAACTAATAAAATATTGATGGTCTTTGTAGGTTCTTATGTGCGTGTTAAGAATTCATATGAGTTCCCTGAAAATAATTAGATTTTTGGACAGAATCAAACAAAAACATGTTGAATTTTTTCATCAGTAAAATAGTTGTTTTTCCACTATGTTCTCTGCAGAATCCCTGAGATGTTTAGTTCTCCTGAAGAGTTCAATTGAAGATACTAAATTCGAACTGAATTCTGCTGTTATGCTGCTGCCGGGAAGTGGTGATCACCATGACTTGTAAGTTGTTATTTTACTTTGTTGCTGTCCATAATGGCTCTATAATGCTTATAATCAAGTTGTGTGGTTATCTAACGATTGAGCAATTCATAAGATTAGAATGCTTAGGGAACTTCTTTTCTCTGATTAGAACTTGCAACAAGATGAAAATGATATTTCTGTCAAGATTCCAATTGTATGATCACCTTTTCAGTTAAAGAATAAGATTGTTATAATAAGATTTTTTGTGATTCCATGTCCCGATGCTTTCATTCTATGCATAGTTCTGTACTTCCGGATTTCTATTTGAATATGTATATGATGATCCAGCTCTTGGATCAAACAGTGATGTTGAGACGTTAATTTCTCCAGAAAAATAACACATACTTCTGAATTCAGTTTTCCAGAGAACCAAGGAGATGCTCTCTTGGTTGAAGTACAAGATATGAAGAAAAGTACTTTGGGTCGAACTTCAATACCAGTTTCAGCCGTGGCTGACAATAATGTATATCTTTAGTCCTCCAATATGTCATACTGTTGTAACCACTTTATTCAGTTTTAATTTCTTTTATCATACCACCTTCTTATATCAGTTTTGTAATTTCTCCAGAATGATAAGATTTTTGTAATTTCTCCAGAATGATAAGATTCGCTGGTGGCCCATTTATCATGATGATAATGAATGTGTTGGGAAGGTCCAGCTATCAATCAATTGTACAATCACAACCGATGAGACAACACAAGTCAAGGTTTAACCATATATACACTCCACCATTTTTCACTTCAGTCCCATGGAATATGTTCTTTTTGTCTTAATCTAGGTTAAATAGGAGAATGAAGGAATACGAGTACAGAAGAGATAATAGCAAATGTTCTCCCACTTAAATAAAATGAAAACTTGAATCTAATCAATATCTTCCCCTTAAGCTGGTGGCTAGTAATTTATTTTCGCTCACTTACTCTTAAACATAACATTCAATCAGCATCTGCCTATCTCAGTTCTCGAGATTTATACATTTTTGTTCTAGCAATTAACATTTAACATGTTAAAATGACATTTCACTGGAGACGCAACCTTAGGCCCTTTTGACTTGAGATTTTCTCTTGCAGTTCAATAGTATTGTATGCCTGTTATCATTAAAGTTTAGATACTCATAAAATGTGCTTATGTGTGGTGTCTTAACTCATTTTATAGGTTTTCAAATTAGTAATAACTTGTGATATGCGTGTGATTCCCATTTATGACAGAGTGGACCAATTGCGGAGACTCTTGCATATGATCTACTACTGGAGGCGTCCATGCGTGCCCAACAGTTCCGTGCACGAAGTCTAAGGTCTGAGGAACCTTGGAACTGGTTACTCACAGAATTTTCCGAGTACTATGGGGTAACAGATACCTATGCTAAATTGAGGTACTTAGCTTGTGCTATTCTATTTTTCTATCAACCAGATACCGAACGTTATATTCTCTTAAATGTCTCTTTTAAGAAAAACTGATATTTAGAGTTCAACAGGTACCTTTCATATGTCATTGATGTTGCAACTCCAACAAAAGATTGTTTGGAGCTCATCTATGAGTTGCTTGTGCCAGTAATGAAGGCAAGGAGTGACAAAAGTATGACAAGACAAGAGGTATCAAATTCTAAACTCAAACCTTCAAACTTGATGATATATGATGCTGGAGATTTAGACATCGCAGATTTGTTTCAAAAAATCAAATTCCACAGCAATGCTAATCTAGTTTCCGATAATTGCAAGAATTATAACAATTTCTGAAATTCATTGTAGCATCCTTTTCATTTTACTCCCTTCTGTCATTTTATTTGACCTGCTATGCATTTTACTCTGTCCAGAAAGTCCAGAAAAGATTGGAAGAAAATAACATATACTACTTTATACATTTTCAAGTTTAACATGATAATTTAACGTCCTTTTTAAGCATATATCTAATCAATGCATTTATAGTAACTTAGTTAAACTTTCTTCTCTAAATCTTCATGGAAGGTCCAATTGGATTTTTGAGTATAAATCAGTTCATCCAATTAGATTTTTGATGTAGTGATGCAAAAGCAGCCTCACTTTAATCACTATAATCAAACATAGAGTGTTCCATTTGAAATGTGATAGATCAATTATCTCTTTTCATATATCATTTGGCCTTGTATGTTGGACAATTCAGATACAATACAGTTCAAATTTTATTGGTCGTTTGTTTTGTCACGATTTTACTCCTGATAATTAAGAACTTGTACTATAACACTATTATATCTAATCAATGCATTTATAGTAACTTAGTTAAACTTTCTTCTCTAAATCTTCATGGAAGGTCCAATTAGATTTTTGAGTATAAATCAGTTCATCCAATTAGATTTTTGATGTAGTGATGCAAAAGCAGCCTCACTTTAATCACTATAATCAAACATAGAGAGTTCCATTTGAAGTGTGATAGATCAATTATCTCTTTTCATATATCATTTGGCCAATACAGTTCAAATTTTATTGGTCGTTTGTTTTTTCACGATTTTACTCCTGACAATTAAGAACTTGTACTATAACGCTATTTTCACACAAAATCTCATTAAAGATTGAATTTGGCTCCTCTAAATAGAAGCTTTGATGGATCCTTAAGTATGATTTCTTCAGGACCCCTCCCTGAATAGTGAAAAATGGTATCTTAGTACACTCAAGCAACCTTACCCTTCTCCACTATTTTCACAAACAATAGACGAGGTCAATGCATTTTCAGAAACTAAAGAGTGCATATGGAACTATTTTGATAAAAGTAGTCCATTGAATCCTTTACCTTTCCTTATTTCAATACCAGCTTATGTTTCTGAAGTGTTAATCATTCTACTAGAGTTTGTGTCATAAAATGCTAAATTCAGCAAGCTGGCTAAAATCAGGTACCTGAGCTCTGAGACTGATGCAAACTTACTGTTTTTCCTTGTTTTAGAAAAGTTTGCTTCTGGATTGTGAAACTGAAGTTGAAAGCCTCTTGGCCACTGTATTCGAAAACTACAAGTCATTGGATGAAAGCTGTCCCACAGGTTTAGCAGACATGTCAGCTCCTATACCAGAAACTGCAGCACCAGCACTTTCTTCTGCCGTGCAAATTTACACACTTCTCCATGATATACTTGCTCAAGATGCTCAAATGACACTCCGAAACTATATACAGGTTAATCTTCTTTTATATTTCTTAAACAATTGAGCTTTTACCATTTTAATATCCTTCAGTATCTTTTGAACATAATCTTTACCAATTCTCACCCTCCACATATTGATGGTGTAACAATTTATTATTCTAATTACACAAAAAATACTCTGCTGGAAGCTAGTCGAGTCAGTTTATCTAGATAGTGGTCCATGGAAAAAGACGAGAAAAAAAATAATGAATGAAACATGACACTGGGGAATAGATACTATATTCTGTGTTTGCGCTTGATGGTTTTAAAGTTAGACAAACCAAGCTAAATAACAGCATAAGTAAGACATATTAACTGATTCAAATAAATGAGTTGTGAGCAGCTGGTTGTCTCTGGTTTTGGTTGCACCATTTATGTCTCATCACAAGTCTAACAATATTATGATTTAACAGACAGCAGCAGCAAAGAGGTGTCGAAAACACATGATCGAAACTGATGATTTCTTGTCAACAAACCTAGATGGCTTTGTCATGGATTCAGTTACAATATCCACTGCTTATTCGAAGATGAAGAACCTCTGCTCCAACATATCAAATGAAATCCAGGCAGATATTAAGATCCATAACCAACATATACTTCCTAGGTACGTCAGAACTAATCGATGAGGTGTTGCATTATCCATGATTATTAGCATGTATTTCAATGAAATTCATGTTCAGTTAGGTTAAATTTTTCCTACAATTACTGCTTCAAGTTCTTATATTATACTGGCTGTTGCAGTTGTGCAACTTAAATTGCAAGAAAATGACTTAAAGTTGGCACATTGCTTTTTCAGTTCAATTGATCTCTCAAGCATCACGGCTTCAGTTTACAGCACTGAATTGTGTAAGAGGCTCAAGAACTTTCTTGCTGCATGGCCTCCATCATGTCCTTCTCCACATGTGAATGAACTTTTGATTGCAGCAGCTGATTTTGAGAGGAATCTAGACTCATGGAACATCAGGTTATATTGAATACAGCAAATAAATTCTTAGGCTTGCTTAGACATGTTTTTCTCACATTGTTCTTTCCTTTCATGCTTCAGTTCAGTGCAAGGTGGTGTAGACTCAAGGGGTCTCTTCCATAGTTATATAATGGTATGGATAGATGATATGCAGCTTCACTTACTTGAGCTTTGCAAGGCAGAAAAGGTACTCCTCTGCTCACGTGAAATATCCTAGTATCTTTGTTTTGTGCATCACAGGCTTAAAGATTTTCCAGAAGTTGCAATATTCTCACTCTATTACCTCTTTCAGGTGTTATGGTCTGGAGTTGTTACAAACTACTCTACTTCTCCTTTTGCTGAAGAAATGTTTGAAAAAACCAAAAAAATGTTAACCGAGTATGAAGTAGTGATCAACCGTTGGCCTCAGTACACCGCCATTTTGGAGAATGTAAGCTCTATTTTTGCTATCTAGGGAACATGCAGACCGATGCTTGATGTACAAATATAACTGAGAAGCCCTTCTGTTTGCTGATAATAATGCTTTCTATTGATATCATATAGGCTGTCGCTAATGTAGAAAGAGCAATTATAAAAGCCATGGAGAAACAGTACAATGAGATCTTGACCCCTCTAAAGGATAGCATTCCAAAGAAGCTCGGCATGCAAGTTCAGAAATTAGCAAGAAGGCAATCAACTACTCTTTATGGCATCCCTAATCATGTAAGTGCTAGTAATAGATGGACAGGTTATATCAATCAGTGAGAGCTCTTTTTGTAATATTCCTAACAAAGAATGCATAAGCATAACTAACTAAACATGCTGGGCCTTGTTTTGACAGTTGGGAACTTTCTTGAACACAATCAAGAGAATTCTTGACCTCCTACACTCTAAACTAGAAGACATTTTGAAGTCATGGGCGTCCTATTTACCAGTAAACGGAGAGAAGAAGTCCAATTTCGGGGAGCAACTGAATGGAGTTACAGTATTGCTAAGGACTAAATACAAAAACTACATGCAGGCAATAATAATCAAGCTTGCTAGTAATGTAAGCAACTACTATCTATGTCACAACTTGGTACGTGAAATGCATGAAATACGAGGTTCATCTTTTTCTAATTTGACTGCTGCAGATGCAATCAAATCGTTGCACGCGTTTGCAAAGGATTTTGGAGGAAACAAAAGAAACAGATGGGGAGGCTGAAATCCGTGAAAGAATGCAAATGCTGAATTCACAACTCTCAGATTCCATAAGCAACTTGCAGGAAGTCTTTACAAGTGCAATATTTGTTGCAATCTGCCGTGGATTTTGGGACAAAATGGGACAGGTTGGTTAATTTAGTGACCATCTCAAACTTGAGCTTTTCAACAACAACAATTTTTTCTCCTTTTTTTTCCTTCCTCTTGAGTATCATGTACTGACATTTAGTTCTTTTTTCTGATACTACTAGATCATACTGAAATTTTTAGAAGGAAGAAAAGAGAACCGAGTGTGGTATAGCGGTTCCTATCATGCTCTTGGGGTAAGTACAGCTAAAATTCAGTATATATAATATATATTATACAAATTGTTCTTGAAATTGTACTTGCATGGTTACATTTACAGGTTTTGGACAGCTAAAATTCAGTATATATAATATATATTATACAAATGGTTCTTGAAATTGTACTTGCATGGTTACATTTACAGGTTTTGGACGATATATTTGCTTCCCAAATGCAAAGATTGCAAGGAAATGCTTTACAAGAGAAGGATATTGACCCCCCTCGTTCAATAGTTGAGGCTCGAGCTATACTCTGTAGAGACACCACCAACTGTCCAGATTCCTCCAACTACTTGTATTTTTAGGAATACACTGATTTGATCCTTCAAATGTTTTTGGTATACTATGTATTTGTCTTTTACTATTTCTTCCTGTTCATATATTCTTTTGTATGTAAAATTTCCAATTTTTTTGTAAGTTGTTGTTCAATAACAATAAAGCTATCCTCGAATAAAATACTCGTCTCCTCAAAATTCCAAATTTAGTTAGAGTAATTTTTGGTTGCCTGTTGGACATTTTTTGTTTTAAGTATTGACTAGAATATGGGATCTTATGATACAGGAATTAGAAGTATAGCAGTTGTATTCCAAAAGTTGGTTAGAGTCCAAAAGTTAGTTAGGCCATGTCATCAATTCTGTTAGAAATACAGTTAGTTGGTTAGCAGTTGATGACGGCTATTGTAATCAGTAGCTAGTCATTTATTTCATTGCATATAAAAGGTTGTAATACATATGATATGTGGATCATCTATGAATTTACAGTTACAAAATCTATACAATTCTGCTCTCATCTTCTTTCCCTCCATTCTATTAGCCAAGTAATTCGAGTTTACTCTGTTGAACCTCTCATCTTCTTTCCCTCCATTCTATTAGCCAAGTAATTCGAGTTTACTCTGTTGAACCTCTCATCTTCTTTCCCTCCATTCTATTAGCCAAGTAATTCGAGTTTACTCTGTTGAACTCCTATCTTGGCCTAGAATTGTTCGAATTCTACTTGATTCCCTACAATTCTGTTAACATCTTAATCAACGTTGAACAAGATGTCAAGTTTTCAGAAACCTTTTGTTTTAACAGGTATAAATAGATTATAGATCTGGAGTGCTTGAAGGATCTCTCACTTTCATATTGCTATTACTGAAATCAGATTAAAGAACTATGACTTAATGCATAAAATAAGTAGTATATAAGATTTATGGTGTCTTGCCATGAGTTTGGTGTATTATGAATGAACCATGAGCTACCTATTTATAGGAGTGAAAATGCTCCTCTTGATGTCATCAATGACATCACTATGTATGTAGAAGTCAAGTTTTACAACTTTGTCAAACCATTTAATGGTAGGTTGCCAAACTTATGATTGAAACTTGCCAAACCATTTAATGGTAGGTTGCCAAACTTATGATTGAAACTTGCCAAACCATTAAATGGTAGGTTGCCAACTATGAGATGGACTTCACAAATCTCCCCCTCCAGTCTCATTTACATGAAGGAGGTATCTCCATCTTTTCGGATAGAGCTCATCCCATCGAGCTTCACACAAAGCTCAAGCTTCTCTCTTGGAACCACTTTGGTCATCATAACTGCTGCATTTTTATCCGTATAAATCTTCTTCAGCTTCATCAATTTTTCTTCTATCACTTTGCATAGCCAGTGATATCTCATGCAGATGTGTTTCGTCCGGGAATGATAAGTGGAATTCTTACTCAAGTCAATAGCACTTTGACTATCACAGAATACCACCGACTGATTCTGATTCAAATCGAGTTCCTGAATGAATCTCTTCATCCAGAGCATCTTTTTCCCTACTTCCGTAGCTGCGATATACTTTGCTTCTGTCATAGACAGAGCATACTGCCAAGAAACAGCTCCTCCCGCAAAAGAAAATAGGTATCCCGATGTAGATTTTCTGCCATCAAAATCTCCTGTCATATATGCATCCATATAACTTTTCAGAATCGGTTCTGATCCCCCGAAGCATAAGCCAAGTTTGGAACTTTCTTACAAGTATTTGAGGATCCACTTTACGGCTTCCCAGTGCTCTTTTTTCGAGTTTCAAAGAAACCTGCCAACCACTCCAACAACATACGCGATGTCTGACCAAGTACACACCATCACATACATCAAACTCCCGACTGCATATGAGTATGAAATAGCTTCCATAACTATCTTATCCTTTTGTGTTGTTTGACACATCCTTTTACTCGACTTGAAATGATTCTCCAGAGAAGTACTGACTGGTTTTGCGTGCTCCATATTAAAACGCGTCAGCACCTTTTAATGTACTTTTCTTGAGACAACCATAACTTTTTCATTTTACTATCCCGAAAAATCTGCATGCCGAGAATCTGTTGAGCTGCACCTAAGTCCTTCATGTCAAAGAACTTAGCCAACTCCTTGTTCAAGTCACTAATGAGCTTGGCATCTTGTCCAAGAATCAACATATCGTCCACATATACTGATAAAATGATGAAGTTACCATTAGAAAATTTCACTTCTGTTATGCCATAGCCATGATCCACCATGAATGAATCAAACTTCTTGTACCATTGGGGTGAAGCTTGCTTCAGTCCATACATGGTCTTCTTCAATCTGCAGACCTTGTTCTCCTCCCCTTTAACTTCAAAGTCTTTTGGTTGGAACATGTAAATTTCCTCATCTAAGTTACCGTGAAGAAATGTCGTCTTTACGTCCATGTGTTTCACTACTTTGTCCTCGCTCTTCTTCAACTTGAACACCCATTTATTCTGCAAGGCTTCCTTCTCCTTAGGAAGATTCACCAGTTGATATATGTTGTTCTTCTATAAAGAGTTCATCTTTTCCTCCATCGCTTTCATCTAATTGTCCTTGTTGGGGTACATATTGGTGTAAGATCGACTACACATTCAACCTCGCGGTCTTGACGTCTGCTCTCCGAGAAAGTCTCATTTTCATGAAAAATGACATCTCTACTTTTGATCATCTTTCTGTTGACTGGATCCTATAGCATGTTACCAAATTCTTCATCATCATACCTAATAAGGATATATGGAATCACCCTGTTGTCCAACTTCGGCTTTTGTTCCTTCGATATGTGCGCAAATGTTTTGCAACCGAAAACTCTGATGTGCGAGTATGACACATCTCTACCAGTCCACACCTTCTCTAGTATGTCGTATCCTAAGGGAGCGGATGGTAATCGATTGATTAGGTAACATGCGGTATGAACTGCTTCACCCCAGAATGGCTTAGATAGCGTTGCGATTCTGAGCATACATCTGACACGTTTCACAATGGTAACAGTTCATCCATTCAACTATACCATTGTGTTGTGGTGTTCTAGGTACCATCTTTTCATGCATAATTCCATGTTTTGCACAGTAAAATTTTAAGAGATGGGATGTGTATTCTTCGCCATTGTTAGTGCAGAGACACTTCAGTTTCCTTCCCGTCTCTCTTTCCATCATAGCATGAAATTGCTGGAAATGTTCGAAAACATGATCCTTGATTTTCAACATGTAGACCCATAGCTTTCGTGAAGCATCGTCGATAAAAGTAACAAAATATTTTCTACCCCGAGAGACCACCTCGAGTGGACCGCAAACATTCGAATAAACTAGATCTAATTTATTTGCCTTTTTTGTACTTTTCTTCGAAAAAGTAACTATATGTTGCTTTCAAAACAAACAATGATCACAAGGATCTAATGAAGTACCTTTGACTGAAGGGATAAGGAATTTCCTTGCAAACTATTGCAATCCTTTCTCACTGATATGAGCCAACCTCCGATGCCACAAGTTTGGTGAAGTATCATACTCAGCAACAATCGCTGAGCCACAACAGACCTTCGCTTGTGTCTTGTATAAAGTGCAACAAACACTTCTTCGAGCAACAACCGATGAACCCTTGCTCAACTTCCATTTTCCGTTTCTAAAAAATTGATTATAACCCTCCTTATCCAAGACATGCATGGATATCAAATTTAATCGTAAATCGGGAAGATGTTGTACCTCCTGCATTGTTAGTATGCACCCGAGATATGTCTTTAGACACACATCTCCAATTCCAATGATCACCACTCGAGTGAAATTGCCCATCCTTACGCTACCAAAGTCACCATCATTGTAGGTCGTGAAGAGTTCCTTGTGAGGAACACAATGATAGAAGGCTGTTGAATCTATCACCTATTCAGCATCTGAGTCATCAACATGGTTGCATTCACTTGTTGTTAGTGCCACATCTTCAACCATCGTCACTGCAACCATAGTATTTTGATCCGCGGTGTTTTAGTTATTTCGTTCTTGCTTCAAAAGCTTACATAATCTTTTTATGTGTCCAGGCTTGCCACAATGGTAGCACTTCCTTCCGTCTCTTGATTTTTCATGATCACTTGATCCTTGAGTTCTGCTCCAGCCTCAGTTTTCGATGAGAAATGCTTGTCTGTAGTGATGGCCAAGCTCTTTTCTCCTTGTCTATTTATTTTGAATGGAATCCATCACGATTGTCAAGGATAACGTTCCTTCAGGGGAAAAATTGCTCAGGGATACTACAAGAGTCTCCCAACTATCAGGTAATGAATCTAGTAGTATTAGCGCGTGCACTTCGTCACTGAGATTTATCTTCATTTTTGTGAACCTATTCACGATGTCTTGCACCACACAAAATTGTTCATAAACGGGACGCTCTTCTTTGTACTTCAAATTCACAAGCTTTCTGAATAAAAAAGCTTTGTTCTGTACCGACTTCCTCTCGTAGGGATTTTCCAGCTTAGTTCAAAGTTTGTAGGCGTCAGTCTCTCTGGCTATGTTGTTGAAAACAGTGTCGTCCACCCATTGCCGAATTGTGGGAAGAGTTTTCCAGTTTACCTTCGGTCACTCCTTGTCTTCTTTGTTGTCTTTGTCGAACGGGCGAACTTCTTTGGCTTCGATCGGCTCGAACATATCCTTGTACACAAGCAAATCTTATGTCTTTACAGCGTGTAGTTCGTCGCCGTGAGTTTTATCATGGTGCCGGTAAATTTAAAGGTGTGCTCCATTTACTAAAGATAAAATTTATTGCTGAACTTAACCAAACTCTGATACCACTTGTTGAGAACTGGTCAGTAAATTTTACTTATATATAAATGATTAGCGAAAATAAATATTAGACACTTTAATTACCGCACCCGTCACAAAAACAATATCTACCCTCTGAAATAATACTCACAGTGTATATTAGCAAGAATAACAGAGAAACAATAATGACACCAATAATTTTACATGGAAACCCTTATGAATTAGGGAAAAAAACACGGGCTGAGAGGAGCAACTGATATCACTATAATGAGGAATTTTACACTGTGTAGTAATGACTATAAATACTCAAAATACCACTACACACTCAAAAGAAATAACCTTATTTTAATTTTTCTACCTCACTACAATATCGCTCACACTCTCTAGTTTTCCTCATAGACTATTTCTTGTCTGTGATGCCTCGCTCTCCTTTTCTCTCTATGTTTTGTTGTATTATGAATGAACCATGAGCTACCTATTTATAGGAGTGAAAATGCTTCTCTTGATGTTATTAATGACATCACTATGTAGGTAAAAGTCAAGTTTTGCAACTTTGTCAAACCATTTAATGGTAGATTGTCAAATTTATGGTTGAAATTTGCCAAACTATTTAATGATAGACTACCAACTATGAGATGGACTTCACACTAATTAAGCATTAATGACCAAATCAAAGTCACACTCTTGGATAATATAATGAAGATGAAACTTCATTGAACTTCGCTAGATTTCTACTCTACATTATTAGAATAATTAGATTGATCAAAGATAAACGAGTAAGACACGGTCTGGAGAGAAAGTGTGGAAACACTATAGTCTATAGATCCTCCAAAATAGGTGCGAAAAAAAGTAACACACGGTCAACTCATAAGAAAGTCAACTGGCCAAACATCATAAAAGGCCTATATAAACTTGTTAAGGAGATTGTTTCCTTGGATCATGTTTAAATTAATTAGCAGCATATCTATTTCTGCAGAGAATTAATTAAAGTCTAAACAGAAATATGGCGCGACCTATGGTGTGGGAGATGGTCGCTCAACGCCTGAGGGCTCGAGGCTGATGATAATGGTGTGAATGGTGGTTATGTCTATTTTAATGATATCAATGGTCATTTTTGCTTGTGGAGACTCCTCTAACGGCGATAAGGACGACGATTGGTACTATGGTGGAGGTGGAGGAGCCGATGGAGACAGTTGTAGCGGTTGCGGAGGCGGTTGTGGTGATTAAATTCTTGTGATTGTGTGGAGTGATCAATAGCTTATCGTTTGGCTTGTTTGTAGATAAGAGTTAAGGTAATATGTACATGTAACCGTTTAACCTTGGCGAGTGTTAGCTTTGGATGCATGGAGTCTCCAAGAATTACATCTTTCTCTAGATTCAAGTGGGGTCTGGGAGGGTGCAATGTACACAGATTTTGTACTCCTATCATAATAGGATAGAGAAGTTGTTTTTGATAGATCATCTGCTCAAGAAGATCATTTTTCAATCTTTCTCTAGATTGTAATAGTTTGTATAAAGTGTTGTAGTTAATGAAATTGAAGATCGTTGTTTTACACTTTAATTTGTACACATATGATGTCCAATATAAAGTTCTTGCCTTTTGATCAACAGTGTATAATTAAACTTGCGTAAGATATATCATTTCTACTCCTTTTAAGTTAAATATCCATTCTTGGTGGTGATGTTTTTCTCCAAATGTGTAGGTTACTCCCTGTTTCTTCCTGCTTTATGGTTTGCATATTATTATTATTATTAGAGTAGTTATTTACACTAATTAAGATTGAGTTTTAGCTTTATATTGGGGAAGGAAAAAGCAACAATTTAACATCGATTGGAAAAGGAAAAAAGAACAGAAATTAACCAAAGAGTACAAAGAAACTAACTTAAAGAAGTTAAAATAGCTCCTTTGCATATTAACAAGCAATAGAGTGTATATTGTAAACGTGTAAATATAGGAAATAATATATTTCCTATTCATAATTAGAATATTTTTATATATTATGTAAATATAATTATGGTAAGACTAGGATTCCTCTTTTGTATAGGCTTAGGATTCCTATTGTATAAGGGATGAATATTGTACTCTATATATACCTTGATATTAATGAAAGACTCCCCAAGGGAGATTAATATCATCTAACATGGTATCAAGAGCCAAATAAACAAAACCCTAAAAACCTTTCTCTTCCACAGCCGCCGGCTGCCTCTCCTACGCCGCGGCCCTCCCGAATTTTCTTCTTGTTTTTCGGGTTTTGTTCTTCCTTTCTTCTCTTCTCTAAATGACTATCTCTGATTCTTCCACACTTTCTGACGCCTCTACCTCCACAAATCCCACCACAAAGTCATCACCCTCGTTTCATCCCGCCCTTACTGTTTCCAACATCAAGAACCATATTCCCATTATTCTTGATCAAGAAAACAACCAGTATTCTCCCTGGGTTGAACTTTTTCGCAATCATGCATGTCTCTATAACGTGCTTGACCATATTGATGACACTATTCCGCGCCCTACGGAGGTTGATGATTCTATCTGGCATCGTCTCGACGCCGGCGTCAAACAATTGATATATGGTAGTATCTCTCAGGATTTGCTCCTTACTATCATGAAATCTGACTCCACAGCCCTTGACTTGTGGAATCGTTTGGAGGAAATTTTTTAGGACAACAAGCACACTCGTGCCGTGTATTTGGAAGAACAGTTCAACAAAACACGTCTTGAAAACTTCTCCAATGTCTCTGAGTACTGCAAGCAGCTTAAACTTCTAGCGGATCAACTCTCCAACATCGGCACTCGCATCGCGGCGATAAAATGGTGCTACAAATGATTTCTGGCCTTACTAAGGGCGAATATGATACTTTGGCCACCATTATTCAACAGGCAGATCCGCTACCGAGTTTTAACAAAGCTCGCTCACAATTGTTGCTCGAAGAAACCCGTCGTGCTAAGCAGGATGAGCACGCCCAGCAGGTGTTAGCTATCGACACGCAACCCCAAGATCAGACGCCACCAGACAACTCCCAACAGCGGCAGGGCCGCGGCGGCAAGGGTGGAAAAGGCCGCGGTGGTAGAGGAGGCCGTGGTCGTGGCAAGGGTCGCGGTCAACAGAACCAACAACAGCAACAACAACAGAGATCGCAGAACAACTGGGCCGCGGCTCCTCAGCAGTTCGTCTACAGCGTCGCGGCGCCCCAGTACAGAGCCGCGGCGCCCCAGTTCAGAGCCGCGACGCCAAGTCCATTCCAGTACCAGCAGCCACACAATCTGTATTCTTACCCCAGTTTGTTAGGCCCCGCTCCAGCCCCACAACAGGCCTACTTCATGCAAGGTTAGGTCCCGCAGCCCTCCTCCGGCATGACACACACTGAGTTGGGTCAGGCGTTCTGCACCCTCTCTATGCAACAGCCTGACAATACTTGGTACATGGACTCAGGCGCCACATCTCACGTCACCCTGTGTTGACACCCAATTTTGTCCCATCTTTTATGATTTTATTCGTAATTTTTAACATTTTTGACACTTTTAAAACAATTTTAAAATATAGGTATATATATATATATATATATATATATATAGATATATATATATATATATATATTATTCTCTTATTATTATTATTATTCGCATTTTTTACTGTCATTTGCATTTTTTATCACAATCATAAGTTTTATCCAAAAAATTCTATGTTATTTTATTCTCGCAAAATTGCATCGCATTTACATTTTTTTATTTAAGCATTAAACATTTCTCAAATATTATATTTTTATTACTATCGTTACGTTATTTTAAATAATTCACATCTTTTACAAAAAATATATATATATTTATTTAATGTTAAACCCCTTTTATATTTTTAAACCCATAACCCATTTTTATTTTTCCAACACAATACAAATTCTACCCAAACAAAATTCACAAGCCCAAACCCATTCCCTTATTCCTTTCCCCTTTATTTCCCCAATTCCCAAAGCCCAACCTGACCGGCCCAACGCCTCTTTCTTATTCTCCAATTAAATTCCCACCACCAATACCCACTAACCCATTCGGCTCTCTCATTTTAACCCAACCAAAATCACAACCCAATTCCCACAACCCAAAAACCGCGAGCCCAACTCCATGACCCACTCGACCAACCCGTCGCCTCAAATTTCCCAACCCGACCGACCCGACCCATAACTCATCTTCCCCCTCTTTTAATCCCCCAAACCAAACAAAAAAAAAACCAAAAAAACCTAAACCCTACCCGCTCGCCGCACACCCCATACCCCTCATGCCCGACCGGTCACCTCGCCTCTGCCACCACCAACTCCCTGCCACCAAACCCTGACACCACCACACCCCTCCCATCACTTCACCATACCCATACCCCTAAAATCCGCTTCCAAAATTCAAAATTTTTTGCCTTTAATTCAAATTTCAAACTCGTTCTTGGGGGGAAATCCACCTATAAATACCCCATGTTGTTCTTCATTTTGAGGGGGATTTTCGGGAAGAAAAATCAGATTTTTGGAGGATTTTTCGGAAGATTATTCCATATATACATAAATATTTTGTTGTGTTATTGATTGTAAGCATTTGCCTTCCTTGTTATTCAAGAATCAAGTCCGAAAAGGTTTGTTCTCCCCTTTTGATTCTCTGATTTTCTTCACTGATTTCGGGTCGGGTCGGGTCGATCCGGATCGACCCGATTTGGGTATTATTTCCAGAATTCTTGCATTTTCATATTTCTGTATGTTGGTTATCTGAATTTGATGAATATTTGATTTCGGGTTGAGTTTCCGATTCGGTCAGATTCTTGACCGGTCGGTCGACGATTTGGGTAACATTTTGAAATTCTTGCATTTTCATATTTCTGTATGTTGGTTATCTGAATTTGGTGAATATTTGATTTCGGGTTGAGTGTCCGATTCGGTCAAACATCGACCGGTCAGTCGACGGTTTGGGTAACATTTTCAGAATTCTTGCATTTCATATTTTCTGTATGTTGGTTATCTGGAATTGATGGAATTATTTGATGTCGGGTTGAATCTCGGATTCGGGTCGGGTTACTGACCCGGGTCGGGTCGACCCGGTTTGAATTTCCAAATTTTTTGCATTGTTGCTGTTGTTATTATTGGTTATCTGAAATTGATGAAATCAGTTGATTCCGGGTTGAACACATGATTCGGGTCGGGTCGTTGACCCGGGTCGACCCGGTTTGGATTTCCCAAATTTCTTGCATTTCGTATCTTGTATATTGGTTATCTGAAAAAATGAAAAAAAAAACTGATTCGGGTCGGGTCACTGACCCGGTCTTGGTATATTTCCAGATTATGTCATTTTTTCATATCTGTTGCTGGTTATCTAAAAAATCTGAATTTCTGATTTCATTCCGGGTCTGTTTTTTTTCCAGAATTAACTCACTGTTTACTCGGGTCTGTTTTCAGAATTAACTCACTATTTCATCTGCCTTTATTTATTTCTTTCGTTTCTCTGTTTTTCTGTTCGCTGGGTTAAGCATCCGGGTAACGGATATCTTACTGTTCTTAATGCTTTACTGTTTTATTAATACCGCATTTAGGCCGACGAAATTGAATTCGAGGCCGCGCTTTTCTTTCGTTTCATTTCTCTATTTTTCAGCACTGTTTTAAGTATCAAGACGCGAATATTTTTCTTGTTTTTCTTGTTTTAAACTAAACACCGCGTCTTTTCGAAAATTATTTTACGCTTCGTTTTACCGTATCTTCTGCTTTGTTTACTGTTTCATTTTAATTTTACTGATTTGAACACGATACTACACTGGCCGATGAAAAATATCCGTCGATTTTGAGGCCCCCACAATTGCAAAGACGGAAATATAACTTCTGGGCAATGATGAAGACTTAAACCTTTTATTTCATCCGAGATCAACATGTTTAGTAGGCGAGGTGACTAAAATAACCAACAAGTTATATATTCGCAGCCACGACGTGATTATAGTGATCTTTTCTATTTCACCCGAGAGACCAACACGTTTAGTAGGCGAGGCAATCAAAATAAACTACATTAGTCATATGTTTGCAGCCACGACGTGATTGAAATGTTCTTTTCAAAATTTAAGTCTGAGCCCTCCGTGATAAAAACATTCACTGTTTTGAATACGGATATGGAGTTATTTGTATTTAACTGTCCCTAACCGTTTGTTCTTGACAGCTTGCAGGGATTAAAGTAAATAAAGGCAGATTATTCCTCGGAGTTTATTTATTTTATTTCTTTCTTTAATTCAGCTTTTATCCCGCTTTGTATTGTAATATTATTTATCGCACTTATGTAACTATTGAAATGCTTAGAATAGGCAAACTTAGGATTAATTCATAGGGTAGTTTAAGATTTGAAACCCGTCGCTAGCTTATTTATTTGTAGGCTCGGTTAAATTCAAACTTAGAAATCCTTCGCTAGTTTATTTATTTTAGGCTCGTCACGCGTATTCAAGATTTTCAAAACAACTTTTGTCATCTTTTATTTGCTTTATTAATCATACCGAATAAGTTTATCTTTTGTCAATTTACAATTCATTGATTCTCAAAATTTTACTTTTTTGGCATTATAAATAATTTGTTTTACTATCAATTGTCAAATACATATTTTTTCAACTCTACATGTATTTCTCTTTAAATACTATACAAATGCATATTTTTAAAAAATCTCTACATGTATCCTTCTTTTAAAATGCATCATTTACTAATTATTTGCAAACATCTTTAAATCTATTATACTTGTAAAACATGTATTTTTCTAGTAATAATTAACCTGAGTTTGACCGGATAACCGCAAGTTAGCGGATCTTAAAGGATGTCTAACCCCTTCCCTTTAGGATAATAAAGAACCCTTACCTAGAATCTCGCTAGTTTCGCAGACCTTAAAATTGGAGTTACATTGCAGCATTTAGTTTAATATTTAGGTGTCCTAATTCACCGTAAAAAATAATTAGGTGGCAACTCCTCAACCCTTTTTACCCAGGAATCACCGAACACGTCTGTGCTCCGCTTTGACCCGAGCAAGGTCAAAAACGGGCGCGACACCCAGTCTGCAGGTACTATTCCTAAACTGTTTCGGTTAAAGCATCCTCAATATGTTACAGTTGGTAGTGGACAACGCATTCCAGTTAAGGGTTATGGTACCTCATACACACAACCTCCTCATCCACCATTCTCCCTCAAAAACACCCTATATGCCCCACACATGATTAAGAACCTCATATCTGTCCGCCAATTTACTCGTAATAATTCTGTCTCCGTGGATTTTGACCTTTTTGGTTTTACTGTGAAGGATCTTCATACGGGGACACCTCTTACGAGATGCAATAGCACGGGGGATCTCTGTCCATTCACTTCCACCTCCGCTGCCAGATCTTGCTCTCCCGTCACTCTAGCGGTTGTTTCTTCTTCAACTTGGCATAATAGGCTTGGTCATCCAGGAGCCCCAGTTTTTAATTTTCTTAGAGGCAACAATTTCATTGCTTGTAATGGGAAACTTGCCCAAAATTGTGTTTCTTGCTCTTTAGGCAAACATATTCGTCTTCCGTTTAAATCATCTTCTAGTGTTACATTTGCTCATTTTGATATCATACATGCTGATTTATGGACATCTCCTATCTCTAGTTCTCTCGGTCATAAATACTAACTTGTGTTGCTTGATGATTTTTCACACTACGTTTGGTTATACCCTCTTAAATTTAAATCGGAGGTGTTTGTCAAATTTCTTGAGTTTCTCAAGTTTATTTAAACACAATTTGGAAAAGGCATAAAATTATTTCAGTGCGATAATGGTCGTGAATTCAATAACTCTATGTTTCACCGCTTTTGTACCAATAATGGCATGGTCTTTCACTTCTCCTGCCCTCACACCTCACCACAAAACGGTAAAGCTGAAAGAATCATCTGCACCATTAACAATATGATTCGCACCCTATTGATTCATGTCTCCCTCGCTCCACCCTTCTGGGTCTATGCTGCTAAAATGTCAGAATACACTCTAAATATTCTCCCTACTAGCACTCTTCACAATATGACCCCTACCGAAATCCTCTACCATAGAATCCCCTCTTATGATCATCTACGGATTTTTGGTTGTCTGTGTTATCCCAACCTTAGCTCCACCGCCCCTCACAAGCTCGCTCCTAGGTCCACTCCATGTGTCTTTCTAGGATTCCCGCCGAACCATAGGGGCTATCTATGTTATGACTTGTCGATTCGTCAGATCGACATATCTCGTCACGTCACATTCGACGAGACCACATTCCCGTTTTCGAATCTTCCAAAATTTCAAAAATAGGACTACTCATTTCTTGACGAGTCTGCCATCTCTCCCCTCATAATCGAACAACTCACATCCTCTATTCTATCGTCAGAGCCGCGGCCTCGAGGGGAGGTGCCGCGACACCTGATTTCCAAAGAGCAATCTTTTGAAACACCGTCGACAGCGCCGCGGCCCTGTGCTGAGGCACCGCGGAGCCCAAACTTCAGAGAAGCCTGTCAACCTTCTAGCGCCGCGACTCTCGATCCAGGAGCCACGACGCCTCCGATGGCTTCGCCCCCACCTTCTCCTTATCCGACTTTACCCCCCGTCTTAGACACCACTCCGCCACTCACTGTCCCTACCCATCCAATGGAGACTCGTTCAAAGCATGGAATCTTCAAACCCAAAGTCCATTTCAACTTGTCTGCCCAAACCATCTCTCCACTTCCAAAGAACCCAAAATTGGCCAAATAAGACCCTAATTGGAATGCGTCTATGTATGAGGAATTCAATGCTTTAACTAAACAGCACACGTGGGATCTAGTACCTAGACCTGAGGGGGTGAATGTCATTCATTGTATGTGGCTATTTCGTCACAAGTTCAGAGACAATGGGGATCTTGAGAGGTATAAGGCCCGTCTTGTGGCTAATGGCACAAATCAGCAGGAGGGCATTGATTGTGGTGAGACCTTCAGCCCGGTTGTCAAACCGGCTACCATCCGCACAGTTTTGAGCATAGCCATGGGCAAACATTGGCCGATCCATCAGCTTGACGTGAAGAATGCATTCTTACATGGGGATCTACGAGAGACAGTCTACATGCATCAGCCACCAGGGTTCACCCATCCAACAGTTCCTCACTATGTGTGCCGTCTCCATAAGTCACTATATGGCCTGAAGCAGGCCCCCCGTGCGTGGTATGATCGATTTGCCAGGTATATCTTGCAGATTGGGTTTGTATGCAGCAAGAGTGATACATCACTTTTCATTTTTCATCGAGGTAGTAGCACTGCTTACTTATTACTTTACGTGGATGATATTGTTCTTACTGCCTCCTCCGACGGATTGCAAAATAAGATTATTGTCTTGCTCAAGTCCGAATTTGCAATGACTGATTTGGGGAAGCTGAGTTACTTTTTGGAGATATCAGTGATCAGGTCTGCCAATCATATGTTCTTGTGTCAGCGTAAGTATGCAGAAGAGATTGTGTACAGGGCTAAGATGGCGAACTGCAAAAAGGTGCCTACTCTAGTTGATTCCAAATCTAAGCTCAGTGCTATGGATGGTGCTCCAGTCTCTGATCCTACTCTGTATAGGAGTCTTGCAGGTACACTTCAGTATCTCACATTCACCAGGCCAGACATAGCTTATGTTGTTCTGCAGGTGTGCTTATTCATGCATGCCCCCATGTAGTCTCATTTCACTGCTCTTAAGCGTATCATTCGATACATTAAGGGCACTCTTGATTATGGTTTGCACCTATACCCCTCTGCACCAGACAGGTTGCTTTCATATACGGATGCAGATTGGGCAGGGTGTCCGGACACGCGATGCTCCACCTCCGGCTTTTGTGTTTTCTTAGGGGATAATCTGATTTCTTGGTCTGCCAAGCGACATGCTACCCTATCTCGCTCCAGTGCCGAGGCTGAGTACAGAGGCATTGCAAATGTAGTAGCTGAGATTTGTTGGCTCAGAAATTTACTGTTAGAACTTCAGTGTCCTTTGCGTCATGCATCTATTGTGTATTGTGATAACATCTCTGCCATCTATTTTTCTCATAATCCGGTTCAACATCAGCGAACCAAGCATATTGAGATAGACCTACACTTCGTTCGTGAGAAAGTTGCGTTAGGCCATGTCAGAGTGTTACATGTTTCATCATCCTATCAGTATGTAGACATATTTACCAAAGGACTTCCCAGACAGTTATTTCTTGACTTCAGATCCAGTCTCAGCGTCCGGCCTCCTCCCGCTCCGACTGAGGGGGTGTGTAAACGTGTAAATATAGGAAACAATATATTCCCTACCCATAATTAGAATATTTCCATATATTGTGTAAATATAATTATGGTAAGACTAGGATTCCTCTTTTGTATAGGCTTAGGATTCCTATTGTATAAGGGATGAATATTATACTCTATATATACCTTGATATTAATGAAATACTCCCCAAGGGAGATTAATATCATCTCACATATATATTGTACTAAATGAGTATAGTAAAGTTGCAGTACGACTAGGATAAAAAGTGTGATAAAAAATTACAAAAGTTAATAATTAGCTATTACCTGCGGCTTGAAAATTAATGCACGAAATAATGGGTTATGTCATAAGAAATGATTTAAGATGGGCATGGATGATGAAACTATTAGCTTTCTAACTAAATATAAATTTGCGTTTATATTTCCGTAATGAAACTTATTTTAAATCATATTTTTTTAAAACTTCATGATCAATCAAATTCACCGATCTCTATCAAAGATGGTCCGAGATGTGTTGAATATTCAAGCGTCATCTACAACTTCTGAAAGCGTTTTTTCTGCCGGAATATTTAGAGATTGGATTAGAGCGGAGCATAGAAGGTGCGGTCAACCAGAGATCAATGAAGACGACGACTACAATTACAACGAAATCTTATCCGAGGGAGCATGAAGCGACAATGAACAATTTGACCAATAAATTTCAATTCTAATAGAAGATCCTCAAAAGATTGTTAGAAAATGTCTTTTCATTCTCCCTCAAGTATTTCAGCAAGTCTTCACGTCCATTTTCATTAGCAATGGCGAATTGGACAAAACTTATTCGCTTTGGTGATCACATTTTTATTTAAGCACCAAAAGTTTTAAATCAAACTAAATCAAAATGGATTGAATTGAACCGATTTAATTTAAAATGCATTGATTCAAATTCTATTGCTTGGTTTTCTGTTTTATCGAGTGTTGTCACTTGTGTCAGACGACATTCACTGACATTCGGAAACAAAATTGACATTCGATTTATTTCATCTCTTGTTTTTACTTTCAGTAGCTTTTGACACCCTTCACTTCTCTTTTCGATACCATTTTCTGGGCGGATCTTTTCATCATTAACAACCCTGAAGAGGGTAGGAATATAGATGGCATATTAACATATTCATATGATGGTTTAATAAATAATAGGCATGTAGTACGGAAGCAAGTATTATTAACTCAAAATTCATTTTTTAAATGATAGTCTACAACCTTCTATCAACATTTAACATCATAATTGCAGAGATGTATACTTATCATGATTATATTTAGAAACACATAGTCTAAAAACATACCTCTTAGCAGAATATTAAGATCACCGGAGATACTCAACCCACCTTGGCTCTACCTCCCTTTTTTCCTCTCTGGTGACGGGATAAATGGCCTAGGTGCTGAGAGTTGCTCGATAGATTCTTTCTTAAATTTCCTTTTAAGAGATGGTGTTTTGTGGACTAATATGGTTCTTAAATAAAAGCTTTTAAATTATTTATCTTCTGGTATTATGATATTAATCTTGATATTGGCTATAGACTAGAAGGGTTTTTAGCTAGACATGAGAGAGTATTTTAAAGATTGAAGATGTTGTATTTTGAAAGTTGATCTCAGATGTTACAATGAGACTCTTTATATAGATAACCTCGGTTGCCTTTCACTATTGGCATGCTGAAAAAGTAATAAAGTCGATACATTATTGATACAAAAGTCCTAAAGCAAATAGTGTTTTGTCTTTTGTCCTTTCATGCTTTAATTAAAGTTGTTTGTCGTTGCTGCCATTCTTTTCAACGTTTGTTGGCTTGTCATCTTCTGTCTTTGATTCCTTGTGGGTCCGACGACTTTTGCTTTCTTCCACAGGCATCTTTACAGGTGTCTTCTTTGCACAGAGGCATCTTTTGTCTGTCTTCTTTTCACTAAAATATGATTTTTTTTTCTTCAACGATACTCCTATACAATAGGACCGATATCATTTTAATTTTTTGATACTCCTATAGAATAGGAACGGTATCTTTTTTTTTTGTAGTATGGTAATACATGGGCTTTACTGTAGTTTGGACTACATTGGGCCATATTAATTTGTTATATTATGGCTTTTTGTAGTTTAAACTACATTGGGCCGTTTCATTAAAAAAGGACTAGGTGATCCTTATTTTTTATAGTAACCTGCATATTATCCTCCTTTATGCTTATAACAGGCCTTTTCCTTTGGCCTATTAAGAGTTTGTACTGTTCTACTGTCTCATTGGAGTGTTTGTGCTCCATTTTAGTGATTCTATCATGCATGTTGGTAAGGTGTGTGGTGTATTGTGAGAGTACCTCGTTGTTGTAGTATAGTGTGATAATTTCTTCGGTTTCTCCTCCTTTGGAGTTTTCAATAATGCTGGCTTTGCCTGCTCTTAGCATATCTTCAATTTTTTATTTCAGGGTTGATAGTCCTATGGCTCTTTTGGCACTGAACCATTCTTGAAACTTTTCTATAGTACATGGTAGTTTCATTTTCAGGTCTTTGTCATCTCCGCTTATATTGCTATTCCTTCTTGTTTTAAATAGTTGGCATATAATGATAGGTTTTCCTGTTAAGTCTGTCGAGGCGTCAAACAGTTGTATGCCGTAGATACCTCTTCCAAATGATTCCATCATTAACCTAGCAGATTCTGCTAAAACATTGGGTAATTTAGCAATATTATAAAAAGTTTCATCTACTAGTATTTTATCTATAAATCCGTAAGTAAAGAGTTTAAGAACTATATCAGGGTTTGATTTTTTATTGCATAAAAACCTTGGGTATTTGCTTAATTTTGCACTTCTTAAAATGTGTGGGTTTGATTTATAATCATAAAATTTATTAATTTGCTCGTAAGCTGTAATATACTCAGGTGAGAATTTTACTTTGTCGCATATTGTTATTGTCGTTGAAGACGATGCTGTAATGGGTGATGGTATAGTGGTTGGCATGGCTACAAGTTTAGATGTGAAAGTCTTTGGTTTTTCTGTAGGAGATTTCAAGGTTTATAGGGTTTTGAAGTCTTTAAAGGCTTCTGTAAGTTGTTCTAGCAAGTGTGTATTTTCTTCCATTTTGGTTGTAATAATTTTTTGGTTTTGTTTGATGATTCCTGTAACATTGGTAATATATTCTTCGAATTTGTCACTGCTGGTTGACATCGTTGTACCTGCTAAGAAAATAAGCTAGAATATTCTTAGTGCCGGATATATTTTTGACAATAAAATCATAACAATAAAAGAATGATTGTCATTTTCTTCTCTTGTTTAGTTCTGGCAAAGGGTCTATTTTATTTGTAATGAAAGATCTTACTTGGGTGTTATCTGTTCTAACGACGAATTTTACTGATAATAGGTGATAATGGAATCTCTTTATTCCAAATTTTACTGCTAATAGTTCCTTCTCGTTAATATGATAATTTTTCTCATTAGGCTTTCATGTTCCGCCTCCTTATCCACAAATTAGTGGTTTTTCTTTATCTATATCCTCTTTATCATATGCTATGAGGACTGCTCCCCATCCTATATCACTAGCATCGGCAAAAAGTTCTAGTTGATCCAGTTCTGTTGGTATTCTATTTTTGGGCAAGGCTTTCACGTTTTTATTGATTTTATTTATGGCTTTAGTATGTTCTTCCTTCCATTCAAAAGTTATATTTTTTCTAGTTAGTTCCTATAATGGTTTTTTCAAAAGTTGTAAATCCTTCATATGGTCTGAGGCATAGTTTACTACTCCTAGAAATTGTTGTACTTCCTTTTTGCTCTCTAATTTATCTTTAAATTTTTTTATATTTGTTACAATGTGTTCCTGTAATTGTAATCCTTCATTATCTATTATGTATCCCAAATATTCTATACTATTTTTGAAGATTTCAGATTTCTTTTCAGATAATAATATTCCATGTTGTTTCACAGTTTTTATAAATTCTTCTAGATGTTTTATATGATTTTCCAAATCATCACTATATATTAATATGTCGTCAACATATACTATACATTATTCTGTTTTTTTCTGAACACTTGGTCCATTCTTCTTTGAAATATTTGTGGTGCATTATTTAATCCAATGGGTAGTACATTCCATTCGTAGTGTCCTTGAGGGGCACTAAATGCTGTTAAAGCTTTTGATTCATTTTTTAGTTTTATTTGCCAAAATCCACTTTTACAATCAAATTTACTGAACCATTTTTTATTCCCTAATCTATTAATAAGGTTTTGTTTTGTATTGTAAAAGATATCCATCAAATATAGTTTTCTTGTTTAGCTGTCTATAGTCAATCACCATTCTAGCCTTTTCTCTTTTTTGTTCACTATGTTTTCTAACTAAAAAGGTTGGGCTACTATGTGAGCTTTTACTTTCTTGTATTAATTTTAATTCTAATAACTCTTTTAGTTGGGTTTCAAATTCCTTCTGATCTGTTGGGCTATATCTAATAGGCTTGGATCTAACTATATCGCTAAGATTTATTAGTTTGATTTCAGCATATATTTTTTCTTTTTCCCATAGTTGCATTGGATTTTCTCCAAAATTTATTTTCAGTATATTGAGATATTTTCTCTTAATAACTGTAGGTTATTATTCCTATCCGATCTTATGTTACATATTCTTAGTGTATGTATTGGTAATATTCTCTTTAATATTATCCATTTATTACAAGGTGTTTGTAGGCTGAAAATATTATTATTTATTATTTGCGTTTTAAAGTAGTCTAGGAAATTGTTTCCTAACAATACTTGTTGTTGAAAGAAATAATCCCCTTGATTATTTTCATTAATTGAATAGATATATATACAAGTTAAAATAGGAGAATCCTATTCCTAATATATTTCTAAAACCTTATTCTACCATAATTCTAACTCTTCAATTATGGTAGGTGTATAACACTAATTATGGTAATGAATATACTACAATATACACACAATATACTTTCCTTAATATACAAATATTTGCCTTTGTTTTATTTGGATTTCTTTGGAGCTACTGAGAGGCCATTTCTTTGAAATTTGTTGCCCTCTTGAAATTGAGAGGCCCAACTGGGCGTGTTGCTGGCCTTCATTCCTGAATATACATGTGATATATATTTAGTGTATATCACATGTATATTGCGTCATTTAACACACCCCCGCAGTCATAGCGGGCGGTTTTGAAGCTTGAGGCCATGTCCTAAAATCTTCAAAGAGAACCATTGGTAGACCGCTTTGTAAAGATATACGCAATTTGATAACGAGACGGGACATGGCATACACGAACTTGACCCTTTGCAACCTTTTCACGGACAAAGTGAATGTCCATTTCGATATGCTTGGTGCGTTGGTGTTGAACTGGGTTACCTGAAAGGTAGATGGCACTAATGTTATCGCAATATACCAAGGTTGCCTTCTGAATGGGACAATGAAGCTCCAAAAGCAAATTACGTAGCCAACATGACTCGGAGACCACATTCGCTACCCTCGATATTACGCCTCTGTGACCGGGCGTGACAAAGTTGCTTGACGTTTTGCCGACCATGAGACCAAGTTGTTGCCAAGGAACATACAAGATGGCAAGTCGGCCGATGCGGTGTCGGGACAACCACCCCAATCGACATCCGTGTAAGAGACAAGTGTGGATGTAGATGAAGGATACAAGTGCAACCCATTGTCTAGTGTCCCCTCAGTATATACCTAATGATGCGTTTGATTGCATTCATGTGCTCAACTCGGGATCATGCATGAATAAACACACCGCTGAACCGCATATGTAATATCCGGCCTGGTAAAGGTAAGAGATCTTGAAGGGCCCTGCAAGGCTGCGATAGCGGGTCGGGTCCTCGTATGGTGCACTCTTTGCGGCACTTAGCTTTGGGTTTGCATCAACCGGTGTGGAAGTGGACTTACAGGATGACATCCCACCTCTCTATGATCTCAGAAGATACTTAGTTGAGGCGAAACACGCCACCTGAATGACGTTTGGCGGCAATCCCCAAAAATAACTCAGCGGCCCTAAGTCTTTCATAGCAAATTGAATCGAGCATGGCCATGATAGACCGACGTAAAGCATCGGAGGAGGCGATCAAGATGATATCATCTACATATAACGAGAATATAGGCCAATGACGAACCACGGCGGTAGATGAACAAAGAATTGTCGACTGCTGTGTGTGAACCCAATAGTCGAAACAAAATCAGCAAATCGTGTATACCAGGCACGTGGGGACTGCTTAAGCCCATATAATGACTTCTTCAACAAACAGACATGATGAGGTCGGTTGGGATCCCTGAAACCCAACGGCTGATGCATATAGACTGTTTCCTTGAGATCTCCATGTAAAAAAGCATTCTTGACATCTAACTGATGAATCGGCCAAGTCTTTGAAAGAGCCAAGCTAAGTACAGTGCGAATGGTAGCCGGTTTGACCACCGAACTAAATGTCTCACCACAATCAATACCAACCTGCTGAGTCTTACCATCCCCAACAAGTCGCGCCTTATGCCGAGCAAAGGACCCATCCGAATTCTCCTTATGAGCAAAAATCCACATAGACCTGATAATATTAATACCATATGGACGGGGCACCAACTCCCACGTCTTATTATCAATAAGAGCATTATATTCATCAGTCATAACAATTTTCCAATTAGGGTCATTTAATGCTGACAAAGGATTGCGGGGCAAGGGGGATTTAGAGACATCAGAATGTAAATTAAAATGTCGTTTAGGTGTAAAAATACCCTGCTGATTACGAGTGACCGGTCTATGACTCGAGGAAGAGGTGATGGAATTTTGGAAATTTTCTGGGCTCGGGACGCGGGTGGCGGGCAATGGGCTTTCTTGGCCCAAATCGGCTCTGTTTGGAATCTGATCTGGAGTACTTCGAGGTGGTGGGTTCTGGACGATTCTAGTATTGAAATTTGGGTGGCCCGATATTGGAAGCATTCGATGGGCTGGAAACAGGCGGCGATCTTGTGGGACCCGGTAGGCGATGGGCCATTGGGGATTTCGGGCACGGGAGTTGTCCGAAAAATTCCGAATAATATACGGGGATATTTGTTCATCCAAAAAATTATACGACTTAGGCTCGGGAGTATGAACTTTCGTAAAAGGGAATTGGGTTTCATCAAAAATGACATGACGATTTATAATGATTTTCTTGGAGGATAAATCAAAACACTTATAACCACGATGATTCGACGGATAACCCAAAAATACATACGGAGTAGACCGAGCCTGAAGTTTGTTAATTGTGGTGGATGGGAATAACGGATAACACAAGCACCCAAAAATCCGAAGATGAGAATAAGACGGGTTTTTATTATATAATATTTTGAGTGGGGACGAATATGTCAGACCTTTAGATGGAATTATGTTAAGAAGGTAAGTGGCCATTTGTAGAGCATGATGCCAAAAATACGGAGGTATGGAGGCATGGATTAGGAGAGTTCGGACAATGTTATTTATGGAACGAATTTTGCGTTCGGCTTTCCCATTTTGTGAAGATGTATGAGGGCATGAAAACCGAAAATTTATCCCATGAGTAGCACAAAATTCTCGAAACTCCCTATTGTCATACTCTTTCCCATTATCACATTGAATATTTTTTATTTCTCTTTCGAATTGAGTACGAATGAACGCCCTAAATTTTATGAAGACGGAAAACACTTGTGATTTATTCGCAATTGGAAACGTCCACAAAAATCTAGAATAATCATCTAAGAAGAGAACATAATAACGATGACCCATTGAACTAAGAACAGGAGATGTCCATAAGTCGCTATGAATAATGTCAAATGGCATAGAAGTATGAGAATTGGAGTCTACAAATGACAACTTAACAATTTTTCCTAATGAACAAGACTGACAACTTGGAGTACGACTCATACCCTTACAAGAAATAAAGCTATTTTTATCTAAAACTGATAAAATAGACGATCCCGGATGACCCAAACGAGCATGCCACATGGAAGGAGAGATGGCTGCAAAAGCTGATGGCAAAATTTGGACTCGATGGTGGCTTAGGGCATGATAGGATATAGATCCCCCCTACTATCACACCTCATGAGATGACTCCCCGTCTTGAAATCCTTCACAGAGAAACCGAAAGGATCAAATTCAACAGAAACAGAATTGTCATTTGTGAATTTACGGACAGATACTAAATTTTTAATCAATTTAGGAGCATGTAACGTATTTTTCAAGAGGAGTGGTGGATTGGGGGGAGACAACGTTTTCTGACCATACCCTAGAATTGGAATAGAACTGCCATTACCAATGATTATCCCCAGGGTGCTCAAGTTGGAATAAGATGAGAGCGTGCTGAGTCGGAAGTTATGTGAGTAGTGGCCGGTGTCCATGTACCAATTTTGGTCGGTTGAGTTAATCCCAGCGTGTGCATCGCGGCCGATATCGGTGCGAGTAGGGCTCTGCTGCATGATGGGCTTGCGGAGGTCGGGGTCCAAGAACTCTGGCCGTCTTTGGACCTGGCCCAGAATCGCTACCATCGCCATTGTTGGGCCGCTGGCGATGGGTCGCCTTCTTTGGGCATTGGGCCTGGATTGTTGGCGACCAGTGGCCGTGGAATTTCTGCCGCTCTTTGGTATGGGCTGGCCCACGGCCCATCGCCATTGCTCCATCGCCATGGGCCCCATTCTTTGGGCCCATGGGGGTGGTGGGCACTGTTCACTGGATGGGACCCACCGACGTTTTGCTGACTACCGAAACCTCCACTATTACCACCGCGTTTGCCCGCGGTTTTTATTATTCTTACGATTATTCTTGCCGCCACCATTATTATGGTTTTGGCCGAATTATTAACAAGCTGACGGATTAGGAGAGGGCGCCATCATGACAAATGGACTTGCTCGGTAGCGCCTTTTAGCCAAACCGGCTTCTAACGTAAGCATGGAGCGGGCTTGATGGAAGTCGGGAAGAGGGTTGCTTTGGCGAAGGAGAGTGCCAACACCATTATAGGCCTCAGAAAGACCGGCAACCAACTGTAGAATGAGACGATTATTTGTGGTGCGCGCCAACGTTACGGAGTTGATCCGCCAATTCCTTTAGTTTCTTGCAATATGCGTAAACGTTCGGAAATCGTCCCATTGAACGAGAGAGAATTCCTGCTCGAGTGTGACGATACGGGAATGTTGGTTGTCTTGGAATATGTCACGCAATCTATTCCATGCAGCTATAGCCGTGGTATCGGGCTCCATAATCGTCTGTAGAAGGTCCACTGAAATAGTGGCGTATATCCACCGAAGAACGGTAGCATCAAGTGTAATCCATACCTCATTATCCTCCGCAAGAAGTGGTCTAGCGGGAGGAATTATGTGATGAAGAACTTGATAAGAGATAGCGTGAATTTTAAACAATTCCGCCCACAATGCATATTGAACGTTTTCCATCTCAAGGACAATTGGGACACTGAGCTTGATATTGGAAACCGTGAGGGCAGGGTGAAAATTGTTCTTCGACATATTTGGAAGAACAAAGAAGGAGGATAAATTTAAGAGAGGTTTTTTTTTAGAGCGGAAGACGAGATATTTGGAGAAAAAAACCCGAGGGAGGGGGGGGGGGGTTCTCGGCCAAAGAGGATGCAAAAATTTGAGAGAAGAAAACTTTTGTTTAGACCTAGTCTCTTGATACCATGAAAGAAATAATCCCCTTAATTATTTTCATTAATTGAATAGATATATATACAAGTTAAAATAGGAGAATCCTATTCCTAATATATTCCTAAAACCTTATTCTACCATAATTCTAACTCTACAATTATGGTAGGTGTATAACACTAATTATGGTAATGAATATACTACAATATACACACAATATACTTTCCTTAATATACAAATATTTGCCCACTGTTTTCGCTGGATTTGCTAGGCTACCGAGAGGCCCATTTCTTTGAAATTTGTTGCCCTCTTGAGGCAGAGAGCCCAATCAAGGCGTGTTGCTGGCCTTCATTCCTGAATATACATGTGATTTATATTTAGTGTATATCACATGTATATTGCGTCATTTAACAGTTGTTTCATATCATTTAGTTGGTATATAACTGGTAGTCTAAATATTGTCTTTCCTAATACTATTCTCATGTTTTCTGCTACTATATTTAATTCTTTTGTTTGTTCGTCAAAACCTGATACTTTTGTTCTATGTGTTTTAGATCTTTTCCATCTGTGTGGTTCTAATACTTCTTTCTTTGCTAGACATAAGTCTGCTCCACTGTCAATAAAAAGCTTTTGTTTTATCATTTTATTAGGTTTGTATTCTATATGAGCTTCTATGTAGATTGCTACCATCTAGTTATTATTTCGTTCTAAATCCATTTCTCTTAATCTTTGTTGAAGCTCTTCATCTTGTTTCATTTCTTTTACTTCTTCTAGTAATTTTTTCCATCTTATCTCACTTAACCTTTCTCCTATTCTGCTAAGGCTTTTTGTAATCTTATTGTACCTGTCACTATAGTATCTATTTCCTGTTTCACTAGTAGTCGTAATAAGCTTATTGCGAACATACCTTTCATATTGCATCCAGTAATCTCTTTCTTCTAGTAATTTTCTTTCTTCTTGCGACTTCGTTTAGTCAGAACTGTTTTCACTTTCTGAGTCTTGGTTAACAAAGTTAATGTTTTCTGATTCAGTTTCTTCATCAGTTTGACTGACATAAAAATTTTCATATTCGTACCAGTTCTTATTTTCTTCTTTTATTTATTGTAGAATCATTATAAATTGTGTTGTGTCTATGTATTTTACACCTTTTTCTTTAGTTTTGGGCATTTATTAGCATAATGTCCCTTTTCATTGCAATTCCAACATTTACATTCTTTAGTTTTTCTTCTTCAATTGGTTTTACATATTTTCTTTTCCTAAATTTTCTCTTATGCTTAAATTTTTTCCTGGTTTCAGGGGTATTTCTATATCTTTTGAATCTCTTTTTCCTATAAGGTTTGTAATAAGGTTGTTGGTTTTGTCTACTGTAATTATTATATCTTTTATATCTTTTGTGTTGGTATTTCTTTTTATGGCCACTCTTATATTTCTTTTCTCTTTTATTATCCTCACATCCGAATACTAGTCTTCTTTCTGTAAATCCACATACTTCTCTTAATCCTATTTTCTTATCTTTTTTAATCTTTTGTTGCATCCTATATTCTTCACATTTTCGCATTAGATATGCTCTTAGTACTCTTATTCTTTCTCCTAATGTATTTTCTCTTGGTTCTAGTTGGGCGTATTCTTTTGATATTTCTGTGTTATAAGGTATAGGTAGGTGGTCATAATAAAGTTATTGGTTTATTAAACCTTCTTCTGGCAAGAATCTTGCTTCATAAAAGAACTTACTAAAACTTATTATGTATTCTGATAATTTATTAATTTTACAACATTTCATGTTATTTAGATTCATTATTATCTCAGTTTTTCTTTCTGCAAGTACATTTTCTCGTGCTACCAACCATTTTTCTCCTAAAAAATCTCGTTTTAGTATGATATCAAATATTATTAGCATAGATTTTCAATCTCCTGCATGGCTAAATATTTCTCCTCTTAATTGGTATGGTATGGATTCTATCCAATAAGCTACCTTTCCGATTAATATTTTAGATATCAAGTCATACATATATTCTAGGTTTTCTGTTTGTGTGGAGTTAATTAATGCTATATACATTCCAAGATTCCAATCATTTATTCTTCTTCCTATTTCGTGTTCATCATAAACGTTATCTAAGTCTAAGAAATATCCATTGTAGTTTACGCCTTGCGCCATTGATCCTACAAATTATTTAAATTCAGCTTGTTGTCCTAATGGTATATGATTTGGTAATCTAGTTTGTCTTCTATTTATTATTTCCAGGTTGGAATTCTTCTTCTGGGTAATCATTTGCATCTTCATTTATTATATCATCAGTTTCTGTTTCTATAGGATTATTGTAACGTCCCGTATTTTCGGGTAACGGTCGAACACGTAACGTAGGTGCGTAGACCTGGACCCGGTAAAATTTACGTTGTAATTGTGTATATTAATAAGAGGATTAGTTTATAAAAGGACGTGATCCCAAAATAATTTGGATTTAATAAGTGTGACGACGGGGCCTAATAATAATAATAGTGTATCCCCGAAGAGATTTTAGACTGGTATTTTATTACAGGAATTATGATATTGACATAAGAGGATTTTATTAATCGCCGGGATTTAAATAATTGGAGACCGGGAATTTAATTGTGTGTATAATTAATTAATTGTGAGATTAATTAATTAGGGAGGGGACAATATATAGTGGGAATTGATACGTGTGATCTTATAAACGATTTGGGGGTGACTAAGCCCCCAAACCGATCGACCGATAGCTCCATTCTTTCTCCAGTAAACCCATTTCTTCAGCTTCATCTCATTAGACAATTTTCATCCAGTTTCTCCGAAAATTATTCCCTGGAGGGGAGATTGTCGCACTTCCTTCGGAAAGAGGAAGTCTCGGTTGATGGGTTTTCCGGAAAGTTTCGGTTGAAATTGGGGATTTTCGGGAGCTTCCATATAACCAAAAGGGGAGAGAAATTCGTGGTGTCTAGACCTTAGTTCCAGTGAAGTGGAACTGTGAAGCAAGGTCGAAGGTTTAGAAACCAAGCCGAGACTTTGAGTCTTGGCAAGACTCGAGCAAAACGATTCGAGTGCTTCCGATTCTGTTGGGTGGAATCCGGTGCGAGCGAAAGGTTTTCTGGCGATTCTCGTCACTGCGTCTAACAGAGGTAATCTTCTTTGTTCTTTAATTTTATTCAATATCAGAAGTCATTTCTTGCTACTAGTTCTAAAGACGATTGTCAAAAATGCGAATTTGGGTTGGGTGTTGTTGGGACTGCCATTACTGAGAGTTGCTGGGATTGTATGTGAAATTGTTGTACTATTTTGAAGATTGTAGTAGTATAAGAAGAAGGATTAAGGGGGCTGGATGTTTCGCTTTATGTTTAGATTTCGATGTAGAAGGAATATATGTTCTACGCGTTCAAAGTGTTCGCTAGAATGTCCCAATGAATCTGTTTTTAATATGTTAATTCGATTGTGATTTAATTCGTCCGTATAATGTAGATAATCGTTCATAAAGCTTACAAGGACCCGTGGAACTTAGATAAATTCGACAAAAAGGTATGCAAGACTCTTTCATTCCTTTGGCATAATTCTATGTGCGAAACATATCCATCATGTTGCTACATAAATTACTCTACTCTTTAAGTAGTTGGGAAAAATCATGTTATTGATTCTGGTGTTAAAAGCCTGTTTCTAAAATGTTTCTAAGTCCTTATTGAGGCATACAGAAAATGTGTTGATATTCACCGTGTTAGCCAAGGGGGCAAGGATGTTATGTCACTCGGGGTATTTTATTGTCATTCATGCATATTCATTTGCATTGCATTCATATATTACCCTGGACCACTTGTGCTATGCACACTACTATATGGTAAATATTATATATGTAAGGGATATGGGAAAATAGGGAAAGACGTTATATACGCACACCACCTGCAGCTGGTACAAACTATCACCAAAGAGCCCTAAGAGGCCAACATGATGTGGTGTGATGCCTACATGGCTTATTGGAACGGGTTGCACGATCCGCAACACTAACATATATATATATATATGATATATATATACCACATGTGCATCATGCATACATTCATTAAACATCATATGCTACGAGGCCCACAACGGCTAATATGGTAAGAAAGATGCTCAAAGAGGCCGATATATATGTATACTGCATGAAGCATAACATTTAGGCATGTGTATTAGGGCCCTCATAGGCATTTACCGATGTCCAGTTGTTTCTATTTCAGACTATGATATATTTCTGCTATGTTGTTTCTTATGCCTGACATACTCAGTACATCAGTCGTACTGACGTCCCTTTTTTTGGGGGACGCTGCGTTTTATGCCCGCAGGTTCATACTGAGAAGGTGACGGTTCACACTAGTAGGTTGTTGGTTCAGCTGGTGTTCAAAGCACTCTATTTGTTTCAGAGTCGCGATTTGGTCGTGGTATGTTCTTCTCTGTAAAGGCTTGTAGACATGTGTCATGTGGTTAGTTGTCATGTATGGCCTTGCCGGCCCTGGTATGTAAATGTGTAAGTGGGGGCTTTGGGGTTGGAACCCCACCATAATCTATCATGGCTCAGTTCGTGTTGAAATGTGGTTAAGGGTGGAGTGTTAATGTGGTGCCCGGCGGGTAGGGTCCGGGTGCCTGTCGCGGCCCTCCGGTTTGGGTCGTGACAATTATTAAATTCATCCTCTATATCACTTTTGGGTTCTTCTTCTATAATTGCATTTGAACTTTTTATTTTTTGTAAGGCTACTATTATCTGGTTATTTTCCTTTACTATCTCTAAGTCTTCTTCTTCTTCTATGAATTCTGCTATTTTTACCTCTTGGTTTACTAAATCAATGTTGTTGTCTTCGTTAGTATCGATCGTATCGATCTCATTCTTTTCACTACTAGATGTAGTTTCTTCACTTGTTCTATTATTTCTTACTTTCTTTTTTATAAAAATTGTGAAATAACATGGAATATTATTATCTGAAAAGAAATTTGAGATCTTCAAAAATAGTATAGAATATTTGGGATACATAATAGATAATGAAGGATTACAATTACAGGAACACATTGTAACAAAAATAAAAAAATTTAAAGATAAATTAGAGAGCAAAAAGGAAGTACAATAATTTCTAGGAGTAGTAAACTATGCATCAGACCATATAAAGGATTTACCACTTTTGAGAAAACCATTACAGGAACTAACTAGAAAAAATATAACTTTTGAATGGAAGGAAGAACATACTAAAGCCATAAATAAAATCAAGAAAAAAGTGAAAGTCTTGCCCAAACATAGAATACCAACAGAACTGGATCAACTAGAACTTTTTACTGATGCCAGTGATATAGGATGGGGAGAAGTCCTCATAACATATGATAAAGAGGATATAGATAAAGAAAAACCACTAATTTATGGATATGGAGGTGGAACATGGAAGCCTAATGAGAAAAATTATCATATTAACGAGAAGGAACTATTAGCAGTAAAATTCGGAATAAAGAGATTTCATTATCACCTATTATCAATAAAATTCGTCGTTAGAACAGATAACACCCAAGTAAGAGCTTTCATTACAAATAAAATAGACCCTTTGCCAGAACTAAACAAGAGAAGAAAATGGCAATCATTCTTTTATTGTTATGATTTTATTGTCAAAAATATATCCGGGACTAAGAATATTCTAGCTTATTTTCTTAGCAGGTACAACGATGTCAACCAGCAGTGACAAATTCGAAGAATATATTACCAATGTTACAGGAATCATCAAACAAAACCAAAAACTTATTACAACCAAAATGGAAGAAAATACACACTTGCTAGAACAATTGACAGAAGTCTTTAAAGACTTCAAACCCCTACAAACCTTGAAATCTCCTACAGAAAAACCAAAGACTTTCACATCTAAACTTGTAGCCATGCCAACCACTATACCATCACCCATAACAGCATCGTCTTCAACGGAAGTAACAATGTGCGATAAAGTGAAATTCTCACCTGATTATATTACAGCTTACGAGCAAATTAATAAATTTAATGATTATAAATAAAACCCACACATTTTAAGAAGTGCAAAATTAAGCAAATACCCAAGGTTCTTATGCAATAAAAAAATCAAACCCTGATATAGTTCTTAAACTCTTTACTTAAGGATTTATAGATAAAATACTAGTAGATGAAACTTTTTATAATATTGCTAAATTACCCAATGTTTTAGCAGAATCTGCTAGGTTAATGATGGAATCATTTGGAAGATGTATCTACGGCATACAACTGTTTGACGCCTCGACAGACTTAACAGGAAAACCTATCATTATATGCCAACTATTTAAAACAAGAAGGAATATCAATATAAGCGGAGATGACAAAGACCTGAAAATGAAAATATCATGTACTATAGAAAAGTTTCAAGAATGGCTCAGTGCCAAAAGAGCCATAGGACTATCAACCCTGAAATAAAAAATTGAAGATATGCTAAGAGCAGGCAAAGCCAGCATTATTGGAAACTCCAAAGGAGGAGAAATCGAAGAAATTATCACACTATACTACAACAATGAGGTACTCTCACAAGACACCACACACCTTACCAACATGCATGATAGAATCACAAAAATGGAGCACAAACACTCCAATGAGACAATAGAACAGTACAAACTCTTAATAGGCCAAAGGAAAAGGACTGTTATAAGCATAAAGGAGGATACTACGCAGGTTACTACGAAAAAATAAGGATCACCTAATCCTTTTTTAATGAAACGGTCCAATGTAGTTTAAACTACAAAAAGCCACAATATAACAAATTAATATGGCCCAATGTAGTCCAAACTACAGTAAAGCCCATGTATTATCATACTACAAAAAAAAAAGATACCGTTCCTATTCTATAAGAGTATCAAAAAATTAAAACGATATCGTTCCTATTGTATAGGAGTATCGTCGAAGATTTTTTTTTCCCGTCTTTTAGTGAAAAGAAGACAAACAAAAGATGCCTCTGTGCAAAGAAGACACCTGTAAAGATACCTGTGGAAGAAAGCAAAAGCCGCCGGACCCACAAGGAATCAAAGACAGAAGATGACAAGCCAACAAACGTTGAAAAGAATGGCAGCAACGACAAACAACTTTAATTAAAGCATGAAAGGACTTTAGACAAAACACTATTTGCTTTAGGACTTTTGTATCAATAATGTATCGACTTTATTACTTTTTCAGCATGCCAATAGTGAAAGACAACCGAGGTTATCTATATAAAGAGCCTCATTGTAACATCTGAGATCATCTTTCGAAATACAACATCTTCAATCTTTAAAATATTCTCTCATGTCTAGCTAAAAACCCTTCTAGTTTATAGTCAATATCAAGATTAATATCATAATACCAGAAGATAAATATTTTGAAAGCTTATATTTAAGAACCATATTAGTCCACAAAACACCATCTCTTAAAAGGAAAGTTAAGAAAGAATCTGCCGAGCAACTCCCAGCACCTAGGCCATTTATCCCGTCACCAGAGAGGAAAAAAGGAAGACAGAGCCAGGGTGAGTTGAGTATCTCCGGTGATCTTAATATTCTGCTAAGAGGTATGTTTTTAGACTATGTGTTTCTAAATATAATCTTGATAAGTATACATCTCTGCAATTATGATGTTAAATGTTGATAGAAGGTTGTAGACTATTATTTAAAAAAATAAATTTTGAGTTAATAATACTTGCTTCCGTACTACATGTCTATTATTTATTAAACCTTCATATGAATATGTTAATATGTCATCTATATTCCTCCCTTCTTCAGGGTTGTTAGATGATGAAAAGATCGGCCCAAAAAATGGAAAAACAGAGCGAGTTAGGGTAACTAAAAAATTTACGTACCAAAGTTTGAGCATGTTATCAAATTCTACTTTGAAGTGGTCAACGCTGGAAAGTCAAGCGCCACATATTTTTTATACGGTTTGAAGTTTGTGACTTCTTAATAAAACTGAACCACAGCTTATAAGAGAAAAGTCTAGCAAAGTTTTAATCATCCATGGATAAGACAATTTCCAATAGTACTAGTAAACAAGTTCGAATAAATGAGCTAGCAACTTCGTGTTAAGAAAAGTCTACAAACCAAACTCACGAAAGGCCTATATATACTTACTAAGATTTAATTAGCAGCATATACATAACTATTTCTGCAGATAATTTATTAAAGTCTAAACAGAAATATGGCGCGATTCTATGGTGTGGTAGATGGTGGCTCAACAATTGAGGGCTCCGGGCTGATGATAATGGTGGGAATGGTTGTTATGTCTATTTTAATGATTTCTATGGTCATTTTTGCTTGTGGAGACTCCTCTAACGGGAAAAGGCGGCCTTGGGGCGGTGGAGGGTATCATGGAGGTGGAGGAGATGGTGGCGGCGGCGGCGGCTGTGGTGGTGGCGGCGGCGGCGGCTGTGGTGGTGGCGGCGGCGGCTGTGGTGGCGGCGGCGGCGGCGGCTGTGGTGGTGGCGGCGGCGGCGGCGGCGGATGCTGAGTTAATTAAATTCTTGTGTTTATCGACGAGTCAAGGGTGTATTCTTGGATATATAGCTTATCTTTTGGCTTGTGTAGATTAAGTAATGTGTTTAATTGCGTGTAATGACAGGTATATAAAAATATTTCGACCGTATATATACTATATAATTTTCCGTCAACGAAGTTCAGATAAACATCCTTCCACCCTTTTAGCTCCGTCCGCACTTGTACATAGACACGTTTACACAACCCCTCGACATGCAATTTATATTTCTAAATTACAGTTTAATGCAAATATCAAGTTCTTGCCTTCTGATAAGTAGTACTACTTTATAACTATTTAAAGATAGAATTTGCTTAAGATAATTTATTTTATAGTGCTTCTTTAAATTAATTATACATTCTTCATGGTGATGTTTTATCTCCTAGTACTTTGTATGTATAGAGTAATAGAGATTAATTATAACTCGCTGCTTTAATTACCCTCGACTTTGTCGTTTTGCATATTTAGTGTTTACCCGTAAAACGGTACAATTAAATTTATATATGTGGTCAAGAACATGTGGATCTCAAGTAACAGATTTGATAATAATTCTAGATAAAATATATTGTGAATAGACAATATTAAGATTAAGAAAGTAATAATTAGCCTGAGCCTTGTAATAGATTCTGGACAAAGTTACGACAACTCATATGTAAACATAATAATCGAGAGAATATGAATAAGTGTATTGTAATAATAACATAGCTAAGTGAAATGAAAAAAAAAACAAAAAACAAACAAATAAAAAAGATAACATAGCAAGTGAAATGAAAACAATATAGAAAATGAATAAGAAGTAAAATATGAGAAATATGTAGAAACGTGTGAAGTAAAGGTTGGGAAATGAAACATAAAATATTTTAAAAAAATGTAAAAAAGAATAATATATTAAATAAATAATTTAAAAGTTAAAATTAAAAATAAAAAGAATAGAAATAAAAAATAAATTAAAAAGAAAAGAAAAGAGACTAAAAAGATAACCTTGTAATTACACCATGTAATTACCAACAATTCTCAGCCCCCTTTGAGAATTGCAGAGTGTAATTACACTCCCTAAATTAATTCAAATACAAATTATGTCTCAACTCACTTTAACTTATAAATTCTTTTAATAAAATAAATTATTATTTTGAATAACATTTTATATATAATAATTCAAGTAAAATCCACCACCCAATCATGTTACCTGTGGGAGCAGACTTTCATTGTTTAAACATGAAATTCAGATCCAGTAGTAATTTTCAAGAATCAGGAGTTGTCGTTGAAAATATTGTTAATCAGTTGTAAGACGTGAATATATCGTAGTTACGTTGAAGCCTAGCTCAAGCAAATTAAACAATTTTGACCAAATTAATGTCTTTATCTTTTATGTCGTGGTAGATGGTGGCTCAGCGATTGAGTGTTCAGAGCTGATGATGATGGTTGTTATGTCTATTTTAACAATTTTATGGTCATTTTTGCTTGTGGAGACTCCTCTAACGGGGAAAATCGGCGGCATAGGGTATTATGGAGGTGGTGGAGGAGGAGGTTACGCTGGTGGATGCTAAGTTAATTAAATTCCTGTATTTGTGGAGGAGTCAAGAGTTTATTTTGGATATATATATATGGTTAGCTTATCTTTTGGCTTGTTTTAGAATGCAAGTATTATATATTACATGTACATGTATTTATATTTTTTACTTCAGTTTATGTATCTAATTTGTCAAAGAATATTACTTTCTATAATTAATAACTTTTAGTTTGAACGTACTATATGGCATTTTTATTAAGACCATAAGACCCAAATGATATATTTTTAATTTATAATCACAAAGCTTTCTCTTGGATGTAATTGAAAGAAATAATCTCCTTGATTATTTTCATTACTTGAATATGTATATATACAAGATACAAAATATTTCTATTCTATTCCTAAAATCTTATTCTACCATAATAAAAACTCTACAATTATGGTAGTGTATAAACCTACTTTAGGTAACAAATACATTACAATATACTACACATATATTTTCTAAATATACAATATCTCATGCACCAAATTAGCAAAACCGAGATGCCCAATATGGGCAGATTTCGTGCATTGAATAAGGCAATATACACTTGTATATTGTGTGTATATTGCCTTATTTAACACACTCCCGCAGTCATAGCGGGCGGTCTTCGAACGCTGAGACTGTCCCTAAAATCTTCAAAGAGTACCGAGGGAAGACCCTTTGTAAAGATGTCTGCAACTTGATAACTTGACGGGACATGACATACGCGTACCTGCCCCCGAGCAACCTTTTTTCGGACAAAGTGAATGTCCATTTAGATATGTTTGGTGCGTTGGTGCTGAACCAGATTACCTGAGAGGTAAATGGCACTAACATTATCACAATATACTAAGGTCGCCTTCTGAATGGGGCAATGAAGCTCTAAAAGCAAATTACGTAACCAACATGATTCTGAGACCACATTAGCTACCCCTCGATATTCTGCCTCTGCACTTGAGCGGGATAGAGTCGCCTGACGCTTTGCAGACCAGGAGACCAAGTTGTTGCCAAGGAACATACGATATCCTAACGTAGACCGTCTGGTGTCCGGACAACCACCCCAATCCGCATCTGTGTACGAGACAAGTGTGGATGTAGAAGAAGGATACAAGTACAACCCATAGTCCAGTGTCCCCTGAATATATCGAATGATGCATTTGATTGCATTCATGTGTTCAACTCTGGGATCATGCATGAATAAACACACCTGCTGAACCGCATACGTAATATCCGATCTGGTAAAGGTAAGATACTGGAGGGCCCTTACAAGACTGCGATAGCGAGTCGGGTCCTCGTATGGTGCACCTGCCGCGGCACTCAGCTTGGGTTTTGCATCAACTGGAGTGGAAGTGGACTTACATGATGACATCCCAGCCCTCTCTATGATCTCAGCAGCATACTTTCGTTGAGACAAAAACAAACCACTTGAATGACGTTTGACGGCAATCCCCAGAAAATAACTCAAAGGCCCTAAGTCTTTCATAGCAAACTCAGAACTGAGCATGGTCATGATAGACTGGCGCAAGGCATCGGAAGAGGCAGTCAATATGATATCATCCACATACAACAGAATGTAGGCCAATGACGAACCACGACGGTAGATGAACAAGGAATTATCTGACCTGCTGTGAGTGAACCCAATAGTTGAAACAAAGTCAGCAACCCTCGTGTACTAGGCCCTTGGAGACTGTTTAAGCCTATATAAGGACTTTTTCAACAAATAGACATGATGAGGACGGTTTGGATCCCTGAAACCCAACGGCTGATGCATATAGACTGTTTCCTTGAGATCACCATGTAGGAAAGCATTCTTGACATCCAACTGATGAATAGGCCAAGTCTTCGAAAGAGTCAAGCTAAGCACAGTGCGAATAGTAGCCGGCTTGACCACCGGACTAAACGTCTCCCCACAATCTATTCCAACCTGCTGAGTCTTACCATCACCCACAAGCCGCGCCTTATGTCGAGCAAATGAACCATCTGAATTTTCCTTATGAGCAAAAATCCACATAGACCTGATAACATTAATACCATATGGACGGGGCACCAACTCTATCAATAAGAGCATTATATTCATCAGTCATAGCAATTTTTTAATTAGGGTCATTTAAGGCGGACACAGGATTATGGGGCAAGGGGGATTTAGAGACATCAGAATGTAAATTAAAATGTCTTTTAGGTGTAAAAATACCCCGTTGACTACGAGTGACCGGTCTATGACTCGAGGAAGAATTGAGGAAATTTTCTGGGCTCGGGGCGGGTGGCGATGGCGGTGGGCTCTTGGCCCCAATTCGTGGCGTGAAGCTGGACCAGTTCGAGGTGGTGGGCCGCCCAATTGTTGGAGGCATTCAGGCGGCGGGCACAGGGGCGTAGGGCAGGCGATGGGCGATGGGCCATTGGAGAATTTTGGGTGCGGGAGATGTCCGAAAAATTCTGAATAATATATGGAGATATTTGGTCATCCAAAAATTATACGACTTAGGCTCGGGAGTATGAACTTTCGCAAAAGAAAATTGGGTTTCATAAAAAATGACATGACGATTAATTATGATTTACTTGGAAGATAAGTCAAAACATTTATAACCACGATGATTCGACGGATAACCTAAAAATACACACGGGGTAGACCGAGCCTGAAGTTTGTTAATTGTGGTGGATGGGAATAACGGATAACACAAGCATCCAAAAATCCTAAGGTGAGAATAAGACGGGTTCTTATTATATAGGAATTTGAGGGGGGAAGAATATGTCAGACCTTTAGACAGAATTATGTTAAGAAGATATGTGGCATTTGTAGAGCATGATGCCAAAAATATGGAGGTATGGCGGCATGAATTAAGAGAGTTCAGACAATGTTATTTATGGAACGAATTTTGCGTTCGGCCTTCCCATTTTGTAAAGATGTATGAGGACACGAAAAATGAAAATTGATCCCAGTATTAGCACAGAATTCCCGAAACTCCCTATTGTCATACTCTTTCCCATTATCACATTGAATATTTTTTATTTCTCTTTCAAATTGAGTACGAATGAACGCTCTAAATTTGATGAAGACGGAAAACACTTGTGATTTATTCGCAATTGGAAACGTCCAAAAAAATCTAGAATAATCATCTAAAAAGAGAACATAATATCGATGTCCCAATGAACTAAGAATAGGAGACGTCCATAAGTCGCTATGAATAATATCAAAAGGCATTGAAGTATGAGAATTGGAGTCTACAAATGTCAACTTAACAATTTTCCCTAATGAACAAGACTGACAAAGTGGAGTACGACTCGTACCCTTACAAGAAATAAAGCTATTTTTATCTAAAACTGATAAAATAGAAGATCCCGAATGACCCTGGCGAGCATGCCACATGGAAGGAGAGATGGCTGCAAAAGCTAATGGCAAGGCTTGACTCGATGGACTGAAACCAGTCATGATAGGATACAAATCCCCCCTACTATCACACCTCATGAGATGACTCCCCGTGTTGAAATCCTTCACAGAGATACCAAAATGATCAAATTCAACGGAAACGGAATTGTCAGTAGTGAACTTTCGGACAGACACTAAATTTTTAATCAATTTAGGAGCATGTAAAGTATTTTTCAAGAGAATGGGTGGATTGGGGGGAGACAACGTTTTTTACCATACCCTAGAATTGGAATAGAACTGCCATTACCAATAATTATCCCCCGAGGGGTGCTCAAATTGGAATAAAATGAGAGAGTACCTGATTCGGAAGTCATGTGAGTAGTGGCACCGGTGTCCATATACCAATTTGGGTCCGGTTGAGTTAACCCCAATGTGTGCATCGCGACCTCGATATCGGTTTGAGTGGGGCCTGCTGCATGATGGGTTTGCGGAGTTCGGGGCCCAAGAATTCCTGTCCGTGATGGAGCTGGGCCGTAGCTGCTGCTGCCATTCTTCTTGGGCCAGCGGCGATGGCGCATTCTTGGGTGTTGGGCCTGAGCGTTGGCGACCCGTTGGTGTTGGAATTGGTTGCTGGATTGTAAGGGCTGCTGGCCTACGGTCCACTGCCCTAGCCCCACTGCCATGGGCCCCATTACTGGGCCCAGGGGTGGTGGTGTGCCACTGTTTCATGGATGGGACCCACCGCCTGCTTGCTGACCACCGGAACCGCCACCTGAACCGCCGCGTTTGCCCCCACGGTTTTTGTTTTTATTCTTGCGATTATTCTTGCCGCCACCATGATTATGGTTTTGGCCCAAATTATTAACAAAAGCAGAAGAACTAGGTGAGGACGCCACCATGACGAGGGGGCTTGCTCCGGTAGCCGCCTTTTTAGCCAAACCGGCTTCTTCCAAAGTAAGCATGGAGCGGGCTTGATAGAAGTCAGGAAGAGGGTTGCTTTAGCGAAGGAGAGTTCCAACACCATTATAGGCCTCCGAAAGACCGGCAACCAACTGTAGAACTAGACGATTATTAGTGGCACGGAGATCTTGTACAATGACAAATCTCGTCATATTCGACGAAGACATAAGAACGTTAAGCAGCTGATCACCACGGGTATAATATCCATTGATTACATAAAATCAAAGGATAACATAGCGGACCCACTGACAAAGGGCTTATCCAAAGATCAGATATTCTACTTGTCTATGGAAATGGGCTTAAAACCCAAGCTTTAATGACCAATACGGTGGTTACCCAACCTTACTGACTGGAGATCCCAGGAATTTGGTTCAATGGGAAAACTAAGCTGTAAAGGTTCAGTTGAGTGCTTCGGTAGAAGCAAGAGCACTTCGGGTTATGATACCTGTAAGGAACATAAACCCAAGGTCGTTCCCGCGATAGACGTTAAGTGCTATCTGCAGTGTGGGTAAATGTTAAGTTTCCAAAACCTTTAATGATCCTCAACGGTTGAAGTTAGGTTTGGGGAAACTTTTAATGGTTTCTAACACTTATAAAGTGGGGTATAGCAGGATACCTTGTAGGAGACCACCTATTTAAGTACGAGGACATGCCACCTCAAATGAACGCACTTAAGAATCCAAGAAGTATCCACGGCCACAACAGACAAAACATTACGAAGAACAGAGTAAGGAAAGTTGTTGTGTTGGTACCGTTGACTTGGCTTACACTAAACACTGACGGTTCAAGACATCATGTTCACCGCGTAGTAAGTAAGTCCGATGGTATTCAACTATGGAAGGTTCAAAGCGGAAGCTACCTATCCAGATGCAACATCTGTCCGCTAAAAGATTGCTGAAAATAGGCACCTTGTGAGTGCACCAATATCTCTTTCAAGAGGAGATTGTTGGAAATTTAATAATGTGGAATTAAGTTTATCCCATTATTTATGACTCGAACAATTGGTGCCCCGCACGTCGAAAACGTCGTTTCCACACACGTGCACACGTAGTGCCAAGTATCGCAAATTTCATTAGTGAAAGAGATATTGGTACGTACGTAATACGTTTGAGACATATAATGATGGACGGTTATTGGACAAATGACAAGTATTCTACGTTGGTAAAAGAAGAAAGAAGTGTATGAAATGTAAGATGAAATGAGTCAAAAATCGTCGCGGAGCCGTGAAATGCCGCGACGCAACACCTTCAGAGCCAAGGCTCGAGAGCGCCGCGGTGCCCCCATGGAAGCGCCGCAGCGCTAATTGGTGGTTGGGCTATTAGAGTCGAGGTGTCGCGATGCTAATTCGTAGAACCGCGGCGCTTCGGAGGCAGAATGCTGCGACTAGAAGATAGAAAGTTCTAACTCTTGGGCTGATTTTGGAGCATTGAATCTCCATTATTTGACACATGAATTCAGCCATTATTTGGTTGAATGTAACCCCTCAATAAGTGTCATTACAAGGCTATTGAAGGCCATTAGTTGGGTAGTTGAGGGGTCATTTTCTTACACTATAAATTGAGGCCTTTGGATCAATTGTTCAACACACTTAGAAATTTTCTGAAATCTTCTTCCTCTCTAGCAAGTTTTCTATATTCAAAGTTCTTCAAGAGTAACACTTGAGTTTCCTTTTCTCATTTGTTAAGTTGTTGTTGTATCTTGGGAGACTATTGCCCGACAACGTAAAAGGATATATACGGGGCAATCTTGTCTTAAAGACAGAGTGTCATCACTCGACTCAGCAAATCACAAGGAGTTTGTATCATTCTTGATTCCAGTTTATTGTAATCTTTAGTTTAACCTTTCTAGTAATTTGTAATATTTACTTACTTTCTGTTTCCTGCAATTGTTGTAACCCACAAGTACTACTTTACGGAAGAAATGCGTACATTAAATCAAGCAGCATCTTATTTGAATGCTTATGTTTATGCATACATATAATCAATGCATATCTAATAAAAAAGAGTTATATATTTTCAATTTTAGTTTTGGAAATAAATTCCTTATTTAAAAAAGAAGATCTCACCACAAAATATTGCATAAGAAGGTTATCGTTCCCATTCAACATGTGAAGGGGTTATTATTTAACTTCCGACCCATAAATATTGATGGAGTAAAGTGAAATTGACTCAAATACTAAATAACTTAGGATCCGGATTAATGTGTTTGAAATGGCCTCCCGTTCTATTTGGTATTTGGATTTAGTAAGTATTAGTATAAAATAAAGTAGTTAGTGTTTAAGACTTGCATTTCACTTTTCGTCTCACTAATTTCTGTTGGGTTACAAGGATTTGCAAGAAACGAAAATTACAAGTAACTGCTTATCTAAGAAATTGAAATTACAATTCAACTAGAAAACTGAAAATTACAATATAACAACAAAACTAAAATTACAATATTTGTTGAACAAGAAGACCGGAAACTGCTTTGATTTTTGCTGAGTCGAGTGTGACACTCTGTCCTTAAGACAATATTGCCCCGTATGTATCCTTTATACGTCCCGGACAATTCATCTCCCAAGATAAAACAGCAATGGAACAATTGAGCAAAGGAAACTCAAGAGCTACCGTGAAGAATATTGAATAAGAAATGATGCTTGGAAGTTATAGGAAGAACTGATTTTTTGGTTGTATATTTTCGTGTATATCAAGTGTATTTTTCTGTACCTCAACAATGGTGTAAAGGGTGTTTATATAGGTGAGGAGAATTTGTTTAATCGCCCCATAATTGACCATTATTGGCCAAATAATGGCCATTATGGAGGTAGTAAAGCCACCAAAATAAATGGTGAAAGACCAATGGATTTTGCCATTATATGAGGAGTAATTCATCCAAAATAAATGGCTGAATTGAGTGTTGGACGTTTCTGTTCCTGTCTGCCGAAATTCTAAATTTCTGGAAACTTCAGGGACCAAACTGTACATCTTAAAACTTCAGGGACCAAACTGTATCTGGCCCAAAAAGATAATATCAGAAGGCCCACAGCCCACAGCCCACAGCCCGTGAACCCGTGAACCCGTGAACCCGGAACTGGACCGGACCGGACGGGCGGCGGCGGCGCGCGTGTGGTCTTTCCTCGAACCGAAGCACATCTAAGTCCCTCCTTTAAACACATGGGATACCCCTTGGGGTCCCAAACCCCAAACCAATTTCGAGTCTTATATACACAACAATTCTTTCTTCCTCTACCGATGAGGGAGAATTGAACACAACACCACACTTTCCATGCTTCAAACACCTCACTTCGTGGACCAATATCTCTTTCATTTCTCAATGAAATTTGACGATTCTTGGCCCTACGGTTATCTACGTACTTAGTAGATCATGCATGTGTGAAGAATCGAATTCTCCAACATACGTAACACTAGTGTTTAAGCCGTTAAAGTTGGTCGGTCGCAACTCCCGCCAAAGGCAAATTTCCAACAATCCCCTCTTGAAAGAGATTTTGGCGCACTCACATGGTGCCTTTTTCATTTCCAGCAATATTTCAGCGGACCGATGTTGCATAAGGAGAGGTAGCATCAGCTTTGAACCTTCCATAGTTGAATACCATCGGACTTACTTACTGCGCGGTGAACGTGATGTCTTGAACCGTCAGTGTTTAGTGTAAGCCAAGTCAATGGTACTAACACAACAAATTCCCTTACTCTCTTCTTCGTAATGTTTTGTCCGTGTTGGCCATGGACAACGTCTTGGATTCTTAAGTGCGTTCATTTTGGCGGCGTCCTCGCACTTAAATAGGTGGTCTCCTACAAGGTATCTGCTATACCCCACTTCACAAGTGTTAGGAACCATTAAAAGTTTCCCAAGAACCTAACCTCATTGTTGAGGATCATTACAGTTTTGAAAACTTAACCTTTACCCATCTGCAGATAGCACTTAACGTCTATCGCGGGAATGGCTTTGGATTTGGTGTTTCTTTTAGAAATCACTATCGAAGTGCTCATACTTCCATTTGAAGCGGTCAATCGAACCTTTACAACCGTTTTCCCATTGAACCAAATTCTGGGATCTCAGGTTCGTAAGGTTGGGTTACCATTATATTGGTCCTTATATTTTGGGTTTTAAGCCCATTCCCGCAAACAGGCAAGCCATCCGATCCTTGAGTAGGCCGCTTTGTCAATGGGTCTACTATATTATCCTTTGACTTGATGTAATCAATGGATATTATACCCGTGGTGATCGATTGCCTAACGGTCTTATGCCTCTGTCGAATATGACGAGACTTGCCGTTGTACATAGTATTAGTGCCCTTCCTAGAGCCGATCGCGTCATGATAGATCATTACGAAGGTGCGGGTTTGTTCCAACACGGAACATCCTCTAAGAAGTCATGAAGCCACTCAACTTCTTCTCTGCTTTGTCTAAAGCGATAAATTCGATTCTATTGTGGATCGGGCGATGCAAGTTTGCTTAGAGGATTTCCAAGACACACGGCACCACCAATTGTAAATATATACCCATTTGGTGGACTTGGTGTTCTCTATATCGGATATCCGGTTTGCATCACTGTACCGCTTCTAAATGCAATTTGGATATCTCGAATAGTGCAGCCCGTAATTTAACGTGTATTTCAGGTATTGTAATACCCGATTCAACGCCTTCCAGTGATTATCACTCGGATTACGGGTGAACCTAGCCAACTTATTGACTGCGTAAGCAATATCAAGTCGGGTGCAGTTTGTTATATACATCAAACTACCGATCACCTGTGCATATCGCTCCGGTATACAGGTGCACCAAGATTTTTATCAAGCTTTTGATTTGTATCCATTGGTGACTTTATCGGTGAACTGTCTAATATCTCAAACTTTCTCAAAACATCCTCGATGTAGTGAGACTGAGATAAGACCAGTCTGTCAGACGTCTTAGAGATTTTAATCCCTAAGATGACATTTGCGATACCCATATCCTTCATGTCGAAGCATTGTTTCAACATGTTCTTAGTATCTAGGATTACCCTAGGATTATTTCATGTGATTAACATGTCGTCTACATACAAGCATATCATAACAAATAAGTCAGAGTTACCTTTCGTGTAAACACATTTATCACACTCATTAATGGCGAACCCTTTCGATAGTAGAGTACTATCAAATTTTTCGTGCCATTGTTCGGAGCTTGTTTCAGCCCGTACAGAGATTTGATAAGTCGACAGACTTTCTTCTCTTGCCCTTGAACCACGTACCCCTCGGGTTGGTCCATATAGATTTCTTCTTCCAAATCGCCGTTTAGGAAGGCTGTCTTAACATCCATCTGGTGTATCTCAAGGTCACGCAAAGCTGCGATCGCAATGAATACCCGTATGGATGTCATCCGGGATACCGGAGAGTATGTGTCAAAGTAGTCAAAGCCTTCTGTTTGCCGATAGCCCTTGACTACCAACCTGGCTTTGTACTTGTCTATAGACCCATCTGCTTTGTATTTCCGTTTGAGTATCCACTTACACCCCAACGGTTTATTTCCCGGAGGAAGATCAACCAACTCCCAAGTATGGTTATGCAGAATGGAGCTTATTTCACTCTCAATAGCTTCTTTCCAGAGCGGTGCTTCTGGAGTTGACAACGCCTTAGCAATTGTCCTTGGTTCATCATTAACCATATAAGCTACAAAGTCAGGACCGAAGGATTTATCCTTCCTGGCCCTTTTACTTCGTCTTAGATCCATCTCTGGAGTCTCCAAGTTCTGAGAATCTGGAACACTAGATTCCGGATGTTCAGCCACCTCGAGATTCGCTAGATCTGAACCATTCAGATCCGGGCAGTCAAGGACTCCCGGTTCTTGAGAGCTTTGTGCATAACTTCGTTTGAGAGAGGTTATGTCTTTTTCCTTTCTAGGAAAGGTACTTTCAAAGAATAGTGCATTCCTTGATTCCATTATTGTACCCTGATGGATATCTGGAATATCTGACTTATGCACTAAGAAGCGATAAGCACTATTGTTATTTGCATATCCGATGAATATGCAATCTACAGTCTTAGGCCCAATCTTGACCTGCTTTGGCTTGGGTACTTCAACCTTTGCCAAACAACCCCACACCTTAAAGTATTTGTAGGTGGGTTTCTTTCCCTTCCATGATTCATATGGAGTTTTGTCCTTACCCTTATGTGGGACTCTGTTAAGAATCATATTAGCGATAAGGACGGCCTCTCCCCACATGTTTTGGGAAAGATCGGAATTGATAAGCAAGGCATTCATCATTTCCTTTAATGTGCGGTTCTTACGTTCCGCCACACCGTTTGATTGAGGTGAGTATGGAGCCGTCGTTTGATGAATAATGCCTTCTTGGGCACAGTATTCCTCAAAAGGCGCTATATATTCTCCCCTTCTATCGCTACGAATGGATTTAATCTATAGGCTCAGTTGGTTCTCAACTTCTTCTTTGTAACGTCGGAACGCTTCAAAGGCTTCATCCTTACTTTTCAACAAGTAAAGGTAACAATACCTTGTGCTATCGTCAATGAAAGTCACAAAGTACTTGTTCCCCCCTCTAGTTTGTGCAAACTTCAAATCACATATATCTGTGTGAATAAGTTCTAGAGGAGCGGTATTCCTTTCGACGGATCGAAAAGGAAGCTTAGTAAGTTTTGCCTCTACGCACACCTCACACTTATGTTGAGGGTTTACGTTGATAGACGGCAATAAATCCATCTTTACCAGCCTTTGAATAGACTTGTAGTTAACGTGTCCTAATCTATGATGCCATAAATTAGAAGACTCAAGCAAATAAGAAGAAGGTTCAACTTTATTTCCTTGACGCAATACAGACATGGCATTCACTTTGAAGAGGCCTTCACAGACGAAGTCCCTCCCCACAAATGTGTCATTTTTAGTGAGTACAAACTTATTTGATTCAAACACTAGCCTAAAACCAACATTAACCAATAAAGGTCCAGAAACTAGATTTCTTCTAATCTCTGGGACGTGCATCACTTCCTTCAGAGTGAGTTCCTTGCCAGAAGTCATCTTCAGGACCACCTTTCCAACCCCTAGCACGTCCGAGGAAGCGTTGTTGCCCATGAACAGCTTCTTGTCGGAGACCGGAGTGTATGTGGAGAAGGCATCTTTGTTGGAACAGATGTGTCTTGTTGCACCTGTGTCCACCCACCACTGCATCGGATTCTCAACCAAGTTGGCTTCTAGCACCACGGCCGAGAGATCATCAATCATGTCATCCAGGAGCGTGTCCTTGACGACGTTAGCTTGAGCCTTGCCTTTCGACTTGGCTTTCTGTTGTTGCTCAGTCTTAAGCTTGCGGCATTCCTTGATCCTATGAACAGGTTTCCCACAGTGATGACAGTTACCTCTTAACGTCTCCGCTGCGGGGGCTTTGCCGTCTTTGTGGAACTTCCGCTTGTTGCTTGTTTTCCCTTTGGCCTCAGCCAGATTTGCCTTTGCCTCAGCATGTTGTCTACCATTTGGCAATGTCTTCTTATTATCTTCCTGGATTTGCAGTTTGATAACAAGCTCTTCAAAGGTCATCTCCTTTGTCTTGAGTTTCAAGTAACTCATAAACTCATTCCATGAAGGAGGTAACTTTTCAATCAGTGATGCACCCAAAAACTGCTCGTTTGGCTTCAGTCCTTCCAAATCCAGGTGATGTAAAATCATTTGGAATTCCTAGACTTGGGACATCACTGTCTTGCTGTCCACCATTTGGAATTTTAGAAATTTCCCAACGATGAACTTCTTAGTACCCGCATCTTGTGCGTTGTACTTCATTTGCAGTTTTCTACGACTTTTTGGCGGTGCCAGCGGTAGAATATACCGTGTAGAGGGTCTGCCAAGCGATTGATTATATAGTTCTTGCATATGAAATCGCTTATGATTCCACGCATCACGAACCATCTTCATGCCGTTAACGACATGGATACCAAGGCCCCCTTCACCCGCTTCAAAGAGCGAAGAGTCCATTTCATCTCCAGCTTGTGGAGGATCTTCCGTAAGGAACCGGGCCATGCTCATAACTGTTAAGTAGAACAACATCTTTTGCTGCCATCTTTTAAATTCTGATCCCATGAACTTTTCAGGTCAATCATGGTGGTGTGAAGAAGAGGGTGGAGCTCAACGATCGGGAAAGCGGCGGTGTTCGCCTTGAGCGATAGCGGCGAAGCAGCAGTGAAGGCGGCGGGGTTACTACCTTGGCCAGTAGCGGCAGTGGGGAAGGCAGCAACGTTGCCTCGAGAGGCAGCAGCAGTAGCAGTAACATCGGTCATATTTTCAGCCATGTTAATGCAGTTACCGTAAGCAAGATATTGTCTTAAGTTGTTGGGTTACAAGGATTTGCAAGAGACGAAAATTACAAGTAACTGCTTATGTAAGAATTGAAATTACAATTCAACTAGAAAACTGAAAATTACAATATAACAACAAAACTGAAATTACAATATTTGTTGAACAAGAAGACCGAAACTGCTTTGATTTTTGCTGAGTCGAGTGTGGCACTATGTCCTTAAGACAATATTGCCCCGTATGTATCCTTTATACGTACCGGACAATTCGTCTCCCAAGATAAAACAACAATGGAACAATTGAGCAAAGGAAACTCAAGAGCTACCGTGAAGAATATTAAATAAGAAATGATGCTTGGAAGTTATAGGAAGAACTGATTTTCTGGTTGTCTATTTTTGTGTATATCAAGTGTATTTTTCTGTACCTCAACAATGGTGTAAGAGGTGTTTATATATGTGAGGGAGGGCTGTTTAACTGCCCCCATAACAGCCATTATTGGCCAAATAATGGCCATTATGGAGGTAGTAAAGCCACCAAAATAAATGGTGAAAGACCAACGGATTTGGCCATTATAGGAGGAGTAATTCAGCCAAAATAAATGGCTGAATTGAGTGCTGGACGTTTCTGTTCCTGTCTGCCAAAATTCTAAATTTCTGGAAACTTCAGGGACCAAACTGTATCTGGCCCAAAAAGATAATATCAGAAGGCCCACAGCCCACAGCCCACAGCCCACAGCCCGTGAACCCGTGAACCCGGAACCGGACCGGACCGGACGGGCGGACGGCGGCGGCGCGCGTGTGGTCTTTCCTCGAACCGAAGCACATCTAGGTCCCTCCTTTAAACACATGGGATACCCCTTGGGGTCCCAAACCCCAAACCAATTTCGAGTCTTATATACACAACAATTATTTCTTCCTCTACCGATGAGGGAGAATTGAACACAACACCACACTTTCCATGCTTCAAACACCTCACTTCGTGGACCAATATCTCTTTCATTTCTCAATGAAATTTGACGATTCTTGGCCCTACGGTTATCTACGTACTTAGTAGATCATGCATGTGTGAAGAACCGAATTCTCCAACATACGTAACACTAGTGTTTAAGCCGTTAAAGTTGGTCGATCGCAACTCCCGCCAAAGGCAAATTTCCAACAATTTCAGTAAACAACATCCCACCCTATTTCCTAATCATCATGGCACTCTATGTGCCTTATATTCACTTTCCCATAATTTAAAACACAGCTCGAGTTTTTCACGTTCAATTGACAATCAGACAGTGGGATGACCCAATTTCCATCAGTTGGTCTTTTCATCCTCCGGGATTTATCAAGATAGGCAGTTTCATGAGTAATTCGGGACTAGCAGGATTTAGAGGTGGTACATGAGACGAAAATGGAAGGTGGTTAGCAAGGGCGTCTCAAATTAGTGGTCTAAAACCAAATTTTAATCTAAATCCTTAAATATATACCCATCCATAAAAAATATAGTGTTATTTTTAAAAATTTTGCATACTTGTTGCCTTTACTTCATATAGGGTCCGGCTCACCTCCATTTCCTTTGTCTCAATTTTCTCCAAGTTTCTATCTACATGAGTGACACTTGTCTAATTTTATTATTAGTGGTTTAGATTTAATTAACTAAATCAAGGTCTTAACCATGATTAATACAATAGATATTTACATATATTTACTCCTAAAAAGGGGGACAATTCCACAAATCCAGCAACACATTTCCGGTTGGGGTGCTTAATTATTAATAATGTTTTATTTACCAAAAAAAAAAAATCAGCACCCTAAAATAATTAAGCCCTCCAAATTTGTTACTAGTATTTTGAATCATATGTAGCCGAATACAACACATTTGTTCACCTGCTTAATTTTCTTACTTAAAATCTTAACAGAATTGTTTATAGTACCTAAGAAAATCATGGGGGTAATACGCTCTAATCATTTGAAATTAAAAGAAATTTTTTTAATGGTCGACGAAAAGTTTTATGTCAAAATGTTAGAAATTCATCTTCTGAACTCTAAGACGAAATTAATCAAGACATATTGATTATATTAAGAAAATGTTTTCTCTTTTCATGTTGCTCTATTTTAATCATATTTAGTCTTGTGTAAATTATAGTAGATATATGATTCCTATTGTATGAGGATTTCACATTGTACACCCTATATATATTTTGTATTAATGAGAAAGGTTCCCCAATGGAGATTAATACAATTCTACATGGTATTAAGAGTCAATAATCCTTTCCGACCTAAAACCTAAAATTTAGTCGACATTCCCGTCCTTTTCCGGAACCAAACTGCCCGTATACACCTGGTATACATCTGATATACGCTGATATACTGTTGTCCAACCCTTATATTCTACAAACAGCCTTGTATACACCCGATATATCACTGATATACCGCCCTATTTCCATCCATATCTCTTCAACAGGCCGTATACCCCTCGTATATAGCCCATACACGCCGATATACACATGTATACGGTTGATATACTTCTTTAGCCACTGTATACTACCCATATACAGCTATCTCAAGCCACTATACACCTTGTATACGACTGATACTACCCCTAATATATACGTCACGACCCCCCAAGTTTTTATCCTTTCTCTCACCTCCTCTCCGGCAGACGCCATGGCAGAGAACGACCGTGGTTGTGGAAGCATCCACTGCAACAGTGGTGGAAGAAGGGCTCAGGCGAGCCACTGGAGGCAGCAGGCATCTAGCTACTGCCTGGGCACAAGAAGATGGGCCACATCCAACAGGCCCACCTCAGGCAGCCAAGCAGACCGGAACAGCCCAGTCGTTGGGCCTCCATTATTCGATCCAGCTTCCTGAGGCCCAACAGGGAGTCCAACTTCCTCAGGCCCAATTAATTGGAGCCCAACAGTCCGCTCCAAGCCCTCTCCAATCCAATTTGGGTCATGTTTTCGCCATATTGACTCCTCGGTAGCCCGATAATGCGTGGTATATGGATACGGGCGCCACGTCTCACCTCACCAATAATTTTGGTAATCTTACTCAACTGCGAAATTTAAATACTCCACAGTCTATTATGATCGGTAACGGTCATCACATTCCAATTCAAAGATTTGACCACACCCTTACCCCACCACCGCATCCCCACTTCTCTCTTAAAACGTCTTCTATGCCCCACACATCATCAAAAATCTAATTTATGTTAGAAAATTTGCTACCGATAATTCTGTCTCAATTAATTTTGACCCGTTTGGATTTTCTGTAACGGACCTCCGTACCGGAAAACTCATTACGAGATGCAATAGTGAGGGGGACCTATATCTTTTCCTACCCACATCCGTTGCTAGTGTCAATTCTCCTACCGTTCTAACAATCATATCTCCCTCAATGTGGCATAATAGACTTGGTCATCCGGGTTCTCACATTTTTTATTCTCTTAGAAACCGAAATATAATCCATGTAACAAAGGGAACCTTTCTCATAGTTGTTCTCCTTGTTAGTTAGGTAAACACATTAGACTACCATTTACGACTTATATGAGTACTACTTTCTCTCCCTTTGATATTATTCACGTTGATTTATGGATATCTCCCATAAGTAGCAATTTAGGCCACAAATATTATCTAGTATTTTTGGATGATTTCTCTCACTTTCTTTAGGTATACCTACTCAAACTCAAATCTCAAGTGTTCTCCAAATTTGTTGAGTTTCGTACACTAGTTAAAACGCAATTTGAAAAAGACATCAAATTGTTTCAATGTAATAATGGTCGTGAGTTTAATAATTCCCTATTTCATAAATTTTGTGCGGCTAATGGCATGATCTTTCGTTTCTCCTACCCCTATACCTCTCCTTAAAATGGTAAAGCCAAAAGAATTCTCCGAACCATTAATAATATGATTCGTACCCTCCTTTTACATGCGTCTCCCCCCCTACTTTTTGGGTATATGCGCTTAAAACGGTAGAACACATTCTCAACATTTTACCTACCCATGCGATTCAAAATAGGACACCCACCGAAATTCTCTACAGTTGGATCCCTACATATGACCATCTTAGAATTTTCAGTTGTCTGTGTTATCCTAATCTGACATCCACGGCCACCCACAAACTGACACCCAGATCTACTATGTGCACCTTCCTAGGTTTCCTGTCAAACCATAGGGGGTACTTGTGCTATGAGCTCTCCACCGATAAAATTATATTTTCTCTCCACGTCACCTTTGTTGAGTATGTTTTCACGTTTGGAAACATTAAAAAACTCTGAGTCACTAATTACCAATTTCTCGAAGATTCGGACCCATCGCCGCTTGTCTAACAATCACTCCGTAAGGCTGCCACTATTCCGGCGGCGGCAGACGCACCAACTGCCACCACCGGCAGTACAATGAATGGACGAGATTGTTTACAGTATTCAGCTCCATACACGACAATTCCTTTCTCTTTTACGTACGGTTCAGCCTCTCCATATTCCAATAGCTCATGTCACTCTTTTTAGTTAGTGACCATTGCAAATACGTTTCAGCACCAATAAAGATAAGCAAACATTTTATCACAACAACATCTAGCGCTTGTGGTTTATTTCACTTTGATTTGCGAACATTGTAATTTTCTGTTTTTATGTTCAAACCACCATTATTGAGCAAACGCAGAGAAATAAATATTTTTATAAAGTTACTAATCAACATATATAGACGTGAGGAAATGGATGTATTTGTTTTCCTTTGCTATTTTACTTTCACTTGCAACTCTCTCTTCACAGGTTAGGATTGACGAATTGACATGAGAGAGGGAATTTAGAGTGTTTCTATCTGTTGTATTGATCTGATCTTTTATGTGTTTGACAAGTGTCATATGGAGATGGTGATAAAAAGCTAATGTTACTGAAGATGGAGATGAACAGGATGTCACGCCCCAACATTGGGGGTGTGGCTAGCACCTAACGCTCGAAGGTCTGAGCGTACCACTGTAGTATCTGAACCCTGTAATATGAAATTTGGGCCAACAAGGCCTTCAAATAAGCATATGGTACAAGACTGAATAACAACCTGCATGCAAAAGAGTCCCAAAATGATATATGTATATATACAGATAGTCAAGGCCACAAGGCCACTAAATGAGTGTACTGATAATAAAAGAGGCTGACAAAGCCACTAAATGAGTGTATTGATAATAAAAAGGGCCGACAAGGCCACGACATACCAACATCCACTGTACATAAGTTTGCAAGTCTCTAAGAGTAACATGTACATACCAATAGGTCAGGACAGGGCTCCGCCATACCCAAAACACTAGTAGTATATATAAAATAGTACCTAAGGACTCTTGTACTGCAACTCCGAAATAAGGGAGTGCGACAATATCACATCTGAGTAGATCACCTACTAAGGAGGAGCACGCTCTGTGTATTTGTACCTGCGGGCATAAAATGCAATTCCCTAGAAGGGGAATCAGTACGAAAGATGTATTGAATATGTAGGGCATAATCGACTGTAAATAAACCAACAATAACCAAGGAAATGAGAGATACCACCTGAAACTTATAATGCCACAGTGCCTCAAACTGTATAGATATGTGTATTAATTCTGTATATAACGTCGTAGGCCTCTGAGGGCAATATCATCAATGTCAAGTATGTATAAGTTGCGTATATAACGACATCGACCTCTGAGGGCAAGATCATCAATGTTATATGTGTATAAGTTATGTATATAACGTCATAGGCCTCTGAGGGCAATATGAATGCATAATATATATATATATATATATATATATATATATATATATATATCATGCTTATCAATTCGGTCGGAGTGACGTAAGGTCGTTACATCTCCGATCAACATTATGAGACTGACATCATTATCATTACACGACTCTATCAACTTACAACCCATGAATAAACCTACTGAGAATTATATTGTATGATCATGACTAGGCAAAAAGACTTCTAGTTGTCAAGATTGGAAGTGTTATAGAGTAGCGTCACGTTTACATCACATTTATGAAGATCATACCGAAAGAGGAAGAAAACCCCTACATACCTTATCGAAGACGTTAGCTATGTCTCATGAAGCCTCACACTCCTTACGGATGGTTATCTATATCATATAAAGGGTTGAGATTAATATCGAATTCAAATCCTATAAAGAAACTCACTTCGACAACTTCAAACATATGGGTTCTTAGGCCTCTTAACAAGGGATATTTAGGTAATTTGATCCCACAATTATCCGAGACGTTCTATCTTAGTTTTACAACACCAACAATCAGTTTGGCAATTAATTCCAACTCATATCCAAACTACAACAGCCCACAAGTCATACTACGATGATTTCATAGGTTTATGAGTTTTCGGTTACAATAATCCTTTCACAACTTACTCCAAATCATCAATTAACCACAAATATAGATAAATGAGGTTAAATCTTACCTTGATGCATCAAAACCCTCCTAAAACTGCAAGCTACCCCAATACCAAGGGTTTTCGAAATTGCTTCAACACGGAGAAGAGAATTTCTATGATATCCACGGGGATTATTACGTTAATATTTCGTAATTCGGCTTGGATTTCGTCTTGGCGTGTGTCGCGCCCCATTTTTCCGACCCGCTCGCAGGTCAAAGAGCGGAGCGCGGACGTGTTCGGTGATTCCTGGGTAAAAGGGTTGAGGAGTCGCCACCTAATTATTTTTACGGTGAATTAGGACACCTAAATATTAAACTAAGTGCTGCAATGTAAACTCCAATTTTAAGGTCTGCGAAATTAGCGAGATTCTAGGTAAGGGTTCTTTATTATCCTAAAGGGAAGGGGTTAGGCATCCTTTAAGATCCGCTAACTTGCGGTTATCCGGTCAAACTCAGGTTAATTGCTACTAGAAAAAATGCATGTTTGAAGCATGAAGTTAAAAAATGTTTGCAAATAATTAATGAAAAAGATGCATTTTAAAAGATGGATAAATGTAGAGATTTTTTCAAAATATGCATTTGTATGATATTTAAAGAGAAATACATGTAGAGTTGGAAAAATATGTATTTGACAATTGATAGTAAAACAATTTATTTATAATGCCAAAGAAGTAAAATTTTGGGAATCAATGAATTGTAAATTGACAAAAGATAAACTTATTCAGTATGATTAATAAAGCAAATAAAAGATGACAAAAGTCGTTTCGAAAATCTTGAATACGCGTGACGAGCCTAAAATAAATAAACTAGCGAAGGATTTCTAAGTTTGAATTCAACCGAACCTACAAATAAATAAGCTAGCGACGGGTTTCAAATCTTAAACTACCCTATGAATTAACCCTAAGTTTGCCTATTCTAAGCATTTCAATAGTTACATAAGTGCGATAAATAATATTACAATACAAAGCGGAATAAAAGCTGAATTAAAGAAAGAAATGAAATAAATAAACTCCGAGGAATAATTCACCGTTATTTACTTTAATCCTCGCAAGTATCAAGAACAAACGGTTAGAAACAGTTAAATACAAATAACTTCATATCCGTATTCAAAACAGTGAATGTTTTGATCACGGAGGGCTCAGACTTAAATTTTGAAAAGAGCATTCCAATCACGTCGTGGCTGCAAACATATGACTAATGTGGTTTATTTTGATTGTCTCGCCTACTAAACGTGTTGGTCTCTCGGGTGAAATAGAAAAGATCACTATAATCACGTCGTGGCTTGCGAATATATAACTTGTTGGTTATTTTAGTCACCTCGCCTACTAAACATGTTGATCTTGGAAAAAGGTTTAAGCCTCATCATTGCCCAGAAGTTATATTTCCGTCTTTAGAATCGTGGAGGCCTCAAAATCGACGGATATTTTTCATCGGCCAGTGTAATATCGTGTTCAAATCAGTAAAATTTTAAAACAAGGCAGCAAACAGTAATCAGAAAGCAGAAAAACAGAGAGGCAAATTTCGAAAAGACGCGGTGTTTAGTTTTAAAATAGTAAAAAGCAAGAAACAAAGAATATGAAATCGAGAAGGAAGGAAGATGGATGCAATATTAGTTTGAATCAACAACAAAGAGAAGGCGGTATTAATTCCATCAATAACATAATAACAATGCCAAAAACAGAAAGTAGTGACTAAACTATCTCAATTCGAATTCAAATTTCGAACCAAAAAGGACTAAGAAGCATTTATGAAAAATAAACAGACCGGATTATGAGCGGTGACCCGAATGAAATCAGAAATTCAGATTTTAGATAACCAGCAACAGATATGAAAACGCAAAAATATGGGAATTTATCCGAATCGGTCGACGATCTTAACAAAGGATCTGACGAATTGGATTTTTCAACCCTGCTCGATTTCTTTCCAAATTTCAGATAACCAACAACAAGATATAACAATACAAACTCTCAAAATTATCCGAAACCGGGTCGGCCCGACCGAATAAAGGACCGACCGACCGGTATCCGAATTTTCAAACCGGATCGATTTCTTTCCAAATTTCAAATAACCAACAACAAGATATAAAAATACAAAATATGGAAATTATCCGAACCGGTCGACCCGACCTGCATCAAGATCGACCCGACCGAACAAGATCCGGACCCGACCGGAATTTTCAACCGGATCGATTTCTTTCCAAATTTCAGATAACCAACAACCAGATAAAATGCAAAAAAAAAACCGGAAATTATCCGAACTGGTCGGGCCGACTTAACAAGATCTGACCGACCCGGACTCCGAAAACAGTGAAAAAATAGCAAAATTTCAGATTATTCACTATCAAAATCCCAATAATTTTAACTTATATTTTCGGACTCTTTAAGATGATGAACAACACAAAAAAGAAACAATATCAACCTTAGGAGAATCTTAGATTTTAAATTTCGGATTTTCAACACTTGAATTCGATTTTCGGACTTCCAAAATTCAGATTTTTTCCTCCAAATCCAGATTTTTCTCCCCTCAAAAATGAAGAACAAGGGGGATATTTATAGGTGGATTTCCCCCCCAAGAACGAGTTTGAAATTTGAATTAAAGACAAAAACAAATCTGAATTTTGGGGCGTGTTCTTGGGGCATGTGTTGCAGAAAGGTGATGGGGTAGATTGGTGGTGTCAGGCGGCGTGTAGGGTGGGGGCGGGGGGTAGGGTGCGGCGTAGGTGTGGCAGGGGGGTAGGGTGGCGGCGTGGGGGTAGAGTTAGGGTTAGGTTTTTTTTGTTTTTGATTTTTTGGGTTTTGGGGGTTTAAAGGGGGTAAGGGGAGTGGGGTTGGGCCGGTCTGTTTGGGGCCGACAGGGCTTTGGGATTGGTTTTTGGGCTGGGGCAATGGGAAATAAAAAAAGGGAGTTGGGCATGAGGGTGAAGGGAAAAGGGGAAACGGAATTGGGCGGGTTTGGCCGATTGGGCTTTGGTTGGGGAATTGTTTTAGGGACTTTGGGCTTTTGGGAATAAAGGGGAAGGGAATAAGGGAATTTAATTGGGGAGTTTGGTTTTGGGCTTGGTGAATTTTGTTTGGGTAGAATTTGTATTGGGTTGGAAAAATGAAAAATGGGTTAGAAATTATTTTGGGTTAGGAAAATAAAAAAAAGGGTTATGGATTTAAAAATATAAAAGGGGCTTAATATTAAAACATATTTATATATATTTTTTTGTAAAAGATGTGAATTATTTAAAATAACGTAATGATGTGATAATAATAAAAATATAATATTTTCGAAATGTTTAATGCTTAAATAAAAACGTAAATGCGATGCAATTTTGCGAGAATAAAATAACGTAGAATTTTTTGGATAAAACTTATGATTATGATAAAGAATGCAAATGACGGTAAAAAGCGCGGACAATAATAATAATAAGATATATGCACATATATGCCAATATTTAAAAATTGTTTTAAAAGTGTCAAAAATATTAAAAATTACGAATAAAGTCATAAAAGATGGGACAAATTGGGTGTCAACAGATGCCCCTCTTTGGACGGAGACGATGAAAGAGTTTTCGGCCAAAGAAGTTGACTGAGTAACCAATTTTGTCCTGATCATCGGGACTGCATGGTAAGAAATAGAATCCCGAGGGGTATAGAAGTTGCAAAAAGATGGTGCAGAATCCAGAAATAATGCCCCAGTGTCGAGTTAATGATGACACTGGTTGCAGATGTGAAAACTTAATGGGGAAGAGCGGAACGATATTCGAAGTAGGTCGTTGACCAATTTGCCTCGGTTCGCCGTAAGAGATAGTTCCACATTGATGAAGTTCCTGCAAATTAAGACTCCTGCAAGCTAAAGCTTAAGATAAAATTAGTGTATAACTGCTGAGAAAAATTGTAGAGAAAATAACTTGGAAATACCCGCATTAGGAGGTGGGCGCCTGACTGAAATTAAAATACCCTCATTATAAGGTGGGCGTCTGACTGAAATTAAAATACCCTCATTATAAGGTGGGCGCCTGAAATGACGTCGTCGGATCGACGTGTTGTGTTGAAGACGTCGTTGTAATGTTGTTGACGTCGCTGTTGTATAGACTTTGCTGATGTCGTCGTTGTATAGACGTTGATGATGTCGTCGTTGTATAGACTTTGTTGACGTCGTCGTTGTATAGACGTTGATGATGTCGTCGTTGTATAGAATTTCCTGATGTCGTCGTTGTATAGACGTTGATGATGTCGTCGTTGTATAGACTTTGCTGATGTCGTTGTTGTTGTAAAAAATAGTTGTCGTGCTGCCGTAACGTCGTGGACGTTGTTGTAATGCTGTTGAAGATAGTTGATGTGCTGAAGACGTCATTGTAATGCTGTTGACGTCGTTGTAATGCTGTAAAAGATATTTGTTGTGCTGCAGTAACGTCGATGACGTTGTTGTAATGATTTTTGCTGTTGCAGATAGCTGTTGTGCTGAAGGCGTCGTTGTAGTGCGGTTGAAGATAGTTGATGTCTTTGCAAAGAACGCCAATGACGCGTTGTTGTAATCTGTAAAGATAGTTGTTGCGTTGAAGACGTCATTGTAATGATGTTGACGCGTCGTTGAGATGCGGTAAAAGATATTTGTTGTCTTTGCAAAGAACGCCAATGACGTTGTTGTAATGCCGTAAAGATAGTTGTTGCGTTGATGACGCGTCATTGTAATCTTTGTTGACGTCGTTGAGATCGCGGTAAATGATAGTTCTTTGCATTGCCGTAAAGATAGTTTCTTTGCTTTGAAGACGTCATTGTGATGCTGTTGACGTCGTTGAGATGCTGTAGAAGATAGTTGTTGTGTTACCGTAAAAGATAGTTGTTGCGTTGAAGACGTCATTGTAATGATGTTGACGTCGTTGAGATGCGGTAAAAGATATTTGTTGTCGGTCGCGAACGCCAATGACGTTGTTGTAATGCCGTAAAAGATAGCTGCTGCGTTGAAGACGTCATTGTAATGCTGTTGACGTCGTTGAGATGCGATAAAAGATAGTTGTTGCATTGCCGTAAAAGATAGATGTTGTTTTGAAGACGTCATTGTAATGCTGTTGACGTCGTTGAGATGCTGTAGAAGATAGTTGTTGTGTTGCCGTAAAAGATAGCTGTTGTTTTGAAGACGTCATTGTAATGCTGTTGACGTCGTTGTAAAGCTGTAAAAATGATTGTCGTGCTGCCATGACGTCGATGACGATATTGTAATGTTGTCCTGTTGTAAGAGATGTAAGTGACGTCCTTGCCGTCAGTTTTCTGTAATAGGGTTCCACGTTGTGTTGAATCTTCTGCCGATCCAAACTCATGTGAATTGAAATGTCGTCCTGGCACGGGCGAAAATGTGATGCGACGTCTTTGCCGTCGGGTTTGCCTTGTTGTCGTTCTTTGTGATTCGAAATAACATCTTTGTGCAGACATAATAGTCGGGACCCTGTAGGGCAAGATGATGTCTTCGTATAGATGCAAAACAGGAACGTAATCCTTGTAGTGAGTTGTGGTGCCGAAATTCTTTGGGGAATTGATCATAACTGATGTGGCTTCCCTGCTTTTTCAACCTGAAGAACCTGTACTCAAAGAGAATTTGTGAGTTTGGGGAGGGGCGGTTGATTCGCGTTGACTTGGTAGCTTTGGCTCTTGATAGCTGCATGTCCTGCTGATTCGGACCTGTTGCCCCTGTCTGGTTCCCAGTCTTGGCCAACCGTTAATGAAAACATTTGTTGAAAATAATTTGTTTATAAGAAAGTATGCTTATCATTAAAAAGTTCTTGTCGAACTGCTAATGAAAATATTTGTTGAAAATGATTTGCTTATAAGAAAGTATGCATATTAGTAAAAAATCTTGTCAAACTCTAATGAAAGTATTTGTTGAAAATAAATTGCTTATAAGAAAGTATGCATATTAGTAATAAAAATCTTGTCAAACTCTAATGAAAGTATTTGTTGAAAATAAATTGCTTATAAGAAAGTATGCATATATGTAAATGTCTGTCGAGCAGCGACATGCGGTGAAACAAAGCAAACGTCTTATCCAAAATCCTCTTAGGCTGAAGACTTAGTTTGCCGATGCCTTTCCATGTTTATCGGCGTCCTCCGGCAGTGATCCCTTAAAAATGCCCAGTTTCCGATATGTGAGAATGCCGATCTTTTGAACGGACAATCGAGTGTTGTGTAGATTGATTGTCTGTCCTATCAGGGTGATCAGATGGGTGCATTTTGTCATATGTGATATAAAGGAGAGAATATTTTCTAATGGTGGGACCGAAGCCGATTTAGGCCGCCTACGTATCCCCATGAGGGAATCAGGTCATGACGTAGTTCATTACAAGCAAAGGAGATTTGTAAGGATTTTTTTTTTCTAAAATGGGACCGAAGCCAATGTGGCCGCCTACGTATCCCGCCGAGGGAATCAGGTCATAACGTAGTTCAGGACAAGCAAAGGAGATTTGTAAGGATTTTTTTTTTCTAAAATGGGACCGAAGCCGATGTGGCCGCCTACGTATCCCGCCGAGGGAATCAGGTCATAACGTAGTTCAGGACAAGCAAAGGAGATTTGTAAGGGTTATGAGACCGAAGCCGATGTGGCCGCCTACGTATCCCGCCGAGGGAATCAGGTCATGACGTAGTTCATGGTTTACAAAGAAATGTGTTTTTGGGGAAATTTGCAATCTAGGAAACGGAACCCGACCTGGGTTCTTTGCGTATCCCGCCAAGGGAGAGCAACTTTTACAACATAGAAAAAGTATTACATAGAGAATAACTAATCTTAGATATGGTATCTCTTCACTGCATCTGCATAGATGGTTTTTGGCCATTCTATTCTGATAAGGTTGCCCCGGACAACTGCGTCCATCTGCTTTTCATCAATCAGTCTCTTAGTATATGATTCTGTATCTACTTGACTGCGAAAGATATAGCATTGCCCTAGTAGAAGTCCAGATTGTAGTGCAGTTGCCTAAGAGTACAAATGGCAAACGTCCGTGCCGATGCTTGTAACTTATCAACCATCCTGATGTTTCATCCAAATCTGGCTTTGACTTATTCCAAAAAATGCCCAGTTCTTCCGGTTGTGAGTCTTCCTTATATTCTTCGAAGCCTTGCTTGCTTGTTTCAAATGTGTCACACATTATCGACAGATTAGTTTGCATAATGGAAAAGAAAAGAAAATTATTAAACAAAACAGATTTTAAAATAGCAAAAGCAATGCAGATTTGTCTTTTTAAGTTTTCAAAAGGTAGAGGCAAAACACATTAAATGCATATATGTGATTCAGGCCTCAATTTGAATCGCATTGTTTCATTAAATATTAATGCAGTTAACTAGTTTCTGGGAGAAACAAGGCCGGGGCACAGGTCCAATTTCCCAAATCATCTTCTTGCTCTGCATCCCAAATGGTTGAGTCTTTAGCGTAATCCTCGAAAATCACACTGCATCCTGCTTCTTCTTCAGTAATGAAAAGACTTTTGAATCCCTCAACGAGGTTGGCTGCATTGTCCTCCTTTGATTCCTGAGTGGCGCATGCTCTGACGAATGACTGACTCAGAGGTGGAACAGGCTTTGGCAAAGGAACATCTCTCTTTCTTCGGAGATTGGTTGATAAGACTTTTCCAAGAAAAGATGGTGCCATGGCCCGCGGCTTTGGAGGAAGTACTTCTACTCCAAACGGTGCCCTCACTTGGACTGTAATCACAGGGGTGATAAAGGCCGATGATTCAACATTTTTCTCTCTCTGGACTGGCACAATGGTTCCTTCCAAGTTGTGTTCTTCATCAACAGTAATCATATTTACGTTGGCATCGTCATGATTTGGCAAAGGGTTATTATTTACATTAAAGGAAGGTCCTTTCAGTTGGATAACTCCTTCTTTAATCAATGTCTCAATTTTGTTTCTGAGGGCATAGCAATTTTCAGTGTCGGGTCCAGGGATTCCCGAGTGGTACGCACAATGCTTAGTCTCATCGTGCCATTTTGGAACAGGATTGGGGACATTTCCTTGGATAGGCTGGAGTATTCCTGCGGTTCTCAGTCTTTCATATAACTGGGCTCGAGGTTCGGCTAAAGGTGTATAGGTTTTAGCTGGCTTTCTTTCGTGTTTTGCGAGTGCAGGTGCGTTTGGTACATGGACTTGTGGATGAGGTAAGTATGCGGGCTGATATTGCGAGGGATTTGGATAGACAGGTGCTCGAGGCAGGCTATATATTGGCTGGGTATGGTAGACAGGGTAGGGACCAAGTGGGTATTGATAATAAGGTTGAGGACTTTGGGCGTATGGGCAATAATAGGAAGGCTGAGGACTTTGGTTGTTTTGATTGTAGTAGGGAGGCTGGGGTGATGGCATTTGGTAGGTTGACATTTGATTTGGCCTATGTTTCTGAACTGTCACCACAGAGGACACTCCGTCTCTCTTCTTCTTTACTGCTCCCTCAAATGAGTCCGACTGAATTGTCTCACTCGTTGTTTGCAATGCTATAAAGTTTGTAATTCTTCCTGTTCTGATTCCCTCTTCTATGAAATCTCCCATCCTTATAACTTCAGAGAAACTTCGTCCTATGACGCTTATCATTCTCTCATAGTATGTTGCATCTTTCAAAGATTGTACAAAAAGAGTGGTCATCTCACTTTCTTCTATCGGGGGTTGAACTTTTGCTGCTTCTGCCCTCCACTTCATGGCATATTCTCTGAAGGTCTCTGTGGACTTCTTTTCCAACTTCATCAGATAAAATCGATCCAAGACTGTGTCAGTGTTGAATTTAAATCTGTCCACGAAATCTTGTGCCATCGTGCCCCAATTACGCCATTTTCGCGGGTTTTGGCTCGTGTACCAGTCGAGTGCTTCTCCTGTTAAACTCCTTACGAACAACTTCATTATGATGGTCTGGTCTTTACCTACCCCAATCAGTTTGTCGCAGTACGATCTCAAATGAGAGTAAGGATTTCCTTTCCCATCAAACAAGTCAAAATTTTGGCATTTTATATCCGACAGGTAATTCAATGTCGGGATGCATACACAGATCCTCGTACTCAAGTCCTTCAAGTCCCTTGCTGGTTTGGATATTCTTGAATGCCTCTTTTAGGCTGTAAATCTCTTTCGCCACACTTTCATCGGTTCTGATCTTTACCTGCATGTCCATTTCTTCACACCGGCCGATTTCCTGAAGAGCCATGTTTGGTATGGTGGTAGTAAAAGGTTGAGCTTCCATTGCATATACTGGTGGCACATGCTGCTCGTTGGGATCAGTGACGTGTGCCATCAATATGTGTTGGGCTGCCTGGTGATTTTGCTCGGAAGAGGTGTTTTGGATGAGTGGATTAATTTGGGTATGTGGAGTTGCAGGGTCATTTTGTAGCGGGTTTTGTTGTGGACTAGCTTGCAGATTAGTGTGTTGTGGATCGGTTTTGTTTAGTGGTGAATTTTCGTGGAGGTTTTGGGGAAATGGCGATTCAGGAGATGAAAAAGTTCGCGGTGCAGTTGCATTCATCCCTTGTTCAGGGAGTGGAGTATTGGCGCTAATGGACAGGTTGGTGAGATTTTGGAGCCGCTCTATCTCAGTCTGCATGGCTGTCATCTGTTGTAACAGTTGGGCGATGTATTTTTCTTGGACGGTAGCATTTCTATTTTCCGAAGCTTCTGGTTCATCAGTCGAAAGAGCAATAAGTTCCAGGCCAGTCTGTTCGGATGCATCTGAATCAGTCATTTTGCTGAATGATCGGGCCTTTGATCTCGTGAAGTAGGGATGTTCCGCCAGTTTTAGTCAACGCGAATCAACCTTTGGGAAAAATAACCTAGGCAAAATAAACCTTCTAAAAATGAAGAAAACCAAGTTAGTATAGGGCGAGTAGTTATTGCTTCGAATAATATGCACCGAGTGAAAAAGCAGGAGAAAACAATAAAATGATTAAATGAAAATTAAATGCGCGTCCTAAAATGCATGGGGCCTCCCTTATGCCGGAGGTGGGCCTAAACGCCAGATATGCGAGATTATGACAGATTGATCCAAGCTGCTAAACTGTAATGCTTTTGTCGGAAATGAGACAAAATAAATGTACATTTTCCAATTCGGCATGACATGATTAGGCTTGGATTTGTCTATCATTGTCACGCTACACGTAATATGCTGATTGGTCGTTGGGTTGTGAGACCCGTTGACAATTTTGGTAGATTTCTTAATTGTGGAGTCGATACCCAGGATCGACCCACCTAAGGTGTATGCATGCATGACTTAAAAATAAAGGGTGGTATAGCTCTATCCTAAATTTTCTAAGATTTGGCTGAGTAGACTCAAGGTTCCCGAGCGGACGGCTCGAGTGAGAAGGCTACGCGGCCAACCGGATGGTCCGGACGCTCCGCGCATATACCAACTCTCCTAAAAATTTGGAAATTTGAAAGAAGTTTGCGGGTGCGCAAAACACACCTCGCGTGTAATGTGTGATAGTGTCAATTTTCCAGAGTGGAAGAAATATGAGCGAAATGCCAATTTAAGGAAAGCAGTAAGAGAATATAGTAATTAAAGCAGTTATGCATACAAAATTTCAACAGAAAATAATTAAAAATAATAGATCAAATAAGGAGCAATATAAAGCACAATAATGATTAACCTGAACTTGTTATGGTTAAGAACCTGAATTTCCCCAGCGGAGTCGCCATGCTGTCGCGCCCCATTTTTCCGACCCGCTCGCAGGTCAAAGAGCGGAGCGCGGACGTGTTCGGTGATTCCTGGGTAAAAGGGTTGAGGAGTCACCACCTAATTATTTTTACGGTGAATTAGGACACCTAAATATTAAACTAAGTGCTGCAATGTAAACTCCAATTTTAAGGTCTGCGAAACTAGCGAGATTCTAGGTAAGGGTTCTTTATTATCCTAAAGGGAAGGGGTTAGGCATTCTTTAAGATCCGCTAACTTGCGGTTATCCGGTCAAACTCAGGTTAATTGCTACTAGAAAAAATGCATGTTTGAAGCATGAAGTTAAAAAATGTTTGCAAATAATTAATGAAAAAGATGCATTTTAAAAGATGGATAAATGTAGAGATTTTTTCAAAATATGCATTTGTATGATATTTAAAGAGAAATACATGTAGAGTTGGAAAAATATGTATTTGACAATTGATAGTAAAACAATTTATTTATAATGCCAAAGAAGTAAAATTTTGGGAATCAATGAATTGTAAATTGACAAAAGATAAACTTATTCAAGATGATTAATAAAGCAAATAAAAGATGACAAAAGTCGTTTGAAAATCTTGAATACGCGTGATTTGAGCCTAAAATAAATAAACTAGCGAAGGATTTCTAAGTTTGAATTCAACCGAACCTACAAATAAATAAGCTAGCGACGGGTTTCAAATCTTAAACTACCCTATGAATTAACCCTAAGTTTGCCTATTCTAAGCATTTCAAAAGTTACATAAGTGCGATAAATAATATTACAATACAAAGCGGAATAAAAGCTGAATTAAAGAAAGAAATGAAATAAATAAACTCCGAGGAATAATTCGCCGTTATTTACTTTAATCCTTGCAAGCTGTCAAGAACAAACGGTTAGAAACAGTTAAATACAAATAACTTCATATACGTATTCAAAACAGTGAATGTTTTGATCACGGAGGGCTCAGACTTAAATTTTGAAAAGAGCATTCCAATCACGTCGTGGCTGCAAACATATGACTAATGTGGTTTATTTTGATTGCCTCGCCTACTAAACGTGTTGGTCTCTCGGGTGAAATAGAAAAGATCACTATAATCACGTCGTGGCTGCGAATATATAACTTGTTGGTTATTTTAGTCACCTCGCCTACTAAACATGTTGATCTTGAAAAAAGGTTTAAGCCTCATCATTGCCCAGAAGTTGTATTTCCGTCTTTGCAACTGTGGAGGCCTCAAAATCGATGTATATTTTTCATCGGCGGTGTAATATCGTGTTCAAATCAAGAAAATTTTAAAATAAGGCAAAGAAACAAAGAAGGTGAAGCAAGAATCGTAAAGGTAAAAACAGAGAGACAAATTCCGAAAAGACGCGGTGTTTAGTTTTAAAATAGTAAAAAACAGTAAAACAGTAATATGAAATCGAGAAGGAAGGGAAGATGGATGCAATATTAGTTTGAATCAACAACAAAGAGAAGGCGGTATTAATTCCATCAATAACATAATAACAATGCCAAAAAAACAGAAAGTAGTGACTAAACTATCCGACCCGAATTCTGAAATTTCAGAACCAAAAAGGACTAAGAAGCATTTATGAAAAAATAAACAGACCCGGATTATGAACGGTGACCCGAATGAAATCAGAAATTCAGATTTTTGATAACCAGCAACAGATATGAAAAACACAAAAATCTGGGAATTTATCCGAACCGGGTCGACCCGACCCGGAACAGTGACCCGACCCGAATTGGATTTTTCAACCCTGATCGATTTCTTTCCAAATTTCAGATAACCAACAACAAGATATAACAATACAAAATCTGAAAATTATCCGAAACCGGGTCGGCCCGACCCGGAACAGTGACCGACCCGACCCGGTATCCGAATTTTCAAACCGGATCGATTTCTTTCCAAATTTCAGATAACCAACAACAAGATATAAAAATACAAAATCTGGAAATTATCCGAACCGGGTCGACCCGACCCGGAACAGTACCGACCCGACCCGGAACAGTACCCGGACCCGACCCGGAATTTTCAACCCGGATCGATTTCTTTCCAAATTTCAGATAACCAACAACCAGATATAAAAATGCAAAAAAAAACTGGAAATTATCCGAACCGGGTCGGGCCGACCCGGAACAGTACCGACCCGACCCGGAATCCGAAAACAGTGAAAAAATAGCAAAATTTCAGATTATTCACTACCAAAATCCCAATAATTTTAACTTATATTTTCGGACTCTTTAAGATGATGAACAACACAAAAAAGAAACAATACCAACCTTAGGAGAATCTTAGATTTTAAATTTCGGATTTCAACACTTGAATTCGATTTTCGGACTTCCAAAATTCAGATTTTTTCCTCCAAATCCAGATTTTTCTCCCCTCAAAAATGAAGAACAAGGGGGATATTTATAGGTGGATTTCCCCCCCAAGAACGAGTTTGAAATTTGAATTAAAGGCAAAAACAAATCTGAATTTTGGGGCGTGTTCTTGGGGCATGTGTTGCAGAAAGGTGATGGGGTAGATTGGTGGTGTCAGGCGGCGTGTAGGGTGGCGTCGGGGGGTAGGGTGCGGCGTAGGTGTGGCAGGGGGTAGGGTGGCGGCGTGGGGGGTAGAGTTAGGGTTAGGTTTTTTTTTTGTTTTTTGATTTTTTTTTGGGTTTTGGGGGTTTAAAGGGGTAAGGGGAGTGGGGTTGGGCCGGTCTGGCTGGGGCCGACGGGGCTGGGCTGGGGATTGGTTTTTTGGGCTGGGGCGATGGGGAAATAAAAAAAGGGAGTTGGGCTGAGGGGTGAAGGGAAAAGGGGAAAGGGAATTGGGCCGCGGGTTTGGCCGATTGGGCTTCGGTTGGGGGAATTGTTTTAGGGACTTTGGGCTTGTGGGAATAAAGGGGAAGGGAATAAGGGAATTTAATTGGGGAGTTTGGTTTTGGGCTTGGTGAATTTTGTTTGGGTAGAATTTGTATTGGGTTGGAAAAATGAAAAATGGGTTAGAAATTGTTTTGGGTTAGGAAAATAAAAAAAGGGTTATGGATTTAAAAATATAAAAGGGGCTTAATATTAAAACATATTTATATATATTTTTTTGTAAAAGATGTGAATTATTTAAAATAACGTAACGATGTGATAATAATAAAAATATAATATTTTTGAAATGTTTAATGCTTAAATAAAAAATGTAAATGCGATGCAATTTTGCGAGAATAAAATAACGTAGAATTTTTTGGATAAAACTTATGATTATGATAAAGAATGCAAATGACGGTAAAAAGCGCGGATAATAATAATAATAAGATATATGCACATATATGCCTATATTTAAAAATTGTTTTAAAAGTGTCAAAAATATTAAAAATTACGAATAAAGTCATAAAAGATGGGACAAAATTGGGTGTCAACAGCGTGTTATGGAACCTTAGAGAGAATTTAGGGAGAGCCTAGGGTCTGATTTTGGGGGAAATGGGTTTTAAATCTCCATAACCCGAATATAAACCTGTCAAAAATTCCCACTTCCGCAAAAGGACAGTTGGATTGACGGTCCGTCAAACATGTTGACAGTCCATCAATCTGCCTCCTGAAATTTCAAAATCTCAGAGAATTTGACGGTTCAATCTTGCATTTTGACGGTTCCTTCAAACATGTTGACTGTCCGTTAACCTCCCCGTCAAATTGCACAGTTTTCCGATTTCGTCGAAACGAACTTTCTTCAATCCGTTTGACTTTCAAATACTCCAGAACTTTTCTAAACAAACCGTAAACCTTCATTATCCTTTCGTAACTCCGTACCTCTTCCCGGAACATCGGTATCCATTAACAATACGATGAAACGCGAAACTACGGGAGGTAACACAGGACTGTAGGAAACTTTAATTAGTATTCTAGTACACACAAGATAGATTCATATCCAGCCTTTAAAATATTATTTGGACACGTATCAGGAGGTGCATTGAGCAATACTTGAGGGAAGGTTACTGGAGGGGATCTCAACCCCCGCCACTGCGTTGCACTATTTAATTAATTAAAGGTTTTAGCCGAAACTTCATTTATCGCAGAGGATCAATTTTCTGAAGAATTCGTTTATTTAGTATAATATTGATTACACGTATCTCATTTCTTTCTTTTTTAATCATAATTGGTTTGATCCAAATGGTTTAGATCAAGTAGAAAAACAATTGATGGAGGTTCAAGCAAAAAACGATCACGTCTATAAATAAGATAACTTCTTCTAAAATGATTTTGTTTGGGAAAATATAGAATGTCGCGTATTTAATAAATAAATAAATAAGGATTTACTTATTAAACACAATCTTGTAATGGTCCTTTAGTCCACTTTTACCATACAAAATTCAGTTTCAAACCACTGAACCAGTAAATGTTTTTGCTGCCAAGTCTAAAGCTGATGTAAAGCGATTGTGAGAACAATTTATAATTACGTTTTAACCGTATAAAGGAGTACTTAAAATTCTTGTGTTTGTGAAGGTGTCAAGAGTTTATTCTTGGATATAAAGCTTATCTTTTGGCTTGTGTAGATAGAGTTGAAGTAATATAAAGTTTTTGTTGTACATATAGTTAGTCGAAGTAATTTTCATATTATTGAATCATTCAAAGAATATGTATGAAAAAACCTTATTAAAATGTGAAATTTGTAATCTTAAAAATAAGACACATTATATGTTAGTATGTTACAATAGGTAAAGGTGATCTGATTCTCAATGTTATATACGTTACGTGTACATGTAGGAGTTGCTCAATGAAAAGCTAGTAAAGTCGTTGGTGATAAATATTAAAAGCTTCAATTTTTTGCACTTTAATTTGACATTTTATAGTAGATAAATTATCTTATTTTCATATTACTAGTCACTCTTTTTTGTAGGCGGTTACTTATATATGTTTACTATTTAGATAACTTAATAGTTAAACATTTCTAATGTATAAATGTTACACTTATAGAAGGTTTGTCCACATTATGAATAAGATAACACCACGGTTGGTAGAATTACAAATTACGCAATAATGTTTGATTAGAGTTAGCCATTTATTGCTATCAAAAGGATGCAAAGCCTAAAGAAGATTACTAATAATTCTGAATTCCTTTATATTCATTCGAACTAATCGATATTCCCATCTTTCAATTCCTTTTTATTCATTCGAATTTCGAACAAATAAACCCCAATGTTCCTCCAAACCAATCAACCCCTAAATTCACTTTAGTTGATACTATCAAATGTGTATCAGTAGTATTACAAGTCAGAAACAAGCATGAAAACAAAGACTATTGAAATAAATCCTAAGAGATCACAAACAAGGCGCTCAAATTGCAACGAGTAACCCATAGAAACAAGAAGGTGAAAGTATTCTCTATTTGTTGCGCTTTTTAGCCTGCTTGCCTTGACCCTTCTTAGGAGGTCCCTTTCCACGACGTTTGAGCATTTCAAGCTTGCTCAGGCGCTCTTGCTCTTGACGTGCCATCACAAGAGGATCATCTTTCATGATATCATGAGGGTACCATTGCGACACCTTCTCACCAATGAGCTTCTTGCGTAGAACCTTGTGGGATGATCTCTGCCCGGTTGGATTAAGCACATGGCCAAATATCCTAGCCCTTGCCTCAGCCACTCCTTCAATGGCTGCAGCAGCTACCACATTCTTCAGTCTCCCAAAGTTCATTTCGAAGCTCAGTACACAGATTCTCTGCACAAAGAAAGAAGCAGAGTCTCAAGACACTCAAACCAAGTGGTGTTATTCGACACTGCTTCATCGAGAAGTTGCTATTAATATATTTTAACATGTTGTATCATGTAAGTTGCTTTATTTTCCATATTACAATTATCACTTTCTATGGATGATTACCAGCATAAAGAAAACATTAATTTGGAATAAGTAAAGCCTTAGAATCGCACAGCTCAAGAAGTAAAGCATTAGCCACAGCTACAGACACAAATATGCGTACAAATTGAATTGTGACAACAAAAAATCTGCACAAGCCACTATCGACAAGGGTTCAGTGAGAAGTCTAATACAATTGTAAATATATCCGACTGACTGACAAAAATACAACAAGACATCAGGAGTCAGAAGCCAAATTCATTGCTATCACTTTACAACAAAGTTCATTAGTTCAACATCTTTCATAAGAATTTCTACCTCATCCAGGACAACCTAATCAACAAGTGTGAACTTTTCTCCCCCTCCTTTTCTTTTGGTACGGCCATACAGCCTAGTGAAATGCTTGGCATCCATTGAAATGGATTAATAATAATGATTCAGCGGGGCCTTCTATATTCTCTTTTAGACTCAAGAAGGGTGATGATACCTAACAGGTATGAACCCCACAGTCACATTCCCCATCTCCAACCTATTGTACCTTAATGATTGCATGTTTCACCTGTGAATCCGTTTACTATATGTGTGCGCTATGAAGAAAAGGATTTAAAAACCAATTAGCTAATGCTATTTTGCAGCTAATAATGCAGACTTAGAGAATAACTTAGATAGACAGCACTTGCAGTGAAATATTGGTATCTTCAACGAGATAGTCTACAATTAAGTGTACTACATGGTGTATTGAATCTCCATGAGCCTCACATTACGAAGGCGCATCTTTTTCTGTCTATAAATAAATTCTAGGATAGAGATGGAGCCATCACCGTACTACTATTGCAAATTTTGACAAGAAAATAAGACGTCATAGTGCACATGGAAGGACTTTGTTGCAGACCATAGTTGTATTATGTATGTGAATGTGGGTATAAATTGTACTTATTCTGAACAGTCTAAATTTTGGATTAGTCTATGGTTATAATTGATAAACCAGAGGATGTGTCCCCCTGGTAAATTACAAACATAAAAGCCGATCTTTATCTCAAAAGAAAAAAGAAATTGAAAGAGGGGGCTGAATAAAAAACGTGGCTTCGACCACAATGTTTAAACTATGAACGGCCCGCTGTTGTACTAGTAAAAGAAGAGAGCGACCAGGGCCAACTATAAGGTTCTGACCCTTATGGTTTAGAGTAGGATGGACTAAAACAACAATCAGGCTTGTTGTATTGATTAGATCACAATGACAAGTCTCCGAAACAAATATAAGATCAAATTATGTTACTTGTAAAATTACAAATAATGGTATATGTGAATGAATTGTCCCAGTGAAAACTTGAAAACTAAATTGAAACCAAAACAACTATATATGAAGACTCTAAGGGGTCAACCCTTACATCTCTGAACGACCGAAAAAGTTTATTATGGAGGAAAGCAACTGGTGTAAAAAGAAGGGATAGGGGCCATACTACATAGCCTCCTTAAGACTTTATCATTCACACCGGCCTGCTTTCATAAGCACTTGTTGGCAAGTTCGGAAGAAGGCTTAACTAACTCGATGTGGAAGATCAGACTAGACCTTTTGGAAGTCGGAAGCAGGTCAGAATTATTAAGGAAGCCAAAGCACATAAAAAATAGCAACTTGGAGACAAACCCACGTCAAAACATTATGATAAAGAAAAAAAAACAGCAACTCCAATTAAATTGAGCATAACAAGAAACAATAAGAGTGAAAAAAAATCAATTTTTAAAATGCAATATTACCATAAGAGACTATCAAGCAAACCAGAGCACATAAAAATAGCAACTTGGATACAAACCCATATCAAGAAAATCATATTATTGATATATCATCCGTCAAAGACCATCAAAATAGCTCTTTTTACTTCTCGAAACATCAAAATATTATGATGAAGAAGAAAAACAGTAACTCCAATAAAATTGAGCATAATAACAAACAACAAAAGTGGAAAAAATCAAATTGTAAAATGAAATATTACCATAAGAGCCTATCAAGCAAGCCAAAGCACATCAAAAATAGCAACTTGATTACAAACCCATATCAAGAAAATCATATTATTAACACATCATCAGTCAAAGACTATTGAAATAACTTTTTTATTCAGAAATCAAGCCAAACTAATTCAATCTAAACTAACAGAAATCAACCGAAACTAATTCAATCTAAACTAACAGAAATCAACCCAAACTACTTCAGACTAAACTAACAGAAATCAAGCCAAACTAATTCAATCTAAACTAACATAAATCAACCCAAACTACTTCAGACTAAACTAACAGAAATCAACCCAAACTAATTCAATCTAAACTAACAGAAATCAACCCAAACTAATTCAATCTAAACTAACAGAAATCAACCCAAACTAATTCAGACTATTCTCTATTGAATCATCAGAAAGCTGAACTATTTAACACACACAAGACCAGATCTATCTCATGCAGTTTTGATATTAAGCCAATACATGCAAAAACCTAATGTTCTTCACTATGCAACAACTTTAAAGGTTATTCATTACCTTTAACAAGACCGAGAGGAATTCGAGCGCAAAGCCTCAACCTTTGTCAAGCTTCTGGAGTGAGAAACAGTGACAACAAGAGAGAGGAAAGGCTGCGAGTGCGAGGCTACTGCGAGCTGCGTAATGGCGACTGCTGCGAGCTGCGAGCTGCGTAGTGCTTACAACTGCTTAATGAAAAAATGAAAACTGAATGAAAAGTATGAAAATTTGGGCGACCCCGTGTATTTGTGTTTTAGTTTAGACTTTAGAAAGAGAAATGGGCTTACGGGTTGGTCGGAACCTAATCAACCGGACTGGGCCAAAAAATTAAACTCTTCAAAGTCCAAAACTAAATAATTTAAATGAGTGGGTTCATAGAATCCGGGTATCCGGTCTCTATTTATCAGAATTGGACCCGACATTGATCGCTTCCTAATTTTAATACTCGAAACCTAACTGTTATTATAATATATCTACCCGGAACATACCTGTTAGTATCGGTTCCGATTGGGTATCTGGGTACCATGTACCCGTGCTCACCCCTAATAAAAAGCTTATATCAGCCATAATAAATAAATAAGAATTCCGAAAGTCTTGATAAATTCTTGCAAGAAATCTGAACTATATATTTTCATACCAGGAGCTTTTCCTCTCTTACAAATGGATTACCATAGAGACAAATTCAAAGAATATGTTCGTAGGAATGAAGGCTTTTTTCCCCCTTAAAGGAGGGGAAAGAGGTTTTAACGCAACCATAGAAAATAAAAAGTGCAGCTAATCTAAGATGAATTTAAGTTTTTGTTTATTAACATGATGGGAGAAATTAGATGCTCAGTGTAATTAATTAGCTTAAGATTATTTGTTGCAGCTTGTTCTGGGAATGGTACCCATACTTAGCCTTGATATTTACAAGTGATTGACTTTTAAGTGAATTAATTTTGCAAGTAGTACTCCCTCCGTCTCAAATTATTTATCACTTTTTTATTTTACACGCTTTTGAAGAAAAAATTAATTAAGAGGGGTGTTTGACTATTTTACCCTTATTTATATTTAAGTTATAACCTCTCTCCATTAAATATTTACTATATTTATGTGTCATCTCCATTAATGATAAAATTATACTAGGGGTAAAATGGGAAAGAACTAATTAATCTTGCCTTGAACTTCTAAAATGACAAATAATTTGAGACAACTATTTTTAGTAACCACGACAAATAATTTGAGACGGAAGGAGTATATTACTATTCCATTTTTGTTTATTTCATCGGTATTTTTCTTTTTTTGAAACTTCTTTTTACACGGGGTGATTCAGGCCATATATATATATATATATATTGTTGAGACTCCCACCACTAGACCACAAAGTCTTGCTATTCACATCATAAGTCTAATCTCAGGTTAGAGTTTTAATAATGCAAGAAAGTCGAAATACCAACAAATTGTCAGGAGTAGCTGCAAGAGTACCAACAAATTGTCTAGTTGGGGTTGGGTTGGGGGGAGGAAATGGGATATACAATATTTTGCTTTTGGTGAAACAACAAAATCAAAAAAATATATTAGTCATCAATAAATGATTGAACTTTTGTCATATGCATGATACATCGTCTATGATTACATGTGACAAATACAATACATTCTGCTTTTGACAAGCCAAAAAGAAATTGTGTTTACAATTACCTGAAAGTCCTAATATATAACACAAAAACTTCTTTACTAGTCACCAGCTGCCACACAAAAAGACCTAATGATACAGTCAAAACTGAGAAAACAACATATACTTCTCAAATGAACAGATGGTAGTAATACAGAACTCTGAGCATCAGCAGCAGATGAATTGTTGTTATATCTACAGCTCAGAGTGGCCAAAACTTGAAGAAATGGCTCTTTAATATATATGCAACTCTAATGGTATTCTGGCCCTTCAGGTTTAGCAGGTCAACATCAGAAACCACGACGTTTACCTATTATGGTTTTTTGGGCTTGTCCTCTGCAAATCCATAAGACATAATATTGGATTAGAATTAAAAAATAATCAAAACGGCGTATCCAACAAAGTAACATTTAATTAATCAACATCATGGATCTGCAACAGATAAAATCGAGCAGGTTGCAACTAAACATTATAAAGGTGCATATTGTACCCGTATGGATGACACATTGAAAATCAGAAAGAAAAAACTCAAGAGAAAAAGCTTCACATCCACTAGACATACATGACACATCAAGATATTAAGATTGGATTTATAGAGCGAAGCATATTGTAGCTGCTTAGTATCCCAAGAAATTTTCCATACTTGGGAATTGAACATTACTTCATCCCAATGCAATTCTGCTTAATACATGCTTTCCATATTTTGCGAAGTGTTTCAGTATCCACAGAATTGTACATCTCAATTAAAACATGTGATGGGTGTTATCAATAAAATTTTACGTTTAACCGCAGAAAAGTGCTAAAAAACTGACCAAAAGTAAAGCAGATTAGAATAACAGTGACAGTAACAGATGTTATCAATTAAAACAAACACCAAAAGAGTATACAAATCAAAGACCAGGAGCTGCCATAAAGTAATCTCACAAAGAGCAATATAACTTACGTATAGCCTCTGGATCTATATGCACAAAGAAGCTTGCGGCGACTATCAAATAGCAGAGAAGAAGCATCAGTCCTTTAAAGTAATTGGAAGTTCCATCCTGTAGAAAAAGGAAAGGTTAACAGAAAAAAAGTTCAACAGCCCGAAACCTTGTAAGCTAATTTTCAATCATAGCCCGCGGATACCCCCGGAATGAAGCAAAGAACAAAGGATTGAGAAGGAGGAGGAAAAGGAAACATAACATATTTCTTTAATTGGATCAATCTCCAACGCAAAGCTTGCAAAAGTAATATTCATCAGGGTTCGAAATTATCTAGTTTAAGAGCAGACCTGCAGCATGAATGCTACTACAAGGACACTCATGAAGAGTGTGGCCGTTTCAAACAGTTGGAAGTTCAAATCCATAGGACGACCCATAATCCATCCAACCACCACGCAGAAGGGGATCTGCATCAAAGTATAGGTTTGAAGAGGATTAAACTACCAGGGATTATATAGATTAGAGTCAAGGCCAAGACATATTAACAAGTAAAAATGTTAAAATAATTATAAAAGAAGAAACTTCAAAAATATTAATCAACAATGAACAACAAAACCAGGATGTTTACGGAAAAGATTTGTGCTTATGAAAAGGCCATACATTTAGGAAAGCTAGAAAGACAAGGATCTAGTTATAGGAATATCATACGAATTGAAAACATGGGCAACTTATCAGGGTACTTTCAGGAAAAGATGATACAAGAAAAAAATTGATGTATTATTTTAGTTGGCAGTTGACATTGTTATTGACAAGGTTCAAATGTATGTATCTTAAATGAAAAAGTGGCTCAAATTTCTCTTTGATGTAATTAACATTCATAAACATTTTGAATTACCTACCCCAAACATGGCAATCTGCGTTGATGAGCCTATCGCCACTCCCAAAGAGATGTCCTGTGATGGCACCAGGTAAATGAAAAAAAAGAGAGAGAGTAGTAAACCATAGTTTGGTACAAAGAAAAGAGAGAAGAATGTACAAGCTTGTCTTTGCAAGCAAACATTACAGCACCAGCATGCTCAGCTGCATTTCCAACAATCGGGAGCAGTATGACACTTATAAATGACACAGGAATACTCATAGCAATTGATGCCCCCTGAAAAAATAGTGTAGATTATTGGCAGAGAAACTCAAAAAAGCATTGTATTTTAGTTTGTCTTAGGCGTCTTATATGTGTCAAGAACTGTTTAGAATTTTACTTCTGTAATCTACTTTTATGTTTTATTGTGAACACAGACCGGAGAAAAACTGGATACATACATTTATTGAGAATTAGATGATTCTACTAATAGAATGACAAAGAAGTTACCTCTATGGCATTAACCAAGTATTCTGACAAGACCGCGATCCATAGAGTCATAATCAAAAGCCATATGATTGACCCCCATTTTGATATCTCAGGAGCTTCTTCCTCATCTGGGATCCCGTCATTCTCACCCTCTTCCTGAATGTTATTAAACTTTTAGGAAACTTGAAGCAAACTTGATGGATCGGAACTCGGAAGAGTAATGTAGCTAAAATATGTATCCATCAGCCTAGCCTGCGATTCTAATGACCAAAACCCTTTTACTTTCCAGTTTCTTTTTCTCATTGATAGTCCAATGTGATCAAAGAGAGCCAGTTCTGTATCTACGGTCAGCAACATTTAACAAAAAAAGGTGATGAGAAAACAAAGAATCCCAACCTCAGAAATTGGCATGTAAAGACTATTCTGACTAGTCAGCTGATAAAACAGGTATGCACCGTATGCTACGAGCATTACACAGCTGCTAAATCTGGAAAGTGCCAGCTCTGACTTTCCAAAATGCAACTCGGTGTGTGTAAAATGGAGGACAGCAGGAAACAGTAGGCCCATCACTGCCATCAAAAGCAACCCTGAATTCATCACTGCATTTCCCTGAACAGAGAAAACTTTGAGAATGCCATACCTTGCTATCATGATCGTGATATACAGCTTGAACAAAACACTGACATTGATATCCGTGTCATATAAATATGGTAGCATAATAACATAATCTACCTTGTCAAAAAGCTGGTCCTTGCTGGAATGAACAAGTCCGCCACCAAAAAAGGCACATCCAAGCACTAGTAATGTATTAGACAGAATTGACCCTAGTAATGACTGCTGAACCACACGAATCATGCCCCTTCTCAGTGCATACATTGATATTATTAGCTCTGTTGCATTACCAAAAGTTGCATTTAATAGTCCTCCAACTGCAAAATTACAACAGCAGATTGCTCAAAGTTGACACAATGAAAGCGAGTTAAGAGTGAAAAACTGATCATTTTTCTAATGCAACAAAATGCCCTATGATAAATATTCAAGTATATGAAAAATACACAAGATTACCTGTTGGCCCCGTATAGAAAGCCAGCTGCCTACATAAATAACACAACGAAAAACACATCAATTACGAAACGTGTAAATACTATAAACAGCTTTTAAATAACATAAATGATTCAGCTTATGTTCAAATACAAAGTTCCATGTTATCAACTTAATAGAGGACATAATTAAGAAGCTACACACTTTCCAAATTATCCATTTTACTGTCATTAATAGACACTACGCCAGAAACGTTAAATAAATGGTGCCAAGTCCTTGCCAACAACAAATGCATTCCCCTTGATCCTTAATGATCTGCTCATGCAAAGTAATGTAGATAGGTGTAGAGAATTACTCTGTCGCCCAACCTAAACGCTCTGCAAGGGGTATGATTCCTAGCAAGCTAAGAAAGAAGATCCATCCCTGAAAAAGTCATGACAGAAAGAACAAGAGAAAAAAATAATGTGAGTAAGCTCTTTTAAGAATCGAAGATATCGGACTGGAAATAGTTTTGTGATTTACATGATGATCAGTTAACTTATCAACAAGCATGGCTAAAGGACCACAAGGAATAAGTAGGTTCAACTTTTTGGTGAACAAAACTATCTGCATCTGCCTTAGTATATTATTCCACACACATTTACAACTGACATCATCCGTATCGGCATCAAAAACGGATATTTGAGGAGTGGCATCCATAGAAAATGTCCTCCTATCATTATGCTTAGAGTTCACAAGGTTCTCATCCTCAAGCTGAAGTACCGCTCTTCCTTCTTGTAATCCCATCTGTTTAGACAGTATTCCTTCATTAGATATGATAACGAAGGGCAAAATAAGATATATTTGATCCCTATGCAGAATAATGTCCTAAACATACACAGAAGGATATAAGTTTCTTTTTCACACGCATGAGAAAAGTTCCTCTAATCGAGCCACTCACTCACCCTATTCATAATTTCACACCGACTTGGTGCATTCGATGAATAACATTAATTTGATTTATCAAAAGTAAAAGTAAAAGAAGGTTGTCAATAGAATGTCAATGAATGATTGGTTTGGAGATAAAAAAAACACCTTCCAAGTGCAATGAGAAACTACAAAGAATTTGAATTATTCTATATGAAGAAAGAACAATAGCAGTCCTTATTTAGCCCTTGATCACCTCTCTTAAAACTTAACTGTGAGATATTTCCTATTTCGCCATAATTTGTTTTGAAACAAAAATGATGAAGATAATAAGTTTATAACTCAAGTACAAGTGTACAACCCCCTCTCCCCCTTGGGATCATTTCTTAGGTGTATCTAAAATCAGAAATATAAAATTCTTCATAAATTCAAAACTGACCAACTCCATCAATTTGTTTTTTTAAACTCACAAATTGTGCTAAATGTAACATAACAATGACCATATAAGTGGTGCATTAAGAGAGAGGAAGGAAAACTCACTTCAAGATGGGACTTTCCCCCTGAAAACTGTGAATCTTTAGCCATCCACTAGTGGTTTTGCTCTGCTGACAAAACAGAAAAATTTCCATCTCCAACCATTTGCATAGCTGGCAATAAAAATTCAAACCAAAGGAAAAAAAAATCAGTTGGTGAAATACCAAGAGAAACACAAAAATTCCAGGCTAAGTTTATGTGCAATATTAAAATGATCAAGAAATATCAAGGAAGGCTTCTGGGCTCAGATTAATTTATCAAAAAAAGATTGTCCATCAAGAAAATAAACCTACCTGATGAGAGAGTCAACAAGTTTTGCTAGAAAACCCAATTCGTGACATGCATGTCCTATTTCTTTTGTTTTGTCAAACAAAATAAAGAATCTTTACAGGATTACAGCATAGAAATTACACTTATTCTTCTATGTCTCTGTCTTTGTCAAAGATTGAATATTTTTTTTCTTTGTCACAGTTAGTTTCTTTATGTTGCTTGGCGTAGTTTGCGGGACGAAGTGGTGAGAGAAAGGGGCGGTTGGTTATTGATGGATCACAAATAAAAAAGCATCATTGCCTTTGGAACATCAAACTCCAGTGTCAATTTGTATAAATACTACTCACTAAACTTCTTTTTATGACAGCATGTCCTAGTCAACTTTGTGTATATATATTCTTTTTGAGAAAATAATAAAAATGGTTCTTTCTGTTTGGAGTAGGTTTGTTAAACAGAGCAATATACATGTGATATACACTGAATATACAGCAGTGTATATCACATGTCTATTAGTGAACTGAAGTGGCAAGCAGCAGTGCAGCTCTCGGCAGTGGGCCTCAAGCAGCAGTGCAGCAAGCCTCTCGGCAGTGGGCCGATAGCAGCCCAGCATGCAGCCCAGCACGGGATTGAATGCACCAAAACAGTAGACAAAATTTGTATATTATGGAAAGAATATTGTGTGTATATTGTAGTATATTTGTTACCTAGATTAGGATATACACTTATCATAATTAGGATATACACTTACCATAATTGTATAGTTAGAATTATGGTAGAATAAGGTTTTGGAAATAGAATAGGAATAGGATTCTCCTATTTTGTAACTTGTATATATATCTATTCAATCAATGCAAATAATCAAGGGGATTATTTCTTTCATGGTATCAAAAGACTAGGTTTTACAAAAAAAAAATTCTCTCCCTAAATTTTTTTTGGACCCCTCGGCCGAGACACCCTCCCTCCCCCCCCCCTCGGGTTTCTCTTCCAAAATTCGTCTTCCGCTCTCAAAAACCTCTCTTAAATTTCCCCTCCTTCTTTATTCTTATCAATATGTCTAAGAACAATTTTCACTCTGCCCTCACGGTTTCCAATATCAAGCTAAGTGTCCCTATTGTCCTTGAAATGGAAAACGTTCAATATGCAACGTGGGCGGAGTTATTTAAAATTCACGCTATATCTTATCAAGTTCTTCATCATATCATTCCTCCCGATAGACCCCTTCCTGTGGAGGATCCTGAGTTATGGATTACACTTGATGCTACCGTTCTTTGGTGGATATGCGCCACTATTTTGGTGGACCTTCTACAGACGATTATTGAGCCAGATACCACGGCTATGGCTGCATGGAATAGATTGCGTGACATATTCCAAGACAACCAACATTCCCTTGTCGTCACACTCGAGCAGGAATTCTCTCTCGTTCGAATGGACGAATTTCCGAACGTTTCTGCATATTGCAGGAAACTAAAGGAGTTGGCGGATCAACTCCGTAATGTTGGCGCACCAGTAACAAATAATCGTCTAGTTCTATAGTTGGTTGCCGGTCTTTTGGAGGCCTATAATGGTGTTGGAACTCTCCTTCGCCAAAGCAACCCTCTTCCCGACTTCCATCAAGCCCGTTCCATGCTGACGTTGGAAGAAGCCGGTTTGGCTAAAAAGGCGGCTACCGGAGCAAGCCCAGTTGTCATGATGGCGTCCTCTCCTAATCCTTCAGGTTTTGTTAATAATTCGAGCCAAAACCATAATAATGGTGGCGGCAAGAATAATAGAAAGAATAATAACAAAAATCGCTGGGGCAAACGCGGCAGTTCTGGTGGAGGTTCCGGTAGTCAGCAAGCATGCGGTGGGTCCCATCCAATGAACAGTGGCCCAACCCATGGGCCCAGCAGTGGGGCCCATGGCAGTGGACCTTGGGCCACCAACCCATACAACCATGCAGTGCATTCCAGCGGCCAGTGGGCTAGCCAACAGTCCAGGCCCAATACCCAGCATTGGCGGCCCACTGGCCAGTGGCCCAGCAACGACAACAACAGCAGTTACGGCCCAGTTCCAGTTAGGCCAGGAATTCTTGGGCCCCGATCTCCGCAAGCCCATCATGCAGCAGGCCCCACTTAGACCGATATCGAGGCCGCGATGCACACGTTGGGATTGACTCAACCGGATCCAAATTGGTACATGGACACCGGGGCCACTACTCACATGACTTCCGAATCAGGTACTCTCTCATCTTATTCTAATTTGAGCACCCCTGGGGGATAATTGTTGGTAATGGCAGTTCTATTCCAATTCTAGGGTATGGTCAGAAAACGTTGTCTCCCCCCAATCCACCACTCCTTTTGAAAAATACTTTACATGCTCCTTAATTGATTAAAAAATTAGTGTCTGTCCGAAAGTTCACAAATGACAATTCTGTTTCTGTTGAATTTGATCCTTTCGGTTTCTCTGTGAAGGATTTCAAGACGGGGAGTCATCTCATGAGGTGTGATAGTAGGGGGGATCTGTATCCTATCATGCCCGGTTTCAGTCCATCGAGTCCATCCTTGCCGTCAGCTTTTGCAGCCATCTCTCCTTCTATGTGGCATGCTCGTCTGGGTCATCCGGGATCTTCTATTTTATCAGCTTTAGATAAAAATAGTTTTATTTCTTGTAAGGGTACGAGTCGTACTCCAATTTGTCAGTCTTGTTCATTGGGAAAAATTGTTAAGTTGCCATTTGTAGACTCCAATTCTCATACTTCTATGCCATTTGACATTATTCATAGCGACTTATGGACATCTCATGTTCTTAGTTCAATGGGTCATCGATATTATGTTCTCTTTTTAGATGATTATTCTAGATTTTTGTGGACGTTTTCAATTGCGAATAAATCACAAGTGTTTTTCGTCTTCATCAAATTTAGAGCGTTCATTCGTCCTCAATTCGAAAGAGAAATAAAAAATATTCAAAGTGATAATGAGAAAGAGTATGACAATAGGGAGTTTCGGAAATTTTGTGCTACTAATGGAAAAAATTTCATTTTTCATGTCCTCATACATCTTCACAAAATGGGAAAGCCGAACGCAAAATTCGTTCCATAAATAACATTGTCCGAACTCTCCTAATACATGCCTCCATACCTTCATATTTTTGGAATCATGCTCTACAAATGACCACGTATCTTCTTAACATAATTCCTTCTAAAGGTCTGACATATTCTTCCCCCCTAAAAATCATGTATAATAAGAACCCGTCTTATTCTCATCTTCGGATTTTTGGGTGCTTGTGTTATCCGTTATTTCCATCCACCACAATTAACAAACTTCAGGCTCGGTCTACCCCGTGTGTGTTTTTGGGTTATCCGTCAAATCATCGTGGTTATAAGTGTTTTGATTTATCCTCCAAGAAAATCATAATCAATCGCCATGTCATTTTTGATGAAACTCAATTCCCATTTACGAAAGTTCATACTCCCGAACCTAAGTCGTATAAATTTTTGGATGACCAAATATCCCCGTATATTATTCGGAATTTTTCGGACATCTCCCATACCCAAAATCCTCCAGCGGGCCCATCGCTCACTGGACCTACAAGACGCCACACCCACATTCCTCAGCCATCGAACAGCTTCCAAAGAATTGGGCTACCCACCACCTCGAACCGCCCAGAAAACGATTCCAGCTTTACCGATTTGGGCCAAGAAAGCCCATCGTCGCCGCTACCCGCCCCGAGCCCGTAAAATTTCCAAAATTCCCTCAATTCTTCCTCGAGTCATAGACCGGTCACTCGTAGTCAGCGGGGTATTTTTACACCTAAAAGACATTTTAATTTACATTTCGATGTCTCTAAATCCCCCTTGCCCCGCAATCCTGTGTCCGCATTAAATGACCCTAATTGGAAAATTGCTATGACTGATGAATATAATGCTCTTATTGATAATAAGACGTGGGAGTTGGTGCCCCGTCCATATGATATTAATGTTATGAGGTCTATGTGGATTTTTGCTCATAAGGAAAATTCAGATGGGTCATTTGCTCGACATAAGGCGCGACTTGTTGGTGATGGTAAGACTCAGCAGGTTGGAATTGATTGTGGTGAGACGTTTAGTCCGGTGGTCAAATCGGCTACCATTCGCACTGTGCTTAGCTTGACTCTTTCAAATACTTGGCCAATTCATCAGTTGGATGTCAAGAATGCTTTTCTACATGGTAATTTTAAGGAAACAGTCTATATGCATCAGCTGTTGGGTTTCAGGGATCCCAACCGCCCTCATCATGTCTGTTTGTTGAAGAAATCATTATATGGGCTTAAACAGTCTCCACGGGCTTGGTATACACGATTTGCTGACTTTGTTTCGACTATTGGGTTCACTCACAGCAGGTCAGATAATTCCTTGTTCATCTACCGCCGTGGTTCGTCATTGGCCTACATTCTGTTGTATGTGGATGATATCATATTGACTGCCTCTTCCGATGCCTTGCGCCAGTCTATCATGACCATGCTCAGTTCTGAGTTTGCTATGAAAGACTTAGGGCCTTTGAGTTATTTTTTGGGGATTGCCGTCAAGTGTCATTCAGGTGGGTTGTTTCTGTCTCAACGGAAGTATGCTGCTGAGATCATCGAGAGGGCTGGGATGTCATCATGTAAGTCCGCTTCCACGCCAGTTGATGCAAACCCAAAGCTAAGTGCCACAGCAGGTGCACCATACGAGGACCCGACTCGCTATCGCAGTCTAGGAGGGGCCCTCCAGTATCTTACCTTTACCAGACCGGATATTACATATGCGGTTCAGCAGGTGTGTTTATTCATGCATGATCCCAGAGTTGAGCACATGAATGCAATCAAACGCATCATTCGGTATATTCAGGGGACACTAGACTATGGGTTGCACTTGTATCCTTCATCTACATCCACACTTGTCTCTTACACGGATGCTGATTGGGGTGGTTGTCCCGACACCAGACGGTCGACTTCTGGCTACTATATGTTCCTTGGCAACAACTTGGTCTCATGGTCAGCGAAAAGTCAGGCAACTCTATCACGCTCAAGTGCCGAGGCAGAATATCGAGGGGTAGCGAATGTGGTCTCCGAATCATGTTGCCTACGTAATTTGATTTTGGAGCTTCATTGTCCCATTCAGAAGGCAACCTTGGTATATTGCGATAACATTAGTGACATCTACCTTTCGGGTAACCCAGTTCAACACCAACGTACTAAGCATATTGAAATGGACATTCACTTTGTCCGTGAAAAGGTTGCAAAGGGTCAAGTTCGCGTATGCCATGTCCCGTCTCGTTATCAAATTGCGGACATCTTTACAAAGGGTCTACCAACAGTTCTCTTTGAAGATTTTAGGGACAGTCTCAGCATTCGAAAACCGCCCGCTATGACTGCGGGGGTGTGTTAAACAGAGCAATATACATGTGATATACACTGAATATACATCAGTGTATATCACATGTATATCAGTGGACTGAAGTGGCACGCAAGAAGAAGGCAGCCTCTCGGCTGGGCCTCAAGCGGCAACAAGGCAAGGCAAAGAAGCCTCTCAAGAATGGGGTCGATAGCGACCCAAAGACGCAAATTTCAAAGACGGGATTGAATGCACCAAAACAGTAGACAAAATTTGTATATTATGGAAAGAATATTGTGTGTATATTGTAGTATATTTGTTACCTATATTAGGATATACACTTACCATAATTGTATAGTTAGAATTATGGTAGAATAAGGTTTTAGAAATAGAATAGGAATAGGATTCTCCTATTTTGTAACTTGTATATATATATATATATATTCAATCAATGCAAATAATCAAGGGGATTATTTCTTTCAAGGTTCAAAATAGACTAGACCCTAAGGCATTTTGGTTCTTCAAATTGTCAAAAGTAAGCATTTTTTATCTCAATCAAATATTTATAGTAACAAAACTGTTTGGAGCATAAGCACTATCTTGAACCAACCCTCAAAGGACCATTTTTTATCATTATATTTTTGTTATTTTTCGAGGCGTAGGTGTCACGATAAATACAGGATCATATTACCATCAGACACTAATGGCATAGCCCTATGAAGGGTAATTAATTGAACACCCTTCATTAAAAAATATATTATCATATAAAGGAGATATACTAAATATATAAATAAAAAATTACTATACATATTAAATTTTGAATATCTTTAGCAAAACTCCTGATTTGATGAACCAAAATTAAGAAAACGTGATTGCCTTTGGAAGATGAAACTCCAATGTCACAGTTGGTACTAAACTGCAAATCAATTTGTATAAATACTTCATTTATTTTACTGGAGTAATAATTATGTCCTAGTCAACTTGTACATATACTATATTGGCTATTCTATTCACTATCAGCTAGTTCGCACTAATATAACTATCTTAACTTTGTCCATCGAAAATTAGATAGATGACATTACTTTTTATTTTATTTATTTTATTATATTTTTGTTGTTTTTCAAGTCGTAGGTACCACGACAGATGCAAGATGCAAGGCTGTTTCACTACCAATACTCTACAAGATCTTCTTGTAAAAGCAAACCCCCTTTAACTTCCTTCTAGCTGTTGTTGTGGAAATTTACAACAGATGAAACTTAATTGAAAGTTGGCTTTATAAAAAGGTTTGAAGACTTTAAGGAAAGGTATATATTCTTGCTTAATTTTCGTGGGTTGGGACCATTTGTAGAAGCTACCTTCAAAGTCATCTTCACCCATGTTTACAAGATTCAATATGAATAATATTAAAGAAACTGATGTCTTCTTATGCTGGTCATTTAGTAAAAGTTTGAAAATTACTTAAGTAGAATTTTACAAGTTAGCTAAAAGTGACTACCTGGTGTAACTTCGAAGTAATTTCACCCCTAGTCTATTTGTACATCATTATTTAAGGAGCATTGACCTTTTTAAAAGATTTATATTCATAATCAGTTAAGAGTTTTTAGCATTAAAATTATCATTATTGCAAACTTGAAGAAAATAGATCTTGAATTTCGAATATAAAAATTGAGTTTAAATTAAGAATTGTCATTGAAAAAGCTTTGAAACATTGGTAGCGATGAAGATGGGTAGTTCAAACTTCAGAAAAACTACTTTCTATTTAGATATATATGCCTGAAACTTCAAATATACATGTTTGAAGTTCCGCACCGACAAACTAAACTTCATTCACGATTGTCGGACTTCAGGCAAAAATATCGATAGTATGTTGCTAAATTTCATACATCAATTTTTACAACTTTGATCATGTATGCCGAAAGTTAGTTCCGGGCTAAATTTGTAAGTTTCTATACACTATGGCTATCGCTTAAATGGTGGTTTCAGAATCTGCTATCTGGACACTTGCTCATGTCACTTTTACGTGATTCATGAAGAAATTGCACAATTTTCCTTCAAATGGATTGATCTTTAATTTTAGCTCCTCAAATCGGCTGATGTTCATAAGTTATTTAAGGGCCCAAGGCATTTGTGGAATATTATTATGCGAAAATAAAAACTTATATATCTCGCGAAAAAATTATTTGGATACAAAAATTAAAGACCAGTACAAATAGTTAAAGTGCAAATGACCCGTGATTCATTGGGATCTCACGGCCCACGGATACAAAAAGGATACCAAATTTCGGCCCGCCATCTTAAATTTGAATTGGACTCAATTAATGTCATCTTAGTAGGCCCGCTTGATTCAACAATCTGTAGTCCCAGTCCCAGTCGGTTCGACGAAGTCCTCACGGTGGTTTTCCTCCGGTAGGTTCTCTTCACTCTCTCTCTAGGTTATTGTTTCTATATCGCTAAAAAAGAGCCTAATTTACGATACTTTTTACTGGTAGATTACAAGTGAAGAATAGCTTTAATTCGAATATGTGTTAACAGTGTTTAAGTATTATTAAATTTTTCTGAATTATCCTCAAAATAAGGTGAAATTGTTGATATTTTGGTATATTACAAGTTGTAGGTTATTTTAATATGCTCGTGCATGAAAAGAGCTTTAATTCGAATATGTGTCAACAGAGTTTAAGTTTTGTAAATTTTTTCTGAATTATCCACAAAAAGAGGGGAAATTGTTGATTTTTCTATAGTAGAAACAGTCTAGTTGTTGATACTTCGGATCGAATAAAAGTTGATTGAACGGTTGAACTGATTTCAATTTCTTACTGTTTAAGTGTAATTGTTCGAAATAAATTAACTTAACATTCCACAGAAAATTAGTACTCACTTGAGATTCAGCATTACTTTGTTACTCCGCCTGTCTCGTTCTAATGGTCTTAGTTTGACTCTACACCTTTGTTTTCCGTTGATTGTTAACTCAAATGAGAATTAAAGGTGCAGAGTCAAACCAAGACACCTTTTTTTTTCTTCCTGAATCTGCACTATTATTAAGAGCGGAGTTGAAAACATGAATTGCTTAATACTCCTAATTGTGAAGAATATAGGTTTCATATTTTGGCTTTTGAGTTTCTGAATATTTTAACGAAAAGTTGCATTACAAAGAGTAAAAATAGAGTTATGTAACTTTTCTGTTACTGTCCTTAAAGAGAATTATATCTTGGAACTGATCAAAATGAACTATCTCATAATCTGTTATGGTACATAGAAAGTAATACAATAACAATAACTCTGCCTCAAGCTCAAACTAGTTGAGGTCGGCTATCCCATCAAAGCTGACTAGTTTTAAGCTGGTCGCCGAACTATTCAACGCTCTTTTATCTGGACTGGTTGTATAAGCTTACATAGGATACAAAGCTTACAAAAGTAGTGTTCACAATTAGAAGAAAAAAACACAATCTCTAATTTCATATACCAATGGTCACTTTTATCAGAGAGTGAGCTACACTTTTAAATTAATTAATGACTATTTTGTCAACACTTATCTATTTGGTTATGCTGTGTCTGATGCTAATCTTGAACTCGTGGAAGAGAGGAAAATGATCTGTATTGAAACTGTGCTGTAACTTATGGTGTTTTTTTCATCTATTAAGTAAATGCTAGAAACATCAACAAGGAGCTGCGTCTTGGATGATACCATGGGTTAATTCCTACGGAAACATTGAGGGGATAGAAAGGAAATATTGTTGGAACAAATGGGGCAGTCGGAGAAAGAAATTTGTATAAAATGTGATAAAGGTGGGGAAGTGTTGTCTTGTGCTGATAGTTGTTGTCCTATAGCAGTTCATGTAAGGTGCATGGGTTGTCCAGCTAGATTTGATGATTCGGGAAAATTCTATTGCCCCTATTGTCTGTATAGGCGATCAATTGCAAAGTTTCATCAAGCAAAGGAGCATGTTTTGACAAAAAAACAAGCTCTGCATACTTTCATAGATAAGGAAATGATAGACAACGTCAGAGAGGTGCCATCAATAAGTGAAAGGGCTGATGAGCCATTACCAGAAAAGAAGAGTGATGTTCCAGAAAGCAATTGTGATCAACAAGGGGTGGTTGGGAAGCAAATACATTCAGGCCCAGATGTTGATTGTGGCAGCAAACCTAATGTTCATACATCTTCTAAAGCAATAACAACTGATTTTAGAGTTTTAGAAGCTGGAAACAGTGTTCAGGTGAATGATCTACAAGAAGTTGGTGAACACCAACTAGAGAAAAGCGTTGAAGATCACCACCAAAACGGCCACTTAAATAACTCATCTGTTGCTGAAAAGGAAAATTCAGGGAATGAACTTGTTCTGGCAGAAACGAGAAGAAATTCCGCTGAAATTGCAGAACAGATGAGAGGGGCTGATCAAACTACTGCAACCTTCACGAACACAGATCCTTCCTTGAAGCAGCACTTGCATGGTAAAAGAAGAGCTGAAACCGGGGATTTAACATGTGGAGAATCTAGGCCTGTTTCAACACAACGTGAGTGTGGTAAGCGGGTTAACAAAGTTAAAGATGAGCAGCTCACTGACTCTCCAAGAAGGTTAACTCGGACATCAGCTTCTTTACTTGAGACTAGTAATGCAGCGGGCGAGTTAGTGCAAGTTAAACAGCCTTCCATGTTGTTGTAAGTTATCACTTTAATGAAATGTTCTGAAGTTTGAGCTCATTATCCTCTTCATTTCTTCAACAACTGATAATTTCAACTTTATTTTCTGCTGCAGACCAGTTATCCTTCCGAATGGGAAACGTAGAAGAGTATTATGGCGTCGCGAAGAGGAAGAGATGATTGAGGTACATTTCCAGGAATCTCTATTGTATAGGTTTGTTTCCGTAGCGTGAGCCAAAGATACTTCGTAACTCCTTAAATTAAAAGATGTGACATCTATATTTCTTGACTTACTAGGTATTGACTTAATTAACTTTGATTTGGTAGTTGGGTTAAGTTCCTTGACTGAATTTTGATAGTGTTATCCTCATACCATTGATTCTTCTGATTCATCTAGTTTTAATTTTTTTTGTTTTTGCAAATTCACTTCCGTCCCCTTAATGCAACTTAACATTTTTATGATTCTTTTTGCTTAAAAGCCTTATGTTTTGTGCAGCCAAAAAAGGCTAGGCAGTAAAAACTTGACATCTTACAGACTTTGCAATTAATTTGGCTTGTTGTGTAAGGTGTTAACAACTGACTTTTATATAATAGCTTCAATAGCACGGAATAACTTCATTTTATGCTCTTCGGTCTCGCTTTTCCTGTAAAATTCTACTCACACGAGGGTGCATAAAATACTTATGGGAAAAGTTATGGAGAAAGAATAAGCAAACTTTAGATATGTGCCTTCTCGTGGTTATTCTTGCATATTGCAAAAGTTACCCTCTTTCCCCAAGCTGGTTTATCACCACCTTTAAAACTAAAAGAAGAAAAAAGGGAGATTACAAACTGCAAAGTGAAAGTAGTCAATAGGACTGGCAAAAATGAAGAAATTTTACGTTGATAATTCCTTCTATCCTCTGTTTAGGGCAACCTCGTATCATCAAATTCTGCACTTTCGAAACTTCCGGTGTTATTTTGGTTGGGATAAGGAAACTTCCCCTGTTGTTTATCACTGCATTACGAAAAAATGTGCTGCACTCGTATAGTAGATATAGAGAGGAGAATAAGAGTCTGTTTATAGCAAAGGAAAGAAAGTTCCTCAGTAATAACCTTTCTCTCGTATCACAGATGATAATTATTTATTGGACAAATATGTAAAGGAACAGTTTCATTTTGACAGATTATAAGTTATCAGATGCTTGCTTTGAAATTTACAAAGTAATGAGACACTATTGATGTGCCTGTAAATGTAGTGGTTCATATTGTTCGTATCAATTGGCATCTCTGGAAATTGAGTGATTCATGAAGCTCAAACAGGTTCTTGTGATGCGTTGAATGGTGACAATATAAGTCTCATATGCCTAAATACTAGATTGGTTGAGGCAACCCCAATGATTTTTCTTTGTGTGCAGTGTCAGTGAAAAAGTGATTTGTCACTGGCTTTTGCCGTTATCTGCTTCATTTGCTGATATGTCTGAGTTCCTGACTTTGATTCATGTTGTGGCTGCAGGAAGGAGTTCAAAAATTCTCAAGCACAGTAAACAAAAACATCCCATGGAGGAAAATTCTAGAATTTGGTCGTCATGTGTTTGATCATACTCGCACTCCAACTGATCTCAAGGACAAATGGAAACAAATCTGCTCTAAATATGGCGGGCGCGTTTGACCAGGAGTTCTTTGCTGAACTTATGAAATGTCGCAAGTGTTTTCGGTATTCTGTGATGTCCAGATGCAATTATGTGATAAATACCTGTGTTCTTTGTGGGATAGCTTCTTCATTGAGCAAGCAGGTTTGGTTCTGAGGGGTAAAAAGTTAGAATTAGTTGTAGCTTCTTGTTAAGATGAACATAATGTTTTGATGGGGTTTTCCATGTGTCTTTTGTTTGATAGTTGCAGGGAACGTGTAAATTTCCTTATAAATCTAGCTTAATGTACACGATACTTTTAGAAGAAAACAAGTAATAGTTGATACATAGATAGTTTAGATAGTTTGAAAGGGAAATAGTTCATGTTTGGTTTTTTTTCGAGCACCTTTTTCTTATGCATCACCCAATCCCCATCCTTGTAATCAGCAAACAGGCAAATGAAACAAGAAATGATGAGGACAAGACGTGGTTGAACTCTTGAAGGAAGCTGCCTCTTGCTTGACGTAATTTTCATTTTTATGGTGTGTTTGATATATGGTGTAGGAAACCTGTGAACAGAAGCAAAGTCAGCATTTGAAGTTTATGAGATTGAATTTTGCCACCGAGTCCATAGCTCGTTTTAATTATTGAGCTCGCATTTTAAAATTTATACACATTTAATGAATTTTCCAATATAAATACAGTGTTTAACAAAAGCTATTGGATTTGTTCAAACTCCTAGTTGATATTATAGCTAGCTCCGCCTTCCTGTGAATGCAGCTTGTTCAATTTCTCGATTCAGCTAAGCTTAGTAGGGTGACATAAGGCGTATTTGGTTGTTTTGTTATAGCTGGTCATAGAAGATTTAAATTAATTCTGTTAAAACTATATTTTTTCTTGTTTTAATTTCCATTACATAGGGGTATAGGCAAAGGGGAAAGGGGCTAGTGGAAATAGAAACTTTACCTATTGTGTGGGGAAGATTCCCACTGATACCAACACTCTTTAAGTCTAGGGTATTTTACTAATAAAGCTGTTGATAAACAACAAAGCAACTTTACAATTGAACTCTAATTATTATTTTTTTGGGTAACACAATTGAACTCTAATTGTGTAATTCACATAACCATTTTGAGTAAACGAATTACTATGTAGACGAGGATGACTACCAGGACCTCTTAACGATAATTTTCTACTCTCCTTTTATTCAATTAAATAAATTCAATTTTTGTTTGTTACTGTTCAAGTCGTGGAAACAGTCTCTTACAAAAATACAAGTTAAGGTTGCGTACAATAGACTCTTATGGTCCGGCCCTTTCCAGACGTCTCGCATAGCGGAAGCTTAGTGCACCGGCGGCCTTTTTTTTACTTTATTTAAGTGATTAAAAAGATGAAAAAATAAAAATTAAATTTTAAGATCCAAACAATCCTATTCAATGCAGGAGTAAAATTAAACAACTCGTTTTCCAACCAGAACTGGGTTTCGTTAATCAACTCCTATTCCATTCCGGATTTGGTTTAACTCTAATTTTACTTTCCTCCTCTTCTCTATATATACGTTAAACTACTTCCATTATTTTTCTATTCCTTATATGGACTTGGACAATACTCATCCTACAAGCTAGCTTTTGGGATTGAGTTAGGTCCAAGATACATTCTTTACACTCACGAGTTCTCATTACATTCTAAAATCACTATTGTAAACTGATCCCATATTTCTGCATTCTTTGTTGGGTAACAAATCTTGATACAGAATGTCTCTGTTTCAATATATTTGTCCAGACTACTTCGGTGACGAATTGCCATTGACTCTCCCAGCTTATCATTAAGATAATGGAACGGAAGAAGGAGAAGAAGAACGCGGATTTCAAAGAAACAACAGCTGTTAAAATCTTGAATGTTGGTGAATGCAAGAAGGACAATAGCAAGAACAGAGCACTCTCTTTAACTCCAACCTTTGATGGCTTATTTCATTTTGACACGATGGAACAGAAGAAGAATAACATGGATTCCACAGATATAACTGCTAATAAAACTTTGAATGTTGGTGCAGCGACAAATAATGTAGTTGGTGAAAGCAAGAAGAACAATAGCAAGAATAGAACACTCGCTTTCGCTCCAGCTTTTGATGGCCTGCATCCTTTTGAGATATTTGTTTCTCCTTGATCATGTTTATGTGAGTTACAATAATTGCAGGAAACGGGAAGTAAGTAAATATTACAAATTGCTAGAAAGGATAAACTAAAGATTACAACAAAACTGGAAATAAGAACGATTACAAACTCTTTGTGACTTGCCGAGTCGAGTGCTATCACTCTGTCTTTAAGACAAGATTGCCCAGTATATCTCCTTTTACGTTGTAGGACAATAGTCTCCCAAGATACAACATCAACTTAACAATTGAGCAAAGTAAACTCAAATGTAACTCTTGAAGAACTTTGAGTATAGTAAACTTGCTAGAGAAGAAGGAGAAAATTTCAGAAAATTTCTGTGAGTGTTTCTAAGTGTTGAACAATTGAGTCAAATGCCTCAATTTATAGTGAAATGAGATGACCCCTCAACTACCCAACTAATGACCTTCAATAACCATGTAATGACACTTATTGAGGAGTTACATTCAGCCAAATAATGGTTGAATTCATGTTGCCAAATAATGGAGATTCAATACTCCAAAACTAGCCCAAAAGTCAGAACTTTCCATCTTCTCATCGCAGCTTTCTGCCTCCGAAGCGCCGCGGCTCTGCGAATTAACGTCGTGGTGCCACGGCTCCAGTGACTGACCACCCAATTAGCGCTGGGCGCTGCCTGAGAGGCGCTCCGGCGACTCGGCGCCGACGGGGCTGCGCCACGGCCCTTCGCGGCTCCGCGACGATTTCCGACTTGTTTCATCTTACACTTCTTCCTTCGTTTACCAACGTGGAATACTTGTCATTTGGCCAATAACCGTCCATCATTCTATGTCTCAAACGTTTCACTTACGTACCAATATCTCTTTCACTAATGAAAATTTGTGATACTTGGCACTACGTGTGCATGTGTGTGAAAACGACGTTTCCAACGTGCGAGGCCCCAATTGTTCGAGTCATAAATAATGGGATAAACTTAATTCCACATATTAGTAAATTTCCAACAATCCCCTCTTGAAAGAGATATTGGCGCACTCACATGGTGCATTTTCCAGCAATCTTTCATCTGACCGATGTTGCATTAGGAGAGGTAGCTTCAGCTTTGAGCCTTCCATAGTTGAATACCATCAGACTTACTTACTGCGCGGTAACGTGATGTCTTGAACCGATAATGTTTAGTGTAAGCCAAGTCAACAGTACCAACACAACAACTTCTCTTACTCTGTTCTTCGTAATGTTTTGTCCGTTATAGCCGTGGACATTTCTTGGATTCTTAAGTGCGTTCATTTGAGGTGGTCTGCCTCGTATTTAAATAGGTGGTCTCCTACAAGGTATCATGTTATACCCCATTTTACAAGTGTTAGGAACTATTAAAAGTTTTCCCAAACCTAACCTCAACCGGTGAGGATCATTAAAGGTTTTGGAAACTTATCCTTTACCCATACTGCAGATAGCACTTAACGTCTATCGTGGAAACGACTTTGGATTTGATGTTTCCTTAAAGAAATCACTATCCGAAGTGCTCATGCTTCCACCGAAGCGCTCAACTGAACCTTTACAGCTTAGTTTTCCAAATGAACATAATTCCTGGGATCTCCAGTCAGTAAGGTTGGGTTACCACCGTATTGGTCCTTATAGCTTGAGTTTTAAGCCCATTCCCCTAGACAAACAGAACATCTCATCTTTGGGTAAGCCCTTTGTTAGTGGGTCCGCTATGTTATCCTTTGATTTTATGTAATCAACGGATATTATACACGTGGTGATCATCTGCCTAACGGTCGTATGTCTCCGTCGAATATGACGAGACTTGCCGTTGTACATAGAACTTTGTGCCCTTTCTAGAGCCGACTGACTGTCGCAGTGGATTATTACAGAAGGTACGGGTTTGTCCCAACACGGGACATCCTCTAAGAAGTCATGAAGCCACTCAGCTTCTTCTCCTATTTTGTCTAAATCGATAAACTCTGATTCCATCGTGGACCGGGCGATGCAAGTTTGCTTAGAGTATTTCCAAGACACAGCCCCACTACCAATTGTAAATACATACCCACTGGTGGACTTGGTGTTCTCTATATCAGATATCTAGTTTGCATCATTGTACCCCTCAGTACAGTTGGATATCTCGAATAATGCAACCCGTAAGTTAGCGTGTATTTCAAGTATCGTAGTACCCGATTCATCGTCTTCCAATAATCATTACTCGGATTACGGGTAAACCTATCCAACTTGTTGACTGCATAAGCAATATCAGGTCGGGTGCAGTTTGTTATGTACATCAAACTCTCAATCACCTGTGCATATTTCTCTTGACATACGGGTGCACCACGATTTTTATCAAGCTTTTGATTTCTATCCAGTGGTGACTTCATAGGCGAACTGTCAAACATCTCGAGTTTTCTCAACACATCCTCGATGTAGTGAGACTGAGATAAGACCAATCTGTCAGACGTCTTAGAGATCTTTATCCCTAAGATGACATATGTGATACTCATATCCTTCATGTCGAAGCATTGTTTCAACATGTTCTTAGTCTCTAGAATCAAGTTATGACTGCTCTCTGTGATCAACATGTCATCTACGTACAGACATATCATGATGAACGAGTCATAGTTACCTTTCATGTAGACACATTTGTCACACTCATTAATGGAGAAACCCTTCGATAGTAGAGTACTATCAAATTTTTCGTGTCATTGCTTAGGGGCCTGTTTCAGCCCGTATAGAGATTTGACAAGTCGACAGACTTTCTTCTCTTGCCCTGGAACCACATACCCCTCGGGTTGTTCCATATAAATTTCTTCTTCGAAATCACCATTTAGAAAGGTTGTCTTAACATCCATTTGATGTATCTCAAGGTCACGCAATGCTGCAATCGCAATGAATACTCGTATGGACGTCATCCTAGACACCAGGGAGTACGTATCAAAATAGTCAAGGCCTTCCTTCTGTCTATAATCCTTGACTACCAACCTGGCCTTGTACTTATCTATAGACCCATCTGCTTTATACTTCCGTTTGAGTATCCATTTACAACCCAACGGTTTATTTCCTCGAGGAAGATCAACCAACTCCCAAGTATGGTTATGGAGGATGGAGTCTATTTCACTATCAGTAGCTTCTTTCCATAGTGGTGCCTCTGGAGTTGACAATGCTTCAACAATTGTCCTTGGTTCATCATCAACCATATAAGCTACAAAGTTAGGACCGAAGGATTTATCTTTCCTTGCCCTTTTACTTCGCCTCGGTTCCATCTCTAGACGTCTCCAAGTTCTGAGAATCTGGATTACTAGATCCCAGATATTCAGCCACTTCGAAGTCCACTAGATCTGAACCATCTAGATCCGGGCAGTCAACGACTCCCGGTTCGTGAGAGTTTTGTTCATAACTTCATTTGCGAGAGGTTATGTCTTTTTTCTTTCTAGGAAAAATATCTTCAAAGAATTGAGCATTCCTTGATTTCATGATTGTACTCCCGTGGATATCTGGAATATCTGACTTATGCACTAAGAAGCGATAAGCACTACTGTTATTTGTATATCCGATGAAAATGCAATCTACAGTCTTAGACCCAATCTTGACCTGCTTTGGCTTGGGTACTTCGACCTTTGCCAAACAACCCCACACCTTTAAGTATTTATAGGTGGGTTTCTTTCCCTTCTATGATTCATATGGAGTTTTGTCCTTACCCTTATGTGGAACTCTGTTATGAATCGTATTAGCGGTAAGGACGGCTTTTCCCCACATGTTTTGGGGAAGACAGGAATTGATGAGCAAGGCATTCATCATTTTCTTCAATGTGTGGTTCTTGCGTTCAGCAACACCGTTCGACTGAGGTGAGTATGGAGCCGTCGTTTGATGAACAATGCATGATTCGGCACAATATTCCTCAAATGGCGCTACGTATTCTTCCCCTCTATCACTACGAATGGATTTAATCTGCATGCTTAGTTGGTTTTCAACTTCTGCTTTGTAACGTCGCAATGCTTCAAAGGCTTCATCTTTACTTTTCAACAAGTAAAGGTAACAATACCTTGTGCTATCATCAATTAATGTCACAAAGTACTTGTTCCCTCCCCTAGTTTGTGCAAACTTCAAATTACATCTATATGTGTGAATAAGTTCTAGACGAACGGTATTCCTTTCGACGGATCAAAAAAGAATCTTTGTGAGTTTTGCCTCTACGCACACCTCACACTTATGTTGAGGGTTTACGTCGATAGACGGCAACAACTCCAACTTCACCAACCTTTGGATGGACTTATAGTTAACATGTCCTAATCTATGATGCCATAAATTAGAGGACTCAAGCAAGTAAGAAGAAACTTCAATATTATTGCTTGCACGTAATACAGACATGGCGTTAACCTTGAAGGGGCCTTCACAGACGAAGCCTCTTCCCACAATCGTTCAATTCTTGGTGATTACAAATTTATTGGACTCAAATACTGGCCTAAAACCAGCATTAACCAATAAATGACCTGAAATTAAATTTCTCCTAATCTCAGAGACATGCATCACATCCTTTAGAGTGAGCTCATTTCCGGAAGTCATCTTCAAGACTACATTTCCTACCCCCAGCACGTTAGAGGAAACGTTGTTACCCATGAACAACTTCTTGTTTGTAACTGGTGTATAAGTGGAGAAGGCATCTCTATTGGAACAGATGTGTCTTGTAGCACCCGTGTCCATCCACCACTGCATAGGATTCTCAACAAGGTTTGCTTCAAGCACCACCGCCAATAACTCCTCAATCATGTCGTCCATAAGCCTGTCTTTGACGACGTTAGCCTGTGCCTTGCCCTTAGCCTTGGCCTTCTCTTGTTGCTCAGTCTTAAGCTTGCAGCAGTCTTTGACCATGTGACCAGGTTTTCTATAGTGGTGACAGTTCCCTTTGAACTTCTCCGCCGCCTGAGTCTTGCCGTCTTTCAGAAACTTGCGCTTCTTGCTTGGGTTGCCTTTGGCCTCAGCCAAATTTTCCTTTGCCTCAGCGGGTTGTTTTCCCTTAGGCAAGACCCTCTTATTATCTTCTTGAATCTGGAGTTTGATAATAAGTTCCTCAAAGGTCATCTCCTTTGTCTTGAGTTTTAAGTAACTTATAAACTCATTCCACGAGGGAGGTAACTTCTCAATCAGTGATGCAATTAAAAACTGCTCATTTGGTTTCATACCTTCCAAATCCAAGTGATGTAGAATCATTTGGAATTCCTGGACTTGGGACATCACAATTTTGCTATCCACCATTTGAAATTTTAGGAATTTCCCAATGATTAATTTTTTCGTACCGGCATCTTGTGCGTTGTACTTCTTCTGCAATTTTTCCCATAACTCTTTGGCGGTGCCTACGGTGCAATACACCGTGTAGAGTGGGTCTGACAGATAGTTTAAAATATAGTTCTTACACGTGAAATCACTATGACTCCATGCATCAAGAACCATCTTCATGCCATTAATAACATGGATACCTTGGCCCCCTTCAGCCGTATCATTAGGCTGAGGGTCCACTTCATCTCCAGCTTGTGGAGGATATTCTGTTATGAAATGAGTCATTCCCATAACAGTCAGATAAAACAACATCTTATGCTGCCATCTCTTGAAGTTGGAGCCCATGAACTTTTCTAGCCGTTCATGGTGGAATCCAGCGGGTGGAGGAACTGTAACGTTCCCTTGAGCAGTAGGAAAGGCGTTGGATGAGCCTTGAGCAGTAGTGAAGGAATTAAGTGTGCCTTGAGCAGCAGAGGGGAAGGCAGAGGGGTTGCCTTGAGTAGCAGCAGCAGCAGAATCAGAAGTGAGTTGTTCTCTTCCAGTCATCTTTCTAAGCACTTAGAACAGTCTTGTCTTAAAATTGTGGGTTACAATAATTGCAGGAAATGGAAAGTAAGTAAATATTACAAATTGCTAGAAAGGATAAACTAAAGATTACAACAAAACTGGAAATAAGAACGATTACAAACTCCTTGTAACTTGTTGAGTCGAGTGATGACACTCTGTCTTTAAGACAAGATTGCCCCGTATATCTCCTTTTACGTTGTCGGACAATAGTCTCCCAAGATACAACAACAACTTAACAATTGAGCAAAGTAAACTCAAGTGTTACTCTTGAAGAACTTTGAGTATAGTAAACTTGCTAGAGAGGAAGAAGAAGATTTCAGAAAATTTCTGTGAGTGTTTCTAATTGTTGAACAATTGAGTCAAAGGCCTCAATTTATAACGAGATGACCCCTCAACTAGCCAACTAATGGCCTTCAATATCCATGTAATGGCACTTATTGAGGGGTCACATTTAGCCAAATAATGGCTGAATTCATGTGCCAAATAATGGAGATTCAATGCTCCAAAACCAGCCCAAAAGTCAGAACTTTCCATCTTCCCGTCGCAACTTTTTGCCTCTGAAGCGCCGCGGCTCTCCGAATTAGCGCCGCGGCTCCAGTGACTGACTACCCAATTAGCGCCGCGGCGATTTCCGACTTGTTTCATCTTACATTTCGTACATTTCTTCCTTCGTTTACCAACGTGGAATACTTGTCATTTGGCCAATAACCGTCCATCATTCTATGTTTCAAACGTTTCACTTACGTACCTATATCTCTTTCACTAATGAAATTTGCGATATTTGGCACTACGTGTGCACGTGTGTGGAAACGACGTTTCCGACGTGCGGGGCCCCAATTGTTCGAGTCATAAATAATGGGATAAACTTAATTCCACATATTAGTAAATTTCCAACAATTTCTGGATTAAAAAAGAATTTTAAAGAAACAATGTTCGGGTTTTTCTTTTTCTTTTTTCCTCATATATGTATAGCTAGTAATTTTCTCTTCAACATTCAGAAACTTGAATTTATAGTTGTGTTGGGTTTTTCAGAAGTTTCTTCATCTTATGTTATGTTTGATGCTGTACCCAAAGTTAAATGCTGCACTATTTCTTGTAGGGGTAACTTCACGGATAATCACACAATTTTTATTTATCACAAAAAGTCATTAAACTACTTTCTGTAAGAAAAAGAATTACATAACTTTTCCCTATTATTAGAAAAAATTACCAGACAATTTTTAAAGGGAAATAATTCATGTTTTGTTGTTTCTCGAGCACCTTTTTCTTTTTGCGGCACCCACTCCACACCCTGCCTTGTAAATGGTAATCACCAAACAAGCAAATAAAGCAAGAAATGATCCGGAGAAGACGTGATTGAATTGTCCCCACGTTAATTAGCTCAATTAGCAAAGGTTACCCGCAAGGGTAGCCAAGTTGGTGTAGCAGTAGAGCGCGGGATCGCAAGGTCACGAGTTCGATCCCCTGCATAAACCTTCTTGGTTGAGCCTGTCACACATGGCTTGCCAAGTGTGGTTAATCGGCTGACGTGGTTTGCAGGCTATTGCGTCAGTCCGGGGTTTACCCTGTGCGCACTCGAAAGAGTAGTGGCTGCGGATTCCTTCGTCAACAAAAAAAAAATTAGCAAAGGTTGAATAACTTGTCTTACGTTACAAATTTGAATAATGAATCAAGTGAACTAAGTTCAGTATTTAAGTGGAGAAGGGTGGGACGGATATATCACCCCCGAGTTTGGCAGGATGCGGTTGGCCCAGAGCATTGACTTCCAAACAAAATTTTCGGTCACTTTTTTTTGTGAAAAAAAAAGGACATTGTTGAACTCATGAAGGAACTCGGCTCTTGCTTGACGTAGTTTTCATTTTTTTGGTGTGTTAGATATATGGCAGCAGCGGAGCCATAAATTTGACAAAGGGTATGCAAATTTTCTTCTGATTGTTTGTGTTTAGAGTGTGCAATATTAAATATATATTCATAATAGCTAACATTTAACTTATATACACCGCATAATTTTTCGACGAAGACTGTACATTTGACCACCCTTTGCCTAAAGTTGCTCCGCCCATGATATATGGTATTGGAAACCTGTGAATGCAGTGAAATTTCTCGATTCAAATAAGCTTGGTAGGGCGACCCAAGACTTACTTATTTGGTAGTTTTGGTATAGTTGTTCATACAAGATATAAATTAATTATGTTAAGGGTGTTACTGTGATTGGTACGAAGGAAAGTGTCTTCATGGAAAATATTTATGTAGAAAATATTTTCTTGAAGAGCAAGCTTCTTATTTATTTGTGTTTGGTACATTAAAATTTTTTTTATCCTAGAGCAATTATATGTAATAGGAAAACACAATGGAGTGGCGAATGAGAGTTTGGGGGTGGCGGGAGTGGAATGGTTAAGGGGTGGGGGTTAGGGAAAGGAGAGGAGACAATGAGCTTGGAAAATCACTTATGAATTTATTTTCCCTCTCCCACAAGGCTACAAAGTAAGTCATTTTCCTCAATTATAAGGAACATATTTTTCTAAAAAAAAAATTAAAAATATTTAACCAATCAAACATCAGAAAATTGAAAAATATTTTTCTCCATACCAAACACACCCTAAAACTAGTACTCTAATATATTTTTTTCTTTTTTTTAATTTCCGTTGCATAGGGGTGTCGGGGAGAGGGAAAGGGACGATGGAAATCGAATCCATACTTTTTGTGTGAGAAATCTCCACCAATACCGCTAGAGTGCTATAGGCTATACGTCTTGTTGATATTATGCCAAAACTATTTAAGCTGTTGATAAACAAGAAAGCAACTTTATAGTTGAACTTTAATTGTTTATGAATACACAAGCATTTTGATTAAACGAATTTCTATGTAGAAAGTGATGAGGATGACTACCAGGATCTCTTAATGATAATTTTCTACTCTCATTTTATTCAATAAAATAAAATTTCGTTTGTTACTTTATTTAAGTAATTAAAAAGATGCAACAATAAAAAGTAATTTTTAAAGATACCTTTAGCAATCCTATTCCATGTAGGAGTAATTAAGCAACTCGTTTTCCAAGTTCCAACCAAAACTGGGTTTAATCAACTCCTATTCCATTCCGGATTTGGTTAACTCTAATTATACTTTCCTCCTCTTCCCTATATATATACATTGGACTACTCTCGTTATTTTTCCATCCTCACAAATTCTTATTGCATTCCAAAATCACTCTTCTAAGCTAAGGGTGGTCAGCGGGGCGGGATGGGATCCGAAGAGACGGGGGAGGGCGGGACTGGCGGGATTCACCGATGTCCCGTCCCGGTCCAGTCGGAAAAGGGGACCGGTCTTATCGGGCGGGGTCGGGTCGGTTACGGGATTTTTATTTTTTTTCACTTAATTTAAAAAATAACATATATAAACACATCAATAATTGAACAAGATAGTGTAATAAAAACATCTCAAAGCTGTTTTTGTGTCTCTTATATTATTTAATAGAAATGTGATTTTTTTGTAATACAATTTCAAAATTGCAACTTTGTGGTGTTGAAAGTTGCAAATAACATAGTAAAATTACAATTAAAAAAATTACATATTTAAAAACACATTTTCTAGTTTCTTCACAATGTCTTGTGGTTCTTCGGTTGGAGTTGAAATTTGTTGGTCTTCTTCGTTGATCTCCGGTTGATCGCACCTTCTACGCTCCGCTCGTATCCAATCTCTGAATAATACTGCAATCTCCAAGTTGTCTCCCGCTAATGAGTGTCTGTGCTCTCCTATTTAAAATCTTCCTACAGAAAAAGCGTTTTCAAACGCTGTTGATGACGCTTGAATGTTCAACACTGATAACGTAATTGGTGAAAGCAAGAAGGACAATAGCAATAACAGAGCACTCGCTTTAACTCCAACCTTTGATGGCTTATTTCATTTTGAGACAACGGAATAGAAGAAGAAGAACGTGGATTCCACAGATATAACTGCTAATGAAACTTTGAATTTTGGTGCAGCAACAAATAATGCAGTTGGTGAAGGCAAGAAGAACAATAGCAAGAACAGACCACTCGCTTTCGCTCCAGCTTTTGATGGCTTGCATCCTTTTGAGATGTTTGTTTCTCGTTGATCATGATTCTAGCTAAAAAAGGATGTTAAAGAAACACTTATTTTTTATTTTTATCTTTTATCTTCTATAATGCAAGCTTGCTGAAACTTGAATTTGATAACTGTTGTAGCTTTCAGAAGTTATTCGCCTTATTTTATGTTTTACATGTCGTCTTCAATGTCAAATTCTGCAATATTTCTTGTTTGAAGATATTATAATGCATGATTCGGTATAACTTAGGTGGTGAAAGGTATTCTTTTCTGGAGGTTCCCCACCCAGTGTCCGCTACCCGCATTGAGTCCCCCGAGGGGAAAGCACTCCCACCACAATTTTTTTCGTACCCAAATTCAAACCCGAGACCTATGATACAGGGATCCTATCCATCCCACCACAATTAAGATGGTGAAAAGTTTTTGATTTTGCAATGTTCTGCGCTACCTGCTTCGAATTTCAATTACTCAAGAAAAATTAGGCAAAAAGAATTTTTAAAATTTGTTTTCTTTATTTATTTTTCACTAAAAAGGTAAGCTGTGAAGCAAACATCAGGGGACCTGGCAACTGCTGAAAGCACGAACAAGAAAATTGATTAAGAACAATTTTTTCCGTTTCACTATAGACATACAGAGACAAAACACACGTAAAATAGAGCAAAAACGAGATCAAAGAAGATTTGTGTAATCTTGTTTTTTATTTTAGAGGAATAATTTTTACAGCATCCAGCCTTCTCTTGTAGGGGTAACAAGAAGTATCTAGCTACATAAAAGTAAGATGTACACTAGATTTCTACAGCATGGGAAAATAAAAGTAGCACGTTTCCACCTCATGGCTGTTTAGCCAAAATTTCGGAGGACAACCAAATTCCAACGCCTTCCCTCAGATGACGATTCCACTGGGAATCAAAGCATCCTTGATGACAGTGACAATCCCACTCTTGATGAAGTATCCATCTGTTTCCCTAGCCGCTTCTTGAACATTGTCGCTGTTGATGATCTGACAAAAGAAACTTATTAGGGACTCAAGCTCACAGTACGTTGGCCGGAAAATGAAGAAAAAATCCACGTGATAAAATGACTAAATCAATGCTATGAATCTGAACACATGAAAAAGAACTTCAAACATAAATCTAAAATCTGAGAAGCGCGGAAGCACGAGGAATTTAACCTTCACATTGTCTCCTATACGGGCATTCTTGTCAATAATGGCTCTTTTAATGTGAGAATTCTTGCCAATGCCAATTGGGACACTACCCTTTGCGGCTAGGAACTTCCTGTCAGCATTAGTCTGGACCAATAAAAGACAAAGTGAGTCCGTAATAATTAATGAATACAATAACGAAACAACAAGTAGAGTATTTTTCTTATCCTCTGTAGTTTGACTCTAAGGCGACTTGCTCTATCATAGATCGCATATACAGAGCAAACCTAATAATTCTAGAAAGTTAAATTCATATTCTCATGTATACTCTTAGATATCTTTTCTGGTAATCTGTACTAGCATTACCTCGTAATAATCTGCCCCCATCAAAAGTGAATCTTCTATAATTGCTCCTTCTGAAATACATGATCTGAGCCCTACCACAGAATGATGAATCTTACAATTCTGCACATAGAAAAAATGATTAAATGAAAGGCAAACCCTGATAATTATGTACTGGTATATAACTTTTATGCGTTTTCTGAACAATAGTTTGATGAAAAAATGAGAAGGACAAAGTTGGTGAGAGATGTCTTCAGTAAATCCCTTCGTCTTGCCACATCCTAGAGGACATAAACAGCAATAACTACTATGCCTCAATCATGAGCTAGTTGGGTCGGTTAATATGAATTCTCAACATCCATTTCGATCAATCTGGACCTGGTTAATTCCAAAACTCAATAATTTGGCATTCTCTAAAAAGAGTTTCTCCATATGTTTCTTACTAAAAGATTTCAATTTTTTCTCTACAGAGACAAGGTAGTGTTTCCATCCAAAAAGGATGTCTCAATTTCCTCTTTTGGTTCGTCACAAATATGTTGTCCATTCTCCAGTATTCAGTGATTTTAGAATTTTATACTACCTCAAGTTTATCAAAAAACTAACTTTAGATGTCATATTTCAGACCAATTTTCTCTAAAATATATCATAATTTACTTTCACTCATATTCTTCATACTGCATAAAACTAAGACAATTAGATTAAAATAGAGGGAGTTCCATCTAGGTAATCAAAATCTCAAATTTTCAGGTAAAAGCAAATATTTGAAGTCAGGATCTATAACATCTCCAATAATATACCCTCACCAACCTTGATGGCAAATTAAACTGAGAAGAAAATGCAAGAACACCTCAGAGAGGAGATAGTTCAGTATACTCAACTTTATCTTCTTCTCTTTTTTTTTTCTTTTTTGGAGAAAGCAGTACTCTCAACTTTCTTTTCTAATTTATGCGAGTGTGACTTCAACAGTAAAGAACGTGGATTATGGATGAGGTCATGGAAAACATTGGACATGTCAAAATATGCCTCACATGTTTGCTGTCAAGAATGACAAGGCCACGGTGACCAGAATGAGGTGTTCGTGTATCATGGCTTTTAGAGATGGAATGAGCAAACAATGACTTCAGAAATGCAACTTAGAAAATGTTGAGGCCTTGAGACAATAATTAGTTACCTTGATCACGCAACCTTCACCTATGACACTATCTGTGACATCGGCATCAAGCATTTTTGAAGGTGGCAGATATCGAGGTTGGGTGTAGATTGGAGCTGATCGGTCGTAGAAGCTTCAATAAATATTGAAGAAAAATCGTGTTAGTGTTTAATCAAACTGAGTGGGATTAGAACCATTGCAAACTACAGAGAACTATCTCCTTGAGATCAGCGGAATTACCTAAAATCTGGCACCGGCTTTTTTGTAATGCCCAAATTGGCATTGTAGAAAGCTTCGATGGTACCAATATCCTCCCAGTACCCATCATATAAATAAGCTTGCACCTGAGAACACAGATACATAAGACCTCAATATATAACAGTAACCAAGTGACAATTACCTTAAAAGAGATTGAGCATGGCACATCATTCTTTTTTTAGTGTCCACATTTTATGAGCAGAACAAGAGAAGCAATAAAAAGTCAAGGAAACAGAGAAAAACTTGCCAGGAACTACACAAGACTGCAGAAGAGTAAGAGTACAGAGAGCTCATTTTCATAACCATATTTGGAAGAGAGTTCAAGAAGTTGAGACAATAAGGCCCAAAAATACTAAATTGTTCTAGAGTATAGTTTTATATGCTATAGGACAGAAGATGCAACTTTTTATGCATTGCACGCTACATTTTTACGGTAAGTAATATAAATGCAAGCGTAAGTTCTAGAGAAAGTGCATACCCTCAACCCAAGTGAAGTTGCACCAGGAATAACTTCACTACCAAAATCGTTGGCTCCAGGGAACTTGTCACGGAGTAGGTTTAACATCACATCCTTGCTAATGACATATATACCCATACTCGCGATAAAAGGCATCTCTTTAGCTCTCTCATCATCAAGACCTAAAATGGTAGTATCCACCTGAAATACATCCCAACATGAGTTAACGCATGCTTATAAATTCTTTTGCGCGTGTTCTGAATTGAAAAGCATTAATACTGTGATAGTCTTACTTTCATTGCTTCCAATTGCTCTCCTTTCGGTTTCTCTGCAAACTCAATAATGCGTCCTTCTTCGTCAATTTTCATGAGACCAAATGCAGTGGCACGCTTTTCATCCATTGGCAGTGCGGCAACAGTAATATCAGCATCTGTTTCTCTGTGGGCTTGAATGAACTTCTCATAATCCATTCGGTATAGATGATCTCCAGCAAGTACGAGGTATTCAAGAACGTTATGCTCCTCAAACAACCATAGATATTGCCTGACGGCATCAGCAGTGCCCTACAAATAAGTACATCACTTGTTGTGCCAATTCGTGAAGTAAACTAGCTCAGCAGAAATAGTAAAACACATGTAGAAGATTAATTAAGGTGCCAAGCACAAATGGAGACCCATGTTATTCTCAAATAAGACATTTCTAAACCGAAGCTCATGAAAATGTAGCAATTGTAAGTGCTATATGTATGCATCACAGTAATTGGATGAGATAACATAGTAGTGTTTTGTGAATTGTGTGCTGCAGAAATAAGGAATTACCTGGAACCAATTGGGGTTCTCCGGACTTTGTTGAGCAGCAAGTACTTCCACAAAACCTTCATTTTTGTATCCGCCCATGTTGCTAGCATATGCCCGTGAAATGTGACGATTCAGAGACGCAGAGTTGAATTGTGTGAGAACGTAGATCTTGGATATGTTGCTGTTAATGCAATTGCTTACAGGAATGTCAATCAGACGATAATTTGCTCCAAGAGGAACTGCTGGCTTTGCTCTTTTTTTAGTTAGAGGATAAAGTCGGGTTCCAGCTCCACCTCCAAGAATAATTCCCAAAACACTCTGCACCAAATTGCAATAACAATGTAAGTATAAATCACCATATTTACTTGAAGAAATTCAGCTTCCTAAAGCTTTCGTATTAAAAAAACAAGTCACTATAATACTTCACTTTTAAGAAGACATAAATAATTGTCAAGCTATTGCCAGGTAAGGCTTCGTGAAAACAATATGTTAAACACTGTTCAACCACAATATAAATTAATAAACCTTTTTTATAAAAAATATAACAAAATTTACATTTTGTAATGGTAATCTGTCCATAATTACAATAAAAAAAGTGCAGGGTTTATGGATTAGGGAGATGAAACAGACACTACTAACAATGCCTGCTCATGCTCAGATAGTCAGATCCAAAGATTACGGTTTCCAGAAGATCATGCCAGTTTTAGCAGCTTTTCCAAGTCAAGATTTCATCAATGTATAACTATCATGTACTTAATGAATCTTTGAAGAATGTGTTTAGTAATGAATTTCTGCGAAATATTAAACAAAAGGAAGTATTCCTTAAGTACATTTATAAAAAGCCACGTGATCTTGGATCTAGAATTCTAGCCAGTCAAAAACTCCACACTGAAGCAATCTATTCCATAGGATCTACTTCTCCCAACTTCCATTATCCAATAATCAGCTCATTTAGTAATAGATCGGAGAAAATAATTAACAATTTTTTCTACATATCACACACTTACACCATACATAATCAATTATAGTATATTCTATCGCATAATAGTGAATGATAAAATTGATTAGTTTTTGCTTACTCGGCTAGCGTCAGGGTCGAGACATGTCTGCGAATTCTGCGAATCAGAAACAGCCTTAGGCGACACAATCAATGGACTCTTTCCCTCGCTGAAACGGCGAGGTTTGGAATTGAAGGACACTACAGATTTCAACTTGTCACCGGAGAGATGAGATGACGAAAATGAGAGATTTCGAAAGGACATTGCACGAGTAGGATCATTATTTCTCTCACTGATGCAATTGTGCGGAGATGGAGCTCCAATGGAAGCCGCCATTGTTAATACTGTAAAGCTCTCTTCTCTGCTATGGACTATAGAGTGTGATTGAAATTGAATTAGAGCTGTGGTTTTGTTTTTATACTGCGGATATTAACTATTAAGGGTAACTTTATAGACCTAGTTTCGTCATAATTTACAAGAGGGCCATATATTGATTGGTAGACATTTTCTGTCATGGAGGGTATTTTGGGGATTGACTATGACTTTTTATACTTTAGCTAGAAAAAAAATCTGACGAGTTAGATGGAATCATTATTTTCCGTTTATGAGATTATTTACTAGTGGACGTCATTTAGCTTATGTGTTGGAGAGTTAGATATGATCACATGTGTGTGACCAAAAAAATTGAGTGAAGGACGTCTATAACCCGTTCATTATGAAATGTGATTATTATAATGTTACTATACTTTTAACGGTCCGATACGAGAAATAGAAAAAAATCATATTTTATTCACATAAAAAATTTAAATTAATTAATATTAAAAAAAATTATTGATCAAAAAATCAAATAAATGTAGAGTAAATACTATTTGAGACTTGGGGCCAAATCTGATTTTGTGTTTTTAAAAAAGTCCTTTACTCATTGGATTTGAACACGCAACCTCTTACTAGGAAAAACTGAATTTGAACACGTAACCTCTTACTAGGAAAAAACTTTTGAAGAAAACCCTCGACCGCTAGGCTACCGCTCTCACTGATAAAATTTGAATCATTTTTAATACATATTTTAATATTTAGAACCAATAAAAATTAATAAAATAAAAAGAAAAATTTTGGGGCAAAGGCCCCGCCGGCCGGGACCTATGCGGCGCCGCCTCGACTGCCCAGGGAAGGCTCTGATTATTATTAACAAAAGAAATTATTTAATCAGGATTTTTGTTATAAATAATTGGTACTTGAAGGCATAGAGAGGAAACGTAATGATAGTGAGATCCAGTGGCGATTGGTAAGACGGCCGACCAAACCCGAGCCCGTCCGAAGCCCGCCGGTCCTTAAAAAAATAATTTACGGGGGCGGGACTCGAACTTGGGACGGGACGATGTCTCGTCCCGCGAGACCCGAGCTCGCCCCAGGCCCGCGAGACCCGAGCCCGCCCCAGGCCCCGACCCCGCCCTTTGCAAAAATGGCCGGATAATCTAAAATGGTCGTTGGCCAACGGCCATTTTAGCCCCCCCTCCCCCAACCCCCTACCCCTTAATATTTATTTTTAACCCATAAGTTATTATATTTACACTTTAACCCAATTTTTCAACTATAAATAACTCATTTTCTCTTCATCTTTCTCACAAATCTTCCTACAATCTCTCTAATTTCTCAATATATCTCTCTACAAGTCTACATTGTTTGCTAAATATTCAATTTTATTTATTCATTTGGGAATTGGTAGTGAAGTTGGCAACTAGCTTGAGGATCTTCCATCGAGCAAAGTTTCAATTTTCAACCTCTCGATTACACGTCGACGTTACGTCGGCGTTTGGTACATTCGTTCCTTCATTAAATTATTATTGTCTGTTTATTTAGTTTATATCACTTAATTTTATTGTCTTTAATTATTTATTTATTTATTTATTATCATAATTAAAATGGAAGGATTAAAAGGTATGTTTAAGGGTAAGGGTAAGGGTGCTTCTTCTAGTAGGGGCAACCAGGGTAAGGGTGCTTCTTCTAGTCATCTTATTCCTACACAGGATGATTTTGTTGATACTCAACATTTTCCTACAATACCATTAGATTTAGACCAGGAGCTATTTTCTGGAACTCAAGAAGACTTTAATTTAGACGATGATCTAGATGATATACCCACTAATGTTGATGACAACACACCCACTAGTGCACCTTCAACTGAAATACCTCCTATTCCCCCTAGTATGAGACGAGGTCCAGCAAAACGATCATTAAAATCAGATGCATGGACATTTTTTGATAGGAACGTAGAGAATCAAATAGCCATATGTAAAATTTGTAAAAATGTTTTAAAATTTAAAACTGGAAAAGGTCACGGTGGGACGGAGGGTTTAATTAGACACGTAGTAAGTGCTCATCCAGCTGGGTATGCCCAATACCAGGCTTCAAAATCGGGTGCTCAAACGCCCGCTCCATCGGGACAAGGTTCACATATCGACATCGTCAGGACCAAATCTGAGGTCAAATTAACCCTATGACGGGGAATTGTAGGCTCTAAATACAATAAACATAGAGTTAGGGAAGCAATATCAAAATTAGTTCTTTGTGGAGGGTTTGCCTTTTTCATTTCCTTCATCTCAGGTTTTATTCATTACATTAGAGATATATATAATCCCGCTTTTAACGGTTTTCCTAGATCAACTGTTAAGAGAGATGTATTTAAATTCGCGCATGAATATCAACAATATTTACGTTTTTCATTATATCATTTTAATGGCAAAGTATCCATCACGTCTGATATAGGTCGTAGTACTAACGGCCATGATTATTTAACTGTAACTTGTCATTGGATAGATTATAAATGGTCTATGCAAAAACGTATTTTAGCGTATAGATATATAGATGATAGGCACACTAGTACTTTTATTGCAGAAAATATTTATCAAGTGTGCGATTATTACGGAATTACCGATAAAATTATGACTATTACATTAGATAACGCTTCTAATAACAATTACGCAATTACAATTTTAAAAAATAGTTTAACTCAGTCTTTTCAGGACCATTTTCATATAAAATGTGCGTGCCATATATATAACTTAATTGTAAAGGATGGTCTATCACTTTTTGAAGACATTCTTAGTAAAATACAATTTGCTATAAACTTTATTTTTAAAAGTAATAAAGTACAACGTAGAAAAGAATATAAAAATTTGTCATGATTGTGGACTACCTTTTAGAAAAATTCCACAAGAAGTATCCACTAGGAGGAATTCTTTATCTGAGCAACTACTTGTTGCTTATGACTATAAATTACCTATAACTTTATTTTTAACTCTCATAATAAAAAGCCAAATTGATATGATTTTAGATAGTGATTGGGAAAAAATTTGAACTTATTGTATTTTTAGAGAAATTTTTTCAAGCAACAAAAGAATTTTCCGGTATATATTATCCTACTATTTCAACTATGTTATTTTATATAACTCTAATATTTTTATTACTTAGTGAATATATGGAAAAACCAGCTTATAAGGCAGCTATTAAAAAAATGTTTCTCAAAATAAAAAAATATTTTATTCCTATTCCCTCTATTTATATTATTGGTTTTGTATTAAATCCTACTATTAAAATAGACGGTACTAAATCACTAAGTGAAACTATTTACGATTGTATAGAAGTACTACCACCTCCAAGTCCCAAAAATCTAAATCACCCACCACCTATTGAACAAACTAAAGAAGAAGTATTGTCTAGCGTAGAACACCAATGCAAAAATATATATAGATTTTATCAACAAGAAAATGCTAGTAACTTACCAGCTTCCATACCATCTTCTTCATCTTCAATACAACCTCACAAAAGACATGTTGTTTCTGCGGCTAGTATTGAAAGCCTCAGAAATAGAATGTGCGGTCGTACCTCTACTACTAACCAAATTAGCGAGTTGGATATTTTTGTTTCTGCAGGGTTCTGCATCAGTATCAAGAAGTTATCAATGAAGATGGACATGAAGACTTCTTTGAAATCTTTGGAGGAATGAGAAGACCTTTCCGACACTTTCATTGATGGCTCGAGATGTTTTGAACATTCAAGCGTCGTCAAGCTGCGTATGAAAGCGCTTTTTCTGTGACGGATATCAAATAGGAGACCATAGACACTCATTAACAGGAGCGACTTGGAAATTGCGGTATTATTGAGAGATTGGATCTGGCGGAGCGGAGAAGGTGCTGATCAACAGGAGATCAACGAAGAAGATGATGAAAACTACAACGAAATCTTAGCAGAAGGTAGTGGAAGCGGCGTGGATCAATTTGACCAACAAATACCAATTCCAACCAAGAACCACATGAAATCATCAAGCAATTAGAACGAGTTTTTGAGAATGTAATTTTTAATTGTAATTTTATTATGTAATTTGTAACTTTTGGACAACACCACAAAGTTGCAATTTAGATTTTAGACAATTGTATTTGTATTACAAAAAAATCATATGTCTATTAAATAATATAAGAGGCACAAAAACAGCCTTGAGATGTTTTTATTACACTATCTTATTTTGTTTATTGAGTTTTTTTTATACATATGTTATTTTAAAAAAAAAAATGAAAACCCGCCGTATCCCGCCCCGAGCCCGCCCCGCCCCGAGCCCGCCCCGACCCGAGCCCGACGGGATCGGGATCGGGACGGGACTTGCTCCAGTCCCGCCAAACCCGACCCCGCCGGAGCCCGCCATACCCGACCCCGCCCCTTCTCCCGTCCCGCCCCGACCCCGACCCCGCCAAACCCGACCCGCCAGACCCGAGCCCGGCCCACTGACCACCCTTAGTGAGATCTGGAATGATCCGAAATTGCCAGAATTGGTATATTAGTTTATGCTATGCTGTCACTTTCCCAAGGTATCAAGTTTCAAGGAATTAATTATAAAATAATGATAGTAATGACGAAAGCCCATGTTGCTCTGTTTAATTTGAGGCTTAGGATCAATCATGTACGAAAGCAACAAATTTTAATGGACGATCAATTTCATCTTCAGTCCAACTTGCCAGTGACTTCACTGAACATCAATCTCGTCTTAGTTAAATACTTATGTAATCGAATATTTATATCAAATCAGTTAAAATTTAATATACATTTATATATTATGCATCTATTCATTTGGTGTAAACATCTAAAATGATAACAGTTTTTGTATTCCATTCTCATTGAGTTTCAAATTGTTAAATTAAGCACAACGCCAAGAGAATCGATTGAAAAAACAAATAAAAGAGGAGAAAAACCTATGAAAACCATTCAATGAAACTTTGTCCACTGAACTCTCTCGGAGGATCACTTAAAAGTAGGAAATATACAGAGTAATCACTTAGAGACAACTTATTAAGAAATAATAGAACAAGTAACAAATAGAAGAGAATATATAAGAATTTCCATCTCAATATTTAAAAGATCTTAGTGTTGGTATATTCCTTTTATTATTATTTAATAATAGTATTAGGATTATTTAATAATAGAACTTTAGTTAATTTTTAGGGTCTATTTGAAAAGTCCCCTGGTAATTGGAATTGATGTAGTTACTAGGGTAGTAATTACAACGACATGTTTGTTTGTCATAATGTAATTACAGTGTAATTTATTTGGTTGTACAAGTATAATTATACATTTAGTTTAATTTAAAAATAAAATTAAAATAAAAAATTTAAAAATAATATTTAAAAAAAATATATGCCTTTATAAATGATATTAGATTAGTTATTTATTAACACATTATTTCTTGAAAATATATTAATTAATAATCATATATTTGTAACTAATGTTGTAAAAAATATTTGATATATATATCTCAAATTAATAATATTTTAATTTTAATTAATTATAAAACTTAAAAGATTTTTTTTTGTGAGTATCATGGATTGGATGTTTGACTAAAAAATAATATTTATAAATATAATGCCATAACATTATTCAAATGTTTGACCAAGAAAAAATCTATCAACTGTAAATGAAAAATAACAACATACAATGTGAAATAACAACTCAATAGTACTAAAGCAAATAAATTAAAATAAAAAATCAAATCAAATTCAAAAGAAAAAGTTCAACATAATACTCTTATGTCAAATTTCAACATTAAATTTCAACGTAACTTAAGTAAATAATTCAAAAGAAAGAAAAAATATAAGTCTATAACCTCATTCACAATGAAATTCTACTTTAATAACGTCACTCATTATATATCAAGTTTGTTAATGACTTATTATTTCTAATATTAAAAAGTATAGTTTCAAAAATAGAATAATAACATGATTATGCTAAATGAATAAAATAAAAATAATACGAGCAATTACATAAAATCACGTGAAGTAAATGTTGACAATGACTAGAAAGGAAATGAAAAATAAATAATATAAAAAAAAAAATAACTCTGTAATTATAGTCAATTCTCAACCCCTTTGAGAATTAGAAAGTGTAATTACACCCTCTCAATTATCTCCAATTCTCACGTAACTACCCCTTTGAGAATTAGAAAGTGTAATTACACCCTCTCAATTATCTCCAATTCTCACGTAACTGTGTAATTACTTAGTCCAACAATCAAGTAAAACTGTGTAATTATACTCAATTCCAATTACCTGAGTGGCTTTCCAAACATGCCCTTAATAGTTTGTTGCAGAACCACGAGACGGGCGGCGTGCCATCTACGTCTATCTGCCAACCGCCCTGGCACACTGCGGTGCACGAAATAGACAATGGCACATGAAAAAGGAGAGGACCTGGTGGGAGGGTTTGTGGGGTGGGGGGGGGGGGAATTTGAACTTTTCTCTTTCCACACAAGCTCACATGCTCTGAAATTATATTCACATTTGAAAATTCTAAATATTACACAGAAAATGCAAAGAAAAAATCATGTCTTATGTACGGAATTTGCTTATTTTTGCACATATATCCATCATTGAAACAAACAAACTGAAGAGATACTCATTATTAAGAATCTCAATCTACAAATAAATAACCATAGAAACATGATAGTTTAGAATAATAAATGTCCATTTTCAAGTACAACAACCCCCTCCTTGAGAAGCAGCTCCATCTCTTCCACCTGAAGGCCCAGGAATGCCTCCATATCCAACTTTTATTCCATAAGACTGCAAAAGAAAAATGGAAATTTTGGGAACTATCTATTAGTATTACAACAACAACAACAACAACAACTTACCCAGTATGGGGAGGGTAAAATATATTTGTGGGGTAGAGAGGTTGTTTCCGATAGACCATCGGCATCTATTAGTATTACGTAAATGGGAATTATACATTACATGATGCAAATCAATTACTGAGATTTATAAGTACTACAACACCAACAACATACCCAGTCTGATCCCTTAAGTGGGTGTACGCAGACCTTACCCTACCTTGAGAGAGGACCAAGATTTATAAGTATTTACTGAACTTTGAGACTTAAGTTTCTGCTTTGTTGGTTCTCAAAACAATAATTAGGACACTCACCAATGTTTTTATCGGTACTCAACTGAAATGATACTCCACTAAACAAGGAACTCTGCTAACAATATGCTCAACTATGGGTTCCCCCGATTACCATAAGAACTCGTAAGACAATGAGAATGCAGATTGATGGATTGGTGTTTCTTAGGAAGGTTGAAATAATATTAAGTCTTTAATTCCTCCAAGTTAACTTGCCTTCCCATTCTAAGATAGCATGTTCCATATTCTTGAGTTGTAGGTCATCTAGCTCTCAATAGGACACCAAATTCACCCTCTATTCTCCATTAAAATCGCTTTTGCAGGTCAAAGTTAGATGAATTAAAGATCCTAATTTTCAAATCAGAAAAGGAAAAGACTAATCCATTTAGGAGCTGCTAAAACAGCTACTCTCGAGTTGGATGTTACATTTTGCAAGACTTCTCAGCACAGAAAATGACATATCAAAAGCTATTACAGCAGTTTATATCTGCAAATAACACAAGTTAGATATGCCCAACTACACAAGACAGGGACCTGATAATGCTTTCTCCAGATGGTCTTTTTTTCTCATGCAGGATGTTGGTCTTGGTCAGGTGACCAGATTCTGTACGGGACGAAACTCCTTAGGTGGCATTTATATCTTGCAGAAAAACTATAAGTATGTGTTCAAGTTTTTAAGTTTTTTCTTTCAAGAAAGTATTGGTCAAAGACTTGCTTTCAAAAATCATATCTCAAGAAGTGGTTTTGGCATTTTCGAAAGGAAAGTTCTTCCTCCACTAACAAAACACTCACAAAACTTCAAAAGAACTGCATAAGGTTCAAACATGTACTCTTTACGCGCAATGTTTTTCCAAAAGTACCCAAATGCATATATATTTTCAAAGGAGCGGATATTCTCCAACTTCTTCATTTAACTATTTAAACAAGCAAACAAAATCAGTTACAGGTTTAGAACAAGCAAACAAACTACTTCGTTTAACTCTTTACTGAATGAGATGCCAATCAGGTCTTTCTTAGACAATCGCCATTTTCATATTAATGGAAGTCCATGAACATTAGCCACACTAGCAGAAAATATGGATATGTATACATGGGACACACCTCATTCGATACATCAAACACTCCATCCTGTATTTTCTTATAGATTGTTGAGGCTGTTCTGATAAAAGCCTGAAAAGTAGCAGAAACCAGAAATCAGATAAACAACTAATTTCTAAGTTTAGTTAGAGACAGATGTCCATGGGTGGATATCAAAGGTCAGAGAAGTAACAGACAAGAGACTCTCTTACCTCTTCAACATTCTGAGCTGTTTTAGCAGAGGCCTCCATAAATATCAACCCATTTTCCTTGGCAAATTGCTCGCCTTCCTCAGTGCTTACAGCTCTTCTGTGAGCCAGATCACACTTGTTTCCTATCAGCATTATGGTCATGTTTGCATTTGCATGCTGCCTTGCATCTTCCAGCCAACTAGCAAGGTGATTAAATGTTTCCCTCCTAAAATGTTTTGGCATGGGGAAAACAAAATCATCACTAAATCCAATAGACCATACTTCCAATTTTTTTTATAAATACACCTAAGTAACATATTAAGTTTCCTTCTGTTGAAGACAAAAAGAATAAAAACAAAAATAACCAAGTGCTTAGGGTAGCTTTACAGCCTTGTTCTGCCGCTCTCTTAGACAGACATGTTAGCCAGCATGATTGGAACACCATTAGAAAGACTATAAGTAATAAAGTGAGAAAGACTAAAAGTAATAAAGTGAAGATTAGAACGGAATGGTCTGTTGTTCATTAGATAAAACACTCGAAAATGTTCTATAAGAAATTAACAAAAAGATGATATATATATGCACAACACTGTGAACTCTGCACTTTGAATGCGTCCGGGGTAACAAGAATTTGTAGAAGAATATTTCTGGAACTTTGATTTTTTTTCTGTTGATATTTCTGGAACTTTGAGCAATGCAAAAAGGACAGATCAAAAAGTACATTCATTTATACTCGAGACATGTACCCTCGAGTTTCCTAAAGGTACGAAAGTGCCAAAGACACAGCAGAAAATACCTTGTAATATCATAAACAAGTAGAGCCCCAGCAGCACCTCTGTAGTACGACCTCGTGATAGATCTGAATGATTCTTGACCAGCCTGTAATATAGAATACTCATTAGATCATGCTTTTAGTCATCCGTACTAGCATGAGGAAAGTATAAGGAGATCACCATAACAACAATTCTACCACCAACAACAGAATTTTAGACATTTGGATAGATATCTGAAGTTCCTAGTAACCACAACAACCAGCTGAACTGTGGACTAATCCAACATTTTTTAGGCATTAAAGATAACTAAATCAACAGAGAAAAATAGAAAAGAAGTGTTACTAACAGTGTCCCAGATCTGTAGTTTTATGGGCTTGTTGTCTATTGTGATCATTCTAGCTCCAAATTCAACCCCAATGGTCAAGTCATGGACCGGTTGAAATCGTTTGTCCGTAAATTGCAAAAGAAGACATGATTTTCCAACTCCTGCATAAAAGAATTAATAACCCCATCAATGATGTCGTAAACAAGACTTCAGCAATGTATAATCTAACATCAGATACAAAAACCAATAGAATCTAATAGAAGTGTAAGAGATGTAAGGGAAAAGTGCACATGTATCAACACATGAAAACAACTAGGAGTTTTGAGTATGTGTCTACACACAACCAAACATGGCAAATCATGAAGATTCTTTCTGCTTTTTTTTTTTGGATAATGGTGGTGCCCAGCCAACTTGGGAGCGCACAACTATTCCACCAAGTACCTCCCACCAGCACAGGTGTCGGGTAACTATATCCTCCAAGACTTAGACAAATAGGAAGAAATCACCTAGTGTTTTTTTCCGTGATGGGATTTGAACCCTTGTCTCCAAGGTTTGCTCCCACTTCATTGACCATTAAGTCACACCCTTGGGTAAATCATGAATAATCATTTAGCATGATCACCATTATGCATACTACCAAGAGGTTAAATTCTCACTACATGGATTGTCAATGCTCCTAAAGCAATATGTAAACACACTGCAGTTTATTAAATTAGTAGTATGCTGAGAGCAATCTTGAATAATCATCTTTACCATAAGCCACATACAGTTTATCTCAAAAAGGAACAAGTTTGCCAACACGAACACTTAAGCTAAAGCACAACCACACAATCTTCTTATTCTCAGACATTCACATTCCTTCCACTCTATTGATGGTACATAAGGCTAACTATTCTACTTGTTCAGCATTTGAAAACTAAGTCACCTAAGAGAATTCCATGAATGCCATTCCTTAGTCTTACTCTCACGACTTCACAAAGAGACAACAACCTTAAATAGACTTTCAAAACCAACTAAGTTGATGATACAATACATCCACAATTGCTGCAAATCTAGTTTTTTTGCTTGATATAAAAATATTAAAATGGCCTAAACCAATTGGATTTTGCTGATAACATCTTTTATTCTTTAGATGATCCATTCACAGTCATCACGAATCGATGATCAACATCAATTTAAATATGAAATGCAACATGATACAACACAAAAATCAACGGATAGAAATATGAAGATCACATTTGCACAACAGCATAAATAAATTGCCATTTATTGAAATTCTTATACCAGATCGAGATAATAACAATTATAAAAAAAAAAAAGCCAAATTAAGTTCAATCAAAATCACAGGGAACCTATTGATCAGATCCAAATCAAGTAGTAAAAAAAACCTCGAAATTGTGAGAATATAAAAGCAAAGCACAACCGAATAAAGCAATTAAAAATGAAAAAATTACCGGTATCGCCGATGATGATATACTTGAAGAGATAGGCGTAAGACATGTTTCAGAAGTATCCTCTGAGCTGGAGGATAGGATAGTTCTGTGTATGTATATTTTACAGGAAAAAATAATATACAAATCCCAAATAATTGTAAACAATAAGATGGAGAGACAAGAGGCAATAAAAGGCTCTATTTAAGAATTCAAAGGACTTTTGTTATTGTATTCTTCTTCTTCGTCTTTCCCTTTTGGAGACGCAGAGAGAGAGAGAGAGAGAGAGAGAGAGAGAGAGAACAAATGTGAGAATTTACAGAGGCGTTCGAATATATGTGTATTATTCAAAGTATTACTTTGCCAATTTGGCGTGTCTTATGATTCCCTCTAAGCCTTCGAAGAGAAGGCACGACGACGACTCCCAGCAAAGCTGTTAAATGGATCTCAAGTCTCGGCCCATATCAGTAATATTTAGGCCTCGTTTGGTTTCCGGCTAATATATATCTGAATGTTAATTGTTCAAATCTCATTTATTAAATGTATCTTTTATTTTAGCAAGTACAAAATGTGCAAATATACCTAATAATTTTTTGATTTAGAGCAGATATATCTCTGTTAAAAAAAGTGATGGATACATATCGCTACCGTTACAAAATGGTGCAAATGTACCCTTTTTGCTGACGGATTTTTTTTTTAAAATATTTATCTTATTTTTTAATTAAAAAATGTCATGGGCTTTAAAAAAAGTCTACCTATTCTTGTTAGTAGGCATATTTTTCTAAAGACACATAGTATTTTTTTTTCTGTTGGGTCAGATCTCACTCGCTTACAAAAATGGGTAGACTTATTTTTTTTAAAGCCACGGAAATATTTTTAAAAAAAATCAGACCCGATCCATCAGAAAAAATACTACGTGACTTTAGAAAAATATGTCTACTAAAAAAATGTAAACTTTTTTTAAAAGCGACGAGACACTTTTTAATTAAAAAATAAGTTAAACGATTTTTTAGAAAATTTTCATCAACGAAAAAGGTATATTTGCACCATTTGTGTAACCACATGGATATATTTCACCATTTTATAATGTCAGGGGTATATATCTAACATTTATTTAACGGGGTATATCTGCTCTAAAACGTAAATTAAAATTAAGGGATATATTTGCACCTTTCCCCTTTTTAGCAAAATACATACATGGCACCCTGAACTATATAAAAAATGTGAGTTCACACTCCAACTAATCGAATGACATATTATCCCATCACAATTAAAAAGTGAATTTATTTATCTCTAACAGCTGATGTGGCATAAAATATAAAAATAATTAAATAAAAAATGCGCTTTGATTAAAAAATATTCTTTTTTTCTTTTTTTTTATTGTGTAATTCAGATTTTTGTAACCTCACCCCTCCCTTTCTTCTTCGATTTCTCTCATCTCACGAGTTCCGACGAGCTCATCCTCCACACCCCCCCAACTCCCTCCCCCTCTCTTCTTACCTTCTATCGTCTTTTACTTCATTTGTTTCTTATCACACTTATCTACAACTTAATTTTTTTCTCATCAAACCCAACATAAAATTCACCATCCCTCTAAACCCACCACCACGTATTTCGACACCAATCATAAAAGAAATATGCAGAAAGAATTAAAATAAAGAGAAAGAAGGAATGAAACTTGACTTGCACGAAATGTGTAATAAGAGCCAAAGCTCTGTTACCAGTTCGCAGAAAAATAAAAAAGAAAGAGTAAGAGAAGATAGAAGGAAGAAGAATAATTTGGTTAATTTTTTAGATATTTCTCAATGTAACAGTGTTCTAGCTATAAAGCCTACATGGGACTCAATTTAACTGACTATTAACTAGGATACTAAAGTGTAATAAACATAACTTCATAATAGAATTACAACTACTAGACTAGAAATGACCACTAACAGACCTATGAGACCTAATTTGAATTATGTAAACTTTGTCACAATACTTTATTGTGACACTCCATCATCCTTGAAAATAAGTTTCTGTCTTCAAAAGTCAGCTATCTCTGAGAATTGTGACCTTATAAACTGAAAATCTTTCCAAGTAGTTTCTTCCGATAAGAGATTAGCCAATTGCACTAGAATATGAGTTATAGCAGCGGTGCTTCTCTGGTACACATAAGAGAGATATGCACAAGCTCTTGAAGATCATCACCATATTCCCAAGTAGTTTCTTCCGGTAAGAGATTAGCTCATTGCACTAGAATCTGAGGTATAACAGTGGTGCTTCTCTAGTACACATAAGAGAGATTATGCACAAGCTCTTGAAAATCATCAGCCGAGAAACCAAGTTCATCAAACAACACATGGTAGTGAGTAGGATGAGTGGTACCAATCATTTCCATATGGGCACACAAATAGAAGTCATAATTCCTGGGATAACATACTTTGTTGTCTATAATTGTGCCTGGCAAAACATTGCTCGGGTCATTAAGCTGGAAAAACTTTGTGTGGTGATTCTTATGGGCAACTATCACCACCACTATCACCACAAATTTGGGGTTCCATTTCTTATTCCAAAATTTGCAAGCCTCAATGATCTGGTCCTGCTCAACATTCAACACTTGATTGAATTGAGATTCACTAACTAGCCCTTGTATATTACAGCGTGCAGAAAAATTGACAACATCTCTGCGTCCTATCTTTGTCGGATCAACCACTCTCCACTCATCAAGATTTAGCAATTTTAGGATAATAACAATTGAGCTTAACATGTTGGGAGGAACAAGGAGAACAATGAGATAGAAAAATAAAGAGATTGAGAGATCAAGAGGAAGAGTAGGAACTGGAGAGTAAAAGGAAGAACTGAGAAGATTGGAGATATTTTTAAATTGATTATGCAATGCACAAGCAGTATTCTGTGAAGAAGAACATGTGTACTTCCCAATTATGACTTCTCGAACTGGCTCGTGTAGACTTGCACAAGGTTCAACATGAGTTGTCCATTATCCCAAGGCAAACATTTCATTATAAACACATAAAAACATTGTGTTCCATATTGATCAGTTCATTAACAGTTGCTTCAAATTCATTGTAGTGCTTCTGGCAACCAAGATAAGCCTGAAGAACAATGAGTACAAACATGAATTATTTCTTCATCTCTTCAAGGGACACAAGGACAACATCTTTCATAATTCCCTCTATTCTAGTTCTACAGAGCATTGTGAAAGCCGTAAAACATTCCTCGAGTTGACCACCTCCTGCAACATGTAATCCAATAGCAACAAAGACATGCTCAAAGAGGTTCCTTGCCCTTGAAATACCACTCGATGAATGTGCATAGACTGTTTGGTCTTGAACATGAACAGACGGAAAGTTTGCAAACCACTTCCCCATCAAGCCACCCTTGTCCTCATGGGTAATTTGTATGAATGAAGAAATAACCACACCTGGATCGAATGGGACCTCATAGAATTCCCCAATTATAAGATTTCTTCCTAACACTAGAAGAAGAATTTTAGTGGTAACATTATAACAAAGACAATCAGCTCCCCAAATTCTTTTGTCATTCCTAATAGGGGCGTTTGAATCACACAGTAGCAAGGAATTAGTCTCTTGTCTTCCGATAGCATCATGCGCCTCCAACTTTGCATAAGACACACACAACATATCAAGGCAATTTTCCCCAGTAACAATTATCCCTTGATAAGCACAATAAAATTCACAACCAGAGAAACTATCTATCATGTCAATCAACAAGACATTCAGTTTCTTGAGCGCATGAGGGCTTACATAGGGACTTGACAGAGGTTGAAATACCATAATTGTAGGAGTTCCATCACTCGGAAACTCTTGCACAAGAGGTAAGATTTTCATTATGGCGTTACTCACAAAAAAGAAGTAAATGCAACTTTCTGGTCCAATTCAATTTCTTTTGTAATACCAACAATTCCATCTTGCCGAATTCCCCAAAAACAGAGGCAGCAAGATTAGTGACGTACTTGGGAAAGTCAAGAGCAGTACCCTTTTTTTATTTCTTTAAATACAACAGCCTTATTCTCCTTAATATCCTCTACCTCCAACATTCTTATTTTCTCAACTTGAGAATTTAGATTAGTTTTCTTGTTCCCTTCAAGGCACATGTGATTCTCGTGAGTTGAGCAACATTTCTTTTTCAACTGTTTGGCACTATCTAGCAAGCTATTGTTAGCTTCCCTTCTGAATGTATCACCACCAAGTGCATAAGCTACTAAATTACTAGGTAAAAGTAGTAGCTCTTCCCTTACTAACTTAAGAAGAGAATATACCCTTCTGGAGTTGATGATTAAATCAGCTACTCTGTCAGTAGTACCATTAGTTGCATGAGTGTTTTGAGTTTGTAGATCTTCAAGTAATGCTGATGAAGAGACATGCTCGTTGACATCAATATTGTGGCTATAAGCATTGTCGACACTCTCACTCTGCCAGTCAAGGTCATCACTATTAGGTGGATGCACCACTAGTTCCAACTGAGTCTCAAAGACATTATACTTCACCCCTTTCAGGAGTTCGATTTCTTTCGAGCTTCCTTCATCCAATGGAACTTCTGGTACATTAACAACCTTCGATTTTAGTTCAATGTATGTCACTCTCGTCATCTCCAATTGGCCAGTGTCTATAAGATTTTCAGAGACACAAGCTAATTTGTCAAAAGAGTCACTTACCTCTCTAGTTGGCATTTCATCAAACACTTGTTGCACATGAGTTCCAAAACCAATTTTGCTATATACAACAAGGGGTGAAGTCTGCAGAGACAATTCAATCTCATTCTTGTCGACTTTGTTATCCTTTAGTACTTCCGCCTCAATCACCTACTCCAAATTCATTGGACTATTATCTTTGTTACACATAACAGTGATGCCACAATTAAGAGTTTCAGAAACACAAACCTTGTGAAACGAGCCAGAATTAGTTGCAAATCTAGAAGTAGGAAGAGAGGAAGTCACTTGGCAATCGTAATAGAGGGTACTGGTGCTACTAGAATTTTCAGACCCGCTTGCTAAATCAAAATAGTCATCGAATGACGGACTATCCATTATTTATGAGTTATGTCCATTAGTGAAAATCACATTTTTCTTTAATGGCTTGGCTACATCTGATAAACTCTCCTCTGGCGTAACTTCTGGGATTCCAATTAACGACCCCACAATAGTCAATTATTCAACATGAGCCAATATTGTCTCATTTGATGAGAATTCTTCAACTACAACATTACTAAAATTAGTTGAAGCTTCGTCGACCTCCGGTATAGCGAGTGATGGTAGTGTTCCCTTTATTAATGCCCTTAATGTCGTCGTGGTCCCTAATGTCGCCGGAGAACTAGGGTTCGAAATCGCCAGTGGTGTGGAGCTAGATGTTTGCATTTTCGACAAAATCAATTCCAATTTCTTATAGGTTTCTTGTAACTCTTCAATCTGCGATTGAAAATGCAACTGTTTAGTTTCCAATGCTTCTAACCTCTTTCCGGTGTCGTTGACGAACGTCGACAACTGATTTCTTAGGGCATACAACTCGTCCCGTAACCCTAACATTTTTTTATGGTGGCCCAACTGGATCTGATACCATTTGTAACAAGAGTCAAAGCTCTGTTACCAGTTCGCAGAAAAATAGAAAAGAAAGAGTAAGAGAAGATAGAAGGAAGAAGAATAATTTGGTTAATTTTCTGGATATTTCTCAACGTAACAGTGTTCTAGCTATAAAGCCTACAAGAGACTTAATTTAACTGACTATTAACTAGGATACTAAAGTGTAATAAACATAACTTCATAACAGAATTACAACTACTAGACTAGAAATGACCGTTAATAGACCCGTGGGACCTAATTTGAATTATGTAAACTTTGTCACAATACTCTATTGTGACAAAATGATTTTTCAAAAATAATAGATGTTATATAACAGATCTTTGGGTGTAGATTTTTTGGTTAGCATGTGTGTATTTGTGGTGGTGTTTCTTTTAGAGAAGAAGAGAGTGTTTAATGGTGGCTCCGATGGTGACGGATATGGTGGGATAAGAGGTGGGGTGTGTGGGGTGATTTAGCGATGAAGAAGATATAATTATTGGAGTATTTTTATGATTAATTAAGAACTAATTAGTGTAAAATATAATTAACAAAAGAAAAAAGAATGAATAAAGAAAAGAAAATTAAAAGAGTACAAAAAATTTAAAAAATTTGACGTGGCACTGACATGGCGCTGATGTGGCGGACGAGTGTGTAATACCTCTTCATGTGCAACTGATTATAAGTGTATCAGGGGTAAACAAATTCACTTTTCAATTGTGCAGAGGGGTAATAAGTCGCCCGATTAATTGGAATGCGACATTTCAGGTATAATTCAGGGGCAATCTATGTATTTTACCTTTTATTTTTCCAACCAGTTTGAGTAATGAAGATCTACTCTCTCCGAATTAAAAAGAGTGTCCACTTAGCCTTTATGTTTTGGTTAAAAAAGAGTGTCGACTTATCAAATCAAGAAAGAATTGACATTATTCTTTTAGATTTGCCCTTATTAAGTGTTAAGTGATCAAATCCCAATATCTATTTAATTAGGGGCATTTTATTCAAATTACATAATTTATTTAACAGTTAGTATTTTCTTAAGGGGTGTTCAAATGACTAAGTGGATACTCTTTTTTATCCGGATGGAGTAAAACATTTCAATGTCATTGATATGTTTTCCATGAACGGAGCCACCTTAGGAAATCGGTGGTCAGGTGCACACCCTTCGCCATAATTTATGGGGTGAACATATGTTAAATGTTAGTTATTATGAGTATATATTTAATGTTGCATACCCATAATACAAATGAGAAGAAAATTTGCACACCTTTCGTTAAATTTCTGACTCCGTCACTCATGTTGTCCATTTTAATCTTAAGGTTTCGCTAACCAATGTTACTGCCACCGCGACCACCACCGTCATTATCAACTATCGCTATCCACCACCCATAACCACCATCTGTAACCACAATCGTTGTCCCAATTATTACAATCGGCCGCATCACCACTAACCATCATTATAATCATCATTAAACAACCCATATTACCACAACAATCCACCACTATTAAGTAGAGATCTAGTAGTTCAGTTGATTGACTATATGAACTTTCATCTTATTGGTGATGATTTGAATCCCACGTTGTAATCTCCTCTCCCATTTCCCTGTCCCTTGTCCCTATGTAATAAAAAAAATTTTAAAAATCCACTATAATTAACTACCACTATATCGACCATGAATAAATAATTAATATTTTGATTTTACTAAGTCTTAAATTAAAAAATTCACAAACAATCATTTTTACGTGATAGGATTGTGAGGATGAGGAATTTCACATTGTGTTGGAATTATACTTGTAAAAGGTTAAATGTCATTATAGTGTGCTGGAAATTTTACCGCTAAAAGTTCGAAAAATAGATATAGCTCGCGCTATTTTAATAGTAACATGTAATTAGCTTAAAGGATGAGTAAACAAAAAATTGTATGGTTTCCCTTCAAAAGGGCTGGTCTTTAATTTTTGTTCTTACTTCTCATTTAATGAAAATTTATGAACCAATATATCCTTATTCGCTGGTCTACAAAATCAGAAATACTGGGTTCGATATCCAACATAGTAAAAAAAACAATTTCACAAGGCAATGTTTACAATTTAGCAAGACAAGGTTTTAATAGAAACTATGCTTATTCACGAAAAGGTACATATAAACTATGTCTTGTCCGGCATAGTTATGTTGTATTAATTGGCAAGACAAGTTTTCATAGAAATTATGTCGGACAAGACATAATTTCTGTGTACTTTTTCGCGAATATGTATAGTTTCTATCAAAATCTTGACTTGCGAAATTAGGTCATAGATCTGAATTTATTTTTTATTTTTTTCAATGTCATGAGTATTTTTGGCCACTTTTTATTACTTAAAGTGATGAAGGGGAAAAATTAAAGACCTGAATTTGAGGGGAAAAAAAATAAAAGGTCACCCAATTAGGGAATTTGTGCGAATTATCCATGAGTAAAACGTAAGAAATGTCATGGACTCCTGCTGGGCCAAACTCTCCTGGTCTCGGCCCAATTGCGGCTACATTAGCTATAGGCCCATAAGTTTAGCCCTCATTGTGAATGGCACCCGTAATGCATTTTTACAGGGACGGATTTCACATGTCGCCAAGAATGAAAGGCCCAGCTAATGCTTACTGTTTGGTCCTATTGTGTAAAGCAGAACATCTGCTGCATGACACAATCGATTTTTGGTGCAATTTTTATGCAAGAAGTTTTAATTCTCTAAATATGTGTTAACTAAATGTGTAGAATATTTGCTACATGGTTAACTAAGCTTTATAAGCATAGAAGACTGGATTCGAATCCGCGACGTCGGAGTGATTCGAACCCGTGACGTCAGAGTGATTGTACCCCAATCATCATGTCACTTAAGCAAATACTATCTAGTTATAAACATGTTAAACACTAATGAAATGAGTAAAATTTATTTTAAAAAATTGTGTTCAAGCCTTAATAGAGAGAGAACATATTAAATGATCACTTTTGATTTGTCTAAATTTCGACACATCAAGCTATACAGAGAAAAACAAAATCTAGTTATGAAGATGTTAGAAAGAACGTGGTCTACTGGTCGATGAAATAATTAAAAAGTATGAAAAATCAAGGTTCAATCCTCAGACCAAAAATTATTAGGTGACTTTTGCATATTTGTTTAAGTTTTGGTACGTCCAGTTAGCCGATACCTAAGTAGTCCAAGTGCGCCCAAGCTGACTTTAAATATATTATTTACATAAAATAAAATAATAAAAAGATAAAGCAAAATCTAGTTATGAACATGTTAGTATCCAATAGTTGTGAAAAAGGAAAAGTTAGTTGCAACTTTCTGCAAATGCTTCAACATTTCATGTCTGTTAAACAGAGCAATATACATGTGATATACACTAAATATACAGAAGTATATATCACAGGTATACAAAAGTAGTGGACCAACAAAGCAGTGGGCAATGGCCCAACAACAGTGGCCAGTAGGCCCAATTCGGAAGCCCATCACGGGCAGTGACTTCAGAAAACAATGGTGTATATATGGAATGTATATTGTTGATATATTGTAGTGTAAATGTTACCTTAATTAGTCTTGTATACTTACCATAATTGTATAGTTAGAATTATGGTAGAATAAGGTTTTAGAAATAGAATAGGAATAGGATTCTCCTATTATGAAAATATGTAACTTGTATATATAGTCTTTCAATTAATGAAAATAATCAAGGGGATTATTTCTTTCATGGTATCAAGAGACTAGGTCTAAACAAAAGTTTTTCTCTCAACTTTTGTCCTCTCTTTGATTTCGGCCGAGACACCCCACCCCCTAAGTTTCTCTTCCAAAATTCGTCTTCCGCTCTAAAAAACACCTCTCTTAAATTTTCTTTCCTTCTTTGTTCTTTCAATATGTCTAAGAACAATTATCACCCTGCCCTCATGGTTTCCAATATCAAGAGCTGTATCCCTATTGTCCTTGAGATGGAAAACGTCCAATATGCGACGTGGGCGGAGTTGTTTAAAATTCACGCTATCTCTTATCAAGTTCTTCATCACATCATTCCTCCCGCTAGACTCCTTCATGCGGAGGATCCTGAGTTATGGATTACTCTTGATGCTACCGTTCTCCGGTGGATCTACGCCACTATTTCGGTGGACCTTCTACAGACGATTATTGAGCCGGATACCACGGTTATGGCTGCATGGAATAGATTGCGTGACATATTCCAAGACAACCAACATTCACGTGTCGTCACACTCGAGCAGGAATTCTCTCTAGTTCGAATGGACGAATTTCCAAACGTTTCTGCATATTGCAAGAAACTCAAGGAGTTGGCAGATCAACTCCGTAATGTTGGCGCACCGATAACTAATAATCGTCTCATTCTACAGTTGGTTGCCGGTCTTTCAGAGGCCTATAATGGTGTTGGAACTCTCCTTCGCCAAAGCAACCCTCTTCCCGACTTCTATCAAGCCCACTCCATGCTTACTTTAGAAGAAGCCGGTTTGGCTAAAAAGGCGGCTACCGGAGCAAGCCCCGTCGTCATGGTGGCGTCCTCTCCTAGTTCTTCGGGTTTTGTTAATAATTCGGGCAAAAACCATAATCATGGTGGCGGCAAGAATAATCGCAAGAATAATAACAAAAACCGCGGGGGCAAACGCGGCGGTTTCGGTGGCGGTTCTGGTGGTCAGCAAGCAGGCGGTGGGCCCCATCCAGGGAACATTGGCCCACGCTCCCTGGTCCCGGTGGGGCCCATGGCGATGGGGCAGGCGATGGGCGTGGGCGCCAGCCACTTCTCAGCGGCAAATTCCGGCGGTGGGGTGGCCAACGGTCGTGCCCAACATCCGGCGGTGGCGGCCCACTTGATGGCCCAGCGGCGGCTCGGCGACTACGGCCTAGCTCCATCACGGACAGGAGTTCTTAGGCCCCGACCTCCGCAAGCCCATCACGCAGCAGGCCCCACTCAGACCGATATCGAGGCCGCGATGCACACGTTGGGGTTGACTCAACCGGATCCAAATTGGTATATGGACACCGGGGCCACTACTCACATGATTTTCGAATCAGGTACTCTATCCTCTTATTCCAATTTGAGCACCCATCGGGGTATAATTGTTGGTAATGACAACTCTATTCCAATTCAGGGTTATGGTCAGAAAACGTTGTCTCCCCCCAATCCACCCCTTCTCTTGAAAAATACTTTACATGCTCCTAAATTGATTAAAAATTTAGTGTATGTCCGAAAATTCACTACTGACAATTCCGTTTCCGTTGAATTTGATCCTTTTGGTTTCTCTGTGAAGGATTTCAAGACGGGGAGTCATCTCATGAGGTGTGATAGTAAGGGGGATCTATATCCTATCATGCCTGGTTTCAGTCCATCGAGTCAAGCCTTACCATCAGCTTTTGCAACCATCTCTCCCTCCGTGGCATGCTCGTCTGGGTCATCCGGGATCTTATATTTTATCTGTTTTAGATAAAAATAGCTTTATTTCTTGTAAGTGTACGAGTTGTACTCCACTTTGTCAATCTTGTTCATTAGGAAAAATTATTAAGTTGCCATTTGTAGACTCCAATTCTCATACTTCAATGCCATTTGATATTATTCATAGCGACTTATGGACGTCTCCTGTTCTTAGTTCATTGGGTCATCGATATTATGTTCTCTTTTTAGATGATTATTCTAGATTTTTGTGGATGTTTCCAATTGCGAATAAATCACAAATGTTTTCCGTCTTCATCAAATTTAGAGCGTTCATTCGTACTCAATTCGAAAGAGAAATAAAAAATATTCAATGTGATAATGGGAAAGAGTATGACAATAGGGAGTTTCGGGAATTCTGTGCTAATAATGGGATAAATTTTCGTTTTTCGTGTCCTCATATATCTTCACAAAATGGGAAAGCCGAACGCAAAATTCGTTCCATAAATAACATTGTCCAAACTCTCTTAAGTCATGCCTTCATACCTCCATATTTTTGGCATGATGCTCTACAAATGGCCACATATCTTCTTAACATAATTCCTTCTAAAGGTCTGCCATATTCTTCCCCCCTCAAAATCCTATATAATAAGAACCCTTCTTATTCTCATCTTCGGATTTTTAGGTGCTTGTGTTATCCGTTATTCCCATCCACCACAATTAACAAACTTAAGGCTCGGTCTACCCCGTGTGTATTTTTGGGTTATCCGTCGAATCATCGTGGTTATAAGTATTTTGATTTATCCTCCAAAAAAATCATAATTAATCGCCATGTCATTTTTTATGAAACCCAATTCCCTTTTACGAAAGTTCATACTCCCGAGCATAAGTCGTATAATTTTTTGGATGACCAAATATCCCCGTATATTATTCGGAATTTTTCGGACATCTCCCGCACCCAAAATCCTCCAATGGCCCACCGCCGCGGACCCACAAGATCGCCAACAGCTTTCAAAGGATCGGATCGCCCCACCACCCAACCCACCTCGAACTGGTCCAGTTGATGAGTCGTTTTTCGATTTGGGCAGAAGGCCCACTCTTGGCCACCCGTCCCGAGCCCAGAAAATTTCCAAAATTCCCTCAATTCTTCCTCGAGTCATAGACCGGTCACTCGTAGTCAGCGGGGTATTTTTACACCTAAAAGATATTTTAATTTACATTATGATGTCTCTAAATCCCCTTACCCCGCAATCCTGTGTCCACATTAAATGACCCTAATTGGAAAATTGCTATGACTGATGAATATAATGCTCTTATTGATAATAAGACGTGGGAGTTGGTGCCCCGTCCATATGGTATTAATGTCATCAGGTCTATGTGAATTTTTGCTCATAAGGATAATTCAGATGGTTCATTTGCTCGACATAAGGCGCGGCTTGTGGGTGATGGTAAGACTCAGCAGGTTGGGATAGATTGTGGGGAGATGTTTAGTCCGGTGGTCAAGCTGGCTACTATTCACACTGTGCTTAGCTTGGCTCTTTCGAAGACTTGACATATTCATCAGTTAGATGTCAAGAATGCTTTCTTACATGAGGATCTCAAGGGAACAGTCTATATGCATCAGCCGTTGGGTTTCAGGGATCCAAACCGTTCTCATCATGTCTGTTTGTTGAAGAAGTCCTTATATGGGCTTAAACAGTCTCCAAGGGCCTGGTATACGAGGTTTGCTGACTTTGTCTCGACTATTGGGTTCACTCACAGCAGGTCAGATAATTCTTTGTTCATCTATCGGCGTGGTTTGTCCTTGGCCTACATTCTGTTGTATGTGGATTATATCATTTTGACAGCTTTTTTCGATACCTTGCGCCAGTCTATCATGGCCAGGCTTAGTTTCGAGTTTGCTATGAAAGACTTAGGGCCCTTGAGTTACGTTTTGGGGATTGCCGTCAAGCGTCATTCAGGTGGTTTGTTTTTGTCCCAACGAAAGTATGCAGCTGAGATCATCGAGAGGGCTGGGATGTCATCCTGTAAGTCCACTTCCACTCCAGTTGATGCAAAACCCAAGCTTAGTGCCGCGGCAGGTGCACCATACTAGGACCCAACCCGCTATCGCAGTCTTGCAGGGGCCCTCCAATATCTTACCTTTACCAGACCGGATGTCATTATCTTTGTTCGGCGGTGTGTTTATTCATGCATGATCCTAGAGTTGAGCACATAAATGCAATCAAACGCATCATTCAGTATATTCAGGGGACACTGGATTATGGTTTGCACTTGTATCCCTCATCTACATCCACACTTGTCTCCTACACGGATGCTGATTGGGGTGGTTGTCCCGACACCAGACGGTCGACTTCTGGCTACTGTATGTTCCTTGGCAACAACTTGGTCTCCTGGTCGACAAAGCGTCAGACAACTCTATCACGCTCAAGTGCAGAGGCAGAATATCGAGGGGTATCAAATGTGGTCTCCGAATCATGTTGGCTACGTAATTTGCTTTTGGAGCTTCATTGTCTCATTCAGAAGGCAACCTTGGTATATTGCGATAACATTAGTGCTATCTACCTTTCAGGTAACCCGGTTCAACACCAACGCACCAAGCATATCGAAATGGACATTCACTTTGTCCGTGAAAAGGTTGCTAAAGGTCAAGTTCGCTTATGCCATGTCCCGTCTCGTTATCAAATTGCAGACATTTTTACAAAGGGTCTACCCGCGGTACTTTTTGAAGATTTTAGGGACAATATCAGCGTTCGAAGACCGCCCGCTATGACTGCGGGTATGTGTTAAACAGAGCAATATACCTGTGATATACACTAAATATACAGAAGTATATATCACATGTATACAAAAGTAGTGGACCAACAAAGCAGTGGGCAGTGGCCCAACATCAGTGGCCAATAGGCCCAATTCGGAAGCCCATCACGGGCAGTGGCTTCAGAAAACAGTGGTGTATATATGGAATGTATATTGTTGATATATTGTAGTGTAAAAGTTACCTTAATTAGTCTTGTATACTTACCATAATTGTATAGTTAGAATTATGGTAGAATAAAGTTTTAGAAATAGAATAGGAATATGATTATCCTATTATGAAAATATGTAACTTGTATATATAGCCTTTCAATTAATGAAAATAATCAAGGGGATTATTTCTTTCAATGCCTAGAGAAAGACTGTTTAGAAGTTACAATGACAGCAGCAAACAGAAGAGAAAGCAACTAAGAATTATGAAATTTGGGGCCCATTCATATTGGTCCATCAACCCATTAAATAGAAGCCCACCCCAATGCAGTGCTCATTGACTTGGGTCACTGTTTTCTAGTATTATCGAGGGACACATCAAAAAAGGAGGAAGAATAATTTAAAATCATGATGAAAATTCTGTAAAAGTGGCTGGAAAAATCAATTGTGCCATGTTACAAACTTAAAGAAGATGATTCGCGCGAAGTAAATTAAAAGTATCAACAGACTTATTGCAAATTTGTATTCTGTATAGTATTATACTTGGATTTATGTCTATGAAATTCCAAACTAGTTAGTAATATTTTTCGACTCTGTTGGACATAAGGCTGTGTACAATAGATTCTTGTGGTCTGATTTTTTTTCGGACCTCGCACATAGCGGGAACTTAGTGCATCAGACTGCTTTTTTTTTTGGACATATATAGTTTCTTCATAGCGTTTGCTATTAAATATTCCCATTTGCGGATGCGTTTTGTGTTGGATGCTAACTTATGTACTCTAGATTTCATAAGGCTACATGATAACACGAATATAAAAAAATATTTGTTTTTTGGAAAAGATTTTCGTATGTGGTTATTTCTAAAGTAAGAATCTTTTTGTTTTCAAAATTAAACCAAATATGTTTTTATCAACCTAAAATTATTCTTTTAAAATAAAGGGCAACTTGGTGCGTGAAGTATTCCGTGATCACGCAGGGCTCGGGGTAGGGTCCCAATTGATGTAATGTAGACGCCTACCTTGACGCAAGCATCAGTGGTTGATTCCATAGCCTGACTTCCCATCTACTCCATCTGTTTCAAAATATTTGTCTTACATTCCTTTTTAGTTCATTTAAAAAATAATGTCTCTTTCCTTTTTCTGTAACTCTTTAATTGCAACTTTTCACATGACATATTTAAGACCACAAAATTAAAGAACATTTTGGTACATTCACATGTCTTTAGTTAATAACCACAAAATTCAAAAGTGTTCTTTACTTTTTTAAACTTCATGTCAAGTCAAAACCAAATAAGCATTTTAAAACAGGGAGTAATAATTAAGATGGCCAAGACACAGTGCATTTTGTGTCTATGCAATGTACGGTGAGGGGTCGCACCCCAAGTGAATGTATATATTATGATGGAAACGTCAACATTTCACGTAGACAACTCTATCATTGCTCCAAGGCTTCCTTTCTAAATTAATTCTTTTATAACTAAAGTAAAATCACTGCTCTACAAGTGGTGATGCTATATATATCATTAACGGATTTTGTTGGAGGAATAAATATCGATCCCTCCATCTTTTAATTAGAGAATTTCGATTTGAATCTCGAAAATAAGATTTTTCTGAAAGAGAGAGCATCCCTCTCGAATGACTCTTATGCTGAGCGAAATTAAATTAATTTGTTCCGATAAATTTCAGATACCAAATAGATGAACAACCCCTTTTTTATAGTATCCAAGAAGATTTCTTACGAGGAAACAAGGGGGAAAAAAGAGAAAAGAAAGAAAGAGAGAGAGAAAAGAGAGGGACAATTTGAAGGATTAGAAAGTAAAAAATGGAGAGTAAGAGAAAGGGGAAAATCCAGATTAAGGGAAATGTTATAAAATGATAGCAATAACAATATAAAATAAGAGATGTAGATAAAGAAGTAGAGAGGAGGAGGATACTTTCTTTTTATTTTATTTTAAGTGTATGTTTTTCTATCTTCAAAGGTGAATAACATCTCAAAGTGAATAATATCTCTATTTATAGGATGAAACCACCCAATGAAGGTTATAAATATTAAGTGCACAAATCAATAGGTACATGTAACCACCCAATGGAAGTTACAAATATTAAGTGTCAAAATTAATAGGTACATGTAGGGGTGAGCGGGTCCGGGTACCCTAACATTTTTTAACTACCCGGACCCTACCCGGTAAAAGATCGGTTCCTAAATTTACTACCCGGAACCTACCCGTAGCAATCATTACAGGAACCTAGGACCTGGGTCCTGGTAGGTTCCTGCACTGTAAATAAAAAACACAAATTAAGCAACAATTTTTAAGCCTATGAGAATAAAAAAGAGTTCTAAAATAATTTCATCAAGTAGTTTTTTAGCCTGCAATCGGAGTTTTTAGTACCCTTATAAGAAGTTTTAGAAAACTTATTCATTGTAGAAAAGCTAATTATGTTACCAAAACCTAAAATTGCAAGCCAAATTTGACACTCAATAATTGAACGTGTTGATTTCAAAATAAATTTGAAAATATCTTAATTAAACTTATTTTCATGTTCATAAGCTCTTCGATACAAAAGAAAAGCTTTATTATACTAGTAAAATTTCATCTTCACAACTACAAAAATATACACAAATTTTAAAAATAGATTTACATTTCAAATAAAAAAGTAATACAAATTGAAGATGAGTATCGCCTGAAATAGAAAAGAAGCATATGATATTAAAAAAAATTTGAAGAGTTAGATATGAACCCATATGCATTTTAGGAATGACGTGAACATAACCAAAGGAGAGAAAGAGGCAAAGGTGAAGCTTCAATGACGACAACGATGAAAGTACATGAGAGAAAGTTTCAACAACGACGACGATGAAGCTCGGTGGTGTAACTAAAACACCATTGTTATTGAGAGAGTTTTGGGTGTTTTCTCTTAGGGCACAAAGAGCATTCTAGAATAAAGGGGTGAAAAAGCTAAAATATTTACGTCTTGGGGTGGGGAAAATCAATGTGCAGGCGTGCAACAAACAATTTTGGAGAAAGTTAAAAGTGGTCCAAATGTTTCTAAAAAAAGTAAAAATATTTAATATTTTATAGGTTCCGGGTATCGGTTAGGTCCAGGGTACCACTGTCCCTATTTGCTTGAGCAGGAGCAGGACCCGACATTGATCGGTTCCTAATTTTACTACCCGGACCCTACCTGTTATTATAATATATCTACCCGGAACCTACCCGTTAGTGTCGGTTCCTGTCGGGTATCTGGGTACCCTGTACCCGTGCTCACCCCTAGGTACATGTAACATACAAAAGATTAGTGAATGTGTATGGACATTCATACAAAGGATATGTATTTCATAACACCCCTCCTTGGATGTCCATAGATAATGTGCCTAGTTAAAACCTTACTAGAAAAAAACCCAGTGGGAAAAATTCTACTGAAGGAAAAAGAGTACACATTTCTAATAATTCATATTTTGGTTGCCTCATTAAAAACCTTACAAGGAAAACTCAATGGGACAAAACTTTATATGAAAAAAAGAGTACAACATGTATTAACTCCCCCCCCCCCCCCCCCGATGATAACTTCAGGTCAAATACTCGAGTCTTCGTATTCCAATCTTGTGCACCATCTTCTCGAAAGTTGAAGTTGATAGAGACTTAGTGAACAAATCAATCATATTATCATTTGAATGAATATGTTGCATGTTGATATCACCATTCTTTTGGAGTTTGTGTGTGAAGAACAACTTTGGTGAAATGTGTTGTTGTCCTATTTTCTTTTATGAATCATCCCTTCAATTGAGCAATGCATGCGGCATTATGTTCATATAAGGTTGTGGGTATTTCAAACCACATTTACTTCCAAGCGATTCAAATAGTCATAACATCAATTGAATTTATTGATATTTCTTTATTTTCTTGAGTTTGCGGCTTATTGATTTCTTCAAGAATATCAGGATTTATCAAATCTTGCATTTCCTTATGAGATTCTTTCTTAGTGTCATCTTGACCATTTTTTTCTAGGATTCTGATCCTTAGAACCCAATGGTCTATCATGCTTCAGGCGTACTTTTGGACTCATTTGCTATGACACTAGTAGATGGTCCTACAGGGACATCAATCAGAGTTGGCACATTCTCTGCAGGGATATGTGATTCGATAATCTTTTTCAAATCTGTAAATGCGTCTGGCATTTGATTTGCTATTTTCTGCAAATGATTAATCTTTTGGACCTCTTGCTCACTAATAGAAGCACGTAGATCAAGATGAGACGATGATGGGTTTTCCCACAAAATTTTCCTTTTTATTTCATTATTCTCTCCCCCTAATTTTGGAAAAAAATTCTCATCAAATTGACAATATGCAATTGATCTTATTTTAGTATCTCCGTGTAAGGAAGAAATTATATCATGCTCATAGTTATAACAAAATAAATATACGCATCAATTGAACAAATATATGGTACTTCAGGACCAATCTAATTTTCTCATTTTAACTTCTTTTAGCAGGTAGTCTACTGCTTTTCGAAAAGCTCCAATAATATTCAAGTCAGCCACTTGCTCAATATTATGGAAGATTTTGAATATCGTGAAGGGATAAGGGTAAACAGAGTCATCTTTTTACCCCTCGTCAATAAATATTTATTAAGGTGATTTCAGTACATCAACCTTAGTTCATTTAATCCGTTTATGGATAACAAGCGAATTTTTCAATAACTTGTATATGCTTCAGGCATTTTGAATCCTTCAAAAAATTTCATATAAATTTTGTCACGTAAGCCATATAGGCTGAGACAATTTTCATTTACATGACATCTTCTAATGTCAGGACTACATGTCCAGTAAATTTATCCTTACCAAGATACATCTACTTGATGATTATTTCTACATCAGCATGCTTTAAGAGACGTAGAATTTAGATCCTCATAATATTATACAATATTGCGCACTATATTGTATAAAATATATCGTCGACGAGATATAATTTTGTATCGGTTTGCAATTAGACACAATTTACTGAGATCTTATCACTTCATTATTTTTTCAGGTACCTGAACCTCGTATGAGGTTTTATAAAATGTTATGTTGTAGGCTCTTTAAGATCACATTGCATCCTTTTTATAATCATTTTGATCATTTGCTCCTCTTTCCTTTTTTCAAGGATTATTGCATTTGAAACCGATTTGTCTACCATGCTTCACGCATGTTGTAAACCCTGTCCTTCAAGAACATTTAGGAGCATCTTACATCTGGAATATGAAATAGTTGGGTCAGCAAATGCTTCTAGCATTTGACTTGAATTATCGTTTGAACGAGGATCATACTAGTGATAATTCACAATATATTTCTTAGCTGTGTATTCTCTCTATCCTTATGTTAGAAAAACTAACATGCATTTTCACTTTCTTTGGAAAATCCATATGTGTGCATCATGGTAGATTCATTAATCATAGACCACACAATAAAATTATTAGATAAAAACATTTGGTTCCTGACCTTGAACCAATTAAGAGGGGAGAATTTATCGTAATTTATTAGTCTGAAGCATACAAATGTCGTTGTATGCAATATATCATATTTCAGATCAACATATGAAGCTTTGTTCTCATTCGCAATGGTTAGCTATTTTATTGGATGCATTCAACGCTAAACCAGCATTAACAAGATGAATTATCTTGATTACATAATCTGGAAATTGTGCTCTCAACTCAATTATTTTGAGCAAGCAATTTTGCATATGTCAAACTGCTGGTTGACAAAAAATGCACATGTGACCGTCTTATCGATGCATCTATTTAAGACATCACATAACAGGTGAACGAGCCCTTATTCACCTTTTATATTTTTCAAAATTTAGGAAATTCAATCCCAACATTAGTCAGTATAATCAACTTATCATGAGAACAATCAAATTAATTCTTGAAGAATCTTCTAGTTCTTCACTATATTCCGAATGCAAACTTAGCACATTAGATTTAAATCAGGACAACAAAAATTAGCACGTCAATTGATAAAATTATTTGTACTAGTAAACTTTAGGTTTACCATGTCATGTGCTATTTGTTTTAGTAAACTTCTGATTTACTATAACATGAATTCTATTTTGTACAATAAACTTCTGGTTTATCGTGACATGTGATTTCATCATGCTTATATTTGTGCAATACAATTTGGAGAATAAAGAGGGTAACATTTCAAATACATATTTCTTACCCACTATGATTTTGTAGATATTTAATCATCCAATCATTTATAGCTTCAATATGCATTTACTTTAGTAAACTTCGGGTTTACTATAACTTGTGCTTCGATCATAACAACTTTGTATATTACAATCTAGAACGAATGACATAATAATATATAAGTTCTTCAGGAGCATTTAATCTGTTCTCCATAATCACATATTGCTTGGACACTACTAATGACATGATCTTCTTGATAAATAGTTAGCTCTTCTAGAGCTCTTAATTAATTTTGTACTATCAAATATTTCTTAGCCACTGTTGGTGTCATGAAGAAAATTTAGTTAAACACTTCCGATGTCATGAAAGAAAACGGTAAACGAATGAATATTTAGAAATAATAAATGTGTAATTCAATTCTAATCCAAACTTGCTTTGAAAGTTATTCATATCTTATCCATTTATTCAAATGAAATGACATGCACAAAATAAAATAAGTAGATTGTCAGAAAATACAAAGTGAAGACTAAATATATAACAAACTGCGTCATATATTTAAAACTGATAAGTTTGGACAAGTCCTGTTAAAATATAACAACTCACTGTATCCATCTTAAAGAAATTTTGACACATCATGATAAGTACTATTAGGATACAACAATTTACTTATATGATCAATATAATAATTTAGTAATATAATAATTTAGTAATATATTTCAATGGCTATCCATAAATATCTCCTTATATCTGAAAACAAAAAAAGGACTCAAACTAATAATTATTGTCAAAAGGATTATTGTAGTTGTAATCAATTGTCATAATCATTATCAACTGTTCAGTAATTTTTAATCTACTAAGAAGTACATTATTTTCATAAATATGTTATCACATCATAGATGATAATTAGTCGGTACTTTATCACTTAGCAGTACGATATGCATCTTAAAATAGTATAACTTCACTTTGAACAGATATGGTGCTTATCAGATTAAGGTAATAATTACCCAACATAAATATATCGTAGACATTATCTGCTAGAACATCTTAAATGATTTCATGAAAAATAATTGCTATGTGACTAGTCATTCTTTTGAGCGTAGATCATGTGACTATTTCATATGCATCAAGTTATAACAGTAGCATAATCTTTTGACTTGGTACACACGATTGCCTCTGAGTGAAAAAAAGTAAAAGTAAGCATGCCAGATTTTGATAACCAACCAAATCATTGTTATAACCTACAAGGCCACAAAGTTATTCAAGAGTAAAGTTCAAAGTTTTACCACTTTGGGAGTAAATTTCATATTTACTACTTCGAGAGTAAACTTCAGAGTTAATACTTCAAGAGTAAATTCCAGAGTCTTACTACTCAAGGAGTAGATTTCAAGGTCTTACTATTTCAGGAGTAAACTTAAAATTTCTCTACTTCGAGTAGAGTTCAATATTCTACTACTTCGGGAGTAGAGTTCAAAGTTCAATTACTTTGAAGTAAAGTTTCAAGTTCTATTACTTCGGGAGTAGAGTTTAAAATTTGCTACTTCGGGAGTAGATTTTTGAGTTTACTACTTCGGGAGTAAAGCATAAAATAGTCAGAATATTTTTCTCAATTATTCTACCTCTTATGGAGGTGAGTCGTGATAACTTCACAACCAAACACACATCCGTATTTATAAGCTTTATTATATACTATCACATTCACTTTAAGGAATAGATCTGTATTTGTAACATTTATCAAGTTCTCATTCTTCAGGAATGGAACACAATCATCCGAACGTGCCTTAAGCATATCAAATCGTGATGGCTTAAAACATCTTTTAAGATATTGCTACTTCAAGAGCAAATCAAGACATACATATGATGTAGATAATTTTTCTCTAACACATCTTTAATTGTAATCATAATATACCTATAAAAATATTACAACTTCTGATGATTATACACACAAATAAATTTTATTATAACGAAACTAATGAAAGGTGATCACTTCTGATTTCAACCCAAAAAGAAATGAAGGACCAAAGAACCATAAAATTAATTTCCAATAAATTAGGAAATAGACATGAAAATTCCATCAACAAGATTTCAAGAAATAAGGGAGAGCTGTAATATCTATACATGGATAACCATGGTCAGATAGACAGTTATCATGGATAGTTAGTAAACATACATGTTATTTTGTACATAAATAAACATAATTAAAATACTAGATAATATGATACTTATCTGAAAATTGCTTTAGTCTTTCCAAAATATCTGTTCAAGATGGCAAAGTCTCGTGCTGATAACGCGTTATAAAATGATAGCAATAGCAATATAGAGTAGAGAGGAGGATGAGACTTTCTTCTTATTTCAAGTGTGTTTTTCTACCTTCAAAGGTGATTTTTCTACCTTCAAAGGTGAATAACATTCCAATTTACAGGATGAAACCACCCAATCAAGATTACAAATATTAAGTGCCCAAATCAATAACTACATATAACAACTCAATGAATATTATAAATATTAAATATCTAAATTAATAGGTATGTATAACATACAAAAGGTTGAAAAATGTGTATAAACATCCCTACATATTGATATAATATGTATTTCATAAAAATGTGTATAAACACTCATTTGGACCACTTCACTTCACGTGCGCCTTCTCCTTTCCCTCTATCTTATTTATCTTTTTCTTTTTTGTTTCTTATTTCGTGCTCGGTACAAATATTGCGGTCTGAGTAATTTGACTTCGCGTCATATAAATATAATGTTTCTTAATAGAACTTTTTTATACTTAAAAACTCGGCCTTAAAATCTTTTTATATTCATCCTATCACAATCGTATTGAGGTCTGTTCTTTTATCACTCTTCATCATCTCTATATTTGCCCACACAAATTTTACACTAGCTCTATATTTATTTATACTACCAAGTAATACAATAATATGTAGAATTATTTTAATACATTTATATCATCTATTTAATATTACTAGTAGTTAATACTGTATATTTGGTGCATAGAACTTTTGTCCCTTTTTTACAATTTAAAAAAAATATTACTTGGTAATACATTGGATTTATTTTTGATTTTTTTGAAGATGGGTTTCCTCAAAACTTATTTTTCAAGTGAAAAACTTTTTCACTCACAAAATTATATTTTTTTCAATTTAAATGCATGTTCCGGTGCAAATTCAATTTTCAAACATGATTTTTCAACTTAACTTCAAAAACTATTTTTTTTCAAATATCAATTTGTTTTTTATGTTCAAGCACCTACTTAATATGTTTAAAATCCCTAATGATTTTGTATTACTTATTACTTCTGTTGTCTCAATTTATAGTTTTATTTGTTCCCAAAGGGGTTGTATCCTTTCTATATTTAGAGATCATTAACTTTAAAATTCTTATTTTACCTCTAATGAGATAATTTATAACCACACAAATATCTAATTTTTATTTAATTATAATTTTTTTATTTCTTAAACTCTATTTTTAATCTAATAGTGTCACATATATTGAATCTATGAAAATTCTAAATTGTAGATACATTTCAAAAAGACGTTTAGATATATTATTTAATATTTTTAAATATTTAAAATCCCTTTTTTATGTCAGCATAGCATTCTGCACAACATTTTAGTAAAGAATGTGTACCCCGGCGCTCTATGTAATACAAACTTCTAAATAATACTCCATCCGTCTCAATGTGTTGAAAGGTTAACCTGTTTGAGGAGTCAAACAACATTTTTTTACTTAATTTTAAATATATATTCTTTAAGTATTCTATAATAAAATTTACATAATTGAAAACTACATAAAATATACTATAAGTATGCATAAGTAATTGAAAGAGAATAATCTCTTGATGATTTCATTAATGTAATTAGCTTATGTACATGATATATAATAGTCATCCTAGGCTATAATTACGGAAATCAAATATTCACATAACTAATATAAAATATTGCTACAATAATTACATATATACAAAATCTCTAATTATACCAAAAGAATATATTTGCATATATTCTATCCCCCCGCAGTCGTAGCAGGCAGTTGTCGTACGCTGAGATTGTCCCTAAAATTTTCAAACAGACTTAAGGGAAGGCCCTTAGTAAAAATGTCAGCAATTTGATACCGTGAAGGGACATGCAAGACACATATTTGTCCACGAGCAACCTTTTCGCGAACTAAGTGAATATCCATATCGATATGTTTAGTGCGCTGATGTTGGACAAGATTCCCTGAGAGATATATCACACTTACATTATCGCAGTAGACCAATGTAGCTTTCGGAATAGGAAAATGAAACTCCAAGAGGAGGTGCTATTTGGCACAACCGCTTTTGGCACTAATGGCACAATTCGTGTGAAATGACAACTATGTTCCCAGTTAAGAATTGCCCCCAAACAACTTATTTTCCCTCCAAAAAAACATTCGCCCTAAAATAGTAATTATGATCTCATGCACGCTTAAGATAATATTACTGGGTTTTCAACACCTAGAAGCTAAATACACCTACATAATATATATAATGTATATATATATATATATATATATATAATGTATATATACGGTAATATATACGATCATCAATTTATATGGTCTATATATCTTTTTTTCGGTAAAAAAAACAGCTTTCTGATTTTCACGAACAAATTTACAATATTTATCTCAGATTTGATTCCTCTCCATTACACCTTCTCTCCATTTTCTCAAGTGCATATTTAGATGAATGACATTTGCTATATTTGAGATTTAAAGGTTTAGATTAAAGTAATTTAACAAGCATCTTAACTATAATTAAAGAATATGTTTTAGGAAAAAAATCTCATCTTTCAAAATTTTTGGCTCCTCACTTAATATCATTACTTTTATGAATGTTTTACATCCCCATTAATATCATTGCCCTAATCTATCCGTTTTTTTAATTATCTGACCAAACAAAATCAAAGGTCAAGATGTAATATTGAAATCAAACATGGGGTAAAGAAGCAGCATAATAATTAAGAGAAAAAAGAGACTGATTCATTTTTAAACAGAAAATATTCTAAAGATTTTTACAAATACTATTACTATACAATATATTCTTTCCTCTTCCTCTTTCTTTCATTTCTGACGTAATTCTATTCGCCGGATGTTGATTTTTTTACTCAACATAAGTTAAATTTTTAATTTCTTCTCTGTCAAAGGTAGTTTACAAGATTTCAGCAAAAAATAAATAAAAAAAGATGACGTTTTATCTTAAAATAATTCAGAAAGAATAATTGAAGTGATGATATTAACGAGGAGCCAAAATTTGTGGAAGATGAGATTTTTTTCTAAAACATATTCTTTATCGATGGTTAACATGCTCGTTAAATTAATTTAATCTTGACCTTTAAATTTCAAATATGACAAATGTCACTCATCTAAATATGCACTTGAGGAATTTGAGAGAAAATGTAATGGAGATGAGCCAAATATCGCATCTACATACTATCTTCTATATATATACGTTATTTACCAACTTATATTTAAGGTCACTTCCCTTCCTTTTTTACAACTTATATATACCAACTCATCTACAACCCCTAATTTTTCCAGCCTATTTTCTTTTTTATTTTTAAACCACTTCCCTTCCTTTTCTACACGTGCTGCCAATTTTTACAAACCTAAAATGGACCCAAACAATCAAAATGTCGATAAGCGAGTAGCCAAAACCTTGAAAAATGTTTTTGGATTTGAACAGAATGATAACTTACTCTCTAATGATTGTGGAGACGATGAAGATTCAGAAGCCCGTTTAAATGGCAGTCCAGACACATATTTAGACAGCGAGGACGAAGAGCTAAACATGCCGGCTCTTGCGGAGATAGAAGAAGAGATAAACATGCAGGATCAAGAGTAGGAAAATGACGAGTTAAATATGTCGGATCAAGGATCAGATAAAAAAGAATTTGAGAATTAGGAGGCAGAAGATGAGGAGGCAGAAGATGATGAAGATGGAATAGATGAGGAGACCTTTACTCATGAAGAATTTTTACAAGGTCCTACTGAAGGAATGCTATTCAAAAGTAAATAATCCTTATTTGCATTTTTGTCACGATCTAAAATACTTAAGTCGTGAAGGCATCTACCAATTCCCACTATGATAGGAGGACCCTTCCTTACAACAATCTAATGCATAATTAATGTAATCAAGCGGAATATCATAAGTCTAACTCTTAACATAAATAGAAAGTGCAGAAATATCATAATAATACAACCCCGAGGAATAATGGTCTGAATCGTACAATAGCCACTACCAAATCACTAAGTCTGATTAATATAAATGTCATAAAGGGAATACTGTCTCAGAAATCAAATAAATACAATAATGGGAAAAGAGTCTCCAGACAGCGAGTCGTTCAGCATGCTCACCCTAGAAAGACTTAACAACAACCTCGATTAGTCGCGAGGAGCAGAGGTAGAGCCTATCACGTACTCTATACTCAAAAGAATGTAGTTAAATAGTATAAGTACAAACACTATGTACTGGTAGATATCATAAGATGTCAACAGTTAACTAACATATGCATAAGAAAGAAACTGAAAAAAGACATTCTCACATTCAAGTACAAGTAATATCACAGTCCAAGAATAATCAGCCAAGTATAAAAAGTCAAGTTAGGATCCAAATATATAAATGAATGATGAAATAATATGCACGTGCAATGCAATGAAGTGGCCACATGATCAATCAGTACATACATGCTCCGGGCTATTTAAATCATCGTTCCAACAGTCATGACCGATGGGGGACCCGCAACGTTCATGTACCAGTCATTCCGTATCACACAACCTAGAATGATTCTTCGACCCAAACTCTACGCCAGCCACTTCGTATCACTCAGTATAGAGATGGCTATGCGATATAGGAATGTTATATGAATCATAAATACTCCTCTTCTCATTTATCACCGTCACGCCAATAGCAAGATCACAATCAATATATATCATGAAATGAGAGTATATGCAATTCAATAAGAATATAAGGTATATCATATCAATTCCCAGTCGTGCCACACCAGGACACTTATCACAATATCAGTATCACATCAATTTTTTTTCTTATACATGAGCATGCTAAGATAGGTGAAATACAACTATATCACAATACAACATGGTATTTCATATAAATCCGATAACATAAGAAGCATCAACTCATACTTAGTCACAATAACTGACATGAGTATTTCATCATTTCCGGTTAATACCAATGACTGAACATCTGATTAGATGTGGTTAATTTTGCTACCAATGCAACTTCTTCGTAAGAGTTAAAAAAAGAGAGGGAACAGTCTGTTAAAAGATTTTGGTATGGTGAGGGAGAAAGAAGAAGAAATAGGAAAGAAAAAAAATCAAAGGAAAAATAAAATATTAAAAAGGTATAATTAAGAATAATAAATTGACATCCAATTAGAAGATGACAAATGTACATTTGGGGCTTATTTTCAGTGTTATTTTCTCCTTCCACGGGCTTTTAAAAAATTGATCATAATTTCTTGCCACTTCATCTGTTAAGGGGTATTAATTTCACTTCATACTAGTATAAGGGGTATATAAACGCTTGTAAAGTTTAATTGCTAAAGTGATTTTTTGAGATAAGTTTAGGAGTGATTTTATGTATTTTTTTTAAAATAATTATATTTTAAAATTTGTTATATATGTGTCAGAAACAGATCGATTTTTAATGAAATTCTTTCCTTCTTTACTTTTTTTTAAAAAGAAAATAAAGATATTGTTTCACTTATACATAGATTACACAAGTATTTGTAGAAGACCAAAAAATTTCAAGAGACGGAAAATCATAGAAAAATATGTAAACTAAGCGTTAATAATATAATTTGTTAAAACTTGAAACATTTGACTTTGAAAATAAACGAGATTTGAAAAAAAAATATATTTATGAACGTCTAATCCGCGCGAAGCGCAGTTAGATTTACAAGCTTATTAATAAAGATAGATGAACTGATGCCTTGCTAAAAAGAAATGTGATACCTTAGCTAGGAGAATTTTATATTGGCATAACATGGAAGGATGTTGGTATATAAGGAAATATGTCTTGTACCCTAGTGACGCGTTATAAAGCCGAGCGGGTCTAGGCATAAAGTAGATAAGATCACTAGCAGACTGGATTGGTATAGATGGTATCAGAGCCACTCTTATGTTAGCCTTGTTGATGGTGAGTCAGAATTCAAAACAAACTTCACTGCTGAGTCTAGACAAATCCCATACGGTGGGAGCAAACAGAGTAAGGACGCTAAGTCCATAAAAGCAGTGTTGTGATACTCCAACTAGGAGAATGCCACATCTGCAAAATACGGAAGGGGTGTTGGGTATATAATGCTACATACCAGGGCCGTCTCAAACATTTTGGGGGCCCTATTCTAATTAGTAAAAGTGGACCCTTAATATAAGTAAATATACGATTTTAATAATTAGATTGGGCTAAGACCTGCGAATTATGAGCTTTTACAGTAAACTCTGACTAATACTACTTAATAAAAAATGAAAAAAAGGACCCCTAATTTTTTTCATTTTTTTAGGCCCTGTGCAGTAGCATAGCTCGCACGGGCCAAAGACACATCTGCTACATACCTTAGATCATGGTAATGTGTTTTAAAGTCATGCGAACCTAAATCTAAAGGACAATATCACTAATAGATTGGGTTGTTACAAGGAAGATAAGTTTTAGTAGCTCTACTAAACGGTGATTCCGATGATGAAAGAAAACCCGCACCTAACATACTATGCTTGACATGATCCCAAGCTATGTTGTTTGATGGAAATTCAAAATACCCTTCCTCGCTGACCACTAAATTTAACTTCTATATCGTGTGGTGTAGAAATATTTTTATACTAACAAATTCTTTATATCGTGATAGTGTGGAAACATTTGTATATTATATGTAATATAAAAGATCAGTCCTAATTCATGTTATAATATGTAATTAGGTACGAAATTTAAAGAAGAAAATATTTTAATAATAATTGTGATTAAAATTAAACTACAGATAATTGTGTGCCATAAAATTAGTACTATTTTCCCCCCCAAATGATTATAAAGAAAAGTAAATTAAATAAATTGTGATAGAGGCCGAGTACCGTCCTTCCTAAATAAACAAATACTTTGGCTCATAAATTTTGTGCAAAAATAATTGTCACCTCAGGTAATTAAGATTAAAATTGATAATTCTTTTTAATACCCCTAATGTAATGAAGTATGTCCAATATTTTAGAAAAAATAATCTACTTTTATTAAATATGTCTGATTTAGTATACTACATCTTATGTGTTATTATTTTTAATGAACGTTAGAAAAGTTAATACGACAGTTAAATATGGAACATATGGGTAGTCAATAAAAACTTCTAACATTATAAATGTATATAAATAGTTAAATATCAATTCATAAAAGAGTACTCTTCATAAAAAAACTTGGTACAGTATCTTTCTTCCATAACCTGTACCTACTGTTTGTATAGGAGTAGATCCCAGACTAGCTTGATTCATTTCATTTCGTATGCAATCTGACAAAAGTTAATATTCACCCCACTATTTTAATATTACTCCAAAATATTCCACGGAAATAATTAAATGACGGTGAAAAAATAATTATTTAATTATTTTCATTGATGGAAAGAATATATATACATTTACATATTTCTATTTATATATTTTCATAATAGGAGAATCATATTCCTATTATACTCCTAAAACCTTATTCTACTTGGATAATAACTATACAATTATGGTAATACAAATATTATGATAAGTGTACATTACTAATTAAATTACAACTTTATCTAAACTAGGATACTAAAATATACTACGTAACTATACACGGTAGAGGGGGAATCCGAGAGTCCGAGAACCAATATACATAAGATATACATGTGTATATCGTGTATATCCTTTGTATATTTAACACACCCCCGCAGTCATAGCGGCGGTCTTCGAATGCTGAAACTGTCCCTAAAATCTTCAAAAAGGACCAAGGGAAGACCCTTTGTAAAGATGTTGGCAATTTGATATCTTGACGGGACATGGCAGACGCGTACCTGACCACGAGCAACCTTTTCGCGGACAAAGTGAATGTCCATCTCGATATGTTTAGTGCGCTGGTGCTGAATCGGATTATTAGAAAGGTAGATGACACTAACATTATTGCAATAAACCAAGGTTGCCTTCTGAATAGGATAATGAAGCTCAAACAGCAAATTACGTAACCAACATGATTCCGAGACCACATTAGCTACCCCTCGATATTCGACCTCGACACTGGATCGGGACAATGTCGACTGACGTTTTGCAGATCATGAGACCAAGTTATTGCCAAGAAACATACAATAGCCAGACGTAGACCGTCTGGTGTCCGGACAGTCACCCCAATCAGCATCCGTATACGAGACATGTGTGGACGTCGAGGAAGGATATAAATGCAAATCATAGTCAAGCGTACCCTGAATATACCGAATGATGCGTTTGAGTGCATTCATGTGCTCAACTCTGGGATCATGCATAAACAAACACACCTGCTGGACAACATACGTAATATCTGGTCTCGTGAATGTAAGATACTGAAGGGCCCCTGCAAGACTGCGATAGAGAGTCGGATCCTCGTATGGTACGCCGGCCGCGATACTAAGCTTGGACTTAGTATCAACTGGAGTGGAAGTGGACTTACAAGATGACATCCCAGCCCTCTCAATGATCTCAACTGCATACTTCCTTTGAGATAAGAACAACCCACCTGCATGACGAGTGACAACAATCCCCAAAAAATAGCTCAAGGGCCTCAAGTCTTTCATAGCAAACTCAGAGCTGAGCATTGTCATGATAGACTAACGTAAGGCATCGAAAGAAGCAGTCAAAATAATATCATCCACATATAACAGAATATAGGCCAAGGACGAACCACGACGGTAGATGAACAAGGAATTATCCGACCTGCTGTGAGTGAACCCAATAGTCGAAACATAGTCTGCAAACCGCGTATACTAGGCCCGTGGAGACTGCTTAAGCCCATATAAGGACTTCTTCAACAAACAGACATGATGAGGATGTTTGGGATCCCTAAATCCCAAAGGTTGATGCATATAGACTGTTTCATTGAGATCACCATGTAGGAAAACATTCTTTACATCTAACGGATGAATATGCCATTCTTTCGAAAGAGCCAAGCTAAGCACAATGCCAATGGTAGCCGGCTTGACCACCGGACTAAATGTCTCACCACAGTCTACACCAACCTGCTGAGTCTTACCATCACCCACAAGCCGCGCCTTATGTCGGGTAAATGAACCATCTGAATTGTCCTTATGAGCAAAAATTCACATAGACCAAATAATATTAATACTAGATGGACGGGGCACCAACTCCCACGCCTTATTATCAATAAGAGCATTATACTAATCGGTCATAGCAATTTTCCAATTCAGGTCATTTAACGCAGACACAGAATTACGGGGTAAAGGTGGTTTAAGAACATTAGAATTTAAATTAAAATGTCTCTTTGGTTTAAAAATATCCCGTTGACTACGAGTGACCGGTCTATGACTCGAGGAAGGATTGGGCGGATTTCAGGAATTTTCTAGACTCGGGACGGATTGGCCAGTAGGCAGTGGGCCTGCTGGCCCAACACGGTAAACAAGGATTGGACCATTTTCAGAAGTGGACTGGACTGGCCCTGAAACTAGCCCAGTGACTATACTGGGTATTGTAGCTCGTGATGAGGCAGTGGGCTCGCTGGAGAATTTTGGATGCGGGATATGTCCGAGAAATGATAAATAATATACGAGGATATACTATCATCCAAAAAATTATACGAACTAGGCACGGACTACTTACTCTAGCAAACGGAAATTGGGATTCATAAAAAATGACATGGTGACTAATGATGATTCTATTAGAGGATAAATCAAAGCATTTGTAATCATGATGATTAGACGAAAAACCCAAAAACACACACGGAGTAGACCGGGCCTGAAGTTTATTAATTGTGGTGGACGGGAATAACGGATAACACAAACACCCAAAGACCCGAAAATGTGAATACGAAAGACTCTTATTATATAAAATTTGAAGGGGGAAGAATATGTCAAACCTTTGGAAAGAATTATGTTAAGGAGATATGTAGCCATTTGTAGAGCATGATGCCAAAAATACGGGGGTACGGAAGCATGAATCAATAAAGTTCGAACAATGTTATTTATGGTACGAAATTTGTGTTCGACTTTCCCATTTTGTGAAGACGTATGAGGACAAGAAAAATGAAAATTGATCCCATTATTAGTACAGAATTCCCGAAACACCCCATTGTCATATTCTTTGCCATTATCACACTGAATATTTTTTATTTCCCGTTCGAATTGGGTTCTAATGAATGCTCTAAATTTTAAGAAGATGGAAAAAACTTGAGATTTTTTCGCTATCGAAAAAGTCCATAAAACTTAGAATAATCATCCAAAAAGATAACATAATACCGATGACCCATAGAACTAAGAACATGAGACGTCCATAAGTCGCTATGAATAATATCAAATGACATTAAAGTATGAGAATTTGAGTCTACAAATGGCAACCTAACAATTTTTCCTAAAGAACAAGACTGACAATTTGGAGTACTACGCGTACACTTACATGAAATAAAATTATTTTTATCTAAAGACGACAAAATAGATGATCCCAGATGACCAAGACGAGCATGCCACAAGAAAGTAGACGTGGGTGCCGCTGCGTGATGGGCCTGCAGGGGCCGAGGCCCAAGTACCCCTGCTTGCAGCCTCGACCCAGAAGACCGACTGTAAGTGGACCAGGTCGTGGTGGGCCTGGACTCTTTGGGCGACCATTGCCGTGGGCGGCGAAAAATGGCTTGGCCCAAATCAGGATGTGGGGCCCATCGCTGCAGAGGGGCCCACTATGGGGCCCCAGCTGCTTCGCTGGCGACCGTGAGGGCCACCACCGCCACCACCATTGGAGCAGCTACCGCCGCGGTTCTTGCCATTTTTCTTATTTTCACCCTTTTTGCTGCCACTGTTGTTGCGATTTTGGCCTGAGTTGTTGGAACCAGTAGGATACATCGTGGACTCGGTCAACATGACTATGGGACTAGCACCGATAGCCGCCCTTTTTTTCCATGCCCGCTTCTTCGAGTGTAAGCATAGAACGAGCCTGATAAAATTGCGGAAACAGATTGCTTTATCGAAGAAGCGTGCCAACACCATTATAGGCCTCGGAGAGGCCGGAAACCATTTGGAGGACCAAACGATTATTCGAAACTGGCGCGCCAACGTTGCGGAGTTGGTCCGCCAATTCCTTTAGTCTTTTGCAATAGGCCGAAACGTTAGGAAAATCTTTCATATTGACGTGGGAGAAATTTTGCTCAAGTGTGACAGCTCTAGAATTTTAATTATCTTGGAATATATCACGCAGTCTATCCCAAGTTTCCTGCGTTGTAGCGTCAGGTTCAATAATCGTTTGCAAAAGGTCGGTAGAAATTGTGGAATATATCCACTGAAGGACGGTGGCATCAAGAGTCGTCCACACCTTAGGATCATCCTCGCGTCTTGGCACCTCCGCATCCTCAGGAGACGCGGGGATTATGTGATGGATGACTTGATGCGACCGTGCGTGAGTTTTGAACAGTTCGGCCTACGTCGCATATTGGACGTTTTCTATTTCAAGAACTAGAGGGATGTTATTCTTTATATTAGAAACTGTAAGGGTAGGATGAAATGTGTTTCGTAATGTAGACATATTGATAGAACAATATGTGATTGAGGGATTTGGAAGAAAAAATTGGGACTAAGATGAACCGTCGGCACAAAACCCGAGAAGAAGGGCTCGGATTTTAGAGACTTAGGACGGAAAAGTGCAAGAAATTTTGGAGAGGATTTTAAAACCTAGACTTCTGATACCATGAAAGAAATAATCCCTTGATTATTTTCATTGATTGAAAGAGTATATATACATTTACATATTTCCATAATAGGAGAATCCTATTCCTGTTCTACTCCTAAAACCTTATTCTACTTGGATACTAACGATACAATTATGGTAATACAAATATTATGGTAAGTGTACACTACTAGTTACATTACAACTTTACCTAAACTAGGATACTAAAATATACTACCTAACTATACACGGTAGAGGGGGAATGCGAGAGTCCGAGAACTAATATACATAGGATATACATGTGTATATCGTGTATATCCTTGTATATTTAACAGCCTGTTTACTTTCCTCGATAATAAACAACTCTTCTTCCCATCTCCCCCTCTCTCTCTCTATATATTATGTGTGTGTAGTCAAGCTCAACCCCAATTTTCTGCCAGCCAACTTCATAAAATCATTTTCTTTCTTCTCATAAGTCATAGCATTAAACTTCAATGGGTGAAGAAGGTAGTCTTTTGATAATTGTGACCACACTAGTTATTGGTTTTGTAATTGGCATCATTTTGAACCATTTTTGGCCTTTGTTCTTCAAGATTAATAATAATGGTAGTACTACTAGTCTTGTAATTCCCAAGGGCACTTTTGGATGGCCTTTACTTGGTGAAACCCTTTCCTTTTTGAAGCCTCATCCTTCTAATTCTATTGGTACTTTCCTTTTAACAACATTGTTCTAGGTAAGTAACATGCTTCTTCATTATTACTATGTTTTCTTAGGAACATTATTATTGCATGTAACATGTTTTATTTATTTTTTAGGTATGGGAAAGTGTTCAAGTCACATTTGTTTTTCTCCCCAACAGTGGTTTCATATGACCAAGACCTTAATTATTTCATACTACAGAATGAAGATAAGTTATTTTAGTGCAGTTCATTGTAGAGTATTGTAATTTTCTTTGATCGAGTTCTCGTATTAATGTCATATATATATATAGTATACAATAGTAGTCCTAATAGAATTATGATCTCTATTTTACCTTAATTAGAATTGTAGTCATAATAGAATTAGGATCTCCATTTTACCTTAATTACACTAAATATTAATTATAGAATATATTCACTATCACACCCCCTCAGTCGGAGCGGGAGGAGGCCGGACGCTGAGATTGAATCTGAAGTCAAGGAACAATTGCCGAAGAAGCCCCTTTGTGAAGATATATGCGTACTGATATGAAGAAGGAACATACAACATTCTAACGTGACCCATTGCAACCTTCTCACGAACAAAGTAAATATTCATCTTAATATGCTTGGTTCCTGATGCTGAACTGAGTTGTGAGATAAGTATACAACAGATATGTTATCGCAGTAAATCAAATACGCCTTACATATGGGACAATGAAGCTCAAGAAGAAGATTTCAGAACCAACATAGCTCGGCAACAATGTTCACAACGCCTCGATATTCTGTTTCTGTACTCTAACGGGAAAACGTGGCTTGTCACTTGGCAGACCACGATATGGTGTTATCCCCCAAACACACAAAATATCCAGATGTAAAGCGACGGGTGTCCGGGCAGCATGCCCAATCTGCGTATGTGTAGGAGAGCAATCTAGTAGGTGCTGAGGGATATAAATGAAGTCCATAGTCAAGAGTGCCCTTAACGTACCGAATGATACGCTTAAGAGCTGTAAAGTGAGGCTCGCTATGAGCATGCATGAACAAACACACCTGCTGAACCGCATATGCAATATCTGGCCAAGTGAAGGTGAGATACTGAAGAGCACATGCGAGACTCCTATAAAGAGAGGGATCACTGACCGGATCCCTATCATCTGCACTTAGTTTGGACGTGAAGTTGACGGGAGTGGGCATGATCTTACAATTTGCCATTTTAGCCTTGTAGCTTATCTCCTCTGCATACTTATGCTGACACAAGAATATGGCATGTGCCGATCTGGTCACTAATATCCCCAAAAACTAACTCAACTTACCCAAGTCAGTCATAGTATATTCAGACTTAAGTAGAGCAATGATCTCGTGCTTCAGGCCATATGAAGAAGATGTCAGTAAAATATCATCCACGTATAACAGAAAGTAAGTGGTGTCAGTACCTCAATGAAAAATGAAAAATGAACAATGAATGATTACTCTTGCTACACACGAAATCGATATGTATGATGTAAGTGGCAAACTGCTCATACCAAGCCCTTGGGGCTTGCTTCAGCCCATATCGCGACTTACGAAGATGACAAACATGATGATGAGCCTTCGGATCCACAAAACATGACGGTTGATGCATATAGACTATTTCTTTCAAATCCCTATGTAAGAAAGCATTATTTACATCAAGCTGGTGAATAGGTCAATTCTTCCCCATAGAAATGCTCAAAACTGTGCGGATGGTAGCTGGCTTAACCACTGGATTAAAATTTTCACCACAATCAACACCCTCCTGTTGCCCTGTGCCATAGGCCACATATTTGGCCTTGTGATGTTCAAGGGCACCATTATCTCGGAACTTATGATGAAATAGCCACATACAATAGATTACATTCACCCCCTCAAGTTGCGGAACAAAATCCCAAGTGCATTGTGAAGTAAGCGCATTAAACTTATCTCGCATGGCTGCATTCTAATTCAGGTAAAGTTTGGCTAATTTTGGGATTTTAGGAATGGGTGAGATGGTTTGAGTTGATAGGTTAAAGTGAACTTTTAGTTTAATTGTGTACGAGTTTCCATGCGGTGAGTGGGGACGGTCATGGGTGGGGCAGGGGGCCTGGGTGGTAACGGACATGACTGGGCAGAGGGGTCGGGACTGGGCAGGGGCCAGACAAGGGCTGGGCAGGGTCCAAGCAAGGGCTGGGCAGGGTGACGGGTAGGGTCTGGCAGTGGCGTGGGCAGTGTGGCGGGCATGGACTATCGGGAAGTGGGTTGTGGCAGTGTGCCAGGTGTAATTTTGGATAGTAACTGGGCAGGGTTATCGGGGCAGTGTGTTGGTGTTATTTCGAGCAGTAACTAGGCAGGGACCGGACAGTGAGGTGGGGTCGACGGGACGAGTGGTGGGATGGCCGAAGGGTGCGGATTTTGTAGTGCATTTTGGAGTAGAGGGGAGGTGTCTGAGACATCACGGAAATCGTAATCAGAGTCGCAAATTTTTTGGATGTTGTCAAACGGGAAAATGTACTCAACAAACGTGACATGGCATGAGATTTAAGATTTTGTCTGTGGATAACTCATAACATAAGTACCCCTATGATTCGATGGGAAAGTTAGTGTTACGACCCAAACCGGAGGGCTGTGACGGGCACCCGGATCCCACCCGCCAGGTACCGCTGATCGTACAACCAACTTCTAATCACAATTGATTACAGACTAAGTCGAAAGAAAATTATGAAAATCAGGTAACCATCTTGTATATACACATACCCATACCAAGGCTGACAAGGCCATACAAGATCACTATCCATAGGACACATGTCTACAAACCTCTAGGAGTAACAACATCAAAGGTCAGGACAAGGCCCCGCTATACCCATATATATAAGCAAAAGTACCGTACCAAAATTAGACCAACACTCCGAACAAGGGAAGTGCTCCAAAAATCCGTTGAACCCGAAATCAACTTACGTGAACCGTCATCTTCCTTGATTGAACCTGCGGGCATGAAACGCAGCGTCCCCCGACAAAAGGGACGTCAGTACGACTGATGTACCGAGTATGTCAGGCATGAACAATAGTATAACAGGGATATTACAACAACTGAAACAGGAACAACCAACCAATAGTAAATGCCTCTAAGGGCCCTAATACATATGCCTAAAGGTTATGCACAATGCAGTTTCCATATACATCAGCCTCATCGGGCATCTTCCTTACCATAACAGCCTCTGTGGGCATCATTTCATGTCGGCCTCTGTGGGCATAATATCATGTAATGATTAATGAATGTATGCATAATGCAAATGCAGTATACTAATGTCCAGACATGAATCCTCCCATAACCGCCTCTGTGGGCATCAGGTTATATCGCCATACAAGGGCATCACATCATATTGGCCTCTCCTGGCTCTTTCGTGATAGTCTGTACCAGCTGCAGGTAGTGTGCGTATATAACGCCTTTCCCTTTTCCCATTCCCCGTACATATATATATATAATATTTACCATATAGTAGTGTGCATAGCACAAGTGGTCCAGAGTAATATATGAATGCAATGCAAATAAAAATGCATGAATGATAACACAATATTCCAATCTCAACGGATGACATAATACCTTTATACCTTCGGCTAACATTGAAAAATCAACATCTATTCCATATGCCCCAGTAAGGACTTAGAAACATATTTAGACATGCTTTTAGCATAGAAATCAATAACATGAATATTCTTAACTACTAGGAGTAGAATAAATTATGGAGCAATATCACGGTTATATTTCGTTACATGAAACATGTCAAAATAAAGAAATAATTTATCTTAACATACCTCGATTACCAACTCTTCTAATAATTTCTCAATTGGAAACATGGACTCCAACGGTTTGCTACCCGCTTTTGCTAACATTTGTTGCCCAAGTTAAAAACAATTTACGACCATTAATTTCCAAGGCAACACACAGCACATAAAACAATGGAAAGGGAGCAATTGATTTTCTAAGTGACCGACCGAAAAAAAAGGTTCTGCTTCTTTGGTTTTACCCAAATGAATTGAAGGCTCACAAATATAATCAAGTTGTTGAATTGTACAAAGACTTCCAAAGTCTTAATAATAAGTTCCCAACAAAGAGGCAATGATGCATAATCATTATGTCTCCATTAAGCCAAATTGTTGGCGATGGAGCATGCTCATTTAACGCCACCTTGCTTCTCACGCACGGTCACTTAATTAAATTAAGTGACCTGCCTCCGTATAATTTATCAATCACACACATAATTAATTTCGTGATCCCAATTCACTTAAATCCTAAAAATTCATAAGACCTTCATATACTCGATGTCATAATTTGTAATATGACACTAATCCATAATCTCTTTATGCACATACCAAATTTATTCCTGATCCCTGTCGTCACACTTGTTGTGTCCAAAATTATTTCGCGGTCTACTTCTTTTATATACTAATCTCATTATTAGCATACATAAATAACATAAATTTCAAAGTTCGGATCTTCTTGCACACGCTTAGCGATTCAAACCGTGACCCAAAATACGAGATGTTACAGTTAGGAAGACGCACAGAGTGGAGTGCTAGTTTGTGAGGGACCGTGGAGGCCAGATTTAGGTAACAAAGACAACCGAAAATTCGAAGGTGATCGTAGGAAGTGATCCGACGGAAGAGAATTTCGGTGGGTGTCCTATTTTGGATCGTGCGGGCAGGTAAGATGTTAAGAATGTGTTCTACCATTTTTAATGCATATACCCAAAAGGTAGGGGGAGAGACGCATGAAAAAGAAGGGTACGAATCATATTGTTAATGGTACAGAGAATTCTTTCGGCTTTACCATTTTGAGGGGAAGTATGGGGGCAGGAGAAACGAAAAACCATGTCATTAGCCGCACAAAAAATATGAAAAGGGGAGTTATTGAGCTCACGACCGTTATCACATTGAAACGTTTTCATATCTTTTTCAAATTGCGTTTTAACCAATATACGAAATTCAAGGAATTTGGAGTAAACTTGAGACTTAAGTTTAAGCGGATAGACCCAAAGGAAGTGAGAGAAGTCATCCAAAAATACCAAATAATATTTATGATCTAGATTGTTAGTTATAGGAGATGTCCATAAACCCGGATGAATAATATCAAATAGAGAGAAAGTAACACTTAAAGAAGACGTAAACGGAAGTCTGACATGTTTTCCTATATGACAAGAGGGCAATTATGGGCAATGTTCCCTTTATTATATTTAATTAAATTATGATTTCTAAGAAAATAAAAAATATGAGTTCCGTGATGTCCAAGTCTACTATGCCACGTTGAGGAGGAGATGACAACTAGAGATGTGGCAGGATTGACACTGGCTGCGGACGTGGATAGGAAAGGATAGAGCCCCCCCTCACTATTGCCCATTACAGAAAAACAAAACGGGTCAAAATTAATGAATACGAAATTGTCGGTGGCAAATTTTCTAACAGAAATTAGGTTCTTGATAATGTTAGGGGCATATAGGACGTTTTTAAGGGAGGAGTGGGGATGCGGTGGTGGGGTTAGTGTGTGAAAAACCCTTGAATTGGAATGCGATAACCATTTCTGACCATAATAGATTGAGGAGTATTTAAATTGTGCAGTTTAGGAAAATTACCAGAATTGTTGGTGAGGTGAGACGTGGCGTCCGTATCCATATACCACACATTATCGGGCTACTAAACTTTTAAAGAACCGAAAGTGAGGCCCAAATCTATTGCACTGAGACTGAACGGCTGCTGTGTAGTGTGCCTGGTGGCTGGACATGGGTTCGGTGGTGCTGGGCCGCCTGGTAGTGGGCCTCGGCAGTGGCCACTGTTACTGCTGGGCCTGGCCTGGAATGGGACCGGGTGACATTGCCCATTGTGGCTGGGCCGCGGTATTCTGACAAAATAAAAAATATGTAATTGACAGTGCCCACTATTGCTGCTGGGCCTTGCCTGTGAACTGGGTTGGTTGACGAGGCCCAGTGCCCAAACTGTTGCCAAGGACGTGGGCTGGCCCACTGAGTCGGGTACTAGGCATGCAGCTGATTATTTGTGACGCCGAGTGTTGAGAAAGAGGAAGCGGGTGAAGCTTTGTGAGCCGCGGGTAACACCATGAGGGTATCTGAAATTTAGTAGAGAAAAAAATGTAGAACTGCCGTTTATCAGCTGTATAGGGTAGTATATGAAGGCAGGGATGGGTTTGGCGATCGTGTTTACCACCTGCGAATAAACGGGAACGAATTGTCTCTGATCGCACTATGCACAACAATAAGAGACGGAGAATTCAGGAAGAAAGTTCTATTCTTAATTGGACGACAGAGAAAGGAGAAGAAGAAGGGACCAGAATTCACCAAAAACATGTCTTTGTCAGAAGTTCAGGAAAGTGAAGCAGTGAAGAAATCTGATCCACTTCAAACTGCAGGAAAATTTCGATCATCGATTTCAACGAACTGATCAGTGGATATATGTTTATTCCTGGTTAGAGACTCTAGACACATATGAGGTGGTTAAATCAAAAGAAATTATAGACTGGTTCTAATAACATGTAGAATAGTGTAATTCTCCTTGATGGAGTTCTCTTATTAATGTCATATATATAGAGTATACAATTGTAGTCCTAACAGAATTAGAATCGCTATTTTGCCTTAATTACAATTGTAATCCTAATAGAATTAGAATCTCTATTTTACCTTATTACACTAAATATTAATTACATAATATATTGTGAATATATATGAAATATATTCAGTATCATTAACGAAAGCCTATTCATGGTATTCTTGGAAAAGTTTCACTGCTTGTTGCTGTTGGTGACACGCACAAAAGGCTTAGGAATGTTTCACTATCACTAATCAGCACCATCAAGTAAAATCATGAGTTTATTAATGATGTGGAAAGATCAGCCCTTCAGATTCTTCCATCTTGGAAAGACAAAGAACAAGCATCTTCTGGGAGGAGTCAAGAAAGGTATTTCATCTAAAAATGTCCTAGCCCTTGGAAAAATTTATAATTTACATAGTGTAATTTAGCCTATTACAAAGTGTGTGAGAAACAAAGCTAGAATTTTGAATTATGAAAAAAGAGAGCTTATTGAGTTATGTATAAATTTTTATAAGTATTAACACAAAAATAAAGTTTAAGATAAAGTGATCAATAACCTAAATAAATGATAAGTAATTGATCAACTTCTTGAAGGGGAGTCTTGGAGTAACTGGTAAAGTTGCTGCCATGTGACCAGGGGGTCATGGGTTCAAGCCGTGGAAAAAGCCTCTTGCAGAAATGTGAGGTAAAACTGCGTACAATTGACCCTTGTGGTCCGGCCCTTTCCCGGACCCCGCGCATAGCGGGAACTTAGTACACCAGACTGCCCTTTTTTTTTATTGATCAACTTCTTATTGGAAAATAATGAAATTAACTTAAATAATCCTCCATTCAAAAAAATAATCGGCAGAATATAATTTATATATATTATATGTAAATATTTTAACGATAGGCCAAATGTATAACTTTCTTGATTTTTTATACTGTTAGTGCATGTGATTTAAACTCAGGTACTCAAACTAGTTTTGTGACATAATTTTTGTTTTTTCTTGTGTGGGCTTAATGGAGTTTTCATTCAATGTGATAGTGAAGCAAGTTCTTGGTTTAACTCCAAATGATCCACAAAGTGCAACAGTTCTTCAAGATTTTCTTGCATTCATGAGAGGCCTAATTTCTTTACCACTCTACATACCTGGAACTCCATATGCAAGAGCTGTGCAGGTTCACTAATTAAAGCATAGCATAGTTTATTATAAACTTTCATTTTTAGATATGCTTTTGTTGCAAAAAGATTAAAAGGTAGGCATGTGAAATTCAATTTTTTTTTCTTTACAGGCTAGAAGCAGAATATCGTCTACTATCAAAGCAATTATAGAGGAAAGAAGAAAGCATGCTTGTGGTGAATAGTAGAATGAAAAAGTTAGCTTTGTTCTTTGCTCCAAAAGGTGGAATCTCCCACCCCAGGAGCCCCCACACCCCGGTCCGACAGGTCTGTGAAGGAGGTAAATCATGGTGACTCAATTGATTTCAAAGGTTAGACCACTACCACGCTGCGCACAAGGGGCCCTCCTTTATTTCAAGAAGAAACCCCCACACTGCCGCTGACGGGATTCGATCCTTGGTCTTTGCTCCAAATATCCCCTTGAAACCAATTGAGTTAACTTTGTTCTTGATTCTCTACTTGGTGGTTATGAGACCACTTCACTACTTATGGCTATGGTTGTATTTTTTGTTGGTCAATCACAAAAGGCTCTTGATCAACTTAAAGTAATTACATATTTCTCTCTAAATTATCTTTACTTTGGTTCATATTAATTATTTGTCTTCTTGATGAATTGAATTTGTTTAGAAATATTTGACATTTTAGAAATATAAGAACTATTGTTCACCCAGTTTTACTGATCCAATTAGTAGAGTGATAATTAAATGAGAAGTTGAAGAATGAGATAAATGATGGAGCACTGCGAATATAATTAATAAGTAAATAAATAATACTTTATTTTATTAACTTAAATTTTTAGATAGATGAGAAGGTTACACTTTAATATGATATAGCATTACATGTCCTGAGTTCGATTCTCAATGCTATCTATTGAAAAAAAAAATCACTTGTTTGATTCACAAAAAAAGGATCTAGGTCCGCATGTGACGAGTGTTTTAAGAATATAATTAAATAAATAAAAGTGTGTTCTCTCTAGCGGTATAAATTTTTAGACGTGATAATCACACTTCAATCTAATAAATACGGGAGTATAATTTATAGATATACTCTTGTAATTAAGACTTCTAAAATAGAAAAGATTTACACAGATAAAATGGATGTAATATTTTATTGCTTGTTATTAGTATAATTGTCATATTTTTGACGTACCTTTTTTTATTTCTAAATTCTAATTACTAATAAATGATGTAGCAAGAGCATCATAACATACGAAGCACGAAGGAAAAGGAGGAATTATTGAATTGGGAAGATTACAAGAAGATGGACTTCATTCAAAAGGTTTGAGAGAATGCGCAGACTGCAATCATTACTGAATATTATTATAAATATATCTAGACTTTATTAGTATTATTTTTTTCTCATTTCTTTAACTGAATTTATTTTCTTATTAAATTCAGGTAATAAATGAAGCTCTCAGATATGGGAATGTTGTCAAATTTGTCCACCGAAAGGCCCTTAAAGATGTCAAATTTAGAGGTATCTGTTGACCTGTAATGGTCCAAATATTTTTAAAATGTTCATCCGTAATTATGCATGCATAAACTTTTCCCATAGTACAATTCTACTTTTTTTTTCAGATTTTAAATTGTTCTTGACATTTAAGAATGTTTTTAAAATGTGAAAATGTGAATGTAGATTATGTGATTCCAGCGGGCTGGAAGGTCCTACCAGTATTTAGTGCAGTTCATTTGGACTCATCAGTTCATGCCAATGCCCTCCAGTTTAATCCTTGGAGATGGGAGGTAATTAATTATATTTCTCTGCCTTTAATTTATATACACGGTTATTATAAAAAAGTTATACTATATGAAGTCACATTTATCTCCTATGATAAGTAATTTCTCAATATAATCATTTTAAGACTTAGTTGTAATCATCATTTAGATGATTTGATAGCGTAAATAATTCTTTGTACTTACAATATATATAATTGAAATACATATCGGGTTTAAGTTTTGTGCTATGAGGGTCTAATTTTTTTATAGAATCAGTTCTCATTATAAGGCAATTACAACTAAATCGACATGATAATATAAATCAATAACAGGTAAAAATGATGGTAACTAATACTCTAATATAATATCACATGTTAGACTACATGGATAGTATATGAAAATCTATACTATCAATACATATAACTTAAATTCAAAAGATTAATTTAATCTTAAGTCTTATGCACTAGTGAAATAATTATTTACACAAATCAAATTATTTTAAAGTTTAATTGCGAATAACTTTCTTTAATAAATAAAATAAATAGAAAGTAACATGTTTAAAATAAATAGAAAATGTTCAGCATATACTATAACTCAAATCTCATTTTGATATTTATCTTAGATTTTTATTAAAACCAACGCTGACATTGTGGGTCTTCAACGTCAATAATAGAAGAAACGTGATACTTATTTGTGAAAAAAGGTGATTAATTAGATAATAAGAAAATTTACTCCAAAATGACCTGTATCTACTTTGTGACAAGTGATTATGTCGTAACAATTGGTTAAATAATCCAATATGACCCTTTAAAAAATTAAGCCCCATATATCTCTCATCTTTTTTTCATTTTTTTCTTCTAAAGTAAGGCTCATTATCAATTTGTTAACTCCTTTTGTTTGCATTAAAATTAAATGCTTAGAGTGATGAGAAAATATGAAAGAAACTGACTCCATTTGGGGGAGGATCAAGGTGTTGGTGTTGCCCTGGATTTGAACTTGCAAAGGTTGAAGTAACTTTCTTCCTCCACCACCTCGTACAAAACTACAGGTTATTCTCTAATTTATAATTTGTTAGCACCTTTTTCTCGTGGTCAGTTATGTTTCATATATTATTTATGAATAATTTCCACCATCCTAGTCTTTTTTTAGTTTATTATTTGACTAAGTTATTCGGGAAGAAATAAGTATTTTTGAACAGTAACAGAAACTGTTTTCAATTTTTAATCAGAATTAGGACAAACTCACATATAAAAATTCATATTTAAAATCATTTCTCAAATGGTTTATCCAAACATATAAACTGCTACTCTTTTAAATACCTTTTTCAAAAAAACAAAAGATTTTTTTAAATAAGAAATATCTCGCAGCTTGGCTACACGTGCTATTGGTAACAAAAAATTATCTCATCTAACATATGATGGTTCTTTTTATTTTCTGTAATAATTAAAATTAAAATGTCATCAGATGTTTTAATTATTTATTGTTCTAAATATGGACACATGTTATGTAGATGGGACGTAGAAGAAGGAGAACAACCCATTGCATATCCCTATGTGGAGTTCAAAAATGGTTTGACAATCAGATTGCATCAAAATTCTACTTAGGCACCACATTATGATGGAAGTTCCAATAACAACATCAAAATCAGGAAGTCCAATGCTATGTCAGCCCATGAAGATCTCTTCCTTATAATTCAGATATCTGTTCTCCCTCGTACAGAAACAAAACAGGATTTCCTTTTCTTTTTTCCTTGTGTGTATGATCGGTATACATAATTCCACGGAGAAATTCCAATAATTTTTCTGCAGTTTCTTCATTTAATTTCCTGTAGTTTATATCATTTTTAATATTAAAGATCGGTAATAATGTCTCTGTGTTAGAAAAGACGGATATAGTTTGAAGTTAATGGATTTCTACAATAATTTCAAGTTAGGGGCTAGTGCTACTGGGTTTATGTGACTACGTAATCGTCCCTCTAAATCCGCCTTCGATGTTAGTCGAAGCAAATGATATGAAGTTAAAAGTTGTAGGGAAAATGATTTTTTTTGTCTGTAAATGAGTTGGTCATTCATCTACTTTTAATTGAAAACGTTTTCTAAGAAAAGAATTTTTGGTTGAAATGACTCATTTACAACAAAGAGATTACAATGCCATGTGATTGCAATCCATCATTAGATATTCATAATGATAAGCTAAGTACATTGCTAAGGATCAAAATTCTTTTTAATCTATTCAAATAGATTGTGGTTCTGGCTGTATTAACCGTATCTTTTGGCGTAACTGGTTATTCCTTACCTCGGGACCAAATTGGTTATTGGGCAGTGAAAATAGTAACAGGTGTCCCTGACGCTATTCCTGTAATAGGATCACCTTTGGTCGAATTATTGCGCGAAAGCGCTAGTGTGGGACAATCTACTTTGACGAGGAAAATGAACTGCATTAAACTTCATGTGTACATCGCACTTATGACATGTGAAAACTGAAAACCAATTGGTTATCTTCACATTGCATTGAATTGTAAACTAAGATTTTCACTAAGAACTACACATCCCTTTCTTCATTTTTTTGCTGGACTGGAGAAAAAAAATCAATGAACTAACTTGCAGTAATTACTTTAAAAAAACTAATAAACCTACCTAGGTACATTTTACTACAATTGGACTTCTAACATAGTGCTTACTATCTGACCAAATTAACTGGCCAAATAAATAATCCTTTGGTGCCTTAGATGCTTTAACCTTCAGTGTAAGCTTGAACGATTTCTCCTCACCAATATTCTTGAACTCAAGAACATTGGGCTCAACAACAGCAGAAATTCCAATGGGCCTGCGAATACGAGCTTTATACGTAGCTGGAGGCCCAACATTCTTCAAAGTTCTAGTAACAGTAACAGTAACAGAGCCATTGAGCTTAGGTACTGTGATTGAGGGTAAATTCATGTTAATGAAATTAACCGACGTGGGGCATTTGAAAGGGCCTTGTGTAAATGTCTTGATTTGAGTTTCATTGTAGCCTTGTGCACACAGAAAACTCAAATAATCGTCGATGGTCAAGTCATAGACCAAGCCAGGATCCATGGCACGGTTTGGCCTTACGTGCCCTGATCCATAAGCAAATGGACCGGTTTTGATGTGACTAGCATTCAACATTGGCTCTACAGCATTATCTCGCGTTCTTGCTGTACAACAAGAAAAATAACATAGCATCAGAACCAGAACAAGAACCAGGATAGTAATAAATTACGAACGTGTGTAATTGAAAGGGCATGGTTCTTACCAGTTGTCATAATTGCAGATTTGATAGCAGAAGGACTCCAAGTTGGGTGGAGAGTTTTTAAAAGGCCAACAATACCAGACACATGAGGGCATGACATAGAAGTGCCTGAAACTGAGTTAAAGTTAACACGGCGTTTATCAAAATCTTGATTTGTAGGACCTTCAGCTCCAGTATAGGCGGCGATTATACTCACTCCTGGAGCAGTGATATCAGGCTGCAAACATAATACCAGATAAATGACGCAAGAAATGGTGTTATTCTAATAATATCAAGACTAAAATGTTTAGTTTGTTGTAAAACCTTAAGAATCTCAGGTGTAACAGTGTTAGGCCCTATCGATGAAAATGCTGCCATGACCGGAGCTGGTTTTGTCCCTAATTGAGTTGTTGGATGTGATATGGAAGCTGTAGCTGCCCTGCTTAAAACATTTAAGTAACATAGTTAGACACTGTATTTACACTGTTAGTGTATACAAGTTAATTCCATCCATATATTGTTATACCTTGTTGAATCAAGATAAGCGAAGACATCAAGTCCATCAGTGTAACTGATTTGCGTAGCTGGTAAGACGTGAGGATCAGCAATAATTTCATTACCAGACGCATAATCGTTGGCTAGAACAATTCCAACTGCACCTGTTGAAAGAGCTTGCTGGCCCTTGTCAACCCTTGCATTACCTCCTCTTAGGCAAACTAAAATAGTTCCCTTTACCTTCTTAGGGTCCAATGCACCAGCTTTGCATAGTTGGCTGCATAAGAACATAGAAATAAGTAAATCTTAACCAAACAAAATGTAAAATTTGTTAGTGTTAAGAACTAGGGAAGTAAGATGATTATACTTACGCGTCTTCGGTTGAAGCATGTTGAGCTTTTGCTGAAGCAGCACTAATGATGGGGAAGAACTTGCCTTTGGGCAGTGCTTCAACTGAAAGGCTTTCTCCCTATCAACATTTCATTTAGTAAAATCAATACAACAATATAAATCTCCAGTGGTTAAGCGAAATTTTTTTTTAGCAAGAAGATTCAACAATGCAAGAATGTCACACCTGGAATTTAACAATTTATATACATACAATAAAGTAGTATAATTTTCTGACAAAGGAAAAGAATCTTACTTTGTAACGCTTGTTGTTTCCAAGGGTGACATAGCTAGGAAACTGACGATCCATAGTACTCGCCCCAACAGTGATAAGCCAAGGTGCAACATTAGAAACCGTACCAACACCAGGACCAGAGTTACCAGCGGATGTGACCACAACAATTCCATGCTTAACAGCATGAAATGAACCAATAGCAACACTGTCATTGGCATATGCTGCTGCTTGTCCTCCTAGTGACACTGAAAGCACGTCCACGCCGTCATGAATTGCCATATCAAATGCAGCCAAGATATCTGCATCAAAGCATTCATTGCCCATAATTGGAGTCCAGCAAACTTTGTAAGCTGCTACTCTTGCTTTTGGTGATCCACCCTTTGCTGTCCCGTTTCCATATCCGAAAACACTTGATCCCTTAACAAAGTTTCCACCGGCTGTGGACAACGTGTGAGAACCGTGTCCATCGGTGTCTCGTGGTGTGTTGAAGGTTGAATTGAGAGATCCTGCTAGAGTAGAGTACCCTTTGTTGAAGTACCTTGCTCCAATCAGCTTCCTTTATTAAAGTGGATAAACTTCAATGTCAAAATCTTCATTCCGATACTAAAATATTGTTGAATTCATATACTAAACAGATGTACATTCTTCCTTACTTATCATCAGAAGAAGAATTGAGTAAAAATTATGCTACATTCTGAAAAAATTAAACTAACATCGAAGAGAAGCAAATGAAAGGCTTTTATAAAACTTCTCATAGAATCAAGAATGAAGTTTTCATTCAGTACATGCCAGATCATGAATTAGTAAGGTCACTTAGGAAACAGATCAACAATCACTTTAGAATTCACTTATCTTGTCCAATAATTACAAACTATTAAAGGAAATAAAGAAAGATGTATGGTTTAAATTTCAAAGAGGTACACATTTCTAAAGTGCAAAGATGTGAAGATAAGGTGCTAAAACAAGTGGACATAGGGAGGGATATAGAGTACCTATTGCAATGAAAGGTGGGATCAGAATCACTTTGACAAATTCCTCTCCACTTTGATGGAATTGGTCCCAATCCTTCATCACTAAAGCTTTCTGATTCAGGCCAGGCACCTGGTCCACAACCCCATCAGACAAAAAGTTAAGAGCAATTGAGGAAAACAGCAAATGTCATAATGTAACAAAGAACACGAACTCTTACTGTTACTTCTGTTCATCAACAAAAATAGCATGAACATGAGCTGTTAAAGGGGAAAAGGTTATATGGGAATTGTGAATTGCAAAAGGCTGACTAATTAAGACAAAGAAAAAAGGATGAAATCATCCATTTTTTGAGGTAAGGGCATCAGAACCTAAGCCCTTCTTACATGTTCTGTCAACTTGTTGTATTCTTTCAGTATAGCACCATTCACTGTCCGTGGCGGAGTCAAAATCCTCACCAAAAAAATTCAAAATAAAAAAAAGTAAATAATTGAACATGAAAAAAATATTCAAGTTCCTCAACTGTTATGAATATTACTCTTCTATCCCAATTTATATGACACACTTTCTTTTTAGTCAGTTCCTCAACTATTATGAATATTACTCTTCTATCCGAATTTATATGACACACTTTCTTTTTAGTTAGTTTAAAAAATAATGACGCGTTTTCTTATTTGACAATAATTTAACTTTAAACTTTAATTCTTACGTTTAACGAGATGATCTATAACCACATAAATATTTTTTAGCTTGTTTTAGATCACAAAATTCAAAAGTTTTCTTTTATTTCTTAAATTCGTGCCGAATCAAACTACATCCTATAAATTGGGACGGAGGGAATATTTACAAAATAAATGCAGGAATTAAGCTTCAAGATTGACTGAGTAGCTTCCCAACGTGACTTTGCTTAGAGTTGCACAGAAAGCAAAATGACTTTTTGATGTTCAGACAACAAGAATACTAATTGCAATTCTAAATAAAATATACTTTAATTGACCCCACCAACCCAAAAACCCAGAATCCTACGAATTACTTTTGTTCTAGTATTAAGTTGAACAATTCTGAATAAAATAATTCGACTTATACAACGATTACTCCTTCAACTGCTGAAAGCTGCAGAAAGTGTTGATAAAAGAAGCTTCTTCAAATAGATAAATATTTTGGTATATGTGAAAGTGGGTTGGCCAAGGCAGGGAGATTAATGAGATCTTGAAATATCAATAAACAATTCAACTACGTACTATAGTTTATTGTTATCAAGATCAAATCACACAAGTTTCCAACGAGGTTTTTATCACAATTATGGGATCACAAAAGAACACATCTTTACATCAACAAAGTCAATGATCTAATTCCTAACTTATTGCAAGCTCAATTTTCTTCACATGCCTCTATTGTTGACAAACAGTAACTAATAGTCTGTTTGGCAAGCTTTAGCAAGTAAAAGTGCTTATTTTTTTAATAAAAATACTTCTTTTAGAGAGTTCATGCATTTGGTTAAGTTTAGGAAAAGAATAAGTGTTTTTGAGTAGTAGCAAAATTTATTTTTCAAAAGTTGAACAAAGTAGCTTTTTCGCAGAAGCATTTTTGTAACTTTGATCGAGCACAAATTAATGTTGTAATATTGGCAATTTTTTTTTTAAATTGATTAGACAAATCCAAATTGTTAATATGTAAAAGTGCATTTTCGTTCAAAATGAACATATTTTGAAAGCTTGACAAAAATGCTACTACTAGAAAGGGTTTGAAAATATTGCAGAATAACTTTCAAACATGAAAAAGACTTCAAGTTTGGATCTGTACTGTTATCAATTGGATGTAAAATAGTGAATTAGAAAAGAATTACCAGTATCAAGATTGCCAATGATGGTATCTTCTCCAAATCTTGCCTTATTCCATATTGAACTTGGATGAATAACTCCATCATTATTCTCCAACCCCAAGAAGTTCCATGATCTTGTTGTGTGTAATTTTCTTCCCCTGTTTTCAAATACTGATACTACCTGGGGATGATCTGCCACAAAAAATAGTTCACATTAACAACATTATATGACTGAAGACATCCTTAATCAGAGGTTTCGTATTTAAACAAAATGGAAAAACTACTCATAATGTGAGTCTTATGTGGTCTGAATTTGAATTAGTCGGACCAGTAAACTTTACTAGAAGACTTAAGGTCTCGAGTTCAAGCCATAGCCCTAGTAGTGAGCCTTACTTGGCATGAATCCGAAACAGAAGACAACTACAACATTATAGAAAAGACCAAGACAATCCCAAATTGCTTACTTGAAATTTCTGCTGCTTCTTCATCCTCAAGCATGGCAGAAAAGCCATTGATGTGTTTAGTGTAAGAGTAGAAAATTGCTTCCTTTGCCTTCTGAGTGCTGTAATTGAGATTTTCAAACGTGTAAGACTTTGGAATTCACATAAATAATACATATGACTTAATGAAAAGCATTACATAATTAAGTACTTAATTACCTTCCCAAGTAAGATCCAAGAAACTCATGATGTGAATCTCTTACTCTATCATAATCAATGGATGACACTTCTTTTCCATGTGAATGAGCACCCATGTACACCACATATGACTACACACAAATCAAATTCACTAATTATTTTTTTAAAAAAATACTACTCTAAATGCTTAAACAATGAATGAATACAAGAACTTAAAAAGAATCATGCTTAATTACCTTTTTTATGGCAAATGTGGGACTAAGCAATAACATAAAAAGAACGGAAAGTAGACATAAGGAGGCAGAGTTTTCTCCCATTGTTATCTTCATGTTCTTTTTTCTCAGTCCTTTCACTCTCAATACACACAGTCTCTATTTAAAGAGAACTCTTGAGTTGTAGTTGTAGTTGTAGTTGACCTTTCAATTAATTATTTTATACATAAAAAGATAATGAATCTTGTTCTTTTCTTATTTTTTTATTAGTGGGAAATGTATCCATTTATTGCATGGCTTAAATTCGAAGATTTCACGGCTTGTATCTAGATCCAATAATGTATAAGCAAGCTTTTTAAGTATTTTAATTCTGTTCTTCCCAAATTAATCATTCTATGAATATGTTTTACATTAGTGCTAGCCTTTTCGAGTTCCTTTTTCAAATTTGTTGAAAGTTAATTACTAGTATGTGAAATTCTTTGAATAAAGCCATCCCCATTATTGGTAAATATGAAATGAGTATGGGACCAGTAAAAAGAAGTGACTACTTAAAATAATAGAGGCTGCTTTGACGTTTTTTCCCCCTAACAGATGTACCCAAAGGGACACTAGTAAAGACCAAAATTTTCGTCATTTAAAAAAAATTAAAAATTGAGATGATTTTTCAAATGACCAATGGATTGTTTTTTCTTTTTCCTTCTAGATTGTAATTGGCCGATTTTTGTTGATTCGGATGATCACAATCAAGAAGAATTCGGGATACGATTCTGGACTCTATCTATGAACAAAGTAGAATCCTTAGTGCAACTTACTACCTTACTCCATCCCTAAATATAGAAAAAACCTAAATTATATTATACAAAAGATAATTATGTACACAAAGAAAGGCAAGCATATCATTATTTTACATTGAATAACAATATCAAGTCACCCAAATGATAGCTTTAAATTATATGCATCTTTTGTGTAAGAATATTTTTAACTATAAAGTTATCCAAACGATATCTACAGGTATTCTTGGTGAGACAAAGTTGACTCAGTGGAGTAAAATTTCTAATAGTGACAATGTATATATTTGTTCTTGATAATCATATGTCCGCGCATAGCGAAAGCTTAGTACATTGGGTTGCTTCTTTTTTTAGATAACCATATGTCTGATACTTATTGTTCTGATCCATATTTGTGTCAAGATAATAATAAAGTGTCACACTATCAATGGCAAAATTAGAAATTTCATTAAGGATGTTCGAGATTTAATATATATGTATAAAAAGTAATTATTAACATATATATTCAGTATAATTTTTTGACAAATAGCATTGAAGTGACCACCGTTGTCCATTAACACTACAATACATAGAAGCACAAGATTCAATTTCTAGAGAATCGTTTTTTTTCCTTCTCTCTTATCTTGGCCTCTTCTTCTAAGAAATTAAGCAGTGTCCTTACCTTAATAAACCTATCATTACGCGTAAAGTGTAACAGGAAAATAGGAGGAAATAAAACTTACTCCTCCCTCCGTTCCATAATAATAGTGTTTTAACTTATGCACACTTTTTAAAACTTAGTTATTTAATGATTTTTGATTATGTAAATAAAGGTAATTTTGGAAGAATAAAATCAATTTCTTCTTGAAATTCTAAAACCTTAGGCCTTTTAATTTTTTACAAAATAAGTGGTAGTTCAGAATTTTAAGAATATTTTGGACAAATTCTTTCAAAATTGCTCTTGTTTAAATAATCAACATTCATTAACTACATTTTCTTTTTCTAGGAATTTAATTATGAAGTCTAATATATTGTTAAGTGTTTCACTTGAGGTTTTTATGATACCCTCGTTAATGATCACCTATTAATATTCAAATTTCAATATCCATTGTCAACTTAGTAAGTGGTAAAAATTGATTAGGGGTAAATTAGTAAAAATACTTTTAATTATTTAAGAGTGGACACTTTTTTAAGAGGTGTGCACACGCTAAAAGAATCACTTATTATAAAATAAAATGATTATTTTAAAATAAAATAAAAAATTTAAAACATTACTTATTTAGGAACTAAGAGAATATCAATTTATTATTGAGGGTGAAAGAAATATATATTGCTTTATTTTCGGCGGGTTTTAAGGAGCATATCCGAACAGAGCAGTGCTACAATTGTATTTTGTCCCCGTAATGTCTGCTGACCAATCAACTTGACAGTTGGATGGAAGAGAGAATAAACTTATTGAAGTGTGAAAAGAGCAGCTAATTTTGAGACATCTACATTTGACTGAACCGCGGCCGGAGATCCTAGACCCGATCCGAATCAGGTGAATCTAAATTCGTTTTATAGGATATAGATCTACAAAATTTGAACCCGACGGATTCGGATCGGAACCAGATCCATTTCTGACGGATCAGATTTGGATATGGATCTTGTATTTGAGATCCGTATCCGGTCCAGATCCGACCCGTGAATTCATTTTTTTATTAAATATATTCATAACCTAGAATGTAATTTTATAAGTATTTTCTTAAAAATTTTCATAATTTCTGATATGTAAATGATATGTTTAATCATAAATATTTATTGAGATGAATTTTTTTAGTTATCTTTTTTTAAAAAGTAATATTTTTTCATATTGGAGAGTGATCAAAATATGTTCCTAATAAATAACAATTGAGTTGTAGAACGGTAAAAGATGTGATTACTAGTTTTTGTCACATATATATGTCTAGAAGTTGGTTTGCAGAAATTAAAAATTGTCTCGTACTATGCGACTAAAAAGACTTCCTTCTCTTTTAACTTGTGGCATTTAAGTGTTTAATTAAAGACTGATCCTTACTAAAAAATTAGTAGCACATTAAATAAATTAGCAGGCTGGATGACATACAATTGGTAAGCAAAGATGTCTTCATATATAATCAAGTAAGAAAAATAAAATTCTAAAGACTTAAAGGAAATAACAAAATCCAGTAGAGAGTTGTAACTACTCTCTTATTTTAGCTCTTTCAGCTCTCTTCTCCCAACAAAAAGTTGTTTCCCGATCATACCACCGAGCCGGTCGTCTCTTGGTTTATTCCTGCACTTGTAATTTTTGCTGTCATTGAATTTTAAGCTATTGCAATATATAGGTTATTTCACAAAACAATTAAGAAAAATAAGTCACATGTGATCAATGAGGTTATTATTTTGTTTAACATGGTCGTAGAGTATGGAGTGACCTAGAGGTGCTAATTGACTACTGTTACTTCATGTTTTGATGTAATTTATTTGAGTATTGACCTTTCCTCAAAAGTAAAAGCAAAATATCAAATCTATCTCAAGCAAACGGAGAATTAGACATGTCTTGGAATGACCAAAGATGAACTTACATGTCTTAGAATTAGACATGTTAAAGGACAATATACTTTTTTCTTAAATCTGTCCATGAATTTTGTAAACTTTAATTTGTTTTCTTGTGTTTTTCTAGCATAGGTTGATTGAATGAACTCAATCATTTTTTTTTCAATAAGATTGGATTTTATTTTGTCAAAAAAGTTTTAACAGGTGAGAATATTATTCAAGATAATTTTTTTTACATGTGGATCCAGATTTGATCCGTGGACCCGGTGGATTCGATGGATCCAGATTTGGATATGATTTTTATGGACTCGATGGATCTGAATCCAGGTATGAAAAACGGATCTGGATCTGGATCTAATAGGATCCGGTCTAGATCCGATCCGTTGCCATCCCTAACCGCGACACCTTTCTACGACGGTTTAAGTCCACCATTTATTGGAACATGGCCCACATAAGCTACTTAGTTTTTCGTACATTATAGGAAGATGAGCAGTGACTGAATCAAGATTTTTATCAAACAGGTTTAAAAATATAAAAAGTAAAGCACGAAAAAATCAAGGAAATTTTATATTTATTATAGATATAGATAAAAATTAAGTTCGAATGAATCCCTTGACCCAACCTAGCCATGCCCCTGAAGACGAGATATCTGTTTGGACGGGTTAATGGATGGTTAAAAGGGTGAATTACTTAGGTTGGTGTGATCTCTATTGCACTTGAAAGAAGTCCGCATTTAAAGTGGCTAGTCTAGAGTGTCCACATAAAGTCAGCTCGAGTGGTCGAGCCTAGATCATAATTTGTGATAGAACCGAGCTCATAATTCGTGATAGCCGCTTGCTTTACAAAAAAGTATATAATACAGTCAAACATCTCTATAATAATTGTGTTTGTCCGAATATTTTATGACTGTTATAGTGAGGTATTGTTATATATGTATACTGTCATTTGATGTTTAGATCTCATTTAACTGTTATAAACAAAAACATGCAACCAATTTTTTCTGTACTTTTTATGTTATAAATGAAAATAATTTACTTGTTAATTGTAAAATCTCAATTGATTTTCATATCTCGTTAATTAAAAATTGAAAAGACTAATAATTTACTAATAAATTTATAATTAGTTGTACCATAAAAATGAATTAAAATATAAGAAATATATGCATTTAACATTAATTAAGAATTTAAATATGACAAGTTTGACGTAAGAATTCTATCATTGTAGGTTGTTTCATAAATTTCAGTCTCTTAGTGATAATAGTATGCTTGAATTCCAGTTTCCTAACATCCATTGCTTGATTGTTGTTATGAGATTGGATTTGGGCTATAAGTGCATGACATTTACTATGTGCATCACATAATGATGATTATCATAAATATTTTAATAAATTATTTGTACACATAATATATTTCTTATAAAATATTATTACACAAATTTCAGTATGACTGTTACAGAGATGTAATTTTACAAAGAATGTACCGCTATAATGAATGACATTGTTGTTATAGGTAGAATGTTGTTAAAATATAACATGAAAAACCGGTTCCGAAATTTTTTTGGTTGTTATAAGGAATGCCAACTATAGAGAGGTTTGTCTTGAGCCGAGGGTCTCTCAAAAACAGCCGCTCTACCTACCAAGGTAGAGGTAAGGTCTGCGTACTCTACCCTCCCCAGACCCCATGTTGTGGAATTTCACTGGGTATGTTGTTGTTGTACCAATCAGTAAATTGAACAAAATGATATAATCAACTTATCAGATTAAATAGATGTGTCGTGGCAAGCCACTATCTTGAAAGTGATTTCAGCCCGAGTCCGGTGCAAATCATTAAGGTCGGTCAATCCCCAAGGTTCCACAACTCTTCCAAACACGTGCTTTCGTGGCTAAAAGTTGGACGTTGTACAAAATCAATTGCCCAGAAATTCACGAAGAAAGGAAGCCAAGGAAGAATAGAGTATTTGAGATAATAAGAGAATTGGTGTGTATTTAGTTCACAAATGATGCTCCTTAAATAGGTGCATCGTCTACGTTCTCATCCATCAAATTAATGTAAGAGGTCAAATGAAGTTAACTTATAGAATATTTATCAAATATTCTTACATTAATTGTATATCTCTTATTTTAGGTAGAATTGTATTTCTATTATAATTAGTTCTCCTATTTTAGATAGAATTATATTTCCTATTATAATTAGGTTGATTAGTTACTTAGTTTAGATATTCTTGTACTACTGTATTTATTGTACATTATTGATCAATAAAATGAAGGAACATATTCTTTTATTAACGTTTTTAAAGAGCATCATCTACGTTCTCATCCATCAGATTAATGTATAGCTGGCCAGTGGGCCGGGCTCGGGTCTGGCGGACCGGGTTTGGCGGGGTCGGGGCGGGACGGGTGAAGGGGGCGGGATCGGGGCTGGCGGGGTGGGGCTTGGCGGGATTTGCCGAAGTCCCGCCCCGATCCCGATCCCGTCGGAATCGGGTCGGGGCCGGGGCTGGATCGGTTTCGGGTTCCGGCGGGTTTTCCTTTTTTTTTTAATAACATATGTATAAAAAAAACTCAATAATTAAATATTAAACAAGACAAGATAGTGTAATAAAAAATCCCAAGGCTGTTTTTGTGCTTCTTATATTATTTAATAGACATATGATTTTTTTGTAATACAAATACAATTGTCGAAATTGCAACTTTGTGGTGTTGTCCAAAAGTTGCAAATTATATAATAAAATTGCAATTAAAAAAATTACATTTTAAAAAAAAACTGTTCTAATTTCTTGATAATTTCCTGTGGTTCTTCGGTTGGAATTGATATTTGTTGGTCAAATTGATCCACGTCGCTTCCACCACATTCGGATAAGATTTCGTTGTAGTTTTCGTCTTCTTTTTGGTTGACCGCACCTTCTCCGCTCCGTTCGTATCCAATCTTTGAATAATACTGCATTTTCCAAGCTGTCTCTGGCTAATGAGTGTCTGTGGTGTCCTATTTGATATCTGCCGGCAGAAAAACGCTTTCAGACGCAGTTGATGAAGCTTGAATGTACTAAACATCTCGAGCCATCATTGAAAGTGTCGGAAAGGTCTTCTCATTCCCCCTCCAGTATTTCAGCAAGTCTTCATGTCCATCTTCATTGATAACTTCTTGGTACGGTACAGAACCCTGCAAAACAAAAATATCAAACTCGCTAATTTGGTTAGTAGCGGTACGACCGTACATTATATTTCTGAGGCTTTCAATACTAGTCGCAAAAACAACATGTCTTTTGTGAGGTTGTGTTGAAGATGAAGAATATGGCATGGAAGCCGGTAGGTTACTAGCACTTTCTTGTTGGTAAAACCTATATATTTTTTTGCATTGGTCTTCTATGCTAGACAACACTTCTTCTTTAGTTTGTTCAATAGGTGGTGGGTGATTTGAATTTTTTGGACTTGGAGGTGGTAGTACTTCTATACAATCGTAAATACTTTCAATAAGTGATTTAGTACTGTCTATTTTAATAGTCGGATTTAATACAACATCAATAATATAAATAGTGGAAATAGGAATAAAATATTTTTTTATTTTGTTAAACATTTTTTTAATAGCTGCAATATAAGCTGGTTTTTTCATATATTCACTAAGTAATAAAAATATTAGAGTTATATAAAACAACATAGTTGAAATAGTAGGATAATATATACCGAAAAATTCTTTTGTTGCTTGAAAAAATTTCTCTAAAAATACAATAAGTTCATAATTTTTTACCCAATCACTATCTACAACCATATCAGCTGGATTTTGATTATGAGAGTAAAAAAATAAAGTTATATGTTTTCTATAGTCATAAGCAACAAGTAGTTGCTCGTATAAAGAATTCCATCTAGTGGATACTTCTTTTGGAATTTTTCTATAAGGTAGTCCACAATCGTGACAAGTTTTTTTATATTCTTTTCTTCATTGTACTCTATTACTTTTAAAAATAAAGTTTATAGCAAATTGTATTTTACTAAGAATGTCTTCAAAAAATGATAGACCATCCTTTACAATTAAGTTATATATATGGCACGCACATTTTATATGAAAATGATCTGGAAAAGATTGAGTTAAACTATTTTTTAAAATTGTAATAGCGTAATTGTTAGAAGAAGTGTTATCTAATGTAATAGTTATAATTTTATCAGTTATTCCGTAATAATGGCATATTTGATAAATATTTTCTGCAATAAAAGTACCAGTGTGCCTATCATCTATATATCTATACGCTAAGATACGTTTTTGCATAAACCATTTACAATCTATCCAATGACAAGTTACCGTTAAATAATCATGGCCGTTAGTACTACGACCTATATCAGACGTGATAGATACTTTGCCATTAAAATGATATAATGAATAACGTAAATATTGTTGATATTCATGTGCGAATTTAAATACATCTCTCTTAATAGTTGATCTAGGAAAACCGTTAAAAGCAGGATTATATTTCTCTCTAATGTAATGAATAAAACCGGGAGATGAAGGAAATGAAAAAGGCAAACCCTCCACATCAACTAATTTTGATATTGATTCCCTATCTCTATGTTTATTGTATTTAAGGCCTACAATTCCCCCCGTCATAGGGTTAATTTGACCCTGTACTTGGTCCGGGACAGTATCAGTATGTGAACCTTGTCCCGATGGAGCGGGCGTTTGAACACCCGGTTTTGAAGCCTGGTATTGGGTATACCTAGCTGAATGAGCACTTACTACGTGTCTAATTAAACCCCCCATCCCACCGTGACCTTTTCCACTTTTAAATTTTAAAACATTTTTACAAATTTTACATCTAGCTACTTGATTCTCTATGTCCCTATCAAAAAATATCCATGCATCTGATTTTAATGGTCAGTTTGCTGGACCTCGTCTCATACTAGGGGGAATATGAGACATTTCAGTTGAAGGTGCACTAGTGGGTGTGTTGTCATCAACATTAGTGGGTGTATTATCTAGATCATCGTCTAAATTAAAGTCTTCTTGAGTTCCAGAAAATAGCTCATCGTCTAAATCTAATGGTATTGTAGGAAAATGTTGAGTATGAACAAAATTATCATGTGTAGGAATAGGATGACTAGAAGAAGTACCCTTGCCCTTGTTGCCCCTACTAGAAGAAGCACCATTACCCTTAAACATACCTCTTAATCCTTCCATTTTAATTATGATAATAAATAATTAAAGATAATAAAATTAAGTGAGCTAAATAAAATAAACAGACAATAATAATTTAATGAAGGAACGAATGTACCAAACGCCGACGTAACGTCGACGTGTAATCGAGAGGTTGAAAATTGAAACTTTGCTCGATGGAAGATGCTCAAGCTAGTTGCCAACTTCACTCCCAATTCCCAAATGAATAAATAAAATTGAATATTTAGTAAACAATGTAGACTTGTAGAGAGATAGATTGAGAGATTGTAGGAATATTTGTGAGAATGATGAAGAGAAAATGAGTTATTTATAGTTGGAAATTGGGTTAAAGTATAAATATAATAATTTATGGATTAAAAATAAATATTAAGGGGTAGGGGGGTTGGGGGAGGCCAAAAATGGCCGTTGCACAACGACCAAAATCTAAAATGGTCGTTGGTGCAACGGTTATTTTTCCAAATGGGTGGGGGGGGGGGGGTACGGGCGGGCTCGGGATCGGGTCAGGATTGGCGAGAATGGGGCGGGCCGGGATGGGTCGGGACGAGACATTGTCCCATCCCGGTTCGAGTCCCGCTACCGATTTGTTTTTAACTAATCGGGTTTGGGGCGATGTCGGGGCCGGACCGGGCCGACCCGGGCCACTGGCTAGCTTTAGATTAATGTAAGAGGTCAAATGAGGTTAAGTAATGAAACGTTATACTTGCTTTAATGATAAATTGTCATAAAGACAAGTAACTTCAAATCTTCTGAAAAGCCAATCTTTTCATTGTTGAAGTTACAAACTCATAAACCGTCATTTGAATGAATGTGATTTTTGCTTTACATTTTTATGCATTTAATAATAAATGCCACAGTATATAATATAATTTTTTATGTGCAGACTTATGATTATACACTGTACTATTTTTCAATTGATACGTAAATGTAAGATGATATTAATCTTCCTTAGAAAATCTTTCTCATTAATATCAATATATACAGTGTACAATATACAATTCTAATCACCATACAAGAGGAATCCTAATCACCATACAAAAGGAATCTTAATCTAATAATGGGTAGGGATTGTAGTGTTATACTTGTACACGTTTACACACCCCCTCAGTCGGAGCGGAAGGAGGCCTAACACTAAGACTGAATCTGAAATCAAGGAACAACTATCTTGGGAGGCCCTTCGTGAAAAAATATCCGCGTATTGATATGAGGAAGGCACATGCAATACCTTAATATGCATGAGAGCAACCTTCTCGCGAACAAAGTGGATGTCCATCTCAACATGCTTGGTTCGCTGATGCTGAACCGGATTGTGAGACAGGTATATGGCGGATATGTTATCACAGTAGACCAGAGACGCTTTACGTAAAGGACACTGAAGCTCCAAGAGAAGGTTTCAGAGCCAACAGATCTCAGCAACAACATTAGCAACTCCTCTATACTCAGCTGCTACACTCGAACGAGATAATGTGGCTTGTCGTTTGGCAGACCAAGAGATGAGATTATCACCCAAAAACACACAGTAGCCGGATGTAGAGCGGCGGGTGTCTGGACAACCTGCCCAATATGCATCGGTGTACGATAATAGCGAGTTCGGTGCGGAGGGGTATAAGTGTAGTTCATAATCGAGTGTGCCCTTAACATATCGAATGATACGTTTGAGTGTAGTAAAATGAGGTTCCCTGGGGGCATGCATAAACAAGCATACCTGCTGAACAACACAGGCAATGTTAGGCCTGGTGAAGGTGAGATACTGAAGTGCACCTGCAAGACTCCGATACATAGTAGGATCAGTCATTGGAGTACTGACCATTGCACTAAGTTTGGATTTAGAATCAACTGGAGTGGCCATAATTTTGCAATTGTCCATCTTAGCCCTGTGCACGATCTCCTCTGCATACTTACGCTGGCAAAGAAACATACAATCAACGGATCTAATGACTGAGATCCCAAAAAATAGCTCAACTTTCCCAAATCAGTTATGGCAAATTCAGACTTGAGCCATGCAATAATATCATCTTTCAACACAGCAGTAGAGGTAGTAAGAACAATGTTATCTACATATAAAAGTAAATAAGTAGTATCACGGTCTCGATGTAAAGTAAAGAGAGAGGTATCACATCTGTTGCATGTAAACCCGAGACGTATAATGAACTGTGCAAAATGATCATACCATGCTTTGGGGCCTGTTTTAAGCCATAGAGTGACTTACGAAGATGACACACATAATGTGGGGCTGCTGGGTGGACAAAACCAGACGGCTGGTGCATGTAGACAATTTATCGTAAATCCCCATGAAGAAAAGTATTCTTCACATCTAGCTGATGAATCGGCCAATGCTTTTCCATAGCAATGCTTAGAACTGTGCGGATGGTGGCCGGTTTAACAACCGGACTGAATGTCTCACCACAATCAATGCCCTCATGCTGGTTAGTACCATTTGCCACTAGTCTTGCCTTATATCTTTCTAAGTCACCACTATCCCTGAACTTATGACAAAAAAGCCACATGCAACAGATCACATTCATCTCCTTTGGTCGAGGAACCAAGTCCCAAGTATGTTGTTTCGTTAAAGCATTAAACTCCTCACACATGGCCGCATTCCAATTCGGGTCTAGTTTGGCTAATTTAGGGCTTTTTGGTATAGGTGAAATTGGACTTTGGGTTTGAAAATCCCGTGTTGGGCACGGGTTTCTATCCAGTGTGTGGGCGCTGGCTGGGTAAAGGTATTGGTCGACTGGTTGGGTGGACTGGGTGACGATAAATTCGGGTGTAGTGCATGTTGTATTGTCGGGACTGGGTTTCTGTCGAGGGTGGCTGTCGGGTGGTGTGGAATAGTGACAGTGTTTGGGGTTGGAGTCAAGTGGGTTTGGTCGTTGGTTGCCGGTGAACTGTGGTAGGGAGTTGTGGGGATTCTCGGTATGCCGAAAATTGAGGAGGTTTGTAGGGTAGGGTACGATGTCGGTGGTTTATTAGGTCCGGTATCTAGGTTTTCTGGGTGGTGGTAGATGGCCGGTCTGTGGTCGGCATGGTGGTGAGACTGTTGGGACGGCATAATGGATAAGACGGTGATCGGTGAGTTGATGGAACTTGGAGGCAGAGTTGTGCTAGAGGTGGAAATAAGCGGCGACGGGGGGGGGGGGGGATGCCGGTGGCATGGATGCCGACGACATGTGATGTATGGTGGCATATGGAAGTGGTGTCAGTCGGGCACAGTTCCCGAAGAAGGATAGGAAAGAGAGTTGATTCATCTAAAAATTCGTAATCCAGTTTTTGAAAATTTTGGATGTTGGAAAAGGGGAATTGCGTCTCATCAAAAGTGACGTGACACAAGACGTGAATTTAACGAGTGTATAAGTCATAGCTTAGATAGCCCCTATGGTTCGACGGGAAACTTAAGAAGACACACATAGTGGTGCGGGGAGCTAATTTGTGAGAGGCTGTAGAAGAGATATTAGGAAAACATAGGCAACCAAATATTTGTAGGTGATCATAGGAGGGAACCCTACGGTGTAAAATTTTGGTTGGAGTCATGTTATAGAGGGTACCAGTGGGTAAAATATTAAGGATGTATTATACCATTTTGACCGCATAAATACAAAAGGATGGAGGGAGAGAGGCATGAAACAAAAAAGTGTGGACCATGTTATTTATTGTACGGATGAGACGTTCGGCTTTGCCATTTTGAGGGGACGTGTGGGGACATGAAAATCGGAAGACCGTGCAATTATTATTGCAGAATTTTTGAAATGCGGAGTTGTTAAATTCACGGCCATTGTCACATTGGAAAAATTTAATGACGCGTTCGAATTGCGTTTTGATAAATGTGCAAATGCAAGAAATTTGGCAAAAACTTCGGACTAAAATTTTAATGGGTAGATCCAAAGAAAGTGAGAGTAGTCATCTAATAACACGAGATAATATTTATGACCTAGGAAGCTGGTAACGGGGGAAGTCCATAAATCAGCATGAATGATATCAAATGGAGCAAACGTAATACTAACTGAAGAATTAAACGGAAGACGAACATGTTTTCCTAATTGACAGGAAATGCATGTATGGGCAAGTTTCCCATTACATTGAATAAAATTATTACTTTTAAGAAAATGAAAAACAGGAGCTCCTGGGTGTCCGAGCCTATTGTGCCAAATTGACAGAGATAGAGCAGCTAGGGTAGTGTGTGGGCGGGAACTGGCAGCAGACGAGGATGTGAATGGATAGAGGTCCCCTGTGCTATTGCATCTCGTAAGAGGGGTCCCCGTACGTAGATCCTTCACAGTAAAACCAAAGAGATCAAAATCAACCGACCTAGAATTATTACGAGTAAATTTTCTAATGGATATTAAATTTTTGATGATATGAGGGGTATGCAGGATGTTATTTAGGGAGAAGGGTGGGTGAGGTTTCGGAGTGTGAGTGTGACCATAGCCTTGAATTAGAATGCGATGACCATTGTCAACTGTAATAAATTGTGGAGACTTTAAACAAAATAATTGGGAAAGATTACATGCGGACCGGGTGAGGTGAGAGGAGGCTCCGGAGTCTATATACCAATTTCGTCGGGCTGCTGCAAACTCATACTGTTGAATGCCTGACCCAAGTCGGTGGGGATTTTATTTAAGGGCTGTTGTGGGAACTGGGCCTGCACGACGTGGACCTGATGTTGTTGGAACACTGGTGGGGCGAAGCAGGAGCCTAGCCCAGTAACCCTTGTTGCTGAAAAGGGTACTGGGCTGGATGAAAGCCGGAAATCGTGCCCCAGTTCTGATTTGGGAAGCCAGAGACTGGGCCGGCCCATGAAGCGTTATTGTTGATCTGTTGTGGCTGTTGTCCTCGGCCTTTTCCGCGGCCCTTCCCGCCTCGCCCATTGCCGCGACCTTTGCCACCCCTGCCGTTACGGTTTTGCCGTGGTTAGATATTTTCCAGCGGAGGTTGTTGGCCGGCGGTGGCCTGAGGTTGTGCGGGCGTTTCAACTGCTAAAACCTTCTGGTTATGCTCACCCTACTTCGCACGTCGAGTCTCCTCCAATAACAATTGCGAGCATGCTTTGTTGAAGCTTGGAAGAGGGTCAACCTGTTGTATCATCGTGGCTAGGGTGTCATATTCACCCTTAGGGAGGCCTGCAACTAATTGTAACACTATCTTTGTTTCGGACATTGGCGTACCAACATTGGACAGTTGGTCTGCCACCAGTTTCAACTGCTTGCAATATTCTGACATAGTAGAGAAGTTTTCAAGACGGGTGTTGTTGAACTGTTCTTCCAAGTACACTGCGCGAGTGTTCTTGTTGTCTTGAAAGATTTCTTCCAAACGTGTCCATACATCACGGGCAGAGGCACCCATTTTCATGACTGTGTATAGTAAATCCCTGGATATAGTGCCATATATCCACTGTTTGACTACAACATCGAGGAGACGCCATGTGGTGTCGTCCATATTGGGAGGACGAGGGAAAGAGTCGTCTATATGATCAAGCACATGATATACACATGCATGGATACGAAATAGTTCCACCCATGACCAATATTGGCCATCTTCCTGATCAAGAATTATAAGGATAAAATTCTTGATGTTGGTAACGGCGAGAGCCGGATGAAAAGATGGTGAGGAGAGGGTAGTGGCTGGTTGGATGACGACTGTGTTAGAAGCAGAAGCATTGGAAGAGGTAGGAGTAGCCAAATTTTCCATTAGAATTGTGGAAATTTAGGAAGAAAGAAAAGAAGAAAAACAATGTTGCCGTCGGCCGAGGGGGGGGGGGGGCGGGGGGCCAGGGCGGCAAGGTAGGAATTTTTCTAGATTAGGGTTTTGGCTCTTAATACCATGTAAGATGATATTAATCTTCCTTAGGAAGTCTTTCTCATTAATATCAATATATATATAGTGTACAATATACAATCCTAATATAAGAGGAATCCTAATCTAATAATGGGTAGGGATTGTACTGTTATACTTATACACGTTTACAGTAAAGGTTGAACCTAAACAAGAACGACAATGTTATCCCCTGCACAAAGTGTGGATCCTCGATACTTCCTACGTTCCATAATAAGTGATTCTTTTAGCTTGTGCACATCCCTTAAAAAAGTATTCACTCCTATAAAATTAGAAGTGTTTTTACTAATTTACTTCTAATCAATTTTTACCACTTTCTAAGTTGACATTGAGTATTAAAATTTGAATATTAATAGATGATCATTAACGAGGGCAGTATCATTAAAACCTCAAGTGAAACACTTAACAAAATATTAGACTTCATAACTAAATGCCTAGAAAAAAAAATGTAGTTAATGAATGTTGATTATATAGATAAGGGCAATTTGGAAGAATCTGCCCAAATTATTTTTGAAATTTAAACAACCATTTATTTGAAAAAAACTGAGGCCTAAACAACCATTTATTTTGAAAAAATTTAAAAGACCTAAACAATCACTTATTGTGGAACGGAGGAAGTAATAATTATCAGAATCGCAATAAGATTTCAATTGATTCTATCGTATCTGTTTTATTGAATTTGCATGATCATATGTTGAAGACGAAGTGTAGGCTATAGCAAATTGCAATAAAATTTGTCATGATTCGTTAACTGATGGAATGGTCTTAATTTTCTTTTTAAATTTTTTAAATTTTGTATTTCAAATATTATAATTAGAAACTATTTGACCCCTTAATATAGACCCGATCCTAAAAATATTAGAAGAAAATCATATATAAGTTCAGATAAATCATCGATCATCAGTTCAGTTCTCTTGTTGTCTGGCCAATAACTTCCTTCGACGACAAGTATGATTTACATATTGAAATGTAAGTGACTAGAGAGTATTCCGAAATGAAAGGAGGCTTCAAAGTTAACAAACTTGTAATTTAGCCCAATAACATTGAAGAAAAGTTGTTAACCCTTACCATGCTCTAAATTAGGATCAAAATTGCACTTTCGGCTAAATAGGATGTACGTCTTCTATGTTGGAAATTTGCCTTTGGCGGGAGTTGCGACCGACCAACTTTAACGGCTTAAACACTAGTGTTACGTATGTTGGAGAATCCGGTTCTTCACACATGCATGATGTACTAAGTACGTAGATAACCGTAGGGCCAAGAATCGTCAAATTTTATTGAGAAATGAAAGAGATATTGGTCCACGAAGTAAGGTGTTTGAAGCATGGAAAGTGTGGTATTGTGTTCAATTCTCCCTCATCGGTAGAGGAAGAAAGAATTGTTGTGTATATAAGACTCGAAATTGGTTTGGGGTTTGGGACCCCAAGGGGTATCCCATGTGTTTAAAGGAGGGAGGACCTAGATGTGCTTCGGTTCAAGGAAAGACCACACGCGCGCCGCCGCCTCGCCGTCCGGCTCACGGTTCACGGGTTCACGGTCCCTGGGTCTGTGGGTCAGGGGTCATGGGCCTTCGATATTATCTTTGGGCCGTAAAACTTTGCTGTATACGCTTTGATCCCGAAGTTTCAGATGTGCGCTTTGGACCGTAATTCTTTCGGTTGTGCAGTTTGATCCTCAAGTTTCAATATGTACGCTTTGGTCCTCAAGTTTTTAGAAAGTTGGAATTTCGACGGTCGTAATGAAACGTCCAAGCTCTCAATTCAGCCATTTATTTTGGCTGAATTACTCCTCCTATAATGGCCAAATCCGTTGGTCTTTCTCCCATTAATGTTGGTGGCTTTACTACCTCCATAATGGCCATTATTTGGCTGTTATGGAGGGCAGTAATCAGCCCCCTCCCTCACCTATTTAAGCACCCCCTTACACCATTGTTGAGCACACAAAAAGAATGACAAGGAGTTAACAGTAAGAGATGCAGCAAAACAGTGCACGAAAATACACAACCAAAATAGCTTTCTTCCTACAACTTCCAAGCATCATTTCGTTACTCAATATTCTTCACGGTAGCTCTTGAGTTTCCTTTGCTCAAGGGTTCCATTGCTGTTTTATCTTGGGAGACAAATTGTCCAGGACGTATAAAGGATACATACGGGGCAATATTGTCTTAAGGACAGAGTGCTACACTCGACTCAGCAAAAACAATTTACATTTTTTCGTCTTCTACAAAACTGGAATTTCCAGTTTTTACTTATGTAACAATTGTAATTTCAGATTACTAGTTGAACTATTGAACATTTGTTTATCCTTTCGAATATTTGTAATAGTTATATACTTCCCGTACTGCTTTATAAAGTACCATAGAGCAAAAACTCCCAACATCTTAAGACAATATGTGTATAGTATTACTATTAGTGTTCGAAAGATGTCGGTCAAAAGTTGTGTGACCAAATCTGGATATGGAAATGGTTTTCTGGTAGAAGAGAGTGATGATGATGAACGTATTCATAGTGTCACCGCTACCAAGACTGGAGGGAACAAGCGCTCTAGAGAGCCTGAGGATGTCAACTGGGACAAGAGGAGAAGACTGAAGATGCACTTCTATCTTGCAGCAGAAGACCTGTATCTATCCCAGACAAAAGATCCGAATAATGGTAAGAAGGAACTGGACACTCAGTTTGATGAAATGACTGGAGTAAGCCAGAATCCGAAATTGGGATAAGTAGTTTTTCTTACTTGTCAAGAATAAAGATTAAATGAGGTCTGATTAAAAATTGATTAAAGTAAGGAGGAATATGAAAATAATTTATATTCCTTACGCTTTAAAAATCAGAAGTTTAATCTCATCTTCTTTTCCGTTTAAAGATTGGATTGTAAAGCATCTTAAAAAGATCCGTTCCTTTAAGTGTAATTATTAAAAGTGGGTAAAGTATGTTCGCACATACGAGGGAGTAAGATCCACCGATCTGAAAAATTACAACTCTTAAGTACGCGCAAAGAATTCTCTAGGCACCAATCATAACGGAAGAAGTCTAAAAGTTAAAGACGTAGAACCTGTCATACTATTTGGCAGAAGATCCTTCATAGGATGATATTGGACACTCAGTCATACAAAGCCTCCGGGCGACTGGAGTGGGCCAAAATTCCTTTGATATGATGATATTGGACCCTCACCATACAAAGCCTCCGGTGATCAAGTGTGGCCAAAATTCATTTCATAGGAAAAGTAATAGACACCTAGTGTGGTGGGCGAGTTTCAGTGTCTTAATGATCTCAAGGCCTAAAGAAAGGCAAGAAAGAAATTGGACACTACCCGCCAAAGCAACTCAAGTGGGCTGCAGTATCGAGATCACATATGATCCGGTTACGCCTAACCACGGCAAGAGGTTGTTCATGTGAAGCAACGCCACCTCTAAAATCAAAGGGGCTGGAGAGGTTGTCCTCAATAGGACTTCAGGAAATAAGATCACTCTAAAAGAGATGATACATGTTCCTAACTTGGTTTAAGGGACGTTGTTGGTCAAGTTGGTTTGAGACTAGTCCAACAGGTCTGTAATAACTAAGAATGGTACAATATGTCTATAGCTCAATGAATGATATATTTGTAATCCGTGCATCTATGCCATCATAGATTAAGACACGTTAAATAATAAGTCATTCAAAAGCTAACGATGTTGAGATTGTTGCCTCCTTTCGACATAAACCCTCAAAATGAATGTGAGGTAGGCGAAGAGGCAAAATCACCTTTCCAAATTCCGTCAAGGGAATAGCGAAAGAAGCACCGCTCCTCTAGAACTTAGTCACACCTACTTGGGTGATTTGAAGTTTATACAAAATAGAGGGGGGAGACAAGTACGTTGTGATCTTCATTGATGATGGTACAACGTATGGAATCCTTTGTTTGTTAAAAAGCAAAGATGAAGTTGTTGAAGCGGATAAACTCTACAAAGCAGAAGTTGAAAATCAACTAAGCCTATGGATTGCGAAATTCATAGCGATAGAGGGGGAGAATGTGAAGCAGCCGCTCATTAAACGACTGCTCATTACTCACCTCACCCTAACGGTGTTAGCCAAGCGCAAACCCGCACGCCTAAATTATGTGGGGCAAGGCGATCCTTATCGCTAATGCGATCCTCAACGGAACTCCGCATAAGGATAAGGATAACTCTCCGTGTAAGACATGAAAAGGATCTCACATACAAAAGTTGTGATGTGGGGTGGCTTGGTAGAAGTTGGACTACCCAAACAGGTCAAGTTCGACCTAAGATCAGATTGCATATCCACCGGATCCAGAATAACAAGAGTACTTATCGCCTCTTGGCGTCAAAGAATGTTGAAATCTTATAAGATAACTTTCCTTGAAAAGGAAAAAACAGTAATTGCTCAAGCGTAACAAGAACCCGCGAGGTTCGACCGTCCTAACTAGACGCCCGTATCTACAGGACTCGAAAGTTGCTGGCTATCCGGAACTTAGTATTCCAGATCTGCAGAACTCAGGGATTCTAGATGTTGAACCAAGACGGAGCAAAGAGGGGACAAGGACTTGTTCCAGTCCTTCTAGCTTGTATGGGTAAGAACGAACCATGGACAATTAACTATTAATTGTTATCTCCAAAAGCGCTGCTTTGGAAAGAAGCTAAAGAGAGAAATATATTCCATCATATAGAACTATACTTGCGTAATGGTTGATCTTCCTCCGGGAAAAGAACCTTTGGGTTGTGAAAAAGGATACTCAAAAGTGAGTACAAAGTAGATGGATCTACTGACGAGTTCAAAGCCTCGGCTACTTGTACATGTGCTCCCCTGGGAGTAGCTTAACATCATGGGCCATTGCAGTCTTGCGTGGCATGAATGTTGAAACATCCTTCCCAACCGGAGAGTTGGAAGAAGAGAATCAGAGTTGGTTTTCTGGACTGTTGGGCTTCTTCCTGAACTTTCATCTTGGTCCCTGAAATGTTTATATTTTGGTCCTGAAAGTTTCAGATAAAACAGAAACAATGAATCTGAGCACAGAAACATTGACTCTGAAGTTAGAAAGCCAACAGTTGGAGAATCAACAGTCTGAAAGTAAAAGTCATATTGAAACAAAGTCTCGATATGAAAGATAAGGATATCACAGATGACATCTTAAGAATTGGATTTCTAAAGACATCTAACGGACTGGTCGATAGTTGACAGTCTCGTTGAAGCCATCAATGGATATGAATCATAGAACTGATTGGAATCATGGTGCACCCATAGACAAGGAGCGATATGTACAGGTCATGTGTAGTTCAATGTATTGTACACACTACAACCGACCTGGTATCGTCCTATTTAATGCATCAGTTGAACTAAGGTTCACCGATAATCTTAATACATGATCCATAGAAGGCGTTAAGTCGGATATGACGATATCCGAATTATTCGCTTATCTTGATTATAGTATTCGGATGTCCAAATGTTCTGGGAGAACACAGTGATGCAAACTGGACATCAGATCTGAAGAACACCAATGCAACAAGTAAATGTGTATGGTGGATCTTGGAAAATCCTCTAAGCAAACTTGCATCGTCCGATTCATGATGGTATCGGAGTTTATCGCTTTATACAAAGCATGAAAGAAGTTGAGTAACTTCACGACTCATTTAGAGGACGTCCCTTATTGGGAGAAACTCGTGCCTTCAGCAGTTATACACTGTGGCTAGCCGGTCGGCTTTAGGAAGGACACGGATGACGGCGTCTGGACATATTTGTCAGGATTTGTCAGGAGACATAAAACCGTATGGCAGTTGATCATCACGGGTGTCACTTCCTTGTTTACTAACTAAGGGACTATCCGGAGATCAAGTGTTCTGCCTGTCTAGGGGAATGGGCTTAAAACCCAAAATATACGGACCAATACAGTGGAAACCCAACCTTACGAACTGGAGATCCCAGTAATTTGGTTCAATGGGAAAACTAAGTTGTAAAGGTTCAGCTGATCGCTTCAGTGGAAGCATGAGCACTTCGGATAGTGATTTCTGAAAAGAAACACCAAATCCAAAGCCGTTCCCGCGATAGACTTTAAGTGCTATCTGCAGTGTGGGTAAAGGTTAAGTTTTCAAAACCTGTTATGCTTCTCAACAGTTGAGGTTAGGTTTTTGGGAAACTTTTAATGGTTCCTAACACTTGTGAAGTGGGGTATAGCAGGATACCTTGTAGGAGACCACCTATTTAAGTGCGAGGACGGGCCGCCTCAAAATGAACGCACTTAAGAATCCAAGACGTTGTCCATGGCCAAAACGGACAAAACATTACGAAGAAGAGAGTAAGGGAATTTGTTGTGTTGGTATCATTGTCTTGGCTTACACTAAACACTGACGGTTCAAGACATCACGTTCACCGCTGCAAAGAAGTAAGTCCGATGGTATTCAACTATGGAAGGTTCAAAGCTGAGGCTACCTCTCCTTATGCAACATCGGTCCGCTGAAATATTGCTGGAAATGAAAAAGACACCATGTGAGTGCGCCAAAATCTCTTTCAAGAGGGGATTGTTGGAAATTTGCCTTTGGCGGGAGTTGCGACCGACCAACTTTAACGGCTTAAACACTAGTGTTACGTATGTTGGAGAATCCGATTCTTCACACATGCATGATGTACTAAGTACGTAGATAATCGTAGGGCCAAGAATCGTCAAATTTCATTGAGAAATGAAAGAGATATTGGTCCACGAAGTAAGGTGTTTGAAGCATGGAAAGTGTGGTATTGTGTTCAATTCTCCCTCATCGGTAGAGGAAGAAAGAATTGTTGTGTATATAAGACTCGAAATTGGTTTGGGGTTTGGGACCCCAAGGGGTATCCCATGTGTTTAAAGGAGGGAGGACCTAGATGTGCTTCGGTTCAAGGAAAGACCACACGCGCGCCGCCGCCCGCCCGTCCGGTTCACGGGTCCTCGGGTCCATGGGTCCATGGGTCCATGGGTCGTGGGTCGTGGGCTGTGGGCTGTGGGCCTTCTGATACTATCTTTTTGGGCCAGAAAACTTTACCAGAAGTACAGTTTGATCCCAGAAGTTTCAGATGTGCAGTTTGGACCAGAATTCTTTCAGTTGTGCAGTTTGATCCCTGAAGTTTCAATATGTACAGTTTGGTCCTTGAAGTTTTCAGAAAGTTGAAATTTCGACGGTCAGAACAGAAACGTCCAAGCTCTCAATTCAGCCATTTATTTTGGCTGAATTACTCCTCCTATAATGGCCAAATCCGTTGGTCTTTCTCCCATTAATGTTGGTGGCTTTACTACCTCCATAATGGCCATTATTTGGCTGTTATGGAGGGCAGTAATCAGCCCCCTCCCTCACCTATTTAAGCACCCCCTTACACCATTGTTGAGCACACAAAAAAAATGACAAGGAGTTAACAGTAAGAGATGCAGCAAAACAGTGCACGAAAATACACAACCAAAATAGCTTTCTTCCTACAACTTCCAAGCATCATTTCGTTATTCAATATTCTTCACGGTAGCTCTTGAGTTTCCTTTGCTCAAGGGTTCCATTGCTGTTTTATCTTGGGAAACAAATTGTCCAGGACGTATAAAGGATACATACGGGGCAATATTGTCTTAAGGACAGAGTGCTACACTCGACTCAGCAAAAACAATTTACATTTTTTCGTCTTCTACAAAACTGGAATTTCCAGTTTTTACTTATGTAACAATTGTAATTTCAGATTACTAGTTGAACTATTGAACATTTGTTTATCCTTTCGAATACTTGTAATAGTTATATACTTCCCGTACTGCTTTATAAAGTACCATAGAGCAAAAACTCCCAACATTCTATAAGGTCAAATTTATCGGCAATCACATATGATAATCTAGATTTGTCACTTGAACATCTCAAATAACTTTTGTTCTATCTAGATACTTTAGGTGGGTCTTCATTGTGTCATTTAGCCATTTTTCGCTAACTTGACAACTTGCGTGATTTTCACAATAACAGACGCGTGAAAAGCCTAAAAAATAAAATTTACTTTTCTTTTTCTTTCTTTCTTCTTCTTCTTCATTCATTTTCTCTACCACCACAAGATGTTGTCGCCGATATTTCTACCGAAAAAAGTAAAAATTATACTTTTAATTCAACTCCATTCTTTTGATGTCTCATTAAAAAGAAAATTAAAAGAGCCCGTTGAAAAAAGAAAAATCAGATTCGGATTTCAAATAATTTTTCGGCGAAATTCCATTATCTTCGATTTGAGTTTCGTTCTTTTTTTTTTTTTTCGATCTGAGTTTCAGATCTGGCAACTCCATTTTGTCTCAATAGATTATTTTGAATTAATTAGGTCTACACACGATTAATGAGGTCTTTAGAAAGCTTGAAGGTTTAAAATGAGTTACTTGATTTGATAAAAAGTTTGAGAAATTAATGTTGGGGTTGTCTTCGGGTCTTCGTGGGGAATCTTTAGTTGAAGTTATAACAAATTTGGAGGAGTTTCTCTTGAAATTTTAGATTAAAATCGTGGTTAGAACAAGAACACACATGAAGATGGTGAAGAACACCAATAACATGATTTCCACATTTTTGATAATTATTTCCACATGTCCATATTTAATTTGTCATTTTGTCACGTCATCGGTGAGTGTGTTACACACATTTTACATATTTGGCTGATTGTGCGAAAATGATTTAAATGGCATAGAGAAGGCTCACATGAAGTGTCTAGATGGAACAAGCATTACTTGATATGTTTAAGTGATAAATTTGGACGACTACATGTTGCTAACTATGGTTGACCTATATATAAGTTGATTATGGCCAATAAATTTCTCAGCTACTCGGCTTCTTAGCCTCATCGTTGTACACTCAGTTTGCATCACAACATCCTTCTAAAACAACAAGAATGTATTAAAATACAAACACCAATTAGTAAAACCTTTCAAGCACTTTAACAAACGATAAAGACCAGTCCAATAGGGTTATGAATATACACTAGAAATTACTTTAACATATTTAATTTGAGAAACACTAAAAACTTTATTCTTTTTCAATTGCATGTTAGAATCATAAGGAATCCTCACATGAGCTACATCAAAACAATCAATTTCTTTTTTAAAGTATTTTCTCAATATAATGAGACTAATAACGAGAAGCCATCAAATATATATATTTTTTAATTCCTAAAATCACATATGTTTCTCCAAAAAATTCTTAATTTCATTAACAACATTCACATTTAAGGCCAAAGATTAACATGTCATCCACATACTGACATATAATCACACTATCTGATATTATCATCTTAGAAAATACACATGTATCAAATGTATTAACAATAAGCCCATTGTTCACTAACACATTCATTATCCTTTAATAGTCATGATTAATGGCTATTATTATAATAAATCATTCGTTATCATTTGTAACAACCCACATTTAATTAGCCATTAACAGCCTTTGAACTCTTGTATTTAAATGGCCACTGTCCATTGATGAATAGAAATGTCAGTTACAAAATGTTGAGAATTTGTTTGTAACAGATAACCATCAACCTTTTTATGTTCTCATTATTTTTTTTTGTCTCTTGAAGATCATACGTTGAAGCATCTTAAGCTAGACATCTGATGAGATAGTTCCTTTTATCTCTCTCTCTCTCTCTCTATATATTTAGACCTTTACTTTTAGAAGAGACAATATCTAGACAAATTCACATTTTCAATTATCAAACAAACTTCACAAGAGACATTAAAATTATCATAAAGATTTACCAACCTTAAGATAATAATAAACGTAAATACTATTAATTCACACGATCAAAAATTGTAGAACACTGATCAAGTTTAGATTAGATATGATCCTTCTAATTTAAATATTTCACATCATTTCATAACTTGTAGTTAAACTCCACATGATCTTTTATGCAACAAATTCACGTTAAGATATAATGAAATAGCAAATCACTATTAGCATATCATATATGTTACACATTTAATGATCATCACAATATGAATCATCTACCCTTACATTTATATCACTAATATTTCGTAAGAAACACAAGAGTAGATTTATAAATAAATAGGAGTGGAGTTCTTAGAAAGTAGAACCGATTTTGTCACTTTCTTTTCTTGCATCTTTAAGTTATCTTTGTCTTCCTGTTGAAATATGACAATTTCATTTTCAAAGAAAATTATTATTGTCTTGGTTTCCTTCATATATACCAGGTGCAAGATTCATCGTCTAACTTGGCATTAATTCACTATTCATTTCTTAGTTTTTCTAAAACTGTGTTATCAGACGATTTCAAGATTTCAAGAATACTGCAAATATGAATGACTTTCAATTAACTCAAAGTTAAGACGTCAATCATATCTCCATAAAAGATCTTCATAAACTCACATCTTTTTCAACTTCTACCCTTAATAACAATTAACAATCACAACTCTCAGTTTTTTTATGTCCATAACTCCAAACATTTAATGTATAAATTGTTGGGATACAATTGTTGTAGGGAACGGGAAGTAAGTAACAATTACAATGGTAGAAAGGATAAACTAACTATTACAATAAAACTGGAAATCAAGAACTTATCAAACTGCTTTTGTGATTTGCTGAGTCGAGTGATGACACTATGTCTTTAAGATAAGATTGCCCCGTATATCTCATTTTACGGTATTGAGCAATAGTCTCCTAAGATACAACAACAACTTAACAAATGAGCAAAGGAAACTCAAGTGTTACTCTTGAAGAACTTTGAGTATAGTAAATTTGCTAGAGAGGAATAAGATGAATTCAGAAAATCTAGAGTATTTTCTAAGTGTTGAGTTGTGTTCTTCAATTGAGCCAAAGGCCTCAATTTATAGTGTAAGGAGAAGACCCATCAACTAGCCAACTAATGGCCTTCAATAGCCATGTAATGACACTTGATTGAGGGGTTACATTCAGCCAAATAATGACTGAATTCATGTGGCAAGTAATGGAGAATTAATGCTCCAAAACCAGCCCAAATGTCAAATTTTTTCAACTTCCCGTCGCAGCATTCTGCCTCCGAAGCGCCGCGACATTGTGAATTAGCATCGCGGCTCCAGTGACTGTCCAACCAATTAGCGCCGCGGCTCCGACGGTGTGGCGCCGCGACCCTTCACGGCTCCGCGGCAATTTCCGAATCGTTTCATCTTACACTTCTTCCTTCTTTTACCAACGTGGAATACTTTGTCATTTGGCCAATAATCGTCCATAATTCTATGTCTCAAACGTATTACATACGTACCAATATCTCTTTCACTAATGAAATTTGCGATACTTGGCACTACGTGTGCACGTGTGTGAAAACGATGTTTCCGACGTGCGGGCCCCAATTGTTCAAGTCATTAATTAATGGGATATACTTAATTCCACATTTAGTAAATTTCCAACAATCCCCTCTTGAAAGAGATTTTGGCGCACACACTTGGTGCTTTTTCCAGCAATCTTTTAGCGGACCGATGTTGCATCTGAATAGGTAGCACGCGCTTTGAACCTTCCATAGTTGAATACCACTGGACTTACTTACTGCGCGGTGAACGTGATGTCTTGAACCGTCAGTGTTTAGTGTAAGCCAAGTCAATGGTACCAACACAACAACTTCCTCTACTCAGTTCTTCGTAATGTTTTGTCCATTGTGGCCGTGGACACTTCTTGGATTCTTAAGTGCGTTCATTTGAGGCGGCATATCCTCGCACTTAAATAGGTGGTCTCCTACTAGGTATCCTGCTATATCCCATTTTACAAGTGTTAGGAACTATTAAAAATTTCCCCAAACCTAACTTCAACCGGTGAGGATCATTAAAGGTTTTGGAAACTTAACCTTTACCCACACTGCATATAGCACTTGTAGTCTATCGCAGGAACGACTTTGGATTTGGTGTTTCTTTACAGAAATCACTATCCGAAGTGATCATGCTTCCACCGAAGCGATCAACTGAACCTTTACAACTTAGTTTTCCCATTGAACCTAATTCCTGGGATCTTTAGTCAGTAAGGTTGGATTACCACCGTATTGGTCCTTATACTTTGGGTTTTAAGCCCATTCCCCTAGACAGGCAGAACATCTGATCCTTGGGTAAGCCCTTTGTCAGTAGGTCAGCTATGTTATCCTTTGATTTTATGTAATCAATGGATATTATACCCGTTGTGATCAGCTGCCTAACGGTCTTATGACTCCGTCGAATATGACGAGACTTGCCATTGTACATAGAATTCTATGCCCTTCCTAGAGCCGACTGGCTGTCGCAGTGGATCATTACAGAAGGTACGAGTTTGTTCCAACAAGGAACATCCTCTAAGAAGTCGTGAAGCCACTCAACTTCTTCTCCTGCTCTGTCTAAAGCGATAAACTCTAATTCCATCGTGGATTTGGCGATGCAAGTTTGATTAGAGGATTTCCAAGACACAGCCCCACTACCAATTGTAAATACATACCCACTGGTGAACTTGATGTTCTCTATGTCAGATATTCAATTTGCATCATTGTACCCCTCTAGTACAGATGGATATCTCAAATAATGCAACCCGTAAGTTAGCGTGTATTTAAGGTATTGTAGTACCCGATTCAACGCCTTTCAGTGATCATTACTCGGATTACGGGTAAACCTAGCCAATTTGTTGAATGTATAAGCAATATCAGGTCGGGTGCAATTTGTTATGTATATCAAACTACCAATCACCTGTGCATATTGCTCCTGGCATATGGGTGTATCACTATTTTTATCAAGCTTTTGATTTTTATCCATTGGTGACTTTATAGGCGAATTGTCAAATATCTCGAACTTTCTCAAAACATCCTCGATGTAGTGAGACTGAGATAAGACCAGTCCATCAGACGTCTTAGAGATTTTTATCCCTAAGATGACATCTGTGATACCCATATCCTTCATGTCGAAGCATTGTTTCAACATGTTCTTAGTCTCTAGAATTATGCTAGGACTGCTCCCTGTGATCAACATGTCGTCTACATAAACGAACGAGTCAGAGTTACCTTTTATGTAGACACATTTGTCACACTCATTAATGGCAAAACCCTTCGATAGTAGAGTACTATCAATTTTTTCGTGCCATTGCTTCGGGGCTTGTTTCAGCCCGTACAGAGATTTGACAAGCCGACAGACTTTCTTCTCTTGTCCTGGAACTACATACCCCTCGGATTGTTCCATATATATTTCTTCTTCCAAATCACCATTTAGGAAGGCTATCTTGACATCCATTTGATATATCTCAAGGTCACGCAATGCTGCGATCGCAATGAATACTCATATGGACGTCATCATAGACATCGGGGAGTACATGTCAAAGTAGTCAAGGCCTTTATTTTTCCGATAGCCCTTGACTACCAACCTGGCCTTGTACTTGTCTATAGACCTATCTGCTTTATACTTCCATTTGAGTATCAATTTACAACCCAACGGTTTATTTCCCGGAGGAATATCAACCAGCTCCCAAGTATGGTTATGCAGAATGGAGCCTATTTGACTCTCAATAGCTTCTTTCTAGAGCGGTGCCTCTGGAGTTGACAATGCTTCAGCAATTGTCCTTAGTTCATCATCAACCATATAAGCTATAAAGTCAGGACCAGATGATTTATTCTTTATGGCCCTTTTACTTCACCTTAGTTCCATCTCTGGAGTCTCCAAGTTCTGAGAATCTGGAACACTAGATTCCAGATATTCAGCCACTTCGAGATCCATTAGATCTGAACCATATAGATCCGGGCTGTCAACGACTCCCGGTTCCTGAGAGCTTTGTTCATAACTTCGTTTGCGAGATGTTATGTCTTTTTCCTTTCTCATAAAGGTATCTTCAAAGAATTGTGCATTCCTTGATTCCATGATTGTACCCCCGTGGATATCTGAAATATCTGACTTATGCACTAAGAAGCGATAAGCACTACTGTTATTTGCATATCCGATGAATATGCAATCTACAGTCTTAGGCCCAATCTTGACCTGCTTTGGCTTGGGTACTTCAACCTTTGCCAAACAACCCCACACCTTTAAATATTTATAGGTGGGTTTCTTTTCCTTCCATGATTCATATGGAGTTTTGTCCTTATCCTTACTGTTTTGAGCTGTGTTTTGTGCTATTTTCTGTCTGTTTTGGTCACTGTTTTGGTCACTGTTTTGTGCTGAATTTCAGTCACGTATGTGTCTATTTTTCAGTCACGAATTGAGCCAAATGAGGCATCAATATATAACATGGAGGAGGGGTTGTTCAACTGCCCAAAACATGGCTGTTAATGGCCATTAGGAGGGCTGTAAATGACAGGTTTAATGCCATTAGTGTGGCTATTCATGGCCTTGAATGAGGGTTGATTAAGGTCATTGAAGGAGGGCTGTTAATAGAGTAGTTAACAACTAAGTAATGGCTAGTTAATGCTCCAAAAACAGTTCAAACAGTAGGCAGAAAGTTTCTGCCTTCCGTCACTCCCAAAATCAACTTTTCAGAAACTCTAGGGACCAAACTATAAATATTAAGAAATTTGGGGTCCAAAAAGATACTATCAGAAAGTCCCCACAGCCCACGACCCGTGAACCGACCGAACGGGCGGGCGGCGGCAGCGCGCGTGTGGGCTTAGCCTTGAACCCAAACACATCTAGGTCTCAAACCCTTTACCACATTAGAGACTTATATAGAGAGCAATTATTTCTATTCCCACCGATGTGGTAGATTTGTCCCACACCATATTTCCATGCCTCGAACACCTTACTTCGTGGATCAATATCTCTTTTATTTCTCAACGAAATTTAACGATTATTGGCCCTACGGTCATCTACTCACTTAGTAGATTATGCACGTGTGGAGAGACAAAACCTCCAACATGCGGAACACTAGTGTTTAATTCATTAAATATGGGTGGACACACTTCCCCACCAAAGACAAATTTCCAACAGAAATTTCAGACTCACTGCCTTGGCTCAGTTGAAGTTGTTCCTACAAGCAGACAAATTATCAATTAGTATTATCAAATCATTATATATACCTCTGCATTTTATTGATTAACCTACTAGTTGGCTAGTAATGAAATTTATTCTAGGTCCCAAACCCTTTACCACATTAGAGACTTATATAGAGAGCAATTCTTCCTATTCCCACCGATGTGGTAGATTTGTCCCACACCATATTTCCATGCCTCGAACACCTTACTTCGTGGACCAATATCTCTTTCATTTCTCAACGAAATTTGACGATTCTTGGCCCTACGATCATCTACTCACTTCGTAGATCATGCATGTGAGAAGAGACAAATCCTCCAACATGCGGAACACTAGTGTTTAATTCATTAAATATGGGTGGACGCACCTCCCCGCCAAAGACAAATTTCCAACAAAACCTTGGAGAGTGACCGGCCTTAATGAGTTGCATCAGAGTCTGGCCAAAATCGCTTTTAAGGCGATGGCTTGCCACGATACAACTATTTGATAAGTTGATTCTATCATTTTGTTCAATTTACTGATTGATATTGTTAATATTTTCAACAATTTGAAAGCGCTTTATTTTATATAATATTGATCAGTAGCAGGTAAAATAATTCTATACATATTTTGGTGATAAAAGGTAAAATACTTTTATTTTCTCTCTATTAATGTGCTCATGAAAAAAGAACGTATGAATTAGATTCCTGGTGATGGATACCTTAATTTGAAAAGTTGGATCCCAATAAAATTCAAAAGATAAAAAATTCATGTTCATTTGAAACTATTTTCATCTCTTGATGGGGGTATCTTTTTGGTGTTAACTTATAACATTTTTTATAAGCCTATTGTCTTTTAACTTCGCAACAAGTTTTATATAATTTTAGAAATAATGGGGATGGAAAGAAAACAATATATACAAAAAATCTGTTTTGGTTAAGGAAAAAAAAAGAAACTTTTGGCATGAAAAAGTTTGAGTTTGCATGATTGAAAATTTGATGAAAATTAAACAACTGTTATGCTATAATGGCATAACGGAAAATAAAATGTATTTATTTTGAAGAATAGGTTGCTCAAGGCTTATCCAACGCCTTTCCTGCCGCTCAAGGGAACATTGCCGTTCCTCCACCCGCTAGATTTCACCATGAACGCCCTGAAAAGCTCATGGGCTCAAACTTTAAGAGATGACAAACTTTAAGAGATGGCTCAAACTCTATCTGACTGTTATGGGAATGACACGTTTCCTAACAGACGATCCTCCATAAGCTGGAGATGAAATGGACCCTTCGCCTTCTGAAACGGCTGAAGGGGGCCTAGGTATCTATGTCATTAATGGCATGAAGATGATTCTTGATGTATGGAGTCATAGTGATTTCATGTGTAAGAATTACATATTGAACTGCTAGTCAGACCCTCTCTACACGGTGTATTGCACCGTAGGTACTGCCAAAGAGTTGTGGGAGAAGCTGCAAAAGAAGTACAACGCATAAGATGCACGTACTAAGAAATTCATCGTTGGGAAATTTCTGAAATTTCAAATGGTAGACAGTAAAACAGTGATGTCCCAAGTCCAGGAATTCCAAATGATTATACATCACCTGGATTTGGAAGGAATGAAACCAAATGAGCAGTTTTTGGTTGCATCACTGATTGAAAAGTTACCTCCTTCATGGAATGAGTTTCTGAGTTACTTAAAATTCAAGACAAATGAGATGACATTTGAAGAACTTATTATCAAACTCCAAATTCAGGAAGATAATAAGAAGGCCTTGCCTAGGGGTAAACAACCCGCTGAGGCAAAGGCAAATCTGGCTGAGGCCAAAGGGAACCCAAGAAAGAAGAGCAAGTTCCAAAAAGACGGCAAGACCCAAGTGGCGGAGAATTTCAAAGGAAGCTATCACTACTGTGGGAAACCTGGTCATATGATCAAGGACTGCCGCAAGCTCAATACTGAGCAACAAGAGAAGGACAAGGCTAAGGGCTAGACACATGTTAACGTCGTCAAAGACAAGTTTCTGGATGACATGATTGAGAGTTCTCAGCGGTGGTGCTAGAAGCAAACCTTCTTGAGAATCCCATGCAATGGTGGATGGACACAGGTGCTACAAGAAACATCTGTTTCAATAGAGATGCCTTCTCCACTTATACATCAGTTACAAATAAGAAGTTATTCATGGGCAACAACGCTTCCTCTGACGTGCTGGGGTAGGAAAGGTAGTCCTGACTATGACTTCTGGAAAGGAGCTCACTCTGAAGGAGGTGATGCATGTTCCTGAGATTAGAAGAAATTTAATTTCAGGTCATTTATTGGTTAATGCTGGTTTTAGGCTAGTGTTTGAGTCCAATAAATTTGTAGTCACTAAGAATGGAACATTTGTGGGAAGAAGATTCGTCTGTGAATGCCTCTTCAAAGTTAACGACATATCTGTATTACATACAAGCAATAATATTGAAGCATCTTCTTCTTACTTGCTTGAGTCCTCTAATTTATGTCATCATAGATTAGGACATGTCAACTATTAATCCATCCAAATGTTGGTAAAATTGGAGTTGTTGTCGTTTATCGATGTAAACCCTTAACATAAGTGTGAGGTGTGCGTAGAGGCAAAACTCACAAAGCTTACTTTTCAATCCGTTGAAAGGAATACCGCTCCTCTAGAACTTATTCACACAGATATATGTGATTTGAAATTTGCACAAACTAGAGGGGGGAACAAGTACTTTGTGACATTCATTGATGACAACACAATGTATTGTTACCTTTACTTGTTGAAAAGTAAGGATGAAGCCTTTGAAGCGTTCCGATGTTACAAAGCAGAAGTTGAGAACCAACTAAGCATGCGGATTAAATCCATTCGTAGCGATAGAGGGGGAGAATACATAGTGCCATTTGAGGAATATTATGCCCAAGCAGGCATTGTTCATCAAACGACAGCTCCATGCTCACCTCAATCGAACGGTGTGGTGGAATGTAAGAATCTCATATTGAAGGAAATGATGAATGTCTTGCTCATCAATTCCGATCTTTCCCAAAACATGTGGGAAGAAGCCGTCTTTACCGCTAATACGATTCTTAACAGAGTCCCACATAAGCAAACAATCAGTGAAAAAAACTGCAAAAACAGTGAGTTAAGACCCTTATATACACAAGATATACACTACAGAGACACACTATATACACAGAGACAAAACAGAAGAGAAGATAGATACTCTTCCTTCATTTTCCATATCTTCAGCAAGTCAATTCATATTTGTTTTCTTCGTCAGGCTCAACCTATTAGCTTTGTAGCATTGAGATTAAAGTATTATTTTATCTTGGGAGACTATTGCCCGCTAACGTAAAAGCATATATATGGGGCAATCTTGTCTTAAGGACAGAGGGCAATCACTCGACTCAACACACAACATTGTAACTATCTAAATTTAGTTGTTTCTTGATTTCAGGTTATCAAGATTCAAGACACAACAAGCTTGCGGCAGTTTTGAAGATTGGCCTATTTGTTCAACAAGATTCAATTTCTGAATATTGAATATTTGTTTATCCTTTCGAACACATGTAATAGTTATTTACTTTCCGTACTGCTTTATAAAGTACAAAGAGCAATTCAACAAGTTAAGACAAGATTGTATTGTATTACTATTAGTGTTCGAAAGATGTCGGTCAAAAGTTATGTGACCAAATCTGGATATGGCTGTGGTTTTCTGGTAGAAGAGAGTGATGATGATGAATGTGTTCATGGTGTCACCGCTACCAAGAGTGGTGGGAACAAGCGCTCACGAGAGACTGAGGATGTCAACTGGGACAACAGGAGAAGGCTGAAGATGTTGTTCTATCTTGCAGCAGAAGGCCTATATCTGTCCCAGCCAAAAGATCTGTATAATGGTAAGAAGGAAATAGACACTCAGTCTGATGAAGTGACTGAAGTGGGCCAGAATCTGAAATTGGGATAAGTAGTTTTCTTACTTGTCAAGAATAAAGATTAAATGATGTCTGATTAAAAATGGCTTAAAGTAAGGAGGAATATGAAAATAATTTATATTCCTTACGCTTTAAAATCAGGAGTTTAATCTCATCTTCTTTTCTGTTTAAAGATTGGATTTTGTAAACGACTTAAAAAGATCCGTTCTTTTAAGTGTAATTATTAAAGTGTGTAAAGTATGTTCGCACATACGAGGGAGTAAGATCCACTGACTGTGCGAAAACTGTTACCACACTTAAGTAAGCGCCAACAATTGTCTGGGCACCAATCATAACGGAAGAAAACTAAAAGCTAAAGACGTTGAGCCTGTCATACTATTTGGCAGAAGATCTTTCATAGGATGATATTGGACACTCAGTCATACAAAGCCTCCGGGCGACTGGAGTGGGCCAAAATTCCTTTGATATGATGATATTGGACACTCAGTCATACAAAGCCTCCGTGCGACTGGAGTGGGGCCAGAATTCATTTCATAGGAAAAGTAATGGACACCTAGTAAGGTGGGCCAGAGTTTCCAGGTCTTAAATGATCTGAAGGCCTGAAGAAAGGCAGAAAAGAAACTGGACACACAGTCTGCCAAAGCAACTGGAGTGGGCCAGAGTATCCATATCACATATGATCCGGTTACGCCCTAACCACGGGCAAAAGGTTGTTCATGTGAAGCAACGCCACCTCTAAAATCAAAGGGGCTGGAGAGGTTGTCCTCAATAGGACTTCAGGGAATGAGATTACTCTTAAATGATGTGATACATGTCACAAACTTGGTTTAAGAGACGTTGTTGGTCAAGCTAGTTTGAGACTAGTCCAACAGGTCTGTAATAACTAAGAATGGTACAGTATACCTGTAGCTAAATGAATGATATATTTGTAATCTGTGCATCTATGCCATCATAGATTAAGATACGTTAAATAGAAAGTCATTCCAAAGCTAGCAAAGTTGAGATTGTTGCCTTCTGTCGACATAAACCCTCATAATGAACATGAGGTAGGCGAAGAGGCAAAATCACCTTTATAAATTCCGTCAAAGGAATAGCGAAAGAATCACCGCTCCTCTAGAACTTAGTCACACCTTTATGGGTGATTCAAAGTTTATACAAAATAGAGGGGGAGACAAGTACTTTGTGACCTTCATTGATGATGGTACAACGTATGTAATCCTTTGTTTGTTGAAAAGCAAAGATGAAGTTGTTGAAGCGGATAAGCGCTACAAAGCAGAAGTTGAAAAATCAACTAGGCCTACGGATTGAGGAATTCGTAGTGATAGAGGGGAAGAAGGTGAAGTATCATTCATTAAATGACTGTTCATTTCTCACCTCAGTCCAACGGTGTTAGCCAAGCGCAAAGTCGTACGCCCAAATTATGTGGGGTGGCTTGGTAAAAGTTGAAATACCGAAACAGGTCAAGTTGTACCTAAGACTGTAGATTGTATATCCATTGGATCTGCAAATAACAGTAGTGCTTATCGCCTTTTGGTGTCAAAGAATGCTGAATTCTTAGAAGATAACTTTCCTTGAAAAGGAAAAAGGAGTAATTGCTCAAGGTTAACAAGAACCCGCGAGGGCCTGACTGTCCGAAACTAGACGTTCCGTATCTACAGGACTCGAAAGTTGCTGGCTATCCGAAACTTAATATTTACAGATCTGCAGAACTCAAGGATTCTAGATGTTGAACCGGGACGGAGCAAAGAATGGGACAAATACTTATTCCAGTCCTTCTAGCGTGTATGGTTGAGAATGAACCATGGACAATTAACATATAATTGTCATCTCCAAAAGCGCTGCTTTGGAAAGAAGTTACAAAAAGAGAAATAGATTCCATCATTTAGAACCATACTTGCGTAATGGTTGATCTTCCTCCGGAAAAAGAACTTTTGGGTTGTGAAAATTGATACTCAAAAGTGAGTACAAAGTAGATGGATCTACTGACGAGTTAAAAGCCTTGGATACTTGTACATGTGCTCCACTGGGAGTAGATTAGCATCATGGGCCATTGCAGTCTTGCGTGGCATGGATGTTGAAACAGCCTTCCCAACCGGAGAGTTGGAAGAAGAGGATCAGAGTTAGTTTGCTGGACTGTTGGGCTTCTTCCTGAACTTTCATTTTGGTCCCTGAAATATTTACATTTTGGTCCTGGAAGTTTCAGATAAAACAGAAACAATGAATCTGACCACAGAAATATTGACTCTGAAGTTAGAAAGCCAACAGTTGGAAAACCAACAGTCTGAGAGTGGAAATTATATTGAAACAAAAGATATGGGTATCACAGATGACATCTTAGGAATTGGATTTCTAAGACATCTAACAGACTGGTCTAACTCTAAACTCAGTTGTGAGATTGTTGACAGTCTCGTTGAAGCCGCCAATGGATATGAATCATAGAACTGATTGGAATTATGGTGCACCCATAGACAAGGAGCGATATGCACAGGTCACGTATAGTTCAATGTATTGTACACACTACAACTGACCTGATATCGACCTACAAACAGATCAGGTGAACTAAAGTTCACTGATGATTTTAATACATGATCAATAAAAGGCGTTAAGTTGGATATGACGATATCTGAATTATTCGCGTATCTACAGATTATGGTATTCTGGATGTCCAGCGGTTCTGGGAGAACATAGTGATGCAAACTGGACATCAGATATAAAGAACACCAAAGCCACAAGTAAATGTGTATGGTGGGTCTTGGAAAATCCTCTAAGCAAACTTGCATCGGCCGATTCATCATGGAATCAAAGTTTATCACTTTATACAAAGCATGAAAGAAGTTGAGTAACTTCATGACTCCTTAGAGGACGTCCCTTATTGGGAGAAACCCGCGCCTTCAGCTGTTATACATTGTGGCTAGCCGGTCAACTTTAGGAAGGACACAGATGATGGCGTCTGGACATATCTGTCAGGATCTGTCAGAAGACATAAGACTGTATGGCAGTTGATCATCACGGGTGTCACTTCCTTACTAACTAAGGGACTACCCGTAGATCAAGTGTTCTGCATGTCTAGGGGAATGGGCTTAAAACCCAAACAATACGAACCTTTGCGGTGGAAATCCAACCATACTGATTGGAGATCCCAAGAATTTAGTTCAATGGGAAAACTAAGCGGCAAAAGGTTCAGTTGAGCGCTTCGGTGGAAGCACGAATTACTTCGGATGATGATTTCTGTACGGAAACATGAATCCAAAGCTGTTCACGCGATAGACATTAAAGTGCTACCTGCATGGTGGGTAAAGATTAAGCTTTCAAACCTTTAACGATCCTCAAATGGTTGAGGTTAAGGTTGGGGAAACTTTTAATGATTCCTAACACTTGTGAAGTGGAGTATAGCAGGATACCTTGTAGGAGATCACCTATTTAAGTACGAGGAAGGCCGCCTCAAATGAACGCACTTAAGAATCCAAGTGTGTCCACGGCCACAACGGACAAAAACGTAAGAATGAAAACGAATAAGGAGAGTTATTGAGTTGTTATCATTGTCTTGGCTTACACTAAACACTGACAGTTCAAGACATCACGTTCACCGCGCAGTAAGTAAGTCCGATAGTTTCAACTAGGAAAGGTATAAAGCGGAAGCTACCTCTCCTGATGCAATATCTTTTCGCTGAAAGATTGCTGAAAGTAGGCACCTTGTGTGTGCGCCACAATCTCTCTTTCATAGAGGGGATTGTTGGTATTTACCTTTGGCGGAGAGGTGCGTCCACCCATATTTAATGAATTAAACACTAGTGTTCCGCATGTTGGAGGATTTGTCTCTTCTCACATGCATGATCTACGAAGTGAGTAGATGACCGTAGGGCAAAAATCGTCAATGAAGTAAGGTGTTTGAGGCATAGAAATATGGTGTGGGACAAATCTACCACATCGGTGGGAATATGAAGAATTGTTCTCTATATAAGTCTCTAATATGGTAAAGGGTTTGGAACCCCAAGGGGTATCCCATGTGTTTAAAGGAGGGAGGACCTAGATGTGCTTGGGTTCAAGGCTAAGCCCATACGCGCACCGTCGCTGCCCGCCCGTCCTGTCCCGTCCGGTCTCGGGCTCGGGCTTGGGTCTCGGGTCACGGGTCACGGGTCGTGAGCTGTGGGCTATGGGGACTTTCTGATATTATCTTTTTGGACCCCAAATTGCTTAATATTTACTGATTTTGGGAGTGACGAAAGCAGAAGGCAGAAACTTTCTGCCTACCATTTGGACTGTTTTTGGAGCATTAACCAGCCAATACTTGGCTGTTAACTACTCCATTAACAACCCTCCTTTAATGACCTTAATCAACCCTCCTTCACGGCCATGAACAACCACACTAATGGCATTAAACCTGTCATTTACAGCCCTCCTAATGGCCATTAACAGTCATGTTTTAGACAGTTGAACAGCCCCTCCTCCATGCTATATATTGATGCCTCATTTGGCTCAATTCGTGACTGAAAAATAGACACATACGTGACTGAAATTCAGCACAAAACAGTGACCAAAACAGACAGAAAATAGCACAAAACACAGCTCAAACCAATGAGCAAACAGTCAGTGAAAAACACTGCAAAAACAGTGAGTTAAGACCCTCATATACACAAGATATACACTACAGAGATACACTATATACACAGAGATAAAACAGAAGAGAAGATAGATACTTTTCCTTTCTTTTCCATATCTTCAGCAAGTCAATTCATATTTGTTTTCTTCGTCAGGTTCAACCTATTGACTTTGTAGCGTTGAGATTAAAATGTTGTTTTATCTTGGGAGACTATTGTCCGCTAACGTAAAAGCATATATACGGGGCAATCTTGTCTTAAGGACAGAGGGCAATCACTCGACTCAACACATAACGTTGTAACAATCCAGATTTAGTTATTTCTGTTAGTTATAAAGGATGCAGGAAACGGAAATTACAAGTAACTGCTAAGTAATACAAGAACTGAAATTACAATTCAACAACAAACTGAAAATACAATACTTGAACAAGAAACTGGAACTGTTTTGGTGTATGCTGAGTCGGGTGTTTGCACTCTATCTTTAAGACAATATTGCCCCGTATGTATCCTTTCTACGTCCTGGACAATTATCTCCCAAGATAAAATAACAAATGAACACTTGATCAAAGGAAACTCAAATGCTACCGTGAAAAATTTTGAATAATGAAATGATGCTTTGAAGATGTAGGAAGATTGAAATCTGTTTCTGTTTTTTCATCTGCTTTTCTATTTTGTGAGTAGCTCAACAATGGTGCCAGGGTTTTTTTATATAGGTGAAGGAGGGGCTGTTGAACTGCCTCTATAAGTGCCATTACTGGTCAAGTAATGGCCATTATGGAGGTAGTAATACCACCAAAATAAATGGTGAAGATGTGCAACGGATTGGTCATTTAGGAGGAGTAAGTCAGCCAAAATAAATGGCTGAATTGAGTGCTGTGGCGTTTCTAATCTCTCTGCCCAATTCTGATTTTCTGGAAACTTCAAGGACCAAACTGTATATTTTGAAACTTCAGGGACCAAACTGTACATATGAAAGAATTCTTGTTCAAACTATACATATGAGACTTCAGGGATCAAACTGTACATATATCAAAGTTCTCTGGTCCAAAAAGATAATATAAGAAGAAGCACAGCCCATAGCCCACAGCACACAACCCACGACCCGTGACCCGAGAACCCAGAATCGGACCGGACCGGACGGGCGAGCGGCGGCGGCGCGCGTATGGCCTTTCCTTGAATCGAAGCACATCTAGGTTCTTCCTCCTTTAAACACATGGGATACCCCTTGGGGTCCCAAACCACAAACCAACTTTGAGACTTATAAACAAAACAATTCATTCTTCCTCCACTGATGAGGGAGAATTGATCACAATATCACACTTTTCCATGCTTCAAACACCTCACTTCGTGAACCAATATCTCTTTTATTTTTCAATGAAATTTGACGATTCTTGGCCCTACGGTTATCTACGTACTTAGTAGATTATGCACGTATGAAGAACCAGATTCTCCAACATGCGTAACATTAGTGTTTAAGCCGTTAAAGTTGGTCGGTCTCAACTCCCGCCAAAGGCTAATTTCCAACAATCCCCTCTTGAAAGAGATTTTGGCGCACTCACAAGGTGTCTTTTCATTTCTAATAATATTTCAGCGGACCGATGTTGCATAAGGAGAGGTAGCTTCAGCTTTGAACCTTCCATAGTTAAATACCATCGGACTTACTTATTGTGTGGTGAACGTGATGTCTTGAACCGTCAATGTTTAGTGTAATCCAAGTCAATAGTACCAACACAACAAATTCCCTTACTCTCTTCTTCGTAATGTTTTGTCCGTTTTGGCCATGGACAACTTATTGGATTCTTAAGTGCGTTCATTTGAGTCGGCCCATCCTCGCACTTAAATAGGTGGTCTCCTACAAGGTATCCTGCCATACTCCACTTCACAAGTGTTAGGAACCATTAAAAGTTTCCCCAAACCTAACCCCAACTGTTGAGGATCATTAAAGGTTTCGAAAACTAAACCTTCACCCATACTGCAGAAAGCACTTGACGTCTATCGCGGGAACAACTTTAGATTTGATGTTTCTTTTCAGAAATCACTATCCGAAGTGCTCATGCTTCCACTGAAGCGATCAACTGAACCTTTATAGCTTAGTTTTCCCATTGAACCAAATTACTGGGATCTCCAGTTAGTAAGGTTGGGTTACCATCGTATTAGTCCTTATTCTTTGGGTTTTAAGCCCATTCCCCTAGACAGGCAGACCATCTGATCCTTAGATAAGCCCTTTGTAAGCGGGTCTGCTATATTATCCTTTGACTTAATGTAATCAATGGATATTATACCTGTGGTGATCAGCTGCCTAACGGTCTTATGCCTCCGTCGAATATGACGAGACTTGACGTTGTACATAACATTTCGTGCCCTTCCTAGGAAGCTATAAGCACTACTGTTATTTGCATATCCGATGAATATGCAATCTACAGTCTTAGGCCCAATCTTGACCTGCTTTGGCTTGGGTACTTCAACCTTTGCCAAACAACCCCACACCTTAAAATATTTGTAGGTGGATTTCTTTCCCTTCCATGATTCATATGGAGTTTTGTCTTTACCCTTATGTGGGACTCTGTTAAGAATCGTATTAGCGGTAAGGACGGCTTATCCCCACATGTTTTGGGGAAGACCTGAATTGATAAGCAAGACATTCATCATTTCCTTCAATGTGCGGTTCTTACGTTCCGCCACACCATTCGACTGAGGTGAGTATGGAGCCGTCGTTTGATGAATAATTAATTCTTGGGCACAATATTCCTCAAATGGCGCTACGTATTCTCCCCCTCTATCGCTACGAATGGATTTAATCTGTAGGCTTAGTTGGTTCTCAACTTCTGCTTTGCAACGTCGGAATGCTTCAAAGGCTTCATCCTTACTTTTCAACAAGTAAAGGTAATAATACATTGTGCTATCATCAATGAATGTCACAACGTACTTGTTCCCCCCTCTAGTTTATGCGAACTTCAAATCACATATATCTGTGTGAATAAGTTCTAGAGGAGCGGTATTCCTTTCGACGGATCGAAAATAAATCTTGGTGAGTTTTGCCTCTACGCACACCTCACACTTACATTGAGGGTTTACGTCGACAAACGGCAACAACTCCATCTTTACCAGCCTTTAAATAGACTTGTAGTTAACGTGTCCTAATCTATGATGCCATAAATTAGAAGACTCAAACAAGTAAGAAGAAGGTTCAACTTTATTACTTGGACGCAATACAAACATGGCATTCACTTTGAAGAGGCCTTCACATACGAAGCCTCTCCCCACAAATGTGCCATTCTTAGTGAGTACAAACTTATTGGATTCAAACACTAGCCTAAAACCAGCATTAACCAATAAAACTCCAGAAATTAAATTTCTTCTAATCTCTAAGACGTGCATCACTTCCTTCAGAGTGAGCTCCTTTCCGGAAGTCATCTTCAGGACCACCTTTCTTACCCCCAGCACATCCGAGGAAGCGTTGTTGCCCATGAACAACTTCTTGTCGGTGACCGGTGTGTACGTGGAGAAGGCATCTTTGTTGGAATAGATGTGTCTTGTAGCACCTGTGTTCATGCACCACTGCATCGGATTCTCAACCAAGTTGGCTTCTAGCACCACTGCCGAGAATTCATCAATCATGTCATCCAGGAGCGTGTCCTTGACGACGTTAGCATGCGCCTTGCCTTTAGACTTGGCTTTCTGTTATTGCTCAGTCTTGAGCTTGCGGCATTCCTTGATCCTATGACCAGGTTTTCCACAGTGGTGACAGTTACATCTGAACGTCTTCGTTGCGTGGGCCTTGCCGTCTTTTTGGAACTTCCTTTTCTTGCTTGGGTTCCCTTTGGCCTCAGCCAGATTTGCCTTTGCCTCAGCCGGTTGTCTACCCCTAGGCAAGGCCTTCTTGTTATCTTCTTAGATTTGGAGTTTGATAACAAGCTCTTCAAATGTCATCTCCTTTGTCTTGAGTTTTAAGTAACTCATAAACGCATTCCACGAAGGAGGTAACTTTTCAATCAGCGATGCAACCAAAAACTGTTCGTTTGGTTTTAATCCTTCCAAATCCAAGTGATGTATCATCATTTGAAATTCCTAGACTTGGGACATCACTGTCTTGCTATCCACCATTTGGAATTTTAGAAATTTCCCAACGATGAACTTCTTAGTACCCGCATGTTGTGTGTTGTACTTCTTTTGCAGTTTTTCTCACAGCTCTTTGGCAGTGCCAACGGTGTAATAGACCATGTAGAGAGGGTCTGCTAAGCAGTTCAGTATGTAATTCTTGCACATTAAATCGCTATGATTCCATGCATCACGAACCATCTTCATGCCATTAATGACATGGATACCAAGGCCCCATTCACCCGTTTCATTAGACGAAGAGTCCGTTTCATTAGACGAAGAGTCTATTTCATCTCCAGCTTGTGGAGGATCTTCCGTTAGGAACCGGACCATGCGCATAACAGTTAAGTAGAACAACATCTTTTGCTGTCATCTCTTAAATTCTGATCCCATGAATTTTTCAGGGCGATCATGGTGTGAGGCAGAAGGTGGAGCAGTAGTAGTCGGGAAGGCAACAGAGTTGCTGCCTTGAACAGTTGCGGCAGCAGCAGTGAAGGTAGCAGAGTTGCTGCCTTGGCCAGTAGCGGCAGTAGCGGGGAAGGCAACAACGTTGCCTTGATTGGCAGCATCAGTAGTAGCAGCATCGGTCATATTTCCAGCCATGGTGCAGCAGTTACAGTAAGCAAAATATTGTCTTAAACTTGTTGGTTACAAAGGATGCAGGAAACAGAAATTACAAGTAACTGCTAAGTAATACAAGAACTGAATTTACAATTCAACAACAAACTGAAATTACAATACTTGAACAAGAAAACTGGAACTGTTTTGGTGTATGCTGAGTCGAGTGTTTGCACTCTGTCTTTAAGACAATATTGGCCCGTATTTATCATTTCTACGTCCTGGACAATTGTCTCCCAAGATAAAATAACAAATGAACACTTGAGCAAAGAAAACTCAAATGCTACCGTAAAAAAATTTGAGTTATAAAATGATGCTTGAAAGATGTAGGAAGACTGAAATCTATTTCTGTTTTTTAGTCTGCTTTTCTGTTTTGTGAGTAGCTCAACAATGGTGCAATGGGTTCTTTATATAGGTGAAGGAGGGGTTGTTGAGCTGCCTCCATAAGTGCCATTACTGGCCAAGTAATGGCCATTATGGAGGTAGTAATACCACCAAAATAAATGGTGAAGATGTGCAACGGATTGGCCATTTAGGAGGAGTAAGTCAGCCAAAATAAATGGCTGAATTGAGTGTTGTGGCATTACTTAAGGGATCAAACTATACATATGACAAAGTTCTCTGGTCCAAAAAGATAATATCAGAAGAAGCACAGCCCACAGCCCGTGACCCGAGAACCAGGAACCGGACGGGCGGGCGGCGGCGGCGCGCGTGTGCCCTTTCCTTGAACCGAAGCACATCTAGGTCCTCCCTCCTTTAAACACATGGGATACCCCTTGGGGTCCCAAACCCCAAACCAACTTTGAGACTTATAAACAAAACAATTCATTCGTCCTCCACCGATGAGGGAGAATTGATCACAATACCACACTTTTCCATGCTTCAAACACCTCACTTCGTGAACCAATATCTCTTTCATTTCTCAATAAAATTTGACGATTCTTGGCTCTACGGTTATCTACGTACTTAGTAGATTATGCACGTGTGAAGAACCGGATTCTCCAACATGCGTAACACTAGTGTTTAAGCCGTTAAAGTTGGTCGGTCGCAACTCCCGCCAAAGGCTAATTTCCAACAGTTTCTTGATTTCAGGTTATCAAGATTCAAGACACAACAAGCTTGCGGCAGTTTTGAAGATTGGCCTATTTGTTCAACAAGATTCAATTTCTGAATATTGAATATTTGTTTATCCTTTCGAACACTTGTAATAATTATTTACTTTTCGTACTGATTTATAAAGTACAATAGAGCAATTCAACAACCACAACTCTTTCAAACACGTGCACTTGTGGCTGAAAGTTGAAGGTTGCACAAATGCCCAGAAATTCACGAAGAAAGGAAGCCAGGGAGGAATAGAGTATTTGAGATAATAAGAGAATTGGTGTGTATTTAGTTCACAAATAATGCTCCTTAAATAGGCCCATCATCTACGTTCTCATCCATCAGATTAATGTAAGAGGTCAAATGAGGTTAATGTAATGGACGTTATACTTGCTTTAATGACAAATTGTCATAAAGACAAGCAACTTCAAATCTTCTGAAAAGTCAATATCTTTTCATTTTTTAAGTTACAAACTCATAAACCGTCATTTGAATGAATGTGATTTTTGCTTTGCATTCTTAAATTTAATAATAAATGCCACAGTATATACTATAATTTTTCTCTGCAGACTTATAATTATACACAGTACTATTTTTCACTTGATATGTAAAGTTTGAACCTAAAATGTTATTCCCCGCACAAAGTGTGGATCCTCGATAATAATTAGCAGAATCGCAATAAGATTTCAATTAATTCTATCCTATCTGTTTTATTGAACTTGCATGATCATATGTTGAAGACGAAGAGTAGGCGATAGCAAATTGCAATAAAATTTGTCAGGATTCGTTAAATAATGGAATGGTCTTAATTTTCTTTTAAAATTTTTTAAATTTTGTATTTCAAGTATTATAATTAGAAACTATTTGACCCATGTTCTTGCCCCGACATCTTTCTCCAGCCATTGTATCGGCTGATGAAATCGGAAGACAAATTAATTCCTTAACTCAAGCGATTTGGGCTGGAAACGGAACTCTAATTTCCAGCAATGAGTTCCCCAACTACTCCATAAAGCGTTAGGACGGTGTGATTAGACTAAGAGGTAAGAAAGCATGAATACAGCCGAGTAAAGTAAAGGAAAAGTAAAGGATAAAATAAAGATAGGTAAACGATTTGATTTGATTTGATTTGATTTGTTTGAGTGTGTGTAATCTATACAAAGAATGAGTATTTATAGTACAAAAAAGAAGAAAAATTGTACAAACGTGCCCCCCCCCATGTCATCCATCAAGTGCCCACTAAGTTCAATGGCCGACTATGGGGGAAGTGGTGCCAAGTTTCTCGCCCTCTACTCCTCTTGCTCAGATAATGGCCCTTGCTTTCAGCTGTTGTTGGCCGTTACCATTTCTGGGGTCTAGAAACCATTTTGACTTGGTCGTTGAGGCGTTTGCATCTGAGTGGGTCTCAGTCGTACCTCTAACAAACAACTTCGGCTAAGATGCCTTAGTAGCCGATGAAGTTCTTGTAGTCGAGGGCTAGAAGTAAATTCGGCTTTAGAATAGTTCGGTTGTCACTGAATTTGGCTAAACACTTAAATTATTTTTGAGTGTTAACAATTGCCCCCCTACATTAACTCGAGACTAGAGTGTGACTGTTGAGTTGATGTATCCGAAAGTAGCCGTCATTTTAGTCTGACAGCCGTGTATGTCACTTCAATCATTTCGTCTCTAGTGCATGCAATGATGATTACTTTTTTGGAAGGTGTTTCCCTTTCAATCAAGGCGTCTCTATTACCACGAATTGGCTCTGATGATTTTTTTTCGTGCTTTTGAAAATGACAAATTAATCTCAGTCGCGCCCCCGCAAGCTATTTAAGGGAAGCCATCCCGCTCCATAGGTTTCTCACCTAATCTTTGGACATTTTCTTAATCGGAGACCATGGCTTCATCTTTTTCATCTCGAAGACCAGGAACGACCATTCTGGCCTATAGTGACCTGAGCTTTGCTTCGGTCTTCGTTGATGAAAAATGGGTTCTGACTCCATCTGGTAGCTCGGAACAAGGCAATGTTCTTCTATCTCATCATCTTAGCCCGGTGACCTATGTCATTCTCCTCACCTGCGACAGGTTCACTGTCATCCATTGTCCGGCTAACCTACGTGTCTGGTCGATCAAGGTCGCTCATTCTTCGGGTCGGTTGGCCCTGTCGCGCCCTATTTTGACCTGCTCGGGTCAAAGCGGAGCGCGGACGTGTCCGGGTGATTCCTGGGTAAAAGGGTTGAGGAGTCGCCACCTAATTATCTTTTACGGTGAATTAGGACACCTACATATTAAACTAAGTGCTGCAATGTAAACTCCAATTTTAAGGTCTGCGAAACTAGCGAGATTCTAGGTAAGGGTTCTTTATTATCCTAAAGGGAAGGGGTTAGGCATCCTTTAAGATCCGCTAACTTGCGGTTATCCAGTAAAACTCAGGTTAATTATTACTAGAAAAATGCATGTTTGAAGCCTGAAGTTAAAAGATGTTTGCAAATAATTAATAAAAAAGGGATGCATTTTAAAAGATAGATGAATGTAGAGATTTTTCAAAATATGCATTTATATGATATCTAAAGAGAAATACATGTAGAGTTGGAAAAAATATGTTTTTGACAATTGATAGTAAAACAATTTATTTATAATGCCAAAGAAGTAAAATTTTGGGAATCAATGAATTGTAAATTGACAAAAGATAAACTTATTCGGAATGATTAATAAAGCGAATAAAAGATGACAAAAGTTGTTTTGAAAATCTTGAATACGCGTGACGAGCCTAAAATAAATAAACTAGCGAGGGATTTCTAAGTTTGAAACTAACCTATGAATTAATCCTAAGTTTGTCTATTCTAAGCATTTCAATAGTTACATAAGTGCGATAAATAATATTACAATACAAAGCGGGATAAAAGCTGAATTTAAAGAAAGAAATAAAATAAATAAACTCCGAGGAATAATTGCCTTTATTTTACTTTAGTCCCTGCAAGCTGTCAAGAACAAACGGTTAGAAACAGTTAAATATAAATAACTTCATATCCGTATTCAAAACAGTGAATGTTTTGATCGCGGAGGGCTCAGACTTAAATTTTGAAAAGAACATTCCAATCACGTCGTGGCTGCAAACATATGACTAATGTAGTTTATTTTGATTGCCTCGCCTACTAAACGTGTCGGTCTCTCGGGTGAAATAGAAAAGATCACTATAATCACGTCGTGGCTGCGAATATATAACTTGTTGGTTATTTTAGTCACCTCGCCTACTAAATATGTTGATCTCGGATAAAAAGGTTTAAGTCTTCATCATTGCCCAGAAGTTATATTTCCGTCTTTGCAACTGTGGAGGCCTCAAAATCGACGGATATTTTTCATCGGCCCGGTGTAGTATCGTGTTCAAATCAAGAAAATTAAAATGAAACAAGAATAAGATGGCGTGAGGCAAAGCAAGGTGAAAACAGAGGCGTAAAAACAGTTCAAAATGACGCGGTGTCTAGTTTAAAACAGAAAAAGCACAAGACAAGAGAACAAAGAATTACGAACCGAGCGGTGGTGAAATAGAAAGCGATGCCGAAAAGACGCGGTATTTATTCAAAACAGTAAAACAGTAAACAGTAAAACAGTGATATCCGTTGCAAGGATATTTAAAACAGTAAACTAATAAAACGGTAAGATATCCGCTGCACGGATGATTAAAACAATTAAACTGGAAAAAAAAATAGAGAATTAATGCTAGAACAGAAAAATGAAAAAGTGCGGTCTCGATTTCAATTTCATCGGCCTAGATGCGATATTAATAAAACAATAAAACAGTGCCAAAGAAACGAGCAGTGAGCAATTAAATTATCCGAACCAAATTCTGAAATGTTGGAACCGGAGCAGGATTAAGAGGTATTTATGGAAAAAACCGACCCGGATCATGAACAGCGACCCGAATGAAAATCAGAAATTCAGATTTTTTAGATAACTAGCAAACAGGTATGAAAAATGTCATAATCTGGAAATATGCCAAAAATCGGGTCGACCCGATCCGGGTCAGTGACCCGACCCGAATCAGATGCCAACCCGAATCAGACTTTTTTTTTCAATTTTTCAGATAACCAATAATAACCATAGCAACAATGCAAGAAATTTGGAAATTCAAACCGGGTCGACCCGACCCGGGTCAGTAACCCGACCCGAATAGGAGATTCAACCCGACATCAAATAATTCCATCAATTCCAGATAACCAACATACAAAAATATGAAATGCAAGAATTCTGAAAATATCCAAATCGGATCGACCCGACCCGAATCAGTGATCCGAATCCGAAATCAAATGATCCAAACCCAAATCAGATTTTAACACCAAATTCAGATAACCAATAACAAGAATATGTAATGCAAGAATTCTGAAAATATTACCCGAACCGGGTCGACCCGAATCTGTCGGTGACTGACGAATCTGTGATCCAAACCCGAATCAAATTTTAATACCAAATTCAGATAACCAATAACAAGAATATGTAATGCAAGAATTCTGAAAAAATGTTACCCGAACCGGGTCGACCCGACCCGGGTCAGTGACCCGACCCGAATCAGAAAACTAAAAAATCAGAGAATCAAAGGGAAGAACAAACCTTTTCGGACTTGATTCTTGGATAATAAGGAAGGCAAAATGCTTACAATCAAGAACACAACAAAATATTTATATCCAATTTGGGACCTCCGAAAAATCCCTTTGAAAATCCTCCCAAAAATGCATTTCAATCCCCTCAAAATGAAGAACAACATGGGGTATTTATAGGTGGATTCCCTAAAAACGAGTTTGAAATTTGAATTAAAGGTAAATAATCTGATTTTGGAAGCGGATTTTGGGGGTATGAGTTCGGGATTTTGTGGGTGTGAGCGTAACAGAGGGGGGTTGGTGGGGGAAGGGGTGAGGTGACAGGCGGCGTGGGGTCGCCGTATGGGGTGTGGGGTCGTGGCGATTTGGGAGAAAAGGGATATTAGGGTTTGGGTTTTTGATTTTTTTTTTTTTTGTGAAATGGGGTAAAGGGATTTGTTAAAAGATGAGAGGGATGGGTCGGGTCGGTTCGGCCTGGCGGGTGGGCTTCGGTGGTGGGCTGGCCGGTTGGGCTTGGAAAATATTTTGGGATTTGTTTTGTGGGTTTTGGTTTAAGGAAGAGGTCGAATGGGCTGGGGGGTGTGGTTGTGGGGTGGGGATTGAGGAATTGTTGGTGGGCTAATTAAAATAAAGGGAATGGGCTTGGGAGTTTTTGTTTGGGTAGAATTGTTTTGGGTTGGAAAATAAAAAAAAGGGTTATGAAAAATATATAAGAGGGGTTTAATATTAAAACATATTTATATATATATATATATATATTTTTTGTAAAAGATGTGAATTATTTAAAATAACATAACGACGTGATAATAATAAAATATAATATTTGCGAAATGTTTAATGCTTAATAAAAGGGAAATGCGATGCAATTTTGCGAGAATAAAATAACATAGAATTTTTTGGATAAAACTTATGATTGTGATAAAAAAATGCAAACGACAGTAAAAAATGCGAATAATAATAATAATAAGAGAATAATATGCATATATATATATTTTTTAAAATTGTTTTAAAAGTGTCAAAAATGTTAAAAATTACGAATAAAATCATAAAAGATGGGACAAAATTGGGTGTCAACAGATGCCCCTCTTTGGACGGAGACGATGAAAGAGTTTTCGGCCAAAGAAGTTGACTGAGTAGCCAATTTTGTCCCGATCATCGGGACTGCATAGAATTCCGGGGGGGAAGTGAAGTTGCAAAAGATGGTGCACATTCAAGCAACAATGCCCCAGTGTCGACTTAGGATGACACTGGTCGCAGATGCGAGAAACTATTGGAAAAGAGCGGATCGACGTCAAGTAGGTCGTGACCAATTTGCCTCGGTTGTAGAAGAGATAGTCCCACGCTGTGATGAAGTTCCTGCAAATTAAAAACTCCTGCAAACTAAAGCTTAAGATATAATTAGTGTATAACTGCTGAGAAAAATTGTAGAGAAAATAACTTAAAATTCCCTTGTTATAAGGTGGGCGCCTGACTGAAATTAAAATTCCCTTGTTATAAGGTGGGCGCCTGACTGAAATTAAAATTCCCTTGTTATAAGGTGGGCGCCTGACTGAAATTAAAATACCCTCATTATAAGGTGGGAGCCTGAAATGACGTCGTTGGATCGACGTGTTGTGTTGAAGACGTCGTTGTAATGTTGTTGACGTCGATGTTGTATAGACTTTGCTGATGTCGTCGTTGTATAGACGTTGATGATGTCGTCGTTGTATAGACTTTGCTGATGTCGTTGTTGTTGTAAAAATAGTTGTCGTGCTGCCGTAACGTCGTGGACGTTGTTGTAATGCTGTTGAAGATAGTTGATGTGCTGCAGTTACGTCAATGACGTTGTTGTAATGCTGTAAAAGATAGCTGCTGCGTTGAGGACGTCATTGTAATGCTGTTGACGTCGTTGCAATCCGTAAAGATACTTGTTGTCTTTGTAACGCGTCGATGGCGTTGTTGTAATGATGTTTGCTATTGCAGATAAATTTGTTGTCTTTGGCGTCGTTGTAATCTTTGTTGAAGATAGTTGATGTCTTTGCAAAGAACGTCAATGACGTTGTTGTAATGTCGTAAAAGATAGCTGCTGCGTTGAAGACGGCTTTGTAATGCTGTTGACGTCGTTGAGATGCGGTAAAAGATAGTTGTTGCGTTGCCGTAAAAGATAGTTATTGCGTTTGAAGACGTCATTGTAATGATGTTGACGTCGTCGAGATGCGGTAAAAGATATTTGTTGTGTTGTTGTAAAAGATAGTTGCTGCGCTGAAGACGTCATTGTAATGCTGTTGACGTCGTTGAGATGCGGTAAAAGATAGTTGCTGCATTGCCGTAAAGATAGTTCTTTGCGTTTGAAGACGTCATTTGGCGTCGTCGAGATCTTGATAAAGATAATTGTCGTCTTCGCGTTCTTTGCAAAGATAGTTCTTTGCGTTGAAGACGTCATTGTAATCTTTGTTGACGTCGTTGAGATGCGGTACAAGATATTTGTTGCATTGCCGTAAAGATAGTTGATGCGTTGTCGTAAAGATAGTCGCCGCCTGAAGACGTCATTGTAATGCTGTTGACGCCGTTGAGATGCGGTAAAAGATAGTTGCTGCATTACCGTAAAAGATAGCTGTTGTTTTGAAGACGTCATTATAATGCTGTTGACGTCGTTGAGATGCTGTAAAAGATAGTTGTTGTGTTGTCGTAAAAGATATTACTGCGCTGAAGACGTCATTGTAGTGCTGTTGACGTCGTTGAGATGCTGTAGAAGATGATTGTCGTGCTGCCATAACGTCGATGACGTTATTGTAATGTTGTCCTGTTGTAAGAGATGTAAGTGACGTCCTTGCCGTCAGTTTGCTGTAATAGGGTTCCACGTTGTGCTGAATCTTCTGCCGATCCAAACTCATGTGAATCGAAATGTCGTCCTGGCACGGGCGAAAATGTGATGCGACGTCTTTGCCGTCGGGTTTGCCGTGTGTTAGGTAAATGGCCTTGTGATTTGAAATAACATCTTTGTGCAGACATAATAGTCGGGACCCTGTAGGTCAAGATGATGTCTTTGTATAAATGCAGAACAAGAACGTAATCCTTGTAGTGAGTTGTGGTGCCGAAATTCTTTGGGGAATTGATCATAACTGATGTGGCTTCCCTGCTTTCTCAACCTGAAGAACCTGTACTCAAAGAAAATTTGTGAGTTTGGGGAGGGGCGGTTGATTCGCGTTGACTTGGTGGCTTTGGCTCTTGATAGCTGCATGTCCTGCTGATTCGGACCTGTAGCCCCTGTCTGGTTCCCAGTCTTGGCTAACCGTTAATGAAAATATTTGTTGAAAATAATTTGTTTATAAGAAAGTATGCTTATCATTAAAAAGTTCTTGTCGAACTCTAATGAAAATATTTGGTGAAAATAAATTGTGTATAAGAAAATATGCATATTAGTAATAAAAATCTTGTCAAACTCTAATGAAAATATTTGGTGAAAATAAATTGCGTATAAGAAAATATGCATATTAGTAATAAAAATCTTGTTAAACTCTAATGAAGTATTTGTTGAAAATAAATTGCTTATAAGAAAGTATGCATATATGTAAATGTCTGTCGAGCAGCGACATGCGGTGAAACAAAGCAAACGTCTTATCCAAAATCCTCTTAGGCTGAAGACTTAGTTTGCCGATGTTTTTCCATGTTTATCGGCGTCCTCCGACAGTGATCCCTTAAAAATGCCCCAGTTTCTGATATGTGAGAATGACGATCTTTTGGACGGACAAACGAGTCTTGTGTAGATTGCTTGCCTGCCCTATCAGGGCGATCAGATGGGTGCATTTTGTCTTTTGTGAGATAAAGGAGAAAATATTTCCTAATGGTGGGACCGAAGCCGATTTAGACCGCCTACGTATCCCCATGAGGGAATCAGGTCGTGACGTAGTTCATTACAAGTAAAGGAGATTGTAAGGGTTTTTCTAAAGATGGGACCGAGGCCGATGTGGCCGCCTACGTATCCCACCGAGGGAATCAGGTCATAACGTAGTTCAGGTAAGCAAAGGAGATTGTAAGGATTTTTCTAAAGATGGGACCGAAGCCGATGTGGCCGCCTACGTATCCCGCCGAGGGAATCAGGTCATTACGTAGTTCAGGTTCACGAAAAAATCCTAAATGTAGTATCTTTTCACCGCATCTGCGTTGATAGCTTTTGGCCAAACTTCGTCGTCCATTTCAGCTAGGATTAGTGTCCTTCCAGTCAGCATTTGGTGAACCGTGTAAGGCCCTTGCCAATTCAAACTTTTCTTTGGCTTCATCCTGGTGTAGGGATATGCGTTTTGACACCAATTGCCCCGGTTAAAAATCTTTGGCCATTCTATTCCGATAAGGTTGCCCCGGACAAACTGTGTTCATCAGCCTTTCCGTACATGATTTTGTATCCACTTGGCTGCGGAAGATATATCATTGCCCCAGTAGAAGTCCTGATTTTAGTGCGGTAGCCCAAGAGTACAAAGGGGAAATAACATGAGCCAATTCTTGTATTTATCAATCATATTGATGTTTTGATCCATATCCGACTTTGGTATATTCTGAAAAATGCCCCAATTCTTCCGACTGTGAATCTTCCTTATTCTTCGAAGTCTTGCTCGTTGTTTTAGACTTTGTTTGCTTGTTTCATTATATGTCACATATTGCCGATAAATTAGTTTGCATGATGAAAAAAGAAAGGAAAATTATTAAACAAAGCAGATTTTAAAATAGCAAAAGCGATGAAGATTTGTCATTTTAAGCTTTCAAAAGGTGGAGGCAAAATACATTAAACTGCATAAAATGTGATTCAGGCCTCAATTTAAATCGCATTTTTTCATTAAGTACTAATACAATTTGGATAGGCATGATTGGGAAATAACAGATGGGGTGCTCCGCCAGTTTTAGTCAACACGAATCAACTTTTGGGGAAATAAATAAGGCAAAATGAATCTCCTGAAAAATGAAGAAAACCAAATTAGTATAAGGTGAGTAATTATTGATTCAAATAATATACACATAGTGGAAAGCAGTAGAAAATAACAAACTGATTGTAAGACAATTAAATGCGCATCCTAATATGCATGGGGCCTCCCTTATGCCGGAGGTGGGCCTAAACGCCAGATATGCGGGATTACGCCAGATTTGATCCAAGCTGCTAAACTGCAATGCTTTGTCGGAAATGAGACAAAATGAATGTACATTTTCCAATTTCAGCATGTCATGATTAGTCTTGGATTAGTCTATCCTTATCACGCTACACATAATATGATGATTGGTCGTTGGGTTGTGAGGCCCGTAGACATCTTTGGCGGACTTCTTAATTGTGGAGTCGATACCAAGGATCGACTCCACCTAAGGTGTATGCATGCATGACTTAAGATAAAGGGTGGTATAGCTCTATCTTAAATTTTCTAAGATTTGGTGACTAGACACAAGGTTCCCGAGCGGACTACTCGAGTGAGAAGGCTACGCGCCACCAGATGGTCCAGTCACTCGCCGCATACGCCAACTCTCCTAAAATTTGGTAGATTGAAAGAAATTTATGGTGCATAAAACACACCTCGCGTGTAGTGTGTGATAGTGTCAATTTTCCAGAGTGGAAGAAATATGAGCGAAATGCCAATTTAAGATAAGCAGTAAAAATATGGAAATTAAAGCAGTTATGCATGCAAAAAAAATTTACAAAGGAAATAAATCAAAGCATTTCATCAAACAAAGAGTGAAAGTAAAGCACAATTATAATTAACCTGAATTTTGCTATGGTTAAGAACCTGAAAATCCCCAGCGGAGTCGCCATGCTGTCGCGCCCTATTTTGACCTGCTCGGGTCAAAGCGGAGCGCGGACGTGTCCGGGTGATTCCTGGGTAAAAGGGTTGAGGAGTCGCCACCTAATTATCTTTTACGGTGAATTAGGACACCTACATATTAAACTAAGTGCTGCAATGTAAACTCCAATTTTAAGGTCTGCGAAACTAGCGAGATTCTAGGTAAGGGTTCTTTATTATCCTAAAGGGAAGGGGTTAGGCATCCTTTAAGATCCGCTAACTTATGGTTATCCAAGAAAAACTCAGGTTAATTATTACTAGAAAAATGCATGTTTGAAGCCTGAAGTTAAAAGATGTTTGCAAATAATTAATAAAAAAGGGATGCATTTTAAAAGATAGATGAATGTAGAGATTTTTCAAAATATGCATTTATATGATATCTAAAGAGAAATACATGTAGAGTTGGAAAAAATATGTTTTTGACAATTGATAGTAAAACAATTTATTTATAATGCCAAAGAAGTAAAATTTTGGGAATCAATGAATTGTAAATTGACAAAAGATAAACTTATTCGGAATGATTAATAAAGCGAATAAAAGATGACAAAAGTTGTTTTGAAAATCTTGAATACGCGTGACGAGCCTAAAATAAATAAACTAGCGAGGGATTTCTAAGTTTGAAACTAACCTATGAATTAATCCTAAGTTTGCCTATTCTAAGCATTTCAATAGTTACATAAGTGCGATAAATAATATTACAATACAAAGCGGGATAAAAGCTGAATTTAAAGAAAGAAATAAAATAAATAAACTCCGAGGAATAATTGCCTTTATTTTATTTTAGTCCCTGCAAGCTGTCAAGAACAAACGGTTAGAAACAGTTAAATACAAATAACTTCATATCCGTATTCAAAACAGTGAATGTTTTGATCGCGGAGGGCTCAGACTTAAATTTTGAAAAGAACATTCCAATCACGCCGTGGCTGCAAACATATGACTAATGTAGTTTATTTTGATTGCCTCGCCTACTAAACGTGTCGGTCTCTCGGGTGAAATAGAAAAGATCACTATAATCACGTCGTGGCTGCGAATATATAACTTGTTGGTTATTTTAGTCACCTCGCCTACTAAACATGTTGATCTCGGATAAAAAGGTTTAAGTCTTCATCATTGCCCAGAAGTTATATTTCCGTCTTTGCAACTGTGGAGGCCTCAAAATCGACGGATATTTTTCATCGGCGGTGTAGTATCGTGTTCAAATCAAGAAAAATTAAAATGAAACAAAGAATAAAGAGGGCGTGAGGCAAAGCAGGAAAACAGAGGCAGAAAAAAAATAGATTCCGAAAATGACGCGGTGTCTAGTTTAAAACAAGAAACAAAGCAAGACAAGAGAACAATAATTGAACCAAGCGGTGGTGAAATAGAAAGCAAGACTAAAAGATGCGGTATTTATTCAAAACAGTAAAACAGTGATATCCGTTGCAAGGATATTTAAAACAGTAAACTAATAAAACGGTAAGATATCCGCTGCACGGATGATTAAAACAATTAAACTGGAAAAAAAATAGAGAATTAATGCTAGAACAGAAAAATGAAAAAGTGCGGTCTCGATTTCAATTTCATCGGCCTAGATGCGATATTAATAAAACAATAAAACAGTGCCAAAGAAACGAGCAGTGAGCAATTAAATTATCCGAACCAAATTCTGAAATGTTGGAACCGGAGCAGGATTAAGAGGTATTTATGGAAAAAACCGACCCGGATCATGAACAATGACGAATGAAAATCGAAATTGATTTTTAGATAACTAGCAAACAGTATGAAAATGCCATAACTGAAATATGTTAAAAATCGGTCGATCTGATCCGGTCGATGACCCGACCCGAATCAGATGTCAACCCGAATCAGACTTTTTTTCAATTTTTCAGATAACCAATAATAACCACAGCAACAATGCAAGAAATTTGGAAATTCAAACCGGGTCGACGGGCCGTCAAGAATCCGACCGAATAGGAGATTCAACCCGACATCAAATAATTCCATCAATTCCAGATAACCAACATACAAAAATATGAAATGCAAGAATTTTGAAAATATCCAAATCGGATCGACCGATCCGGTCGATGACCGACCGAATCGATGATCCGAATCCGAAATCAAATGATCCAAACCCAAATCGATTTTAACACCAAATTCAGATAACCAATAACAAGAATATGTAATGCAAGAATTTGAAAATATTACACGAATCGGTCGACCGAATCGGTCGGTGACTGACCGAATCTGTGATCCAAACCCGAATCAAATTTTAACACCAAATTCAGATAACCAATAACAAGAATATGTAATGCAAGAATTCTGAAAAAATGTTACCCGAATCGGGTCGACCCGACCCGAGTCAGTGACCCGACCCGAATCAGAAAACTAAAAAATCAGAGAATCAAAGGGAAGAACAAGCCTTTTCGGACTTGATTCTTGGATAATAAGGAAGGCAAAATGCTTACAATCAAGAACACAACAAAATATTTATATCCAATTTGGGACCTCCGAAAAATCCCTTTGAAAATCCTCCCAAAAATCTGTTCAATCCCCCCTCAAAATGAAGAACAACATGGGGTATTTATAGGTGGATTCCCCCCTAAAAAACGAGTTTGAAATTTGAATTAAAGGTAAAGAATCCGATTTTGGAAGCGGATTTTGGGGTATGGGTTATGGATTTTGTGGGTGTCGCCAGAATGCAGGGGGTTGGTGGGGGCGGGGGTGAGGTGACCGGCGACGTGGGGTCGCCGGTATGGGGTGTGGGGTCGGCGGCGATTTGGGAGAAAATGGATATTAGGGTTTGGGTTTTTTTGATTTTTTTTTTGTGAAATGGGGTAAAGGGGATGGGTTAAAAGATGAGAGGGATGAGTCGGGTCGGTTCGGCCTGGCGGGTGGGCTTCGGTGGTGGGCTGGCCGATTGGGCTTGGAAAATATTTTGGGATTTGTTTTGTGGGTTTTGGTTTAAGGAAGAGGTCGAGATAGAATTTGGGGTTGTGGTTGTGGGTTGGGGATTGAGGAATTGTTGTTGGGCTAATTAAAATAAAGGGAATGAGCTTGGGAGTTTTTGTTTGGGTAGAATTGTTTTGGGTTGGAAAATAAAAAAAAGGGTTATGAAAAATATATAAGAGGGGTTTAATATTAAAACATATTTATATATATATATATTTTTTGTAAAAGATGTGAATTATATAAAATAACATAACGACGTGATAATAATAAAATATAATATTTGCGAAATGTTTAATGCTTAATAAAAGGGAAATGCGATGCAATTTTGCGAGAATAAAATAACATAGAATTTTTTGGATAAAACTTATGATTGTGATAAAAAATGCAAACGACAGTAAAAAATGTGAATAATAATAATAATAAGAGAATAATATGCATATATATATATATTTTAAAATTGTTTTAAAAGTGTCAAAAATGTTAAAAATTACGAATAAAATCATAAAAGATGGGACAAAATTGGGTGTCAACAGGCCCGAGTGAGGCTGATCACAGAGGCCAACTGGAGGCGTATGGGTCATTTTGATACCGCCGCACTGTCGGAATTTAGTTTTCGCTGTAACGTCGAATTCATGTATGTATGTCGCCTCTGTTTTTGTGCTTGGTTTACTTGGATGTGGGAATTCATGTCCCACCCTTTAACTTCAGCATTGTTCTCGGCATTCTTGATCAAACTTAAAGTAAACCCTGCAAGTTTAATGGGCCATTATCTTTGACCCCTTTGAAAAAAATGACTTCCTCTGTATTTTGTGTCCAGGCAGCCGGTGTGTGGCTGTCAATTAACCGTACATCTCCCGTTGGAGGAAATTAACTTATTTTGTGCGACCAGGCAGCCGATCGGTGGCTGTCGTTTATTCATGCATGTCCCAAGTCGAAGGATAGTACTTCTTTAAATACTTGTCATTTACATTCCTGTCCATTTCGTCGTCATGCATGTTTATCAGTCGATATGCATTGCCGGCGATATGTTGGCTTACTACGAAAGGTCCTTCCCAGTTTGGTGACCATTTGCTAAATTTACGATCTTTCATCCCAATCGGCAAAACGGTTTTCCAAACTAAGTCTCCTTCAACAAACCTCTTAGGCTTAACATGTTTGTTGTATGTTTTAGCCATTTTACATTTACCAACTTCGATTCTCTCTAGGGCCATCAGTCGATCTTCATCTAGTTGGTCCAATTCCATTAGCATGGCATGTTGGTACTCTTCTAAGCTTAGAGAGTTCTCCTTGGACACCCGTAAGGATTTGCATTAATTTCCAATGGCAACACTGCATCTTGGCCATAGGTTAGCCGATAAGGTGTCGTCCCGGTAGCTGTACATTTAGAATTCCTGATCACCCAAATGGCCTCATCCAGAGTGAGATGCCGCATTAAGATCAGGAACGACCATTCTGGCCTAGAGTGACATGACCTTTGCTTCGGTCTTCGTTGATGAACAACGGGTTCTGACTCCATATGGTAGCTCGGAATAATGCAATGTTCTTCTATCTCAGCTTCTTAGCCCGGTGACCTATGTCCTTCCCCTCACCTGCGACAGGTTCACTGTCATCCGTTGTCCGGCTAACCTACGTGTCTGGTCGATTGAGGTCGCTCATTCTTCGGGTCGGTTGGCCCGAGTGAGGTTGATCACAAAGGCCAACTGGAGGTGTATGGGTCATTTTGATACCGCCGCACTGTCGGAATTTGGTTTCCGCTGTAACTCCGAATTCAGGTATGTGTGTCGCCTCTGTTTTTGTGTTTGGTTTACTTGGATGTGGGAATTCATGTCCCACCCTTTAACTTCAGCATTGCTCTCGGCATTCTTGATCAAACTTAAAGTAAACCCTGCAAGTTTGATAGGCCATTATCTTTGACCCGTTTGGGATGGCGTTTTCTCGCCTGAGTGGTGCAACCTACTTTACGACACATGCGTGTGAAAGAAACGACTCCCTCTGTATTTTATGTCCAGGCAGCCGGTGTGTGGCTGTCAATTAGCCGTACATCTCTCGTTGGAGGAAATTAACTTATTTTGTGCGACCAGGCAGCCGATCTGTGGCTGTCGTTTATTCATGCATGTCCCAAATCGAAGGATAGTACTTCTTTAAATACTTGTCATTTACATTCCTATCCATTTCCTCGTCATGTATGTTTATCAGTCGATATGCGTTGACGGCGATCTGTTGGCTTACTACGAAAGGTCCTTCCCAGTTTGGTGACCATTTGCTAAATTTACAATCTTTCCTAGCAATCGGCAAAACGGTTTTCCAAACTAAGTCTCCTTCAGCAAACCTCTTAGTCTTAACATGTTTGTGGTATGTTTTAGCCATTTTACGTTTACCAACTTCGATTCTCTCTAAGGCCATCAGTCGATCTTCATCTAGTTGGTCCAATTCCATTAGCATGGCCTGATGGTACTCATCTAAGCTTAGAGAGTTTTTCTTGGCCACCCATAAGGATTTGCATTAATTTCCAATGGCAACACTGCATCTTGGCCATAGGTTAGCCGATAAGGTGTCGTCCCGGTAGCTGTACATTTAGAATTCCTAATCGCCCAAATGGCCTCATCTAGAGTGAGATGCCACATTCCTGGTTTATCTTCCCCATTTTTACTAATGATGTTCACAATAAGCTTGTTGGCTGCCTCGACTTTTCCATTCGCCTGTGCGTAATAAGGCGAGGATGTGATCATTTTGATTCCGAACTTCTCGGCGAAGGCTGCAACTTTAGAACCAGTGAACACGGTCCCTTGATCAGTTGTAATTGTCTCAAAGATATCATATCTGTACATGATCTGGTGTAGGATAAATTGCATGACATCTGTATGATGAATCCTCTTCATCGGCTGAGCCTCCACCCACTTAGTGAAATAATCGGTGGCCACGATAATGAAATTGCCTTTAGCCGATTGTAGGTGAATTTTGCAGATGAGGTCCATAGCCCATCCTTTGAAGGGCGAAGGTTTTACAACTTGGTACAACAACTCGGCTTGTACCCTTTGGATTGGTCAATGTTTTTTTACATTTCTCACATCCTTTTGCATATCGAAAGCAATCGGTTGTGATAGTGGGCCAATAATAGCCATGGCGGTAAATCAGCCACTTCATCGTTGTTCCCGCCCTGTGTGATCCGATCCACATACTCCTTTATGGACCTCTCCCATGACCCGTAAGGCCTCTGCTTTGTCAATGCACTTGAGTAGTACTCCATTCACGCTCCTTTTATTGAGGTCATTGTCGATGAGCACGTATTTCAAAGCTCTTTTTCTAACCTTGAGGTCCTTGCAACTGGAGGGATCCTTTAAGTAGTCAATTAGTAACTGCCTCCATGAGTCGATCTGATCAACGACTAGTACCTCGGCTGGCAGCTAGTCATACTCTAAAGCGAGTGAAGTCTTTCTAAAGCTAGAAGCCCCTTGTGCCAAGTCGTTAGCCTCAACATTCATGCCTCTGGAACATGACTTAATGTAATTGATGCGAACCCCCTATGTAACCTGCTAGCTGTTTCATAACGGGCCAACAAATTAGGGTCTTTGGAGTCGTATTCCCCGGCCAACTACTTGATAACCAGTTGAGAGTCTCGGCAAATATCGACGTGTTTTGCTTTCATAGAGACTAGGAGTTTGAGTCTTATGATAATAGCATCGTATTCGGCATGGTTATTTGTTAAGTCATGATCTAACCGATAAGACAACCTTCGTGTCTTTCCTCTAGGATCGGTTATCGTTATCCCGGCTCCGACTCCTTTTTGGGTCCTTGACCCGTCAAAAGTCAGCGTCCAAAGGACAACGTCCATACATGCAGTAGCGGGGGCGTAAGGGTCCTCCACATCCATGCAGGGGTGGTCTGCCACAAAATCGGCCACCGCCTGCCCTTTGACGGCTCTGAGTGGTTTGTACTCGAGAGAAAATGTAGTGAGCTTGATCGCCCACTTTATTAATCGTCCTTGTAAAATAGGTTTATTCAATAAATACCGGACGATGTCAATCTTGCACAAAATGTGAACCACATGCAGTATTAAGTAATGCTCAAGTTTAGTACAAACATGGAATAAGGAAAAATAAAGCTTCTCTATAGAGGTATATCTAGTTTCGGCTTCGTTCAGCATTCGGCTAAGGTAGTACACTGCCATTTCGGTTCTATCATCGGCATCCTGTGCCAACAGGCAGCCGATAGATAACTCTGCGACTGAGATGTACAATTTTAGTGGTTTCCTTGGTATGTGGGGTACTAGCACGGGAGGCGTTGCTAAGACCTTTTTAATATGGTGGAATGCCTCTTGTTGTTCTTGGCCCCATACTAGTTCCTCTAACTCTTTAAGCCTAAGAAAAGGTGAGAACACCTTTATTTTGTCGGCTGAATTAGATATGAACCTTCTTAGGAAGTTGATTTTCCCTAGCAAGTTTTGTAACTCCTTCTTTGTCCTGGGTGGTGTTGACTCAATTACTGCCCGGTCCTTATTGTGATCTATCTCAACAGCCTTCTTCTGTACCAAGAAACCCAGGAAATTGCCAGCCGATACTCAAACATGCACTTGGCTGGATTCATTTTAAGGTTATAAATCCTCATTCTTTTTAGTGCTTGTTCCAGATCGGCTAAGTGATCTTTGAAGTCCTTAGACCTCACCACCACATTATCAATGTAGACCTCCACAGTCTTGTCGATTAGATCATGGAAGATGTGTTCATTACTCTCTGATAAGTGGCACCAGTGTTCTTCAGACCGAACGGCATAACTATCCACTCGTAAATGCCTAAGGCTCCTGGACATCTAAAAGCAGTCTTGTGGATATCTTCCTTGGCTAATGCTATCTGTATATAGCTGTAGTATCCGTCCATGAATGTCAGCACATCATTAGCGGCCGCCGCATCGACTAGCGTATCGGCTATAGGCATGACATATTTATCTTTGGGAGTGGCTAGGTTTAGGTTCCTATAATCGATACATACCCAAACCTTGCCAATTTTCTTCTTGACTGGTACGATGTTTGCCAACCATTCCACGTACCAGGCCGTTCTGATAAATTCGACCTTCAATAGTCATTCAATCTCAGCTTTGATTTGGTGCATTAGCTGAGGGTGATATCTCCTAGGTGGATGTTTGTGAGGTTTGAAACCCTCCTTAATTGGAAATCTGTGTTAGACCAAGGTACGTGCCAGCCCAGGCATCTCATGATAATCCCATGCAAAGCAGTCTTTATACTGTAGTAGAAGGGTCGTTATGCCTTATTTGTCTTCTTTCTTCAGCAAGCCGCTAATGTGTGTTAGCCGGGGGATTTCTTCTGTTCCCAAGTTGATACCTTCCAAAGGATCCCGAGACTCGAAACTATGCATAGCCCTTCTCATGGGCGATTCAAGTTCCAACGACAGCTCAACTTCACCGGTTGCAAGCGTCATTTTGTTGTCGTCGTTCCCCATCTGCGATGTTTCGGCTATCTTTTTCTCAGAATTTAAGGCGGTCAGCCGATGCCACAGGTTATATATAACTTGGGTTTCCTGAACCATTTAAACCTTCTAAGGTAAGCCGTGGTTCGGCTAATTATTTTATTTCAAACCCTTGCGAGGTAAGATTGCAGGATTCCCAAGATCCTTCTTCATACTGCTCCGTGATGGCTATGGGAGCCATGTTCTCTTGCTGGGGTTATTCTATCGGGTTGTCGGTAGGTTGTTTACCCAAATCCTGTTGACCCAATATCCCTTCTTCAGGAGGCATTGCCCCTGAAACACGTGAGTCGAATGCCCGCTCGATAACTTCAGCTTCGGCAAACTCAGGAATCTCCTGATTTTTTACTGCCTTGGTATTAGAGATTAGATGCAATGTCTACTACATCTTACGCAAGGCCTTGGCACGTTTCATACTTCTTTTTTGGGTTCTAGATGCGACTCTTGGTAGTGCCTCTTTCTTTCCGGGAGTCTGATTGATGGATCACTTCCCTTCCTCAGTGTTGGCGACTGGTTTAACCATTCTTCGAGGCCTCGTCTGATGCTTATTTCTTGCTATGATACGTAAGTATGAAATACCCTCATTCACGTTAAACTCGACCACCCTCTGTTTGGTTTTAAAGAGTGGTTCTTCATCTATCCGAGGAATGCTCGGTTGCCGATTGATTGGCATCCGTAGTTGCCCCCCAGGCTTGTACCTGTCGTCGACAGGGACCCTTCTGAACCTCATAGTTTACTCCAGAAGTTCCCGTTCGAAGTCCTTCGCATTTTTGGGGCGGTCATGAAAACTGATCCTAGACGGCTACCTGTTCTCGTGAACATCATGTAGGCTGCCTAACCGATTGAACACAGCAGTCCTTGTGACCTTCTCCCCTTCAGCAGGTTTCTTAGGTACCCATACCCTTTTCATCGGCTGTTTCCCTTTAGTGTCCCTGGATTCATCGGGTTTAGCAAAAGACACCATAGATATTGGTACCGTGAGAAAGGGGTCGGTATCAATAGACATTTCAGCCATGCCCTTATGGCTAGCTTGAACCTCCCATCCCTGATGCCATTTTGGATCGCCTTCCTGAAGACCACACAGTTAGAAGTAGAGTGGTTGTATGAGTTATGCCACTTACAGTACTTCTTATCTTTAAGTTCTTCGGCAGGCAGGATCCTATGGCCATCAAGCAGTCGAATTTGCTTATCTTTGAGCTGATGATCAAAGATCTTGTCTACCTTTGTGATATCAAACAAGTAACCGATCTTGTCATCGGCTGAACTTGTTTCCTTGCCTTTGAGGGCTTTCAAGGCTGGGCAAGAGTAGACCTTACCCTTGATAATCTCGGCCATCATCGCGTATGGTGTGTAGTCGACTGACTCTGAGTCGGACTCATCTGCTTCAATGATGGATACCAAGTGGGAGCCTCAATTTTGATTGACTCTCCTCCGCTCCTTTTCCTGGATGTACTGCTCTATTTGGCTAGTCTTTTCAGCTAACTGGCTTAGGTTAGAGCAGGATTGTCCCACCAACTTCTCCTTTAACTGAGGGTGCATTTGTTGATTATCATGTGGGCACACTTAGATTCGTGGAAGTGTACAGTGCATTTCCCAAACTTCTTCCTTAATCTCTTAATAAAATCGGCAGTCGATTTACCGACCTATTTCTTGAGACTCGTTAGATCAGTCACAATAACCTGAGGTTGGGGCCAATAGAACCTATCATGGAAGTATCCCTCCATGTCGGCCCAACTTTGCACAGAATCAGGAGCCAAAGAGGAGTACCATGCAAATATTGTTCCCGTTAGAGAGAGAGAGAGAGAATAATTGTAACTTGTGGTACTCATTCTGGCCAGCTTCGCCGTATTGGGCAGTAAATCTACCGATGTGCTCGATAATGGATTTGCCGGCATCGCCAGAGAAAATGGCAAACTCTGGTGTTTTGAAGCCCTTCAACAAATGTGCTATCCGATCTACCCAATCGGAGTAGAGCTTCTTATAAATAGGTCTGTCCAAAGGTTTCAGTTGGATGCCGAAGTACCTCCACATGGTATTAGCGATAATCTTTGGGTTTATCAGTTGCGACGTCCCATACCGATTCTCGACTGGTAGGCGTTTTGCACTGGCGGCATGGACATCAAACCACCTAAAACCTTCAAAACCCTATCCAATAAGGTGGGGTGATGCCCCATTGTTGTTGTTGGGAATGGCTACTAAAGCCCGCAATATGAGCTCTTAGAACGGCTAACAGAGCCTGAAGATAAGGTGGAACGTTGTTCCATGGCTACTTTCCTCGGGCGTCGGCCATTCTTAGAAAGTTTACGCCTCCTGAAAGGTATGAATTGGGTACCGACAATGACTACTGGAATGGTAATCCACTGTAAACAGCGTCACCAGATAGCCGAGCTAAGTCATAGTCAGGGGCCATCGGCTGCCGATTCGGCTGGCCATTATTGTTCACCTACATCGTAGGGCCGTTCATGGAAACGTACGGCATAACATACGGTAATCCAAAGTGAGCCTGAACTGGTCTCTGGGCCGTGTTGATCTGCCCATACTGCAGACTCGCTTAGTCAGGCGGCACACTTTGCCCCCCAAGGTTCGGCGGTGACCATGCAGTGTGCTGGTTATCGGGCGATTGGGCTTGTGTTCCTAGGTCTGCTATCGGCTGCACCTGAGTAGGAACTGATTGATGCACATGCGGTTGAGGAACAACATCGGGAGTCACGATCTCATGCTAAACAGCACCGCTCGTCGGAGGGATGGCAGAACTGGCTGAACATTCTCCTGGTGCATTCGGTTGGTTTCCATCTCCTTCGTTTGCTGAACCTCATTATGTACCATCGATTTCACAATGTTAGCCAATTGTTTAGATACTTGGTACATAATGTAGTGAATGCCCATGTCAATCTGTTGTCTAATGAAAGACGTGGTCATTATGGTTGGACCTTCAGATTGACCAGAGTCTTCCACCGCCGGGGTTGATGGAGGAAGTGGAGGGGAATCAACCGATGTAGGCATACTCGAGGAGGATGTCGGTTCGTTGTTTCTTCTGGGAGGATTTTGCTTAGGATGTGGACTGAACTCGAGGTTCGTTTTCTTTCCGGACCTTAGGCGCATAAGCTAAGAATGATCCTGACCTAGAGAATCAAACTTCGCTATTAATTCACTTATAGTCCCACTGTGCGTGCCAAATTTGTTCTCACCCCGAAATCTTTCTCCTGCCGTTGTATCGGCTGATGAAATCGGGAGACAAATTAATTCCTTAACTCAAGCGATTTGGGCTGGAAACGAAACTCTAATTTCCAGCAATGGGTTCCCCAACTACTCCAGAAAGCGTTAACACGGTGTGATTAGACTAAGAGGTAAGAAAGCATGAATACAATCGAGTAAAGTAAAGAAAAAGTAAAGGATAAAGTAAAGATAGGTAAATGATTTGATTTGATTTGGTTAAGTGTGTGTAATATGTACAAAGAATGAGTATTTATAGTTCAAAAAAGAAGAAAAATTGTACAAACGTGCCCCCCCCATGTCAGCCATCAAGTACCCACTAAGATCAATGGCCGACTATGGGGGAGGTGGTGCCGAGTTTCTCGCCCTCTACTCCTCTTGCTCGGATAATGACCCTTGCTTTCAACTGTTGTTAGTCGTTACCGCTTCTGGGGGTCTAGAAACCCTTTTGACTTGGTCGTTGAGGCGTCTGCATCTGAGTAGGTCCCAGTCGTACCTCTAACCACTTCGTCTAAGAAGTCTTAGTAGCCGATGAAGTTCTTGTAGTCGAGGGCTAGGAGTAAATTCGACTCCAAAATAGTTCGGATATCACTGAATTTCGGCTAAACGCTTAAATTATTTTTGAGTGTTAACAACCCCATAATATAGACCCGATCCTAGAAATACTAGAAAAAAATCATATATGAATTCAGATAAATCATTCGATCGTCAGTTCTCTGGTTGTCTGGCCAATAACTTTCTTGACCTTCCGACATTGACAACAAGTATGATTCACATATTGAAATGTAAGTAACTAGACAATATTCCAAAATGAAAGGAGTCTTCAAGTTAACAAACTTGTAATTTAGCCCAATAACGTTGAAGAAAAGTTGCTAACCCTTACTATGCTCTAAATTATGATGAAAATTAAACTTTCCTCAAAATAGGATGTACGTCTTCTATGAGGTAAGACCCATCGGCAACCACATGTGATCGTCTAGATTTGTTATTTGAACATCTCAAGTAATTTTTGTTCCACCTAGATACTTCAAGTGGGCATCCGTTGTGTCATTTAGACATTTTTCACTGACTTGCCAATTTGCGTGATTTTCACAATAACATGCGCGTGAAAAACCCAAAAAATAAAAATTTCTTTTCTTTCTTCTTCTTCTTGATTCATTTTCTCTACTACCACAAGATGTTGCCGCCGATATTTCTACCGAAAAAGCAAACATTACACTTTTAATTCAACTTCATTCTCTTGCTTTCTCATTAAAAAGAAAATTAAAAGAGCTCATTGAAAAAAGAAAAATCAGATCCAGATTTCAAATAATTTTTTGGCGAAATTCCATTATCTTCGATCTGAGTTTTTGTTTTTCGATCCGAGTTTTAGATGTAGCAACTCTATTTTGTCTCTCTAGATTATTTTGAATTAACTAGATCTAAACACGATTAATGGGGTCTTTAGAAATTTGAAGGTTTAAAATGAGTTGCTTGATTTGATAAAAAGTTTGAGAAATTAATGTTAGGTTTGTCTTCGGGTATTCGTGGGGAATCTTTAGCTGAAGTTATAACAAATTTGGAGGAGTTTCTCTTGAAATTTTAGATTAAAATCGTGGTTGGAACAAGAACACACATAAAGATGGTGAAGAACACCAAGAACATAATTTTCAAATTTTTGTCATTTTGATAATTATTTCCACATGTCCATATTTAATTTGTCATTTTGTCACGTCATCGGCGAGTGTGTTACACACATTTTATATATTTGGTTGATTGTGCGAAAATGGTTTAAATGGCACGACAAAAGCCTACCTGAAGTGTCTTGATAAAAAAAAATGTTACTTAAGATGTTTAAGTAATAAATATGGACGATCATAAATAACTAACTATGGATTTGGCCTATATATAAGTTGACTGTGGACCAAATTTGTATAACTTCAATTTCATTGTTATAATTATTGGCCCACTTAGCTTAAATGTCATCGGAATGGAACTTCAAGCCTCAATATAGAATAATTCATCCCCAATTTAATACCCAACCCGCTTCAATTAAAACCCGCCCCCAAAATTTGACCATCGCACCCATTTGCCCCCAAAACTTACTGAATTCATAAACAACCAACATGTGGGACCCACCCCACACCCTCACCGTCTTCTTCGACCCACACAACACTGTTGTCGGCGAACACGATCGCCATAGCTTCACCGGAAAACACCACCCCATCCTAATCAACCTGAATTTCACCATAAAAACAACACAATTCCCACTATCCGACCCACACACCAAACTCTTGTTCAACACAGCACCAATAATTCATTTATTTTAGAGCCATCAATCATATCTCAAAAAACTACTAGTCTGAAATGGTAGAAATCCACAAAAGATAAGAAATCCATGGACTATACATAAAGCACTTCCTAATGTATCATATGCATATACACACTGCAGAACCACAAAATACAAAGGAAACTCAAAGAGAAAAGCCAAAACAGTGACAACACAGCCGGTGTTGAGAAATGGTGGAGGATGAGGAAGAGATGAAGACGATGACGGTTTGGTGTTGGTCGGGTAGTGGGTCAAATCTTGGGGCGGGTTTTAATTAAAATCGGGTAGGGTATTAAGTTGGGGATGGGTTATTTTATTTTGAGACTATCTCCCTTTAAATTAAGGATAAATCAGAATCAAAGTATAACGGTAGGGGCACAATTGTACAGAAAGTATAACGAAATATATGAATAAATAATATTTAAAAATTCAGAGGCATTTTTGACCTTTTTCTGATTTTAATTACTTGTTTCAATTGATCTAGATTACTCAAAAATTTAGTCAAAATCACTATTAAAAATTTGTATTTTTCCGCTAAATTTTTTCATTTAAAAAAGTTCAGTGGCTATTTCTTACTAAATGTCGATGGAAAAAAAATTAAATAAAAGTGTTTTCATACAGTAAAATAAAAAAATTCCCAGCATTTTAATGAGACCTTTTTTTTCACCATGCGTTTTTTCGGTGGGTGAATTCGATAGGAATGATATGGACAAATCATATTTTATAATATAATTCTACTGAATATATGTGAAAAAAACCTCTATTCCTATAGATTTTTATATGTAAGAAAATTTTCCACTAACCAATCAAAGACCAAAAACCATTTTCCAGAAAAAAAAATCCCAAGAAATTAAAACTAATTATTTTATGAAAAACAAATTCCATCATACTGGACACTCTCTTAGGATGGAATTGGTACATATGAATTAAAATATTTTTCTTGAGAATAAGTGATTTTTTTTTTTTAGTTTTTGCGTTTGATAAATAAACAAATAATAATAATTAAAAAAATATTTATGTACAATCTAGGCAAACAATATGAGGGGTGGGAATGGACGATACTACAGTAGGGGATGTAGGGAGGGACGGAGGCTATGAGGGATGGTGTATCCGATACATGATTGGTTAATGACGATTCTCAACATCTGTAAGATCTCGAGGATTACTAGACAGAATTCGATTAAAAATGCAAACTTTCGTGTGGGGTGTGTTGGAGGTAGGGAGGGGGGGGGGGAGAAGACAATAATGTGAATTGCCACATATAAAACATGTTTTCCCTTAGTTCAACTAGAAAAATTATTTTTCTCATTTTAAGGAACTTGTTTTTCTAGAAAAAATAAAAAAAATTGACCAACTAAACATAAGAAAATGGAAAAATATTTTTCAGAAAATATTTTCCTCCATATACCAAATCACCTTTCCACACTTCTTCCTCCCTCAAGGACAAAGCAGGATTCTACCTGTAGTGACCGAGCCAAAAATTTCGTTAAGGGTGTTCAAATTTTAAAAAAGTCAATATATTTTTTTGCGTTGAATATATGTTCTGAGAATTTTAAATCAAACAATGCAATATTTAGCTAAACCATACAAATACTTTAATAGAACTACGATTTTGTAAATCAGAACTAATATAAAAAAAATTACCAATAAATATATGATTTAAATAATTTAACACAATTATGAGTAGAACTCTAGAAGCCTAGAACCAAAGGGAGAGAGTTGAGAGGGTTTAGAGTTTTTTTTATAACTAATTAACTTTAAGATTTGCTTAATAAAAATTTTATTTTTAAGATTATTCCTTTGTTTTTACACAACTCTAAAGTTTTAAGAATTACTCTTTATCACTAAAATTTTATGTTATTAATTTTTAAAGAGAGGAATAGAAGCCACCAACAAAATGGTCCAAAAAAGAACATGAACATGTGCGACCTGGGAATCAAACCAGTGCCTCCAAGAACATTTTGAACACTCTAGACCACTGGATTGTAGCTCTTACTTGTGTTAAGGTTGTTCATAATAAAATATAGCGTCATATAAGATGGTATTTGACCTATATATACAGTAGTCGAACACCCTTGGTGGTTGTAGCTCCGCCCTTGTCTACACGTACCTTTAGTAGGCGTTTGGACATGAGATGAAATTCTAAATCATCCAAAAAGGTATGATTTGGGATTCCAAATCATGATTTCAATTTTTTTAAATGTAATAGTTGACTCATAAGTTTATATTTTGTAAAAATAGATTTATAAGTTGATATTTACTAAACCATTTATATCAAATATTAAAAGATCTACAAGTTGGTAGTATATTTATAACAAATTTACTCTTACCAACCATGTGAGAGGATTATATTAAAGAGTAGTTACACTACAACCTCATGTTCAATTTTTCATTTTATTGAAATAAAATTTGATCAATTGATGTTGTATTTTTTAGAAAGGTCTTTCTAGTAGCGTATTAATTTTGTTATAAACTATGATTTGCTTATTTGGTAAGATTGTATAAGAATTTGGAAAGTTTTGATAATTTTCACAACTTGTGGGAGTTTTATGTCTATAAGAAAAAATACAACTTAAGAAATTGCATGTCCTAACAAAACTTCAACTTCAAATTATCATGATTTCATATCATGTCCAAACAACTCCTTATTATGAATTCTCTACGTAACTTGACCAAACTCCAAAATTTCAGAACTGGCCATGTTTCAGTATTATTAGTTATAAATAAATAAATTGCTTGTAACTTATCAAATCAAAATTAATTAGCGACATATTAAGGTATCTTACCATGTTTCCTGAATATATATCCTCAACGACACCCCGCGTATATCACGTATTTATTATTTAGAATATGAAGAATTAATAAACGACCCAAGTTATTCCACTGCACACATTCAATGCCATGTTCACTGTTAAACAGGGCCCAACACGGAAGCCCAGCAAAGGGGCAGATCTCGGAGCCCATCACGGGTTTGATATCTTGTACCAATCATGTATATATAGTATATATATTTGATGTATATTAGAGTGTATTTATGATCTAAATTAGTATTATACACTTACCATAATTGTATAGTTAGAATTATGGTAGAATAAGGTTTTAGGAATAGGATTCTCCTATTTTGTAACTTGTATAAATACCTATTCAATGAATGAAAATAATCAAGGGGATTATTTCTTTCATGGTATCAAGAGATTAGGTCTTACAAAAATTTTCTCTCCCAAAATTTTGTCCATTCTCGACCGAAACCCCCCCCCCCCCTTGGGTTTCTCTTCCGAAATTAGTCTTCCGCTCTCAAAATCTCTCTTACTTTTTCCAAATTTCCCTCCTTTGTTCTTTCAATATGTCTAAGAACAATTATCATCCTGCCCTCATGGTTTCCAACGTCAAGAACAATATCCCTATTGTGCTTGAGATGGAAAACGTCCAATATGTGACGTGGGCAGAGTTGTTTAAAATTCACGCTGTCTCCCATCAAGTTATCCATTACATAATTCCTCCCGCTACACCTCTTCCCGCGGAGGATCCTCAGCTATGGATTACCCTTGATGCTACCGTTCTCCAGTGGATCTATTCCACTATTTCGATTGACCTTTTACAAACGATTATTGAGCCGGATACCACGGCTATGGCTACTTGAATTAGATTGCGTGGCATATTCCAAGATAACCAACATTCACGTGCCGTCACACTTGAGCAGGAATTCTCCCTAGTTCGCATGGAAGAATTTCCAAACGTATCTGTCTATTGCAAGAAACTTAAGGAGTTGGCAGATCAACTCCGTAATGTGGGCGCACCTGTCACAAATAATCGTCTAGTTCTACAATTGGTTGTCGGCCTTTCGGAGGCCTATAATGGCGTTGGAACTCTCCTACGTCAAAGAAACCCCCTTCCCGCCTTTTATCAAGCCCGCTCCATGCTTACTTTGGAAGAAGCCGGTTTGGCTAAAAAGGCGGCTACCGGAGCAAGCCCCGTCGTCATGATGGCGTCCTCCCCAAGTTCTTCGGGTTTTGTTGAGAATTCAGGCCAAAACCGTTCCCATGGTGGCGGCAAAAATAATAGCAAGAATAATAACAAAAACCGCGGGGGCAAGCGCGGCAGTTCCGGTGGTCAGCAAGCAGGCAGTGGGCCCCGTCTAGTGAACAGTGGCCCACCGCCCCCTGGTCCCAACAGTGGGGCCCATAGCAGTGGGGCTGGGGCAGTAGGCCATGGGCCAACAGCCCCTACTACCCAGCGAATTCCAGCAGTTACGGCCCAGTTCAGTCCCGTCTTGGAATACTTGGGTCCCGACCTCTGCAAGCCCATTATGCAGCAGGCCCCACTCAGATCGATATCGAGGCCGCGATGCACACATTGGGGTTGACTCAACCGGACCCAAATTGGTATATGGACACCGGTGCCACTACTCACATGACTTCCGATTCAGGTACCCTCTCATCTTATTCCAATTTGAGCAACCCTCGGGGTATAATTGTTGGTAATGGCAACTCTATTCCAATTCAGGGTTATGGTCAGAAAACGTTGTTTCCCCCCCCCCCCAATCCACCCCTTATCTTGAAAATTACTTTACATGCCCCCAAATTGATTAAAAAATTAGTGTATGTCCGAAAGTTCACCACTGACAATTCCGTTTCTGTTGAATTTGATCCTTTTGGTTTCTCTGTGAAGAATTTCAAGACGGGGAGTCATCTCATGAGGTGTGATAGTAGGGGGGATCTTTATCCTATCACGCCCGATTTCAGTCCATCGAATCAAGCCTTGCCGTCAGCTTTTGCAGCCATTTCTCCTTCCTTGTGGCATGCTCGCCTTGGTCATCGGGGATCTTCTATTTTATTAGTTTTAGATAAAAATAGCTTTATTTCTTATAAGGGTACGAGTCGTACTCAAATTTGTCATTCTTGTTCGTTAGGAAAAATTGTTAAGTTGCCATTTGTGGACTCAAATTCTCATACTTCAAAGCCATTTGATATTATTCATAGCGACCTATGGATGTCTCTTGTTCTAAGTTCGTTAGGTCATCGATATTATGTTATGTTTTTGGATGATTATTCTAAATTTTTGTGGACGTTTTCAATTGCCAATAAATCTCAAGTATTTTCTGTCTTCATAAAATTTAGAGCATTCATTAGAACACAATTCGAAAGAGAAATAAAAAATATTCAGTGTGATAATGGGAAAAAGTATGACAATAGGGTGTTTCGGGAGTTCTGTGATAATAATGGGATCAATTTTCATTTTTCGTGCCCTCATACATCTTCTCAAAATGGGAAAGCCGAACGCAAAATTCATTCCATAAATAATATTGTCCGCACTCTCTTACTTCATGCTTCCGTGCCCCCATATCTTTGGCATCATGCTCTGCAAATGGCAACATATCTTCTTAACATAACTCCATCTAAAGCTCTGACATATTATTCTCCCCTCCAAATCCTATATAATAAGAACCCTTCTTATTCTCATCTTCGGGTTTTTGGGTGCTTGTGTTATCCGTTATTCCCATCCACCACAATTAACAAACTTCAGGCTCGGTCTACTCCGTGTGTATTTTGGGTTATCCGTCTAATCATCGTGGTTATAAATGCTTTGATTTATCCTCCAAGAAAATCATAATTAATTGCCATATCATTTTTTATGAAACCCAATTTCCTTTTATGAAAGTTCATACTCCCGAGCCTAGGTCGTATAATTTTTTGGATGACTAAATATCCCCGTATATTAATCAGCATTTTTCGGACATCTCCTGCACCCAAAACTCTCCAGTGGGCCCACTGCCCCGCTGGCCCCACTGTACCGTCCCACGTTTGATTCTTGGATCACCCCAGCAATTGGGCGGTCTAGCCCAGTGAATCAGTCCGGTCGATCTCCAAATTACCGATTTGGGCCAAAGAGCTACCCCGATCTGAGCCCAGCAAATTCCCAAAATTCACTCAATTCTTCCTCGAGTCATAGACCGGTCACTCGTAGGCAGCGGGGTATTTTTACACCTAAAAGACATTTTAATTTACATTCTGATGTCTCTAAATCCCCATTGCCCCGTAATCCTGTGTCTGCCTTAAATGACCCTAATTGGAAAATTGCTATGACTGATGAATATAATGCTCTTATTGATAATAAGACGTGGGAGTTGGTGCCCCGTCCATCTGGTATTAATGTTATCAGGTCTATGTGGATCTTTGCTCATGAGGAGAATTCGGATGAGTCATTTGCTCGACATAAGGCGCGGCTAGTGGGTGATGGTAAGACTCAGCAGGTTGGGATAGATTGTGGGGAGACGTTTAGCCCTGTAGTCAAGCCGACTACTATTTGCACTGTGATTAGCTTGGCTATTTCAAAGGCTTGGCCTATTCATCAGTTGGATGTCAAAAATGCTTTCCTACATGGTGGTCTCAAGGAAACAGTCTATATGCATCAGCCGTTGGGTTTCAGGGATCCCAACCGTCCTCATCATGTCTATTTGTTGAAGAAGTCCTTATATGGGCTTAAGCAGTCTCCACGGGCCTGGTATATGAGGTTTGCTGACTTTGTTTCGACTATTGGGTTCACTCACAGCAGGTCAGATAATTCCTTGTTCATCTTCAGTCGTTGTTCGTCCTTGGCCTACATTCTGTTGTATGTGAATGATATCATTTTGACTACCTCTTCCGATGTCTTACGCCAGTCTATCATGGCCATGCTCAGTTCTGAGTTTGCTATGAAAGACTTAGGGCCTTTGAGTTACTTTTTGGGGATTGCTGTCAGGCGTCATTCAGATGGATTATTTTTGTCTCAACGAAAGTATGATGCTGAGATCATAGAGAGGGATGAGATGTCATCCTGTAAGTCCACTTCCACTCCAGTTGATGCAAAACCCAAGCTTAGTGCCGCGACAGGTGCACCATACGAGGACCCGACCCACTATCGCAGTCTTGTAGGGGCCCTTCAGTATCTGACCTTTACCAGACCAGATATTACGTATGTTGTTCAGCAGGTGTGTTTATTCATGCATGATCCCAGAGTTGAGCACATGAATGCACTCAAACGCATCATTCGGTATATTCTAGGGACGCTGGACTATGAGTTGCATTTGTATCCTTCATCTACATCCGCACTTGTCTCATACACAGATGCTGATTGGGGTGGATGTCCCGACACCAGACGCTCGACGTCTGGCTACTGTATGTTCCTTGGCAACAACTTGGTCTCCTGGTCGGTGAAGTGTCAGTCAATTCTATCACGCTCAAGTGCAGAGGCTGAATATCGAGGGATAGCAAATGTGGTCTCCGAATCATGTTGGCTACGTAATTTGTTGTTGGAGCTTCATTGTCCAATTCAGAAGGCAACCTTGGTATATTGCGATAACATTAGTGCCATCTACCTTTCAGGTAACCCGGTTCAGCACCAACGCACTAAGCATATCGAAATGAACATTCACTTTGTCCGTGAAAAGGTTGCTAAGGGTCAAGTTCGCGTCTGTCATGTCCCGTCTCGTTATTAAGTTGCAGACATCTTTACAAAGGGTCTTCCCTCGGTACTCTTTAAAGATTTTAGGGACAGTCTCAGCATTCGAAGACCGCTCGCTATGACTGCGGGGGTGTATTAAACAGGGCCCAACACGGAAGCCCAGCAAAAGGCAGATCTCGGAGCCCATCACGGGATTGGTATCTTGTACCAATCATGTATATATGGTATATATATTTGATGTATATTGTAGTGTATTTGTGACCTAAATTAGGATTATACACTTACCATAATTGTATAGTTAGAATTATGATAGAATAAGATTTTAGGAATAGAATAGAAATAAGATTCTCCTATTTTGTAACTTATATAAATACCTATTCAATTAATGAAAATAATCAAGGGGATTATTTCTTTCATTCACTGATCAAATTCTTTAACGCCATTAGCGCGCCCGGTGGATTTACAATAATTCCTTTGCTAATTCTTTTTTTTTTTTACTTCTTTTAAATATTGAATGAATTACTACTATATAATATACTGTTAGTGATAGATCTATAAGTTTCTTTAAAGTATAAACCATTTGCTGATGCCCTTGATGCATTCATGACGTCTTAACTTTATGCATGGATCTGCAATGCCTAAACAACTTGATGATAGCATTTGCTGGATTACTAGAATCCTACACTTAAAAAGAGTTTAGGTTCTATGCATGAATCACATTAGAAAAGTTATTTATATATATATATGATATGTCATAGCTAGCCTATGATCCATAATAATCATCAATCATTAATCAATCAATATATAATATAAAGTTAGTCATAAATAATGTGATGTGACACATCTTTATGACCAAAAAACTTATTTATCTTTTTTTCTCTTTTTTTGCTTTTTTTCTCTCCTTTATCCTATTAGTTTAATTTAAATTATATTAAAAAGCCTATAGGTCTATTAAATTCTCTAAACATTATGGTGCTCCTCCATTAATTTATATTAATGCGTAGTAATGTGCTAAAGTGTGAGATAAAAAAGGTTATACTTTTTCCCCTTTCCCTTCAATTAATTTTTATTAATGTGTAGTAATAAGCTAAAGAGAGGAGATCAAAAGACAAGAACTGACCTATGCCAAGCTATTCATATATGATCCATCCATTTTAGCTCCTGTTATTTTTGGGTGCTTAAAGAACCTCCTAGCAAGTACCGATCAAGCTCTGTCATGATCCAAATTCTATAGTGAAAAGATCATTTGGAATACTAGGGTCATAGAACTTGTCACAAGCAGTGAAAACATGCCAAGAATGAGAAATGAATTTCGATGCAATAACAGAGGAATTCTCCAACATGAGGTCCACTGTATTTTTTTGTTTTTACTTTATATAGTGATCATTTATCTTGTGAAATTCATGTGTTAGGGGTTATTGTTGGAAATTTACTAATGTAGAATTAAATTTATCTCATTATGTATGACTCAAATAATTGGGGTTCCGCACATCGGAAACGTTGTTTCCACACACGTGCACACGTAGTGCCAAATATCGCAAATTTCATTAGTGAAAGATATATTGGTACGTACGTAATACGTTTGAGATATAGAATGATGGACAGTTGTTGGCCAAATGACAAGTATTCCAAGTTGGTAAACGAAGGAAGAAGTGTACGAAGTGTATGATGAAACGAGTCGGAAATCGCTGCGAAGGGCCGCGGCGCCTCCCAGGTAGCTTCGCGGCGCTAATTAGGTGTTCAGCCACTGGAGTCGCGGCGCTTCGGAGGCAGAATGCTGCGACGGGAAGATGGAAAGTTCTGACTTTTGGGTTGGTTTTGGAGCATTGAATCTCCATTATTTGGCACATGAATTCATCCATTATTTGGCTGAATGTAACCCCTCAATAAGTGTCATTACATGGCTATTGAAGGCCATTAGTTGGCTAGTTGAGGGGTCATCTCATTATACTATAAATTGAGGCATTGGCTCAATTGTTCAACACTAAGAGAACACTCACAGAAATTTTCTGAAATCTTCTTCTTCCTCTCTAGCAAGTTTACTATACTCAAAGTTCTTCAAGAGTAACACTTGAGTTTCCTTTGCTCATTTGTTAAGTTGTTGTTGTATCTTGGGAGACTATTGCCCGACTACGTAAAAGGATATATACGGGGCAATCTTGTCTTAAAGACAGAGTGCCATCACTCGACTCAGCAAATCACAAGGAGTTTGTAACGTTCTTGATCCCAGTTTGTTGTAATCTTTAGCTTATCCTTTCTAGCAATTTGTAATATTTACTTACTTCCCGTTTCCTGCAATTATTGTAACCCACAATTTTAAGACAAGATTGTAGTAAGTGCTTAGAAAGATGACTGGAAGAGAACAACTCATTTCTGATTCTGCTGCTGCTGCTACTCAAGGCAACCCCTCTGCATTCCCCACTGCTGCTCAAGGCACACTTAATTCCTTCACTACTGCTCAAGGCTCATCCAACGCCTTTCCTGCTGCTCAAGGGAACGTTATAGTTCCTCCACCCTCCGGGTTCCATCATGAACGCCCAGAAAAGTTCATGGGCTCCAACTTCAAGAGATGACAGCAGAAGATATTGTTTTATCTTACTGTTATGGGAATAGCTCGTTTCCTAACAGAAGATCCTCCATAAGCTGGAGATGAAGTGGATCCTCAGCCTAATGAAATGGCTGAAGGGGGCCAAGGTATCCATGCCATTAATGGCATGAAGATGGTTCTTGATGCATGGAGTCATAGTGACTTCATGTGTAAGAACTATATTTTGAACTATCTGTCAGACCCACTCTACACGGTGTATTACACCGTAGGCACCGCCAAAGAGTTATGGGAAAAACTGCAGAAGAAGTACAACGCACAAGATGCTGGTACGAAGAAATTCATCGTTGGGAAATTCCTGAAATTTCAAATGGTGAATAACAAACCAATGATGTCCCAAGTCCAGGAACTCCAAATGATTCTACATCACCTGGATCTGGAAGGTATGAAACCAAATGAGCAGTTTTTGGTTGCATCACTAATCGAGAAGTTACCTCCCTCATGGAATGAGTTTATGAGTTACTTAAAACTCAAGACAAAGGAAATGACCTTTGTGGAACTTATTATCAAACTCCAAATTCAGGAAGATAATAAGAAGGTCTTTCCTAGGGAAAAACAATCCACTGAGACAAAGGCAAATCTGGCTGAGGCCAAAGGGAACCCAAGTAAGAAGCGCAAGTTCCAAAAAGACGGCAAGACCCAGGCGGCGGAGAAGTTCAAGGGGAACTGTCACCACTATGGGAAACTTGGTCACATGATCAAGGATTGCTGCAAGCTCAAGACTGAGCAATAAGAGAAGGCCAAGGCCAAATGCAATGCACATGATAAAGTCGTCAAAGACAGGCTTCTTGATGACATGATTGAGGAGTTCTCGGCGGTGGTGCTTGAAGCAAACCTTGTTGAGAATCCCATGCAATGGTGGATGGACACGGGTGCTACCAGACACATCTGTTCCAATAGAGATGTCTTCTCCACATATAAACCAGTTATAAATAAGAAGTTGTTCATGGGTAACAACGCTTCCTCTGACGTGGTGGGGGGTAGGAAAGGCAGTCTTGAAGATGACTTCTGGAAAAGAGCTCACTCTGAAGGAGGTGATGCATGTCCCTAAGATTATGAGGAATTTAATTCCAGGTCATTTATTGGTTAATGCTGGTTTAGACTAGTATTTGAGTCCAATAAATTTGTAATCACTAAGAATGAAACTTTTGTGGGAAGAGGCTTCGTCTGTGAAGGCCTCTTCAAAGTTAACGATATGTCTATAATACGTGCAATCAATAATATTAAAGCTTCTTCTTACTTGCTTGAGTCCTCTAATTTTTGACATCATAGATTAGGACATGTTAACTACAAGTCCATCCAACGGTTGGTTAAGTTGGAGTTGTTGTCGTCTATCGACGTAAACCCTCAACATAAGTGTGAGGTGTGCGTAGAGGTAATGTCGCGCCCTATTTTGACCTGCTCGGGTCAAAGCGGAGCACGGACGTGTTCGGGGGTGATTCCTGGGTAAAATGATTGAGGAGTCGCCACCTAATTATTTTTTTACGGTGAATTAGGACACCTAAATATTAAACTAAATGCTGCAATGTAACTCCGATTTTAAAGGTCTGCGAAACTAACGAGATTCTAGGTAAGGGTTCTTTATTATCCTAAAGGGAAGGGGTTAGGCATCCTTTAAGATCCGCTAACTTGCGGTTATCCGGTCAAACTCAGGTTAATTATTGCTAGAAAAATGCATGTTTTACAAGTATAATAGATTAAGAGATGTTTGCAAATATTTAGCAAATGATGCATTTTATACAAGTGCGTATTCAGATGACATAAAAAGAAAGATGCATGTAAAGTTTTGAAAAATATGCATTTGTGACAATAAATTATTTATACTATCAAGGAAGTAAAATTTTGAGAATCATTGATTTGTAAATTGACAAAATATAAACTTATTCGGAATGATTAATAAAGCGAATAAAAGATGACAAAAGTTGTTTTTGAAAATCTTGAATACGCGTGACGAGCCTAAAATAAATAACTAGCGAAGGGTTTCTAAGTTTGAATTCAACCGAGCCTACAAATAAATAAGCTAGCGACGGGTTTCAAATCTTAAACTACCCTATGAATTAATCCTAAGTTTGCCTATTCTAAGCATTTCAATAGTTACATAAGTGCGATAAATAATTTACAATACAAAGCGGGATAAAAGCTGAATTAAAGAAAGAAATAAAATAAATAAACTCCGAGGAATAATTCGCCCGTTATTTACTTTAATCCCTGCAAGCTGTCAAGAACAAACGGTTAGAAACAGTTAAATACAAATAACTTCATATCCGTATTCAAAACAGTGAATGTTTTGATCGCGGAGGGCTCAGACTTAAATTTTGAAAAGAACATTCCAATCACGCCGTGGGCTGCAAACATATGACTAATGTAGTTTATTTTGATTGCCTCGCCTACTAAACGTGTTGGTCTCTCGGGTGAAATAGAAAAGATCACTATAATCACGTCGTGACTGCGAATATATAACTTGTTGGTTATTTTAGTCACCTCGCCTACTAAACATGTTGATCTCGGATAAAAAGGTTTAAGTCTTCATCATTGCCCGAAGTTATATTTCCGTCTTTGCAACTGGAGGCCTCAAAATCGACGGATATTTTTCATCGGCGAGTGTAGTATCGTGTTCAAATCAGTAAAATTTTAAATCAGAACAGAAACAAAGAGCAGATGCGATGAGCGAGAAAAAGCGAGGCAGAGAAAAAATAGTTTCCGAAAATGACGCGGTGTCTAGTTTAAAACAAGAAACAAAGAGAACGGTAATTTGAATCTTTGAAACAAAGGATCGAACAGGAAAGCAACGTTTGAAAGGTGCGGTGTTCAGTTTAAAATAGTAAAAATGATAAAAACAGTAAAACAGTAATCTGAAACGGGGAGCAAGCAGAAAAAAAACAAACGTCCGAACAGACGCGGTATTTATTCAAAACAGTAAAACAATGATATACGTCGCAAGAAATCTAAAACAGTAAACTTAATAAAACAATAATATATCCGTTGCACGGATATCTAAAACAGTTAAACTAAAAAAAACAAAGAAGCGAAATGAAAGAAAAGCGCGGCCTCGAATTCAATTTCGTCGGACTTAATGCGATATTAATAAAACAGTAAAACAGTGTCAAAGAAACGAGCAGTGAGCAGTTTAAAATATTCGACCCGAGTTCTGAAATTCTGGGAATATTCAAATCGGTCGCTCGACCGGTCGATGACTGACCGAATCGATGATCCAAACTCGAATCGATTTCAAAGACCAAGTTCAGATAAACAATACGAAGAATATGGAATGCAAGAATTCTGGAAATATCCAAATGGGGTCGTCCCGACCCGGATCAGTGTTTCAACGCGGATCAGATTTCAACACCCAATTCAGATAAGCAATAACAAGAATATGAAATGCAAGAATTACGAAAATGTTACCTAACCGGTCGACCGACCGTCGATGATCTGACCGGATCAATGATCCAAACTCGAATCGATTTCAACACCAAATTCGGATAACCAATAACAAGAATATGAAATGCAAGAATGCGGAAATGTTATCTGAATCAGGTCGACTGACCGGATCGATGGACCGGATCAGTGTTTCAACCCTAATCAAATAAATTCATCAATTTCAGATAACCAATAATAATAACAACAATAATGCAAGAAATTTGGAAATTCAAATTGAGGCGACGGGTGGTCGGTGACCGACCTAATTGGAGTTTCAACCGAAATCAAATAATTTCATCAATTTCAGATAACCAATGATAACAACAAAGAACAATGCAAGAAATTTGGAAATTCAAATCGGTCGACCGACCGGTCGATGACCAATTCGAATTGGAGTTTCAACCCTAATCAAATAATTTCATCAATTTGGATAACCAATGATAACAACAAAGAATAATGCAAGAAATTTGGAAATTCAAATCGGTCGAATTCAATTGGAGTTTCAACCCTAATCAAATAATTTCATCAATTTGAGATAACCAATGATAACAACAGAATAATGCAAGAAATTTGGAAATTCAAATCGGGTCGACCCGACCCGAAATCAGTGATCCAAATCAAATTTTAACACCAAATTCAGATAACCAACATACATAAATATGAAATGCAAGAATTCTGAAAATGTTACCCGAACCGGTCGATCTGACACAGTCGACCCGACCAAATCGATGAAGAAAATCAGAGAATCAAAATGGGAGAACAAACCTTTTCGGACTTGATTCTTGAAACAACAAAGAAGCCAAATGCTTGAAATCAAGAACACAACAAAGATTTATATATTGAATCGTTTTTTCCAAAAATCCTCCAAAAAAAAAATCCCCTCCAAAATGAAGAACAACATGGGGTATTTATAGGTACTCAACCCAACGTTCCGACCCCTCATACCCTCCCTTAAAACGAATTCAAATTTCAAAATAAAGGGGGAACAAAATCTTATTTTTGGGGCGTGTTCTTGGGGCAAGCGTTCGGCGGTGTCAGGGTAGGGTGGTGGCAGTGGTGAAGTGACGGGGGTAGGGGTGCGGCGACGTGGGGTAGGGGCATAGGGTGCGACGACGAGTTGAGGGGTTGGGGGGGTTTGAGATATTTTTTGGTTTTTGGTTTTTTTTGGTGTTGGGTCTTTTTGGGGGAATTAAAAGGGATGGGGTTATGGGCTTGGGTAGGTTGGGTCGGTTGGGTGTGAAATTTGGGAAGTGGTGGTTTGGTGCAGTTGGGCCGACGGGTTAGTGGGTATTAAAAAGGGGGGAGAGGTCGAATGGGCTGGGGGTTGTGGGCCGACGGGTTTGGGGATTGGTGAATTTATTTTGGGATTGGGCTTGTGGGAATTTAATTTGGGGATTGGGCTTGGACGAAAAAATGGGTTTTAGTTTAGGTTGGGTAGGAATTGTTTTGGGTTAGGAAATAAAATGGGTGATGGGTTGGGCTTGGACGAAAATGGGTTTTAGTTTGGGTTGGGTAGGAATTGTTTTGGGTTAGAAAATAAAAAATGGGTTATGGATTTAAAAATATAAAAGAGGGGTTTAATATTAAAATATTATATATATATATATATATATATATATTTTTTGTAAAAGATGTGAATTATTTAAAATAACATAACGACGTGATAATAATAAAATATAATATTCGCGAAATGCTTAATGCTTAATAAAAGGGAAATGCGATGCAATTTTGCGAGAAATAAAATATCATAGAATATTATGGATAACTTATGATTATTATAAAATGCAAATGATACAAAATATGCGAATAATAATAATAATACGAAGATACACACATATATGCCTATATTTTAAAATTATTTTAAAAGTGAAAAAATATTAAAAATTACAAATAAAATCATAAAAGATGGGACAAAATTGGGTGTCAACAGATGCCCCTCTTGACGGAGACGATGAAAGAGTTTTCGCCAAAGAAGTTGACTGAGTAGCCAATTTTGTCCCGATCATCAGGCTGCATGGTAAGAAATAGAATCCTGGGGTATAGAAGTTGCAAAAGATAGTGCATTCAAGAAACAATGCCCCGTGTCGACTTAGGATGACACCGGTCGCAGATGCGAGAAACTAATGGGAAAAGCGGATCGACGTTCAAGTAGGTCGTTGACCAATTTGCCTCGGTTCGTAGAAGAGATAGTTCCACGCTGTGATGAAATTCACGCAAATTAAAAACTCCTGCAAACTAAAGCTTAAGATATAATTAGTGTATAATCACGAGAAAAATTATAGAGAAAATAACTTAGAAATACCCACATTAGGAGGTGGGCGATGATCGAAATTAAAATACCCTCATTATAAGGTGGGCGCCGATCAAATTAAAGTACCCTCATTATAAGGTGGGCGCCGATCAAATTAAAATACCGCATTATAAGGTGGGCGCCAAATGACGTCGTTGGATTGACGTGTTGTGTTGAAGACGTCGTTGTAATATTGTTGACGTCGTTGTAATTATGTAAAAGACAGTTGTTGTGCTGCATGTAACGTCGAGGACGTTGTTGTAATGCTGTTTTGCTGTAAAAGATAATTGTTGTCTTTGAAGACGTCGTTGTAATCTTTGTTGACGTCGTTGTAATAATCGTAAAAATAAATGTTGTGCGTAAGACGCCGCTATGTAGGCGTGTTGTTGATGACGCCGTTGTATGGGCGCGTTGCTGATGACATCATTGTAATATTGTTGATGTCGTTGTAATGCTGTAAAAGATAGTTGATTTGCAGAAGACGCCGTTGCATAGGCGTGTTGTTCATGACACCGTTGTATGGGCGTGTTGCTGACGACATCATTGTAATGTTGTTGATGTCGTTGTTGTAAGAATGTAACGCTGGGATCGTCGTTGTATCGACGTGTTGTGTTGAAGACGCCATTGTGATGACGTTGTTGCAAGAATGTAATGATGTTTGTTGTAAGAGATAGGCGTTGCGCTGAAGACGTCGTTGAAATGTTGTTGACGTCGTTGTAATGTTGTAAAAAGTCGGCGCGTATCGCCGTAACGCCGTGGACGTTGTTGTAATGTAGTTTCTTTGTAGAAGGTAGATGTTGAGTCAAGGCGCCATTGTAATGTTGTTGACGCCATTGTAATGCTGTAAAAATAGATGTCGTGTTGCCGTGAACGCCGTGGACGTTGTTGTAATGCTTGTTGAAGATAGTTGATGTCTTTGCGAGAACGCCAATGACGTTGTTGTAATCTTTGTAAAGATAGCCGATGTCGCAGAACGCCAATGACGCGTTGTTGTAATCTTGTAAAGATAGTCATTGCGTTGAAGACGCCATTATAATGTTGTTGACGTCGTTGTAATGTCAGTAAAAGATATTTGTTACCGCAAAGAACGCCAATGACGTTGTTGTAATGCCATAAAAGATAGATGTTGCGTTGAAGACGTCATTGTAATGTTGTTGACGTCGTTGAGATGCGGTAAAAGATAGTTATTGTGTTGTTGTAAAAGATAGCTGTTGCGCTGAAGACGTCATTGTAGTGCTGTTGACGTCGTTGAGATGCGGTAAAAGATAGTTGATGCGTTGAAGACGTCATTGTAATGTTGTTGACGTCGTTGTAAAGCTGTAAAAAAAATGATTGTCGTGCTGCCATAACGTCGATGACGTTTTTGAAATGTTGTCTTGTTGTAAGAGATGTAAGTGACGTCCTTGCCGCCGGTTGTCTTGTAATAGGGTTCCACGTTGTCGAATCTTCCACGATCCAAACTCATGTGAATTGAAATGTCGCCCTGGCACGGGCGAAAATGTGATGCGACGTCTTTGCCGTCGGGTTTGCCTTGTTGTCGTTCTTTGTGATTCGAAATAACATCTTTGTGCAGACATAATAGTCGGGACCACAGAGGTCAAGATGATGTCTTCAGATAAATGCAGAACAAGAACGTAATCCTTGTAGTGAGTTGTAGTGCCGAAATTCTTTGGGAATTGATCATAATCGATGTGGCTTCCCTGCTTCAACTGAAGAACCTGTACTCAAAGAAAATTTGTGAGTTTGGGGAGGCGGTTGATTCGCATTGACTTTGTAGCTTTGGCTCTTGATATTTGCATGTCCTGCCGATTCGGACTGTAGCCCTGCCTGGTTCCCGCCTTGGCTAACCGTTAATGAAAACATTTGTTGAAAATAATTTATTTATAAGAAAGTATGCTTATCATTAAAAAGTTCTTGTCGAACTGCTAATGAAAATATTTGTTGAAAATGATTTGCTTATAAGAAAGTATGCATATTAGTAAAAAATCTTGTCAAACTCTAATGAAAGTATTTGTTGAAAATAAATTGCTTATAAGAAAGTATGCCTATATGTAAAAGTTCTGTCGAGCAGTGACATGTCGTGAAACAAAGCAAACGTCTTATCCAAAATCCTCTTAGGCTGAAGACTTAGTTTGCCGATGCTTTTCCATGTTTTCGGCGTCCTCCGGCAGTGATCCCTTAAAAATGCCCCAGTTTTCGATATGTGATAATGACGATCTTTTGAACGGACAACCGAGTCTTGTGTAGATTGCTTGCCTGTCCTATCAGGGCGATCAGATGGGTGCATTTTTTTCATATGTTAGATAAAGGAGAAAATATTTCTAATGGTGGGACCGAAGCCGATTTAGGCCGCCTACGTATCCCCATGAGGGAATCAGGTCATGACGTAGTTCATTACAAGTAAAGAGGATTGTAAGGGTTTTTCTAAAGATGGGACCGAAGCCGATGTGGCCGCCTACGTATCCCGCCGAGGGAATCAGGTCATAACGTAGTTCAGGTTAAGCAAAGGAGATTGTAAGGATTTTTCTAAAGATGGGACCGAAGCCGATGTGGCCGCCTACGTATCCCGCCGAGGGAATCAGGTCATAACGTAGTTCAGGTAAGCAAAGGAGATTTGTAAGGATTTTTCTAAAGATGGGACCGAAGCCGATGTGGCCGCCTACGTATCCCGCCGAGGGAATCAGGTCATAACGTAGTTCAGGTAAGCAAAGGAGATTTGTAAGGATTTTTCTAAAGATGGGACCGAAGCCGATGTGGCCGCCTACGTATCCCGCCGAGGGAATCAGGTCATAACGTAGTTCAGGTAAGCAAATGAGATTTGTAAGGATTTTTCTAAAGATGGGACCGAAGCCGATATGGCCGCCTACGTATCCCGCCGAGGGAATCAGGTCATAACGTAGTTCAGGTAAGCAAAGGAGATTTGTAAGGATTTTTCTAAAGATGAGACCGAAGCCGATGTGGCCGCCTACGTATCCCGCCGAGGGAATCAGGTCATAACGTAGTTCAGGTTTACAAGTAAAATGTGTTTCTGGGGAAATTCGCAATCTAGGAAAGGGAACCCGACATGGGTTCTTTGCGTATCCCGCCTGGGAGCGCAATTTTTACAACATAGAAAAGTATTACATAGAGAATAACTAATCTTAGATATGGTATCTCTTCACTGTATCTGCATTGATGGTTTTTGGCCATTCTATTCTGATAAGGTTGCCCCGGACAACTGTGTCCATCTGCTTTTCATCAATCAGTCTCTTAGTAAATGATTATGTATCCACTTGGTCTGAAAGAAATAACATTGCCCAAAGAGAAGTCCCGATCGTAGTGTGGTAGCCCAAGAGTACAAATGGCAAACGTCCGTGCCAATGCTTGTAACTACCAACCATCTTGATGTTTCATCCAAATCGGCTTTGACTTATTCCAAAAATGCCTCAATTCTTCCGCTATGAGTCTTCCTTATATTCTTCGAAGCCTTGCTTGTTTGGGACCTTGTTTGCTTGTTTCATTATATGTCACATACTGCCGACAAATTAGTTTGCATGATGAAAAAAGAAAAGAGAATTATTGAACAAAACATATTTTATAATAGCAAAAGCAGTGCAGATTTATCATTTTAAGCTTTCAAAAGGTAGATGCAAAACACATTAAATGCATATATGTGATTCAGGCCTCAATCAATCGCATTGTTTCATTAAAAATTAATGGGTTAACTAGTTTCGGGAGAAACAAGGTCGTGGCACATGTCCAATTTTCCCAAAACATCTCCTTGCTCGCATCCCAACTGGTTGAGTCTCTAGCGTAATCACCGAGAATCATATTGCTTTTTGCTTCTTTTCACAATGAAAAATCTTTTGAATCCCTTCACGAGGTTGGCTGCATTGTCCTCCTTTGATTCCTGAGTGACGCATGCGTTGACGAATGATCGACTCGAGGCGAACAGGCTTTGGTAAAGAAGCATCTTCCTTCCTTCGGAGATTGGTTGATAAGACTTTTCCAAGAAAAGATGATGCCATGACCCGCGACTTTGGAGGAAGTACTTCTACTCCGAACGGTGCCTTCACTTGGACTGTAATCATAGGGGTAATAAAGGTCGATGATTCAACATTTTCCTTTCTCCGGACTGGCACAATAGTCCCTTCCAAATTGTGTTCTTCATCAATAGTAATCATGTTCACATTGGCATTGTCATGATCTGGCAACGGGTTATCATTTACATTAGAGGAAGGTCCTTTCAGTTGGATAACTCCTTCTTTGATTAATGCCTCAATTTTGTCTCTGAGGGCATAGCAATTTTCAGTGTCGTGCCCAGGAATTCCCGAGTGGTACGCACAATGCTTAGTCTTATCGTGCCATTTTGGAATAGGATTGGGGACATTTCCTTGGATAGGCTGGAGTATTCCTGCGGTTCTCAGTTGTTCATACAACTGGGCTCGAGGTTCGGCTAAAGGTGTATAGGTTTTAGCTGGCTTTCTTTCGTGTTTTGCGTGGGGTCTTGGCGCGTTAGGTAGATGGACTCGTGGCTGAGGTAAGTATGCGGGCTGATATTGCGGGGGATTTGGATAGACAGGTGCTCGAGGCAGGCTATATATTGGCTGGGTATGGTAGACAGGGTAGGGACCAGGTGGGTATTGATAGTAAGGTTGAGGGCTTTGGGTGTATAGGTAATAATAGGAAGGATGAGGACTTTGGTTGTTTTGATTGTAGTAGGGAGGCTGGGGTGATGGCATTTGGTAGGTTGACATTTGATTTGGCCTATGTTTCTGAACTGTCACCACAGAGGACACTCCATCTCTTTTCCTCTTTACTGCTCCCTCAAATGAGTCCGATTGGATCGTCTCACTTGTTGCTTGCAATGCTACAAAGTTTGTAATTCTTCCTGTTCTGATTCCCTCTTCTATGAAATCTCCCATCCTTATAACTGCAGAGAAACTTCGTCCTATGACGCTTATCATTCTCTCATAGTATGTTGCATCTTTCAAAGATTGTACAAAGAGAGTGGTCATCTCACTTTCTTCTATCGGGGGTTGAACTTTCGCTGCTTCTGCCCTCCACTTCATGGCGTATTCTCTGAAGGTCTCTGTGGACTTCTTTTTCAACTTCATCAGATAAAATCTGTCCCAAGGCGTGTCGGTGTTGAATTTAAATCTGTCCACGAAATCTTGTGCCATCGTGCCCCAATTACGCCATTTTTGCGGTCCTGACTTGTGTACCAGTCTAGTGCTTCTCCTGTCAAACTCCTTACGAACAACTTCATTATGATGGCCTGATTTTTACCTACCCCAATCAGTTTGTCGCAGTACGATCTCAAATGAGAGTAAGGATTTCCTTTCCCATCAAACAAGTCAAATTTTGGCATTTTATATCCGATGTGCAATTCAATGTCGGGATGTATGCACAAATCTTCGTACTCGAGTCCTTCATGCCCCTTGCTGGTTTGGATATTCTTGAATGCTTCTTTCAGGCTATGAATCTCTCTCGCCACACTTTCACCGGTTCTGATCCTCACCTGCCTGTCCATTTCTTCACACTGACCAATTTCCTGAAGAGTCATGTTTGGTACTGTGGTTGTAAAAGGTTGAGCTTCCGTTGCATATCGGTGGCACGTCTTTGTTCGTTGGGATCAGCGGCGTGTGCCATCAATATGTGTTGGCCTGCTTGGTGATTTTGCATGGAAGAGGTGTTTTGGATGAGTGGGTTAATTTGGGTATGTGGAGTTGTAGGGTCATTTTGTAGCGGGCTTTGTTGTGGACTAGCTTGCGGGTTAGTGTGTTGTGGATCGGTTTTGCATAGTGGCGAATTATCGGGGAGGTTTTGGGAAAATGGTTGTTCATGAGATAAAAAAGTTTGCGGTGCAGCTGCATCTGTCCCTTGTTCAGGGAGTGGAGTATTGGCGCTAATGGACATTTGGTGAGATTTTGGAGCCGCTCTATCTCGATCTGCATGGCTGCCATCTGTTGTAAATGATTGGGCGATGTATTTTTCTTGGGCGGTAGTATCTCTATTTTCCGAAGCCTCGATTCATCTCTGGAAAGAGTGATAAGTTCCAGGCGATCTGTTCGGATGCATCTGAATCGATCATTTGGTCAAGGATTGTGCCTTTGACCTCGTGAAGTAGGGATGATCCGCTAGTTTTAGTCAACGCAAATCAACCTTTGGGAAAATAATCTAGACAAAATAAACCTTCTAAAAAAAATTGAAGAAAATCAAGTTAGTATAAGGCGAGTAATTATTGCTTTAAATAATATGCACATAGTGGAAAACAGTAGAAAATAACAAACTGATTGTAAGACAATTAAATGCGCATCCTAATATGCATGGGGCCTCCCTTATGCCGGAGGTGGGCCTAAACGCCAGATATGCGGGATTACGACAGATTTGATCCAAGCTGCTAAACTGCAATGCTTTGTCGGAAATGAGACAAAATGAATGTACATTTTCCAATTTCAGCATGTTATGATTAGTCTTGGATTAGTCTATCCTTATCACGCTACACATAATATGATGATTGGTCGTTGGGTTGTGAGACCCGTAGACATCTTTGGCAGATTTCTTAATTGTGGAGTCGATACCAAGGATCGACCCACCTAAGGTGTATGCATGCATGACTTAAAATAAAGGGTGGTATAGCTCTATCCTAAATTTTTCTAAGATTTGGCTGACTAGACACAAGGTTCCCGAGTGGACTACTCGAGTGAGAAGACTACGCGGCCACCGGATGGTCCGGTCACTCCGCGCATACGCCAACTCTCCTAAAATTTGATAGATTGAAAGAAATTTGCGGGTGCGCAAAACACACCTCGCGTGTAGTGTGTGATAGTGTCAATTTTCCAGAGTGGAAGAAATATGAGCGGAATGCCAATTTAAGGAAAGCAGTAAGACAATATAGCATTTAAAGCAGTTTATGCAAAAAATCTCATAAATGAAACACATCAAAGCACTAAATCAAATAAAGAACAAAAGTAAAGCAATAATTAATCCGAACTTGCTATGGTTTAAGAACCTGATGCTCCCGATGAGTCGCCATCTTTGTCGCGCCCTATTTTGACCTGCACGGGTCAAAGCGAACACGGACGTGTTCGGGGGTGATTCCTGGGTAAAATGATTGAGGAGTCGCCACCTAATTATTTTTTTACGGTGAATTAGGACACCTAAATATTAAACTAAATGCTGCAATGTAACTCCGATTTTAAAGGTCTGCGAAACTAACGAGATTCTAGGTAAGGGTTCTTTATTATCCTAAAGGGAAGGGGTTAGGCATCCTTTAAGATCCGCTAACTTGCGGTTATCCGGTCAAACTCAGGTTAATTATTGCTAGAAAAATGCATGTTTTACAAGTATAATAGATTAAGAGATGTTTGCAAATATTTAGCAAATGATGCATTTTATACAAGTGCGTATTCAGATGACATAAAAAGAAAGATGCATGTAAAGTTTTGAAAAATATGCATTTGTGACAATAAATTATTTATACTATCAAGGAAGTAAAATTTTGAGAATCATTGATTTGTAAATTGACAAAAGATAAACTTATTCGGAATGATTAATAAAGCGAATAAAAGATGACAAAAGTTGTTTTTGAAAATCTTGAATACGCGTGACGAGCCTAAAATAAATAACTAGCGAAGGGTTTCTAAGTTTGAATTCAACCGAGCCTACAAATAAATAAGCTAGCGACGGGTTTCAAATCTTAAACTACCCTATGAATTAATCCTAAGTTTGCCTATTCTAAGCATTTCAATAGTTACATAAGTGCGATAAATAATTTACAATACAAAGCGGGATAAAAGCTGAATTAAAGAAAGAAATAAAATAAATAAACTCCGAGGAATAATTCGCCGTTATTTACTTTAATCCCTGCAAGCTGTCAAGAACAAACGGTTAGAAACAGTTAAATACAAATAACTTCATATCCGTATTCAAAACAGTGAATGTTTTGATCGCGGAGGGCTCAGACTTAAATTTTGAAAAGAACATTCCAATCACGCCGTGGCTGCAAACATATGACTAATGTAGTTTATTTTGATTGCCTCGCCTACTAAACGTGTTGGTCTCTCGGGTGAAATAGAAAAGATCACTATAATCACGTCGTGGCTGCGAATATATAACTTGTTGGTTATTTTAGTCACCTCGCCTACTAAACATGTTGATCTCGGATAAAAGGTTTAAGTCTTCATCATTGCCCAGAAGTTATATTTCCGTCTTTGCAACTGTGGAGGCCTCAAAATCGACGGATATTTTTCATCGGCCAGTGTAGTATCGTGTTCAAATCAGTAAAATTTTAAATCGGAACAATGAAGGCGATGATAGCGATGTGAGCGTAAAAACAGAGGCAGAGAAAAAATAGTTTCGAAAATGACGCGGTGTCTAGTTTAAAACAAGAAACAAAGAGAACGGTAATTTGAATCTTTGAAACAAAGGACTGGAACAGAAAGCAACGCGTTTGAAAGGTGCGGTGTTGATTTAAAGCGATAAAAATGATAAAAGCGATTAAAGCGATGTCTGAAGCGAGGAGCAAGCGAGAAAAAAAACAAGCGCCGAACAGGCGGTATTTATTCAAAACAAGAAACAATGATATCCGTCGCAAGAAATCTAAAGCGATAAACTTAATAAAACAATAATATATCCGTCGACGGATATCTAAAACGATTAAACTAAAAAAACAAAGAAGCGAAATGAAAGAAAAGCGCGGCCTCAATTCAATTTCGTCGGCCTTAATGCGATATTAATAAAGCGGTAAGCGATTGCCAAAGAAACGAGCGGTGGCGGTTTAAAATATCCGACCCGAGTTACGAAATTGCAGGAATATTCAAATCGGTCGCCCGACCGGTCGATGATCTGACCGGATCGATGATCCAAACTCGAATCGATTTCAAAGACCAAATTCAGATAAACAATAACAAGAATATGGAATGCAAGAATTCTGGAAATATCCAAATCGGGTCGACCCGACCCGGATCAGTGACCCGACCCGGATCAGTGTTTCAACCCGGATCAAATTTCAACACCCAATTCAGATAACCAATAACAAGAATATGAAATGCAAGAATTCTGAAAATGTTACCCAACCGGGTCGACCCGACCCGGATCAGCGATCCAAACTCGAATCAGATTTCAACACCAAATTCAGCTAACCAATAACAAGAATATGAAATGCAAGAATTCTGGAAATGTTACCCGAACCGGGTCGACCCGTCCCGGATCAGTGACCCGACCCGGATTAGTGACCCGACTCGGATCAGTGTTTCAACCCGGAATCAAATAAATTCATCAATTTCAGATAACCAATAATAATAACAGCAACAACGCAAGAAATTTGGAAATTCAAATTGAGGCGACCCGACCCGGGTCAGTGACCCGACCCGAATTGGAGTTTCAACCTGGAATCAAATAATTTCATCAATTTCAGATAACCAATGATAACAACAGCAACAATGCAAGAAATTTGGAAATTCAAATTGGGTCGACCCGACCCGGGTCAGTGACCCGACCCGAATTGGAGTTTCAACCCGGAATCAAATAATTTCATCAATTTCAGATAACCAATGATAACAACAAAGAATAATGCAAGAAATTTGGAAATTCAAATCGGGTCGATCTAATTGGAGTTTCAACCGAATCAAATAATTTCATCAATTTAGGATAACCAATGATAACAACAAAGAACAATGCAAGAAATTTGGAAATTCAAATCGGGTCGACTCGACCCGGGTCAGTAACCCGACCCGAAATCAGTGATCCAAATCAAATTTTAACACCAAATTCAGATAACCAACATACATAAATATGAAATGCAAGAATTCTGAAAATGTTACGAATCGGTCGACTGACACAGTCGACCCGACCCGAAATCAGTGAAGAAAATCAGAGAATCAAAATGGGAGAACAAACCTTTTCGGACTTGATTCTTGAAACAACAAAGAAGCCAAATGCTTGAAATCAAGAACACAACAAAGATTTATATATTGAATCGTTTTTTCCAAAAATCCTCCGAAAAAAATCCCCTCCAAAATGAAGAACAACATGGGGTATTTATAGGTACTCAACCCAACGTTCCAACCCCTCATACCCCCCCCCTTAAAACGAATTCAAATTTCAAAATAAAGGGGGAACAAAATCTGATTTTTGGGGCGTGTTCTTGGGGCAAGCGTTCGGTGGTGTCAGTAGGGTGGTGGCGTGGTGAAGTGGCGGGGGTAGGGAGTGCGGCTGACGTGGGGTAGGGGCATAGGGTGCGGCGACGAGTTGAGGGGTTGGGGGTTTGAGATATTTTTGGTTTTGGTTTTTTGGTGTTGGGTCTTTTTGGGGGGAATTAAAGGGATGGGGTTATGGGCTTGGGTAGGTTGGGTCGGTTGGGTGTGAAATTTGAGAAGTGGTGAAATTTCAGTGCAGTTGGTAGACGGGTTAGTGGGTATTAAAAAGGGGAGAGGTCGAATAAATTTGGGGTTGTGGGCCAGACGGGTTTGGGGATTGGGGAATTTATTTTGGGATTGGGCTTGTGGGAATTTAATTTGGGGATTGGGCTTGGACGAAAAAATGGGTTTTAGTTTAGGTTGGGTAGGAATTATTTTGGGTTAGGAAATAAAATGGGTGATGGGTTGGGCTTGGACGAAAATGGGTTTTAGTTTGGGTTGGGTAGGAATTGTTTTGGGTTAGGAAATAAAAAATGGGTTATGGATTTAAAAATATAAAAGAGGGGTTTAATATTAAAATATTATATATATATATATATATATATATTTTTTGTAAAAGATGTGAATTATTTAAAATAACATAACGACGTGATAATAATAAAATATAATATTCGCGAAATGCTTAATGCTTAATAAAAGGGAAATGCGATGCAATTTTGCGAGAAATAAAATATCATAGAATATTATGGATAACTTATGATTATTATAAAATGCAAATGATACAAAATATGCGAATAATAATAATAATACGAAGATACACACATATATGCCTATATTTTAAAATTATTTTAAAAGTGAAAAAATATTAAAAATTACAAATAAAATCATAAAAGATGGGACAAAATTGGGTGTCAACAGGTAAAACTCACAAAGATTCATTTTCGATCCTTCGAAAGTAATACCGCTCCTCTAGAACTTATTCACACAGATATATGTGATTTAAAGTTTGCACAAACTAGGGGGGAACAAGTACTTTTTGACATTTATTGGTGATATCACAAGATATTGTTACCTTTACTTGTTGAAAAATAAAGATGAAGCCTTTGAAGTGTTCCGACGTTACAAACCAGAAGTTGAAAATGAACTAAGCATGCGGATTAAATCCATTCGTAGCGATAGGGGGAGAATACGTAGCGCCATTTGAGGAATATTGTGCCGAATCATGCATTGTTCATCAAACGACGGCTCCATACTCACCTCAGTCGAACGGTATTGCGGAACGCAAGAACCGCACATTGAAGGAAATGATGAATGCCTTGCTAATCAATTCCGGTCTTCCCCAAAATATGTAGGGAGAAACCGTCCTTACCGCTAATACGATTCTTAACAGAGTCCCACATAAGGGTAAGGAAAAAATTCTATAGTAATCATGGAAGGGAAATAAACCCACCTATAAATATTTAAAGGTGTGGGGTTGTTTGGCAAAGGTCGAAGTGCCTAAGCCAAAATAGGTCAAGATTGGGCCTAAGACTGTAGATTGCATTTTCATCGGATATGCAAATAAAAGTAGTTCTTATCGCTTCTTAGTGCATAAATCAGATATTCCAGATATCCACGGGGGTACAATCATGGAATCAAGGAATGCTCAATTCTTTGAGGATACTTTTTCCTAGAAAGGAAAAAGTCATAACCTCTCGCAAATGAAGTTATGAACAAAGCTCTCAGGAACCGGGAGTCGTTGACTGCCCGGATCTAGATGGTTCAGATCTAGTGGACTTCGAAGTGGCTGAATATCCGGAATCTAGTATTCCAGATTCTCAGAACTTGGAGACTCAAAAGATGGAACCAAGGCGAAGTAAAAGGGTCAGGAAGGATAAATCATTCTGTCCTGACTTTGTAGCTTATATGGTTAATCACGAACCAAGGACAATTTCTGAAACATTGTCAACTCTAGAGGCACCGCTCTGGAAAGAAGCTATTGAGAGTGAAATAGACGACATCCTGTAAAACCATAGTTGGGAGTTGGTTGATCTTCCTCCGGAAAATAAACCGTCGGGTAGTAAATTGATACTCAAACGGAAGTATAAAACAGATGGGTCTATAGATAAGTACAAGGCCAGGTTGGTAGTCAAGGGCTATCGGTAGAAGGAAGGCCTTGACTATTTTGACACGTACTCCCCGGTGTCTAGGATGACATCCATACGAGTATTTATTGTGATCACAACGTTGTGTGACCTTGAGATACATCAACTAGATGTCAAGACAGCCTTCCTAAATGGTGATTTGGAAGAAGAAATTTATATGGAACAACCCGAGGGGTATATGGTTCCAAGGCAAGAGAAGAAAGTATATCGACTGGTCAAATATTTGTAAGGGCTAAAACAGGCCCCGAAGCAATGACACAAAAAATTTGATAGTACTCTACTATCGAAGGGTTTCTCCATCCGAGATATCCAGTTGTACTAGAGGGGTACAATGATGCAAACTGGATATCTGATATAGAGAACACCAAGTCCACAAGTGGGTATGTATTTACAATTGGTGGTGGGGTTGTGTCTTGGAAATCCTCTAAGCAAACTTGCATCGCCTGATCCACGATGAAATCAGAGTTTATCGCTTTAGACAAAGCAGGAGAAAAAGTTGAGTGACTTCATGACTTTTTAGTGGATGTCCCTTGTTGGGACAAACCCGTACCTTCTGTAGTGATCCAATGCGACAGTCAGTAGGCTCTAGAAAGGGCACAAAATTCTATGTACAATGACAAGTCTCATCATATTCGATGGAGACATAAGATCATTAGGCAACTGATCACCACGGGTATAATATCCATTGATTACATAAAATCAAAGGATAACATAGCGGACCCACTAACAGAGGACTTACCCAAAGATCAGATATTCTGCTTATCTAGGGAAATGTGCTTAAACCCAAGCTATAAGGACCAATATGGTGGTAACCCAACTTTACTGACTAGAGATCCCAGGAATTAGGTTCAATGGGGAAAATAAGTTGTAAAGGTTCAGTTGAGCGCTTCGGTGGAAGCATGAGCACTTCAGATAATGATTTCTGTAAAGAAACATCAATCCAAAGCCGTTTCCGCGATAGATATTAAGTGTTATCTGCAGTGTGGGTAAAGGTTAAGTTTTCGAAACCTTTATTGATCATCAACGTTTGAGGTTAGGTTTGGAAAATCTTTTAATGGTTCCTAACACTTGTAAAGTGGGGTATATCAGGATACATTATAGGAGACCACCTATTTAAGTGCGAGGATAGGCCACCTCAAATGAATGCACTTAATAATCCAAGAAGTGTCCACAACCACAACAGACAAAACATTATGAAGAATAGAGTAAGGGAAGTTGTTGTGTTGGTACCGTTGACTTGGCTTACACCAAACACTGACGGTTTAAGACATCATGTTCACCGCGCAGTAAGTAAGTCTGATAGTATTCAACTATGGAAGGATCAAAGCGGAAGCTACCTATCCAGATACAACATCTGTCCGCTGAAAGATTGCTGGAAATAGGCACCTTGTGAGTGCGCCAAAATCTCTTTCAAGAGGGGATTGCTGGAAATTTACTAATATGGAATTATGTTTATCCCATTATTTATGACTCGAACAATTGGGGCCCCGCACGTCAAAAACGTCATTTCCACACACGTAGTGCCTAGTATCGCAAATTTCATTAGTGAAAGAGATATTAGTACGTACATAATACGTTCGAGACATAGAATGATGCACGGTTATAGGCCAAATGACAAGTATTCCATGTTGGTAAATGAAGGAAGAAGTGTACGAAGTGTATGATGAAATGAGTTAGAAATTGCCGCAGAGCTGCGAAGGGCCGCGACACAGCCCCGTCGGCACCGAGGCACCGGAGCTCCGCGATGCTAATTGGGTGTTCAGCCACCGGAGATGCGGCGCCGTGGCGCTAATTCAAAGAGACGCGGCGCCGGGACGCTAATTCACAAAGCCGCGGCGCTTCGGAGGCAGAATGCTGCGACGGGAAGATGGAAAGTTCTGACTTTTAGGCTGGTTTTGGAGCATTGAATCTCCATTATTTGACACATGAATTCAACCATTATTTGGCTGAATCTAACACCTCAATAAGTGCCATTACATGGTTATTGAAGGCCATTAGTTGGCTAGTTGTGGGGTCATCTCATTATACTATAAATTGAAGCATTTGACTCAATTGTTCAACACTAAGAAAACACTCACAAATTTTTTCTAAAATCTTTTTCTTCCTCTCTAGCAAGTTTACTATACTCAAAGTTCTTCAAGAGTAACACTTGAGTTTCCTTTGCTCATTTATTAAGTTGATGTTGTATCTTGGGAGACTATTGCCCGACTACGTAAAATGATATATACGGGGTAATCTTGTCTTAAAGACATAGTGTCATCACTCGATTCAGCAAATCACAAGGAGTTTGTAACGTTCTTGATTTCAGTTTGTTGTAATCTTTAATTTATCCTTTCTAGCAATTTGTAATATTTACTTACTTCCCGTTTCCTGCAATTGTTGTAACCCACAGTTATTTTATCGTCATTGAACTTATTTTTATGTGCTATCTTCCCAATGAATGCAAATAGAGCCATATCTTTACCGATAAAGTTTTGCCAACGTTACTTTACTATTCCATCTTGATTGAGGAACATGTTACACTAGATGATATCTACCTCAACATTAGATGCATTTTTTCTAAGGTTATATGCATGCACTCTCTAAATTCATAAACTTTTTTTCTACTCCTATTAGTTTCTTTTACAATGCAAAAGTTTTTCTTATTAAATTGTTCTGAAATATGATAGATCTGTTAAAGAATTGACAGTGTAATTTTTGAAACTGAAACTTGATGATTCGAAAATAAAGCCAATACTTAACTTCTTAACGAGAAATAATGATTAGCTGTTGTAAGAAAGTAATTCCTTGATTAATATTCTTCCCATGGTACAATATATATACAGTTATATTGTACTTGTCTTATGGAAGACTAATCTACTTTACCTAAAATATAAGATACTAATGACAATTTTCCTAATTATAATATATTACACTATCAATTATAATTAATGAAGAATAGAGGTAATTATGGGATTTCCCCATAATTACTCTAACAGTACCCCGCAGTCTTAGCTGGAGGTTCTCGAATGCTGAGATTGTCCCTAAAATCATCAAAGAGTACGCGCGGAAGACCTTTTGTGAAGATGTCAACAATCTGATAACGGGACGGTACATGGAGAACACAGACTTGACCAGGGGCAACTTTTTCTCGGACAAATAAGATATCCATTTCAATGTGTTTCATGCGCTGATGCTGAATATGATTTCCAGATAAGTAGATCGCACTCACATTGTCACAATAGACCACTATTTCTTTGTCAATCGGACAGTATAGCTCCAGCAATAGATTACGGAGCCAACATGATTCAGCAACTACATTGGATACCCCTCGGTATTCCGCCTCAACACTTGACCAATATAGTGTGGATTGACGTTTGGATGACCATGAAATGAAATTGTACCCAAGAATACAAAATAACCGAAAGTGGAACGATGTGTATCCGGGCAACCACCCCAATCTGCATCTGTGTAGGCAGACAAACTCGAGATGAAAAACTTATATAGATGAAGTCCGAAATAGAGAGTACCCTGAATATACCGCAGAATCCTTTTGAGATCCCCTATATGTTCTTCCTTCGGATCATGCATATGTAAACAAACCTGTTGAACGCATAGGAAATATCTGGTCTTGTAAAAGTCAGATACTGCAAGGCCTCTGCTAGGCTACGGTAATGGGTAGGATCGTTGTATGGAGTTCCGACATTCTTACTCAATTTTGCCTTTGTGTCAACTGGAGTATGTGAGGGTTTGCAGGATGACATCCCTGCTTTATCAATTATTTCTTCGGCATATTTCTTTTGACTGAGAAATAGACCACCTGCATATTGAGTGACAACAATGCCAAGAAAATAATTCAACGGACTCAAATGCTTCATTGCAAATTCTGCTGCAAAAAGGGACATAATAGACGGACGAAGTGAAATGGATGATGCTGTGAGAATAACATCATCGACATATAAAAGAATATATGCCATGTCAGCTCCTTTCCGATAAATGAACAACGATTGATTAGACTTGCTGTGAGAGAATCCTAACTTGGAAACAAATCATGCAAACCTGTTATACTATGCTCGAGGAGCTTGTTTCAAACCATATAAGGATTTTTTCAATAGGCAGACATGATCTAGACGTGTATAATCTTGGAAATCCAAAGGTTGATGCATGTACACTGTCTCCTGTAAGTTGCCATGCAAGAATATATTTTTAACATCTAACTGATGAATGGTCCAAGATTTGGAAAAGAGCCAAGCTGAGAACAGGCCAAATAGTTGCTGGCTTAACCACCAGACTCAATGTTTCACCACACTCTACCCCAACCTGCTGAGACCTGCCATCACCAACAAGACGAGTTTTGTATCTCGCAAAAGAACTATCAGAATTCTTCTTATGTTAAAAAACCCCACATAGACCGAATGACGTTCACATTAGACGAACATGGTACTAATTCCCACGTATTATTTGTAATAAGAGCATTAAATTCGTCTAACATGACAACTTTTCAATTCGGGTCGGATAAGGCAACTTTGAGATTTTTTGGTAGAGGTCATGGTTGAACGGAGGATAGTAGGTTAAAGTGACGTTTGAGCCAAAAACATCCCATGCATGGCACGGGTTTCAATGGTCCAAGGTTGTTCCATCATTGGTTGGGTAGTAGGAATCTCGGGTATGTTATTGGGCTGAGGGGATGGATTTTGGCCCAAGTGAAAAGTGTAGCAGTTTCGATATTGGGATGAGCTCCGGAATTAGTTTGGGTTAAGGGTGTGATTGAGATAGTAGTGGACTGCCGCAATTGGGCCTGCCTGCCACAGAAATAGGACTGGATCGAGACCAGCGGTAATAAGGCAGTGGTCTCCGGTCCAGTTCCATTTAGTGGTTGGGCCAAAAGTTATTGGGCGTTTTGTTGGGTTGGTTCCACATGTGGTTGGACATTAAGGTGGTGGTGTAAAATGGGATGTATTTCATTGTCCAAAAACTCATATGAAGGTGAGGATGCCATATGAGACTTAGAAACGGGAATATATACTCATCAAAAATCACATGACGACAGACAATTATTTTTCCATTCGTTAAATCATAACATTTATATCCCCTATGATTTTGTGGGTATTCCAAAAACACACAAGGAGTTGGACGAGCCTGCAACTTGTTAATGGAAGTAGACGGAAACAAAGGATAACACAAATAGCCAAACATCCTTAAATGTGTAAAAGACGGGAGACGATGATATAACATTTGTGTAGGAGACACATTGGAGAGCAATTTACTAGGAAGAATATTTAAAAGGTATGTAGCCATTTGAAGTGCATGGTGCCAAAACTTTGGTGGTATGGAAGAATGCATAAGAATATAGCGAATCATATTATTAATCGTTCGATTTTTTTCGGCTTTCACATTTTGTGGTGAGGTGTGTGGACACGAAAGACGCAAAGACATCCCATTTTGGTGACATAAATCATTAAAGTGGGCATTTATGAATTCCCCCTCATTGTCATATTGAAAATATTTAATGCTTTTGTCAAATTGAGTTTTGATAAAAACACAAAATTATTTTAAAATGGTGTAGGTTTGTGATTTATGTCCTAATGGAAAAGTTCACAAAAAATTCGAATAATCATCTAGAATGAGCATATAGTATTTATGACCTATAAAACTCAAAACTGGTGATGTCCACAAATCACAATGCACAACATCAAATGACACAAAAATATGAGAATTAGAAGATGCAAAAGGAAGCTTAACATGTTTACCAAACACACAAGATTGGCAAACAGAGGTGTCCAAAAGTTTTATTACAAGAAAATAAATTATTCTTACTAAAATTATTAAAAACTTGTGCTCTTGGGTGTCCCAATTGATTGTGCCATAGAGTACGAGAAATGACAGCAAAGGTTGATGGTTTGTTCATGCTATTTTTGGAAACAGAGGTGACGTGATACAAGTCCCTCGTGCTATTGCATCTTATAAGTGACATTCCCGTCTGAAAATCCTTCACAGAAAAGCCAAACAGATCAAAATTTACAGAAACATTGTTGTCAATTGTAAAATGTCTAACATAGATCAGGTTTTAAATTAGATTTGGTGCATGTAAGACATTTTTCAAGTGTAATGGTGGGTGTGGAGAGGGTAGTGTTACCTGACCAATACCACGAATTGGAATTTCCTGCCCACTGCCGACAACGATATTTTTATTATTGCTCATATTAAAATAAGACGAGAGATTACCTTCAGATGTCGTCATGTGCGGCGTAGCCCCTGTGTCCATGTACCATGACTCATCTGAAACACTTAGATGCATGTTGTTCATGGCTTGTTCAATGTCCCTGGGTGCATAACCAACAGAAGATGGTGCCTAAGCCGCAAACGCATATTGTGGACGAGAGCCAAGAATATCAGGTTGACAATTTGAAGAGGGAGGAGGTCGGGCCCACGATGAGGTCGGATATGGGCGGTTATTTCGACCCTCGGCTTGAGTAAAACATATCAAACATGTATGAAAAAGAAATACATTGAAAGCATCATGGAGAAAAGAATAACAACATCAAATTATATGATAAGTGAAGTAAAAGAAATAAAATGTAATAATAAAATTGAATAATAAGAAAATAGGAGAATAATAATAATAAAACTGATAAGGAAAACTAGACGGCGCAAGACTACCTAATAATCTTCTACCCTAATTCTAGATCTTCATAAGAGGAATAACCTTGGTGAGATGCCGATAGTTAGAGCTTATATATAATAACTAATGGAATCGGTTGTTATAATTGATTACTACTGTATATAATAACTAATGGAATCGGTTGTTATAATTGATTACTACTGTATATAATAATCACTTGCACCTTCTGAGTTATGTCTCAAACTATATCACAATACTTTTTTAACTGTTTCATGTTCTGTCGTTGAACTAGTAGATATTAATTCACGTAACGTCTACAAAATTTTAAATCTTCAAATTTATTTAACTGGTAAATAAATGTAAATTTTGATACGGTACGTTTTTCTCATCAAACTTTAAAGCATTTACTTTAACAGTTTTCCTGTCCTACTACTAATGTATATAGTACATAAGCTAAATTACCATATTATACTTTATACTCGATCAATTTATGTCACATAAAATGATAAAATGATAAAATGATAAAATGAACGAAAGAAACATTTAAATTTGAGATAAAATTTGGTAATCCAAACTTTTAGATTCCAAGTTCAAGTGGGCCGATGAGGAAAACAAAGTTCATTGGGCCGATCTAACACTATTAAGTGAAACTTTGGGTTTGGATGGAAATTGAGTAGTAGAAAACTCATTTTGGATGAATATAGCATTGGGTGAGATTTGACTGCCAGATTTTAATGACAAAGAGTAAAGTACTACATGCTCCTTCTGTCCCAATTTATTTGATATATTTTTCTTTTTAGTTTATCTAAAAAAGAATGATATATTTATATATTTAGAAATAATTTAATTTAAAACTTCTTATTTTACCCTTAATGAAATGATTTACAGCCACACAAATATTTATGATTTGTTTTGGACCACAAGTTTTAAAAGTTTTTCTTTCTTTATTAAATTATGTGCCTAGTCAAACTATATCACATAAACTGAGACGGAGATAATATATTTTTTTGTAGGAGTATTAAAAACAAGCAGTTAATCCCTACGAAAATAATATTTTTTTTAGAAATATAACACTTTCGGTAGCTCATTTTTTTGAGATCTAAACTCTTCGAGTAGCAAGCCCACTAATAAAAAGCCCCTTATGGATAGGCCTGTTGGGCCTATGGAGCCATTGTTAACAGGACCCCCAAATACGTCCGGCGAAAGTGTATGGATAAATGATTTTGACTTCGGCATTTAGTTTGTACCCGTGTTTTAGGTTTCTTAGCTCTTGCTTTGCTTTTGTTTGGCTTTGTTTGTGCTTATGCTTTGTCTTGAGCCGAGAGTCTCTCGGAAACAACCGCTCTACTTACCAAGATAGACGTGAGATCTGCGTACACTCTACTCCCCAAACCCCACGTTGTGGAATTTCACTGGGTATGTTGTTGTTGTTGTAGTAGTATGTGTATTTTTTCTAATAATTTCTGGTATTTGAAGTTTCATATGACTGAAATTCAATCCTTTTTGTCTTTCTTCTGTCATTTTTTCTTGAACTTCAATCACATTTGGCTGAAGTTTAGTCATTTTTACCTTACTTCAGACACATGATACGATCCGACTTGGGAATAAAAGGATTCAAACAACAAAATGCGAAAATTAAGATAGAGAGGAATCAAGAGACGAGATAGAAGAAATAGGAGATGAAAATAGATGAAAGAACTAATTGTTGTGATTAATCAACATTGGACTGATTACCACACCTATCAATCCACAAACAAAGACATGAATTAATCCAAGGGAGAGAAGAAACTCAAACTCATACATGGAAATTCAATCCAAGATTATCCAAGAGAGTTTCAAGGTTAAGAGATAAGGTAATCCACCCACTAATCATAACACTAGTTAATCCTAATTTAACATACACTCCATACAAGGATAAACTACACTCAAAAGAGCTTTTCATCAATCTCAAAACTAAGAATGAAAATAGGCTAAAGCCTCATTTGTTTACACTTAATGAATGTCTGAATCTTAATAATTTAGATTAAGCCCATTAAGTGCATTTGTTTTAAAGGTCTGAATCTTAATGGGTAATTCACACGAATGTCCTTATTTCGGTGTGGTCTTTTTTTGCCCATCAAATTTAAAATATTTAGTTTTTTCCCTTCGCCTAATACCCCGAGGTTCTGGGTTCGAACCCCTAGTCAAGCAAATATTAAAAAGAATTTCGTAAGGCAGAGGTTTGTAACAAAATTGTGCTTATTCTGGTAAAATTAGGCCTATTCGGTAGAGGTTTGCCATAAGGCAAACTTTTACCAAAAATTAGTCCTTAAGGCAAAGTTTTGCCGATATAGGCCTAATTGTACCCGAATAGCCCTAATTTTGCTACAAACCTCTGCTTTGCGATTTTTTTAAATTATTGCCTGAGCAGGGGTTCGAACCCAGAACCCATGAGTTTTTAGGCGAAGGGCAAAAATTAAAGATTCCAAATTTGAGGGGAAAAAAATTTAAAGACCAGTGCCTTTGAAGGTATTCCGCACAAAAAAGTGAATCATAATCATTCAGATTCAACTCATTAAGTTCATTTTTTTTCTTATGAAGCCTCTGAATGAATCAAATCTGTAACATAGTCTTAACACTATTCAGACTCATTTAAAATAATCTTTTTTTTAGAAATCTTTCACGACTTCTCTTCTCAGCAAAAGTTACACACCTCTAGCTATCTTTTCTCAACCAAATATTATCAAGAACTTTTGTTGCCGCAAATATTAATTGATTAACTGTAACAAAAAAAAAATCTTGAAGTTTTTTTGAATCTGTCAAAAAATTTATTTAAAATCCTACGTATCTTTTCCTAGTTCATGATCTATTTTGCACCAGAAAAATTAAACATTAGTAAATCCTCCTTCTCAATAAAATCCCTACATTCATTTCTCATTCTTTGGAAAAAAAAGCGCTCGGAAAAAAAGAAATGCTCAGAATAATGTTACAATAACAATGAATTGGAAAAATAAAAATTTAAATACTACGTAACCCTCTAATCAAGTTTGGAACTAAATTTATAATACTAAGCTTCAAGAATCAACAGAGAACACTCAGAAATTATGTCAAACATTGAAAAGTTTTCTCTTTTTATCTCATTTAACAAAGTTTCTTACTAGAAAACATCTTGTAGGATTCAGTCATAATAACTCTCTTTGAATCACTTTCAGTTGATAGAGAAATGTTTATCATTTTAATAATAAGCACAAATTCTTACAATTTTCATGTTACGTTGTTACAATAATGTCTTATATTGATGCATAAATTTTATTTGCATTTCAGATAATTCATATTTTATATTTATAGAAAACAAAAAAGGACATAATTCAAAATTTTAATCAAATATAAATTCAAAATATTATTTTCTATCAAAAAATAAATTTATTTTTTCTAAAATGAGATTTTTATAATATTTTATAGTTGTTGTGGTTAATTCCATATGCACATTCAGTTATTGAAAACAAACAACTTTAATAATTTAGTATTCAGATCTAGAGACAATATCTTAATATTCAGATGTGTATTCAGATTCAGATATCTAGATCTTAATACACATCGTAATATGCAGATGTGTATTCAGATTCAGACGTCTTAATCTTAATGAAAACAAATGAGGGCGTAAGGCAAGCTTATATCGTTTTTACCTTTACATGCATATTCACATTTTTTAACTAATAACCACATTTGGCTTTTAACTATCCAAGCTTGCAATTATAGCCACACATCAACATTTGGGCTTCTTTAATAGGCAAGCTTTGGACCTTGGACTCTTGAGCTCTTGTACTCTTCCTCCATGCTATCTTCCATAGCTTGAAGCCCCTCCTCCATAGCTTGAAGCTTCTCCAATGGTTGTCTTCAAGGACTTCCATAGCTTCATTCTCCATGAACTTGACTTGTAAAGCTTGGGAGTCCTTGGTTTGGCTTCTAATAAGAGAGCTCAACGAAATTTCAGTATTTGAGCCATTTGATATCGTATCAACATATGACTGAAGTATAGCCATTTTTACCTGAAGTTCAACCATTTTTTGCTTGAACTTCAGTTATATGTGGCTGAAGTTTAGTCATCTTTGCTTGACTTCATCCATTTATGTCCGAAATTCATGTATATATGACTGAAGTTCAAGCAAGAATAATTGAAATCAGGCAAAATGGTTGAAGTTCAACCATTTAACTTCTAGTAGAAATGTATGAACTTCACCTATATGAAACTTTAGACATTGTGTCTGAAGTTCGAATTTATTAAGATTAGACTTTAGACACCGTATATTAAAAGTAGAATATATGCAAACACAATTTAAAAAGTGAGTACAAATTAAATTACAACGTCAAAATAGACTGTCCCGTAAAAAATTTACATTACAAACTATGCTAATTAAAGGAAGAGGTCCATTCGGTTTAAACGAACATATTGTACTCTGAAAGAATGCCCAACTGTTTCCAGCAAACAAAGACAATTAAAACTCAAAGATATTTTCTCAAACCTAGTATGTACTGAAAGACTTATTCTTTCTTTTTCAAATTTTTTGTTAAGTTTATTCTCAACTCGTCACCGTCTCTTTAAAACCGGCATCAGTCTTTAATTTGATAGCTACATATCTCCCAATAATTTCGAAGATACTGCATATAGTTAAATTAATGAAACTAGTCGTTTATTGACTTGCTCAATAAAACACACAAAATGAACAGGGAAATTATTTTTCCATCTGAACACTTTTCTAGAATAGTTTACATAAAAGAAACTATTTAGTTAAACATATTTATGTGCAAGGGCTTAGAATGCCCTTCCATTTTGTTAAATAAATAACAAGCCTCCTTATTGCTTAATGCCCACTTTTAAAATTTAAAAAATATAAACAGAAAAAGCTTGTATGATTTAATACTTTGTCATTACTCATCTAGTAAAAAAGTTTGTAGTGATGGTAAATAGAAAAAAATATGTGATATTAGAATGACACATGAAAAGAAAATGAACAAACTAAAAAGTACACTTCAATGCAAACCCTAATTACTATTCATTATTCAGAAAAAAATAGTTGTAACTTTAGGAAATCAGAAATTAGAAAGAAGCTAGCTTTTTGTAATTTATCGAGCTATTTCAGTTGGCCACCTCTAGAAAATATTTTCCCAGTATTGCGGCTACATTACTTCTCAATTCTCACTTACTGCAATGACTTTTTATTTCTGGGGATTGCATGGAAGATGACTAATTAATTTTCTATAAATTTAAAGGAAAAAGGGAAATTGACTCCATAACTTTTTTCTTTTTGGCAAATCTACTTGGCATGAGACCTGGTACCTAATTTTATATATATATTTACCACAACCAAACCAAACAAAGTCTTTACAAAACAATAATGGCAAGACTAATCTAAAAACTAGGACCAAAACAGGACTTTTGTGAAGTCCCTATTTGGTATTACAAACCTGCAAGCCAGATCATGAACATATCTAATAAATTGAAAAAAAATGTGAACTAACTTGATTCCATAGCTTTTCTGAGACCCAAAAAAAATTCAGGACGAAATTTTATTTTAAGCGACCAAGAAGGTTTATTGATCAAACATAAAATTAATTGAAGGACATTAATCTAGTTTCATGTAAGAACATTATTGGCACGGGGGTTGGAACTTGATTTAGAACTATAATCATTCTTGTAATCAATAAGGGTACGTTGTGGTGGGATAGATAGGTCCCTTCATCCTTAATCAGAGAATTTGGAGTTCGAGTTTTGGGTATGGAAAAAACCCCTGTCAGGAAGTGGTTCCCTCTTAAATGGATCTTACGCGACGCGAATCCTGGTTAGTCGGGGCCATATACAGATACTGGATAACGAGCGGAAAACAACAACAATAATATACCTAGTGTATTTTCACAAGTAAGGTCTGGAGAGGGTAGTGTATACGCAGATCTTATCCTTACCTTGTGCAGGTAGAAAGACTGTTTTCGATAGACCCTCGGCACAAGGGAAGCAAAGACACAATATTTATGGAAACATAAGCAGTAACAACAACAAGATAATAAGAAATCGAAGCAGAAGAGACGACAAGTAGTAATAGAAAATTTAAAATAAGAAACACAAAAATGAAAATAATATTAATACTATTAATAAGAAAAAGCAAAACGCATAATTACTTACTACTAACTTTCTACTCTAAACCTTGACCTCCACGACATCTTATCAAGAAAAAATATATTCATCCTTGTAAACATGAATCGGGTCCATCGGGTTTGCGCATTGATGGGTGCTGGACCCAAGCCCCTTGGCGAATCATCTCCATCAATTATTTCCACTTGCTTTGACAGAGTAAACATGACTTTTTCTTTGTGGGTTCTACTATACACATCAAAATTGTAAAGAATGAATTTTGGGTGTAACTCAACTTTAAAAACTAGCTTGTAGTGTAAGGATTGTTTAAGTTCATATAAGGAGTTCATGTTTCCATCCCATATCCGATGTGGGACTCTTAACACTCCCACGCACGCTCAGACCTTGTTAACTGGAGTGTGGATAATATAATTTGGGGGCCAACATCGGTGGACAACGAATTGGAATGGACCTGACTCTGATACCATCTAAAGAATGGATCTTGAGACTAACTCAACCCAAAAAGTTAGCTTGTAGGGTGAGAATTATCTAAGTCCATATAAGGAGTTCATGTTCCCACTCCATATCTTATGTGGAACTCTTAACAAAAATGATTATGGTGGAGAAAATAACAAAAACTGTCTCTTAATTTGGGGTTAGATTCAAAATAATCTCTTAATTAAATATATACATGGGGCAGTTTTAATCATTTAAATTTGTCAAAATTGAGTACTTTTGATTCCGTGATATATCTAACATACAAAGTCCGATTTGACGAGAACATTGTGAAAAAATGATTTAGTCGGAAATCACATTTGGAGGTAACTTTTTTGTTATTATGTTAGTTTTTTAATCTATTTCTAGAGTTAGGGGAAGCTTTTCGAGATGCAACATTTGCTGTACAAATATTTTTAAAGGACTACTTTGAACCTACACAAGCATTAGGGACCATTTTAGTCATGGGGACGGTGGATGAGTGAATCTTTTTCGTCTTCAATACGTGTTCTTTCTGTGGTTATGGCCAACTATAAATACACGAAACGAAATTTAGAAGTACTCATATTCCACTATTCCCCTACTGAATAATACTCCTATATTGCAAACCAATTTTTCCATCAAGAGTACTAGTAAAAATGAGAGTATGCATGTCTTAATATTTAAATATATAATTTTAATTCAAGTTTTAGATCTATAGTATATATATGTATATCCTGCATTACTTCTTATGATTATGCTATTGGTCGAGTTGTGATTGCTGACATAAATTTATAAATTGGACAGCAAAAGGTAGTTATACAATTGTGCATAAATGCGAATGATCAGAAATATCGGACAAAAAAAACTAACTTTAATTTTCTTTAAGAGAAAAATAAAACTCAAATATGATAAGAAAATCGGGGCAAAAAAAACTAACAAAATGATTATCCAAAAAAGAATAAAACTTGCAAAATCAAAATCAAAATCAAAACAGGTGATCGATCGATCTACTAGCTAGATCATAAATAATTCCAATATACAGACCGTTTCATGCAATATAATCCAAGTAATTTACATTCACATTATGGAGCAGCATTCCGGATTCGGGTCTCTAACTTCGTAAACCTGATATTGAGGTACGCCAAAATCGGGGTAACTATCGGGTTGTGGCTGAGTCGTCACAGGTTCTGAAGCTTCTGGATTTGCGCTGGCATTGTTGTCGTCAGCCGCAACAGGCCCAACGCTCACCAGTTGGGCGTGGCCCAATTTCTTCCTGAGGCAGTTGGTTAGAACTACTGCGTCAATATGCTCTCCCACTACATCTAATTTGTAATTATCACCTTCCTGTATAGCTACTGATTCCACCCCTATGTAAAAGCACACTAATAAAATTAAGATAAATGGATGATTTTAGCTGAATTTGAAACTATCAAAAAAAAAAAAACGAATAATAATTGAATGGATCATTAATCTTTTCAGTTATTTGAGTTGAAATAAACTGGATCAAAGTATGTTAAACAAATAGTTGGTAATCCAACCATATTTTCATGAGGTAATTTACCAATCTTAATAATGAGTTCCACAAATTAATACCTGGTTGAGAAACAGCAATTTTGAAGGCCTTGGTCCGAGATCTTTGATCATTCCTATCCATAAATAATTTGATAATCACCTTTTGCTGTCCAATTTATGAATTTATGTCAGTAATCACAACTCAACCAATACCACAAATATAAGAAGTAATGCAAGGTACATCATATATGTTATATAGCTAAAACTTAGACCAGATTAAGTATACTTTAAACTAACACATACATACTTTCATTTTTACTAGTCTTGATGGAAAACTTGGTTCGCAATATAGTAATAATTCAGTAGGAAAATAGTGGAGGGAGCAGGTTTTGTAATTCTTGGTATGCTGGGAGATTGGCTTGTAGATCGACTACTTTCTAAATTTGGAGTATTTATAGTTGACGATAACCACGGAAAGAACACGTATTGGAAACAAAACAAAAAATTACGCATCCACCGCCCCATATAGAAAATATTACAAAAATGATCCTTATATTTGAGGTAGGTTTAAAGTAGTCCTTCAAATGTATTGTTGACCAGTTTTAGTTTCCTTAAATATATCAAAAATGAGTTTAATATTTCAACAAGCTTTATATGTTTACTTTGACTGTAACTGTGAAGAAAAAGACTTAACTAGAAACATAAAAAAAGTCCCATTAAATTCTAAAAACGTCATTAGACACAAAAATTTGTCCGAAATAGCAAAAAATGAATTTTAAAAAGTTGCACCAAACTCTAAATAAATAAAAATAGAAGAAATTCCAAAAAATGCAACTCCAAATGTCGGTTTCCACTAAATCTTTTTTTTCCTCCATAGTTCTCATCAAATCTAACTGATAGAATTCGTTAGATATTTGATAGGGATAAAAAATGCTCATTTTTGCAAACGTAAATAATCAAAACTGTTTATGAGTATATTTAAAAGACTATTTTGAACTAACCTCAAACTTAAGAGGCCATTTTTTGTTATTTTCTTTCATATTTATACGTCATGGATATGACTTCATCAACAAGCAAAAGTGTGGGTCCCAGAAAAGCTAAATAGTCAATCTCCCTTTACGTTTTTATATTACAGATGATTAATTAGTCATCTTCCCTGCAATCCGAGGAATAAAAACTAAAAAGTCATCGCAGTAAGTGAAAATTAATGTAGACGCAATAATGGGAAAATGTCTTCTAGAGATGGCCAACTAAAGTAGTTTGCTACATTACAAACTATAATTCGCTAAATTATACTGGTACTAGAAATATTAGTGATGTATAATTATGATTGAATCTAACTTTTTCACATTCTTAATATTTTTTTAGATTTTAAAAATACATTTTTCAAAACAAAATTCCTAACTTCCACTCCATTTCATATCCATCCGTTATCCTTTTAATACAAAGATACTTTTAAATATATAGTTTTTTGTAAAACAAAAGATATTTTAGTCATTTTATTTAAAAAAATAGTTTATCAACATTTTTCATCAAACACATCAACCGCTTATTATTACTTTCAAAATCCAAACACATAATTATTTATTTATAAAACTAATTTTAGCAATTAAAAGTATTTATCAATTGTATTTACAATTTGCTAATTCAAACAGACTTTAAATCGTTTCTTTTAACTAAAAAATTCTAGAGAAGTGTTCGGACGAAAAAAAAAAGTTATTTTTGTCGACCAATTCAATAAACGATTAGTTAATCTATATTATATCAAAAGCACAAAGGATCTTAAAATGTTGATTGAACTTTTTGCCCTTCATCAAAAGACTCTACAATATACAAAGTTGTCATTTACTATTTTTCTTAAATGTTATTCATAAATTGAAAATTCATTAAAATATGTCTATTAAACGTTACTGTAAGAATGTATTAATCTCCATTCAGGAGTCTTTCTCATTAATATAAATATATATAGTGTGTACAATGTGGAATCCTAAGATCATAGGGATCCTAGTTCTACCATAATTATACATCACTAATAATTACAAGATATATGATAAAAATTTAAATAATATTCACTAATACACCCCCTCAGTTGGAGCGGGAGGAGGCTGGACGCTTAGACTGGATCTGAAATCGAGGAATAACTGTCTAGGTAGCCCGTTAGTGAAGATATCCACATACTGATAAGAAGATGGCACATGTAACACCTTAACAAGACCTATAGCAACCTTCTCACGAGCAAAATATATATCCCATCTCTATGTGCATAGTTCGCTGATGCTGAACCGGATTATGAGATAAATATATTGTGGATATGTTATCATAGTATACCAAAGACGCCTTACACAACGGATACTGAAGCTCCAAAAGAAGGTTTCAGAGCCAGCAGATCTCAACAACAATATTTTCAACGCCTTGGTACTCTACTTATGCACTCGAACAGGATATGGTGGCTTGTCTTTTGGCAGACCATGAAATGAGATTATCCCCTAAGAACACACAATATACGGAGGTGGAGCGTCGTGTGTCCGGACAGCCTGCCCAATATGCATCTGTATATGACAACAATCTGGTCGCTGCGGAGGGGTATAGATGCAATCCATAATCAAAGATTCCCTTAACGTATCGAATGATACGCTTTGGAGCAGTAAAATGAGGCTCCCTAAGGGCATGCATGAATAAGCGCATATGTTGAACAACATAACCAATATCAGGCCTAGTGAAAGTGAGATATTGTAGTGCACCTGCAAGACTCTTGTAAAGGGTGGGATCGGATACCGGATCACCATCAACAACACTGAGCTTTGATTTAGAGTCAACAGGAGTGGACATTATCTTGCAGTTCACCATTTTAGCCATGTATACTATCTCCTCTGCATACTTAAGCTAACACAAAAATATAGTATCTACACATCTAGTCACTGATATCCCCAAAAAGTAACTAAACTTTCTCAAGTCAGTCATAGCAAACTCGATTTTAAGCAATGCAATGATCTCATTTTTCAACAAATCAAAGGAAATAGTATATAACAACAAATAAGCAACGCTACTACCTCTATGAAAAATAAATAGAGAACTATCACACTTACTGCATACAAACCCAATCCGCAAAATATATTATGCAAAATGATCATACCACACTCTAGGGGCTTGTTTCAAACCATAAAGTGACTTACGGAGACGACATACATACTGAGGGGCAGATGAATAGACAAAACCAGGCGGCTAGTGCATGTAAAAAGTTTCTTTCAAATCCCCATGTAGAAATGCATTCTTCACATCAAGCTGATGAATCGGCCACTGCTTACCCATAGCAATACTCAAAACTATGCGAATGGTAGTCGGTTTAACAATTGAACTGAACATCTCACCACAATCAATACCCTCCTGCATATTAGTGTCATTGATCATAAATCTCGCCTTATATCTCTCTAGATTAGTACTATCTCTGTATTTGTGATAAAAAAAACCATATGCATTGGATCACATTTACCCCCTCCGATCTAGGAACCAAATCCCAAGTGTGTTGTTTCGTTAGAGCATTAAATTCCTCACACATGACCGCATTCCAATTTGGGTCTAGTTTGGTAATTTTGAGTTTTTGGGAATTGGAGAAATGGTTTATGTGGATAAGTTAAACTGGACTTTGGGCTTGAAAATTTTGTGTTGGCCATGAGTTTCCATTGGGTGCGATGGGACAGTGGGTGGATAGGTATTTTGGTGGGTAGTCGGTGGCAGGTTACTGGAGGCACGGACGAGGTCGGGGTGTTGGCTGGGTGGCTCGACCGAATAGTGTAATGGGTAGTGTGTTTCTGGGGACGACATCGGATGTGGGAAGGTGACGATCAGGGTAGGGTGATGTGGTGTAGGGTGGTCGAGGTAGATGATGGCGATAGGTTGGGTCTGGGTTGACTTTGAAGCGGTATATATGTGTCGATCGGGGTTTCAGCACTGGGAGAGCTTCTGAGAACTGGTTGAGATGCGGGGTCGGTGTGGGTTTTTGGAATATCGGCTACGAGTTGCGGTGACACAGTCGGCGTAGGTTGGGGTTGACGGTGAGTGTTTGGGATGATGACTGGTTGAGAGAGAGAAATAGTGGGCCGCTTGCCAATGGTGGTGGTGGCAATCGGCGATGTTCGGTACGAGGACATAGACGCAGATACGCTGCCGGTGGCGGCGGCGGTAGGTGGCAGACAGACTGGACTGACAGGGAGGGTGGCTGACGGACTACCGGTAGTGGTTGTGGTAGACAGAGGCGGTGGAGATGGGGTGGTGTTGGTGGTGGACTGACCGATAGAATATTGAGTAGAAGCAGTGGGTACAGTGGCTACCGCCGAAATAGTGTCATCGCAGCCGAGGGCTAGGCGGAGAAGCGGTGATGTGTCTGACTCGTCTAAAAATATGTAATCCAAATTCTAGAAATTTTGGATATTTACGAATGGGAAGATTGCTTCATCAAACGTGACGTGATGTGAGATGATGATTTTGCGGGAAGACAAGTCATAGCACAAATATCCACTATGATTGGGTGGAAAACCTAAGAACACACAAGGGGTGGTGCAGGGTGCAAGTTTATGCGGGGCAGTAAAGGTAAGATTCGGTTAGCACATGCAACCAAAAATTCGTAAGTGCTCATAATTGGGGATCTTCTGAAATAGAATTTCGGTGGGTATTCTATTTTAAAGAGTCTGAGTGGGCAAATATTTAGAATATATTCGGCCATTTTCACAGTGTAGACGCAAAATGGAGGGGGAGAGATACATGTAATAGGATCGTACGAACCATGTTATTGATAGTGCGAATGATTCATTCGGCCTTGCCATTTTGAGGGGAGGTGTAGGGACACGAGAACCAGAACACCATGCCATGAGTAGAGAAAAAATTATGAAATGCGGTATTATTGAACTCATGACTGTTATCACATTGAAGTGATTTAATGTCTTTTTCAAATTGTGTTTTGACATAGACACAGAATGCAAGAAACTTGGCAAACACTTCACACTTGAATTTAAGGGGATAGACCCAGACAATGTGAGAAAAGTCATCTAATAAGACTTGATAAAATTTATTACCCAGTGAGCTAGTAAGGGGAGATGTCCATAAATCTGCATGAACAATGTCAATGGGAGAATACGTAACACTTGAAGAAGACTGAAACGGAAGGCGAACATGTTTGCATAAGGGATAAGAAAGACACCATTGGGAAATTTTTTCGTTATGACAACAAATTAAATTATTATTTTTAAGAAAATTAAAAACAGGGGCTCTTGGGTGTCTCAAGTCTATTGTGCCAGGTTGACGGAGAAATTATTGCTAAAGAGGTGGAAGGAGTGATCTGGGCAGTTAGAGATGTCGGAGGGTTGACACTAGCAGCGGACGTGGATAGGAAAGGATAGAGATCACCCTCACTATTGCATCTCGTAAGGAGTTTTTCGGTACAGAGGTCCGTTACAAAAAATCCGAACGGATTAAAGTTAATTGATACAGAATTATCGGTGGAAAAATTTCTAACGCATATTAGGTTTTTGATAATGTTATGAACATATAAGACGTTATTCAAGGAGAAATGAGGATGCGATGGTGGGGTTAGTGTGTGACCAAACCCTTGAATTAGAATGCGATGACCGCTTTCAGCCATAATAGATTGTGGAGTATTTAAACTTTGCAGTTGAGGAATATTATTAGAATTGTTGGTGAGGTTAGACATGGAGCATGTATCCATATACCACGCAGTATCGGGCTGCCGATGAGTCAATGTGATGAGATCCAGACTCAAATTAGATTGGGAGAGGCCTGGAGCGGACTGCTGGGCTCCAAGAAATAGGGCCGAATTACTGTGGCCCATTGACGGGTCTGGGGGAGGGGGGACTGGTTGACTGCCTGAAATCGGGCCCAAAATTGGTTTCCAGAACTTGGGCTGTTAGGCTGCTAGAAGTTGGACCGCGACTGTAGCTCCAATTGTTGCTGACTGCATGTCCCTGAATGTTGCGCAGTGTTGTATCCACGCTGTCATGAAAATATTTGTATATATATGTTTTTTTCCCGGGTAAACAAAAAAGAAGAGAAAACTTTTTGTTTTCGAGAAAAGAAAGCAGACAGAAAGTATTCTGAGCTTTTGACAAGAGAAAACAAAAAGAAGAACAAACTTTTTATTTTCGAGAAAAGAAAGCAGGCAGAAAGTATTCTGACAAGATGGGACGTCGGTGATGATGTTCTGCGAAAAGGAATGGAAAGCAGAAAACGCAGATAAATAGGCCGATGATCTAAAGGGGATAATAAACAGGGAAGGAACTGGTATATAAGGGATTGAATAATTAATAGATAATTAAATAATACGATAAGTAAGAAAGATTAACTTATAAATTAAGGTTCCAAGTTATGGAAACCAGAATCATAAGGGTCTGCAGGAATTTAAAGGAAATTAAATGCAGTAGGTGGTAGAACCAACCATGATGCAGGAATATAAATAATTTAAAAAATGGAAATTTAAATGCAGTAGGTGGTAGAACCAACCATATTGCAGTAATTAATAATTAGACGTGAATTTAAATGCAAGAATTTAAAGAACATGAATATTTAAAAAGATTAGGAGGTAGTACCATCCATAATCATATTATTCAAAACTTTAAAATACTTACAAGGAATTTAATTTCGAACGGTGTATTGTTCATATGCTATGAGTCATATGGGTCATATGGATCATATGAGACATATGAATGTATTTTGGGAATTTCGGGTAAGGTATTTTGAGGAGTATTGCTTCATAGACTCCCCGAGGTCATATGAAGAAGGGAATATTTTGAATTTAACTAACCTACTAAGGGGATAACTTGAAAGAACTTCAAAACTCTAGAGAGAAGGAAGAGAATTCTAAACTAAGGAAAGAAAAAATTTGTGAAACTAAGGGAGATGGGTTCTCTTTTTATAAGAGAATTACAAAGTGGAAATTACTATTACAAATAATACTTAAATAATTAAATTATTCATCCGAGTGCAGAATGATGTCATGCATGACCTCATTGTTTATGTCTTCATCTCGAATCTTGCTTTCACTATTTGGGCATTTATTTTTGTCGGGAATTTTTGTCAATTATTCCTCCGAAATTTTCGGCATTTTGTTGGCAGCTTTTAGAATCCACTGTTGCCAAAAATAGGAATATTTTCATTTTCAATTCCATGTTCTTCCTCTTCTGTTGAAGAGCTCTGTTTAGCTGGGGACGGTGCAAATTTCTGGAGTATTGCCTGCATTTCCTCGGGATTTTTAGCCGTCGCAAGCATTGAAGCCATTTGGGATTTTTGTGAGAGGAACTGGGTATGTTCCTTCGATTGGAATGGCTTCTGTGGTGTCTGGGGAGGTGCCTGTAAAGGAATGTGTTTATTATCATCTAATCATTCCTGGACATTTGGTGGTGCGAGGCTTTTTGGTATTTTAAAGCTGTCCCACCATCGAATTTTAAACCTTCTTCGGATGACTGGTATTTTGTCATCTGAATAGTCTACAAACCATGTGAATACTCATGGTAAGTGGAATTTTGTATGAAAAAATTTGGGATTTGAAGAGGCTAAAAGATTTAATGACTTCGGGTTTTTGTATATCCATGGTGGATCCGAATTGTTCCCACCATGAATTCCACCAAGTGGAAAATTGTGAAGGGTCACATGAGGTATCAAAATGGAAAATCCAAGTATGGCTTAGGTTGGGATTTTGAATAAAAAAGGAATTGAACCAAGCTTGTTGGTAATCCCAGTAATTAAAAGGAATATCAAAGAAGGGCTCATTTTTGTGGGATTTTGGAAATTTTATGAGTTTTGATAAGTCATCCCCCCAATGAGTGGGAGCAATTACTTGGAGTATTTTGCAGATCGAATAAGAGGGATCTGGATTGTTTTTGAAAAAAATAATTTTTGTTGTTGCTAATCCTGTTATTTCAAGGATAGCCTGATAAAATATGGGGCTTTTAAATTATCCCATGATTTATAAAACCATTTTGATCCAAAATAATTTTGTAGTGCCAAAAAATGGTCTTTATTAAAATATCCCTTTTCAAGAGTTACAATGTTTTGAAAAAACGATTTTACGAAAAATTTAGGAGCGGGTTTTTTGGGCACTTGTGTCACAAGTTGGTTTTTGGAAAATTGTTTTTGAGAAAGGTTTTTTGAAAATTCTTCTTTCTCGAGTTCGGTACTTAAAAATTCATTTTGAGAAAGGGTTTTTGAAGATTCTCCTTTCTCGATTTTTGTGGGAAAATTAGAGATTTTTTTCTCTAATTTTTCTTGGACAGTCTCTTTTTTAGGAATTTGTAGTTGCCTTAGTGCCTGTTGTAACTCTGGGGATTTTGCAAGGAGCTGAAAAAGGGTTTCAACAGTTAATTCTTGCGCGGGGTCTGATGCTATTTCCTACACAGTTTCTGTGCTGCTGGAATTTTCCTGTTCTTCTTTTATTACCGTGTCGTACCAAGACATGATTTTTTCTGTTGAGATTGGTGCCGGGGATTTTTCTTTTTCTTCTTTTACTGGCTTGGAATTGGTGTTTTGGGGTTTTTTAGGAGCCATGAAATTTGTTTGCTGTTGTTCAGTTGCAGCAACTGGGGTATTTATTGTTGGAAGGATTTCTTCTTTTCTTTTCTGGAGCAAGGCTCCACATACTGCCTGCACACAATATTGTCCGCATTCACGCATATCCTTCCTTGATATTTTGTGATCGTAGGCTATACACCTGTTATTTGGGCAATGGTAGGACATTTTGTGTCTTTTGTTTTGGAACATATTACAGACAAGGATTCCTGGAAACAATTCTTTAAAGATTAGTTTAGAAAATATTAATTTTAATGCAGTGTTTTGAAAACATGCATGATTTGAAAATTTATTTTGAAGGAATTTGAAATCAGGATTTAATGAATGGTCAGAAAAATTGTTTTTTAATTGTTGTAAATAATATGGTTTCGCATTATGTATTGAACACGTTTTTATGAGATCGAGATCTTTTGTTTTTGGTGTCGTTATAAACTGAAATTTTAATTTCTTGTTTTTAATATCAAAAGATATAGATTTATTTTTTACTTTATAAGGAGTGATCAAGTTCATAAATGGTGTTCCTAGAATTACGGTATTGTGAATTTCCTCAACTAGGACAAACGATGTTGCTATCGAAGTTTCATCATTTATGATTGATGCCTTGGTTTTATACCTAATTTCCAACTTAGAATTATTAGCTGCTGCTAATAAATCCTGGGTTTCTTCTAGGATTTTTTTAGGTATTATACCGGTTTTTATACAGTTTAAGTCTGCCCCGGTGTCAAAGAGGGCAACAGTTGTTATTCTAAAATTATCTGGAAATTTTAGTGTTATTTTTATTAAATATTTCTTTGTTGTTATTTGTCGTAACACAGTCATAAAATATTCTGGAATTTCTTCTAGATTTTCAATTTGGTTTTCAACATTATTATCTTCGGGATTTTCTAAATCATATTTTTCTGAGTCCAACTGATTTGGAACAGGGTTTTGTTTTGCACTATTCGAAAGTATAATTTTAATAAGTTCCGAATCTTTTTGTTGTTTTTCTTTTAATTCTTTTATCTCTAATTTTATCTGGATTACATGTTTTTTGTAATTTTTGAGTTGTTATTTCTTTTATTTTCTTGCCTTTTTCTACGATTTTTGTTAAGTCGTATTTCTTAGAAGTATTTGGTAGCACGACATTTTTAATCTCTTTCTTTTCTGTTGAAAATGTTTTTAGGAGTTTATTTAAGTATTCTTTTTGGTGTTGAGTATCTATGTGTTTAATCATATCTATCATAAATTCTTGGTCTTTGGTCAAGACACATATTCATTTTCCTTTAACCTTTTCAGGTTTTTCGGTTGAACTACTCGTGACTAATTAATCTATTTGGAGTGGTTTATTATCTTCTGAGAAAGAGAGAAATATTCAGGGTCTGACTGGTCTGACTCTGAATCAGAGGAATCAGCTAGTAGATTAGAGATTTTCTTTGTAGTATCTTTATCGAGATTCAATTCCTGTAGTTTTTTGTTTATTCTACAGTATTTTGATGTATGTCCTTTCTTATTACATTTGTAACAAGTTAGGTTCTTGTAATTAGAATTATAATTTCTCGAATTTCTATTATTTTTGTAACGATTATTTTTATAAGGATTCTTATAATAATCATTGTTAGATTTGTAATCTTTTGTTGGTTTTTTGTGGGATTTATAAGTTTTGCTACAGTCTCCTTCGCAGGTTTTGGAATTTCCTATGGTATTTGGTTCGAACTGTTTGCAAAAAGTACCTAATTCACATTTTGTTCTCTTTAATTCTTCTTTTTGGTGTTTTTGTAATTTTAGGTCTTGACAAATTTTTAATCCCTCTTGTTGAGTTACACAGACTAATTCTCCGTATGTAAACTCATCGTAGGGTATTATTTTTTTTCCACAATTTTCTTTAATTTTATTCCTAACCTTTTTCCTTAGGAGGGTAGGCAATCCGGCTAAGAATTTTTCTTTCCAGAATGGTTGGCTAGAATCTTCTCTAACCATTATTCTAGTTAAGAATGTATTTTTATACCATTGAAAATCACTTCATTTTTTGCATTTTAGATTTGAAAGTAATTCAGCATTTTTATTTTTAAGATGTGTAGAATCACCTATGAAATTTAAAGATATTGTCAGTATCAAAGTTGATACTGCATCTTGTATAGGTTCTCTTAGTTCATCTAGTATTGGTATTCCTTCTTCATCGGTTTTTATGGAATTTAAGATGTCTTCTTTTTGTTGGTCAGTGAGATAATGATCCCACCATCCTTTTAGTTGACCAGAGAATCCTGCGATTAGCAGTTCTGCAGAGGTCTTATCAAGGACATCTTTTTGTGTTTGATAGGCATTTGCTGCCATTGTCATTTGTTGGAGGAAGCTGAGGATATTGTATTCAGTCATTCCATCTAGGTTCCAATCATAAATGGAAGCAGCATTATAATGGGATTGAGCTAGGGGTTTTATTAATCCTAGGTCTGGAGCAGGGATTATTTGTAACCCTGGGGCTATTTGTAGCCCTTGTACGGGTTGTTGTTCCCAATTCATATTATTTATGAGGGATTTTACGTAATGTTCACTGCTATCGAATTTATGTGTTAATGTGGTTACACTATTATTAATAGTGGGGTCTTTTATTTTAAGAAAGGGGTATCCTATGGAGTTTTGAGAGGAGTATATCTCAAACCAATCGAAAAAAGGAATATTAATTTTATTTTCTTGAACAAATTCATAGAATTTTTCTTGTATTTGTTTTCTTGTATTTAGGAAATTTTGAAAGAACCAAATTCTTTTTTCTGAATTATGTTTTTCATAGAATTCTTTTTGTAGTAGTTTTTTTATCTACTTGGAATTCTTTTTCTAAAACTTTAATTTCATTTGCTAAATCATTGTGGGTTATTGAAGAATATGTTGGACTTATAGGTTCTTGGTCGCCCGTATTTTCTTTAACCGTGGAATTTATATATACTGATCTGGGTATTTGATTTGTGTGATCTACGTTTGTTAGATTTGGTAGATCTGATGTAGAATACCTAGGTTTTATTTTGACTGGTGTATTTATTATCGAAGAGATTTGTGAGACTCTTCCTGAATCTAGGGTCTCTTCGGAACTTGTATCTTTGTATCTATTACTCATAGATCTTCTTAAAAATTAGAGACTGACCCTACCATCTTGGTATTGAGTTATTTCTCTAAGATGGGTATTTGGTTGCTCAGATTCTAAGGGTTCAAGTTTAACTACACCTTCCAGGATCCATTCTTCTGGTAGGGTAATATCTTTCCACCTAATTGGTCTTGGTATTACTGTGTTAGATTTGGAAAGATCTGTTTGTAAAAGAAGGGTTTCACCTTTCTTGCTGTGGTATCTAACTTTTGTGGCAAAAGCAGATGTCATAGCTTTATAGTGAATTCTGAAAATTAATGCTACAAGAATAGATCATTCAAGCATTTGATAATTGTGTGTCTTAATCTGTAAGACAAGGGATTTTTGGATATTTTTATCATTCAAAGACACTGAAAAATTCGGGTAACAATCAAAAGAGATTGGTCCTGTGCAGAGACTAGACTCAACCGAACTTAACAGGGAATCTTCGAAATTTGTGAATCTTGCATCTCTTAAGATAGCAAGGATTGAGGTGTTTAATCCTTCTTTAGTAAGGGGTTTTATCCCTACTTGGACTAAACCAATATGTATGTATTTATAATTTCTTTCTCTATGTTTTTTCAAGGAATTTTGAGAAAGTAATTGAATTGTTTCAAAGTGTTTTGTTAATTGGATATCTCTTTCTTCCGTTTTAATAGTGAAATCTGTTTTGAAAAATTGGTATTTGGAATTTTTGTAAATTTGATCTCTATTTGCTTTTGGTATTTCCCAATTATATATTGATTTTTCAAAATCTTGTATAACGATTTCTTCGGAATTTGAAAAACATAAACAAAAGAAAGGGGGCTTACTCGTGATGATGTCGGACAGGGTGTCTTCTTTGAATCCATGGAAGAAGATGATCCAAAATCATAAGAAGTAGTTCTATCGAGAAACGGATCCATGTATAATCCTAGTTCAGAAACCCTTACCTTCCTACAATCCACACCGAGACAGTATACATGTGGGTTCTTATCAGCCTTACACACGAGGACTTACCGTGACCCTATGGTCTGATCGCTCGAAATTCTAGGATTTAGCCAACTCAAAAGGTCCACCCGTAGGCAGATTTATCTGGGAATCCGAACAGGAATTTCACCTGATCTGGATATCATATCTCTACCATTTATGGCTCTGATACCAAATTAGGCCGAGGATCTAAAGGGGATAATAAACAGGGAAGGAACTGGTATATAAGGGATTGAATAATTAATAGATAATTAAATAATACGGTAAGTAAGAAAGATTAACTTACAAATTAAGGTTCCAAGTTATGGAAACCAGAATCATAAGGGTTTGCAGGAATTTAAAGGAATTTAAATGCAGTAGGTGGTAGAACCAACCATATTGCAGTAATTAATAATTAGACGTGAATCCGAACAGGGATTTCACCTGGTATGAGGCAGCCACCTGTGGAAAAAGAAGAGAAAGCAGAAAAAAGTTGTCTGTAGCAGCCGCCGGTTGTTGCAAAAATAGAGGGAGGCTGCGGGTAAAGAAAATAGGGTTTAGATTTTAGCTTCTGATACCATGTAAGAATGTATTAATATCATTCGGGAGTCTTTTTCATTAATACAAATATATATAGTATGTACAATGTGGAATCCTAATACCATAGTGATCCTATTTCTAACATAATTATACATCACTAATAATTACAAGAGATATGATGAATATTTGAATAATATTGACTAATAATTACCTTATTTGAATTATGTACCCAAAATTAGGCTTTCCTTATTTACCTATTTAAGGGACGAACTTTGCCTATTAATTAGGTACCTTATTTAAGGCTTTAGAGCGAATTTGCTTATTAATAAGGTATTTGATGTCAGCTAAATTTCAATCGAATGTTTTTATCTATTTTCCTAATATTTGAGAATTCGATATTAATGAAATTTTTTGTTATCGAGTTTTTTCTTATTTCAACTAGGGAAGAAAGGAATGTTCTTATTTATCTATGTTCTCGTTATATTAACCACATCTTTTGGTGTAACTGGTTATTCCTTACCTCGGGACCAAATTGGTTATTGGGCAATGAAAATAGTAACAGGTGTCCCTAACGCTATTATGTAATTCGACCAAATTTGATCGAATTATTGCGAAATTAAGAAAACATTGATTTTTCCTTTAAATAGATTTTTTTACAGTAGTTGATTTTTCTTTAAGCATTGTATTTTATCCCCTAATATGAAGTATAATAGTTGATTATATGTTTGTTCTATCTTTGGTTGATTTTCAGCTTTGTACAAAATAATAATTGTCTTGGAATTCTTACCTTTCTTTTGAAATTTTAAGAGATTCATATTAAAAAATTAATTTTTTCACTTCTTCAATTTAAATCATTCTCAATTGTAGATTTATATATATGGTCATAGAACTAAATTAATTAAATTTATATAATTTAACTATCTTGGTAAAAACAAAAACGAAAAAGAAAAATATCGTGAAAAATTATATTTGATATTTTCAGCATCATGTTTATATAATTTAATAATATCTATATGATCTTTTAAAGTTTATACATACTGATATGGCACCCGAAAATTAGTATCTATCTATATTTATATTATATTAAAATCACGAATGCTTTTTGTGAAATGTCATTAGCTTTTTTTATTCTTTAGTATTATGTTTCACATTGAATAAATTGTAATTTAACTCACTTTTCTAGTACTTTGGATTTTGAAATCAACTGAACTTTACTTACTAAATTGTTGTTTTTTTGAATTATGTATAAAGTCCTAATATTTAGGAGTTTATAATTAGTTAATATACAATCTTATAAAGATTCTTTTCCTATTTGAACAATGTAACATGGTGGATATTAAATAAGTAAGCAATCGGCATATTAAAATAGAAAATTTACAAACAGTTTAAAGACACTTGAATTGTCAAAGTTTTCCCTTCTAAATTTTTTAAATTTCTCTGTAATTTCACTCTAAGCATTGCTAAAAAGTTTATGAACATATAATTACCCTTTGAAAACTAAATTATCCTTTTAATATTGATGTACGAAAATATAATTTAAAGATGGTCTTTAATTTTCAAAGAACTTATAGCTTGTTTGGCCAAGCTCTTGAGAGGATAAAAGTGCTTAGTTTTTTTTTCAAAAAGTGAGTGTTTGGTCAAGCTTCTTGGAGGAACTAATTGTTTGGGGAGTAGCATAAAGGATTTTCATAAGCTAAAAAGAAAAGTTTTTTTATAATATTTTTTTTGAAAAGTACTGTTGAGACAAATATTATAGAAACACTTTTTAAAAGCTTTGTCAAATCCTAATTGTTGCTCAAAAGTACTTTTTAGATTGATTAGCCAAATACAAACTGATAATATTTTTTTGAAAAAGCATTTTTAAAAGGAAAACACTTTTCATAATAAGTTGACTTTAAAAGCTTTGCCAAACAAACTATTATAATGGTGAATACATCTAAAATTTGCACATTTTCAAAATTAACTTATTATTTCTCATAAGTATTGTTGGAAATTAGCCTTTGGCGGGAGTTGCGACGGACCAACTTTAACAGCTTAAACACTAGTGTTACACATATTGGAGAATCCGGTTCTTCACACATGCATGATCTACTAAGTACGTAGATAACCGTAGGGCCAAGAATCGTCAAATTTCATTGAGAAATGAAAGAGATATTGGTTCACGAAGTAAGGTGTTTGAAGCATGAAAAAGTGTGGTGTGTGATCAATTCTCCCTTATCGGTAGAGGAAGAAAGAATTGTTGTGTATATAAGACTCAAAATTGGTTTGGGGTTTGGGACCCCAAGGGGTATCCCATGTGTTTAAAGGAGGGATGACCTAGATGTGCTTCGGTTTGAGGAAAGCCCACGCGCGCTCCGCCGCCCGCCCGCCCGTTCCGGGCCACGGGCCACGGGCCACGGGTCTTATGATATTATCTTTTTGGGCCAGAGAACTTTGTCAGATGTACAGTTTGATCCCAGAAGTTTCATATGTACAGTTTGGACCAGAATTTTTTCAGATGTACAGTTTGGTCCCTGAAGTTTCAAAATGTACAGTTTGAGAAGTTTCCAGAAAGTCAGAATTTGGGCAGACAGAACAGAAACGCCAAGCACTCAATTCAGCCATTTATTTTGACTGAATTACTCCTCCTATAATGGCCAATCCGTTGGTCTTTCTCACCATTTATTTTGGTGGCTTTACTACCTCCATAATGGCCATTATTTGGCCAATAATGACTGTTATGGAGGCAGTTAAACAATCCCTCCCTCACCTATATAAACAACCTCTTACACCATTGTTGAGGACACTTACCATACACGAAAATACACAAGCAGAAAAACAGTTCTTCCTACAACTTTCAAGCATCATTTCATTACTCAATATTCTTCACGGTAGCTCTTGAGTTTCCTTTGCTCAATTGTTCCATTGTTGTTTTATCTTGGGAGACGAATTGTCCAGAACGTATAAATGATACATACGGGGCAATATTGTCTTAAGGAGAGAGTGTCACACTCGACTCAGCAAACAAAAACAGTTTCCAATTTTTCTTGTTCAACATCTTTGTAATTTTCAGTTTTCTAGTTAAATTGTAATTTCAATTCTTACATTAGCACTTACTTGTAATTTTCGTTTCCTGCATCCTTTGAAAAACCAACAAGTATATCACATTGTGTATCTCGTCTTTTCAACAACTGTTATAACTTCACAAGTCTTTTTATGATTTCTCAAGAGTGGTATAACTATCAAATCAAGAGCTTCTATAACTATAACAAAAACAAATAGGAAAAACAAATTAGTCATGTTGTGGAGTGAATAGTTAGAAGTTCGGGACTTCAATTATTTTTAATTCGATTATTGTGTTAATGTAATAATATTTTCTTTTGTCATTTAAAAGAATATTATCCCGTTTAGTTAAGTGTCCATTGGAGTGAGACTGATGCTTCGAATGTCCTGTTTTCCGGAGTTGTGATAGGAGTTGTGGCACTTTCGAAAGGAAAATTTACATAATTTATTATTTTTGTGTATAATATTTTATCGATTGACGCGATACACACGTGCAACACACGTACGCTAAAACTAGTTAAATAAATTATATGCAGTATCTTCGAAATTATTGGGAGATCGTAGATGATATAGCTGTCAAAGACTCATGTCGGGTAAAAGGAAGGTGGGTGAGTTGATAACTTTCTGAAGAATTAACAAAAATAATTAGTGATGGAAATTATTCCACACAAAAAGTTAAATAAAAAATGATAAACTTACATGATTGTTAATTTACTGTATTACTTTAATTTATTAGTAAGACATTAGTGTTGGGGTAAAGGAAGAACAAGGAGCCAAAACAAGAGAAATAACAAAATAGGATTTGAGGCGTGTAGAAACACTTTTCTTTAAGGTTTTATTTACCCTGATCAACACAAGATTTGCTAAGAGTTTATGGCAAATTACCCCCAAGATACAATAAATCCTAAACACTATCTCAAGCAAATAAGATGGTGTTTCTAGAACTAATTATAAATCTATAATGATCTATATCAAAATCTGGATTATTTATAGACTTTTAAATCTCTTTTCATAATGGACACAACCCTTCTCGAAGAGGTATCATTTCATAAAGTCACAACCTTTGAATGATGTCCATCCATAAAGACACAATCTTTGAATGACGTTTTTTCATAAAGACACAACCATTCAAATGTATTTATTCACAAGACACAATCTTTCAAATAAAACGCTTTTCTAAAAAATTGAATAATTGTGAATAATATTATAATCTCACTTACAATCCCCCACTAGATTTTAATATTATTCCAGATTTACAATGATAAACTTATACATACAAAGAGGTATCTTACAATTTTAACCTTTAATTAGTGAATGCATTTCAAAGTATCTACAAGACAATAGTGTGCTTAGCATTGAACTTTGTCTCTTAAACATATACCGGAGATACATCACATATAAGCTATCCCAAATTTTAAATTATGTTCTAATTTATTTAGCACTATTCTGACCTTGTGCTCTATCTTGGATTCATGAGCATTTACAAGATTAAACCACGATCTTGTTAGAAACGACACCATTTCTTATGCTCACTTAGGTGAAGTTTCAAATTTTGTCTTTAGAGACTTGAACTTCATTAAGAGTTAGTACTCAACCTCTACTTCGTAGCTATCTACACGGAACATCGTGGAAGAGACTAGTTATATATATTTTTCGGTGCCAAATCTGTCACTAAACAATGACTTGTTCTTACCCATCTAACTATGGAATAGCGGTATAACTATTACATAGTTGGGTTACCATCATTGGCGACTGTAAAACTAAAAGGTTTCAGCCCCATTCTACTAGATGTATCCTTAACTAAGTCTCTTGAAAGACCTTTTGTTAAAGGATCCGCTAGGTTTTTATTTGTCCTAACGTAAATCACATTAATAACACCATCGGTTATTAATTGTTTCACATACTCATGTCTCAAGCTAATGTGTCTAGAATTTCCATTATACGCCTTATTATAAGTCTTAGACAATGTTGCTTCACTATCGCAGTACAAAGAAATAGACGACATCGGTTGTGGCCACAACTTTATATCAAATAACAAATTCCTCAGTCATTCTGCTTCTTTGTCTGCTGCTGCAAGTGCTATAAACTCACTTTCCATTGTTGAGTGAGTTATGCACGTTTGCTTCTTGGATGCCTAAGAAACGGCTCCTCCAACAATTGTAAATATCCATCAAGATGTGGATTTATTATCACTTATATTGGTTATCCAACTAGCATCTGAATACCCTTCAAGTACTTCAGGATAGTTGTTACAATGCAAACCCAAATTCATGGTCCTTTTAAGATAACAAAGTATTCGTCCAATTGCTTTCCAGTGCTCAATGCCCGGGTTACTCGTGAATCCAGATATTTTACATACCACAAAAGCTATATCAGGCCTTTTACAATGCATAACATACATCAAGCTACCAATCGTACTAGCATATTCAAGTTGTGCTACAACTCGGCATGAGTTCTCTAGTAATTTAATACTAGAATCAAATGGGGTATTAGCTTCTTTAAATTTTAAGTGATTAAATTTAAGAAGTACTTTCTCAATATAGTGAGATTGGCACAACGAGTAACCCCCACTATTTTTCCGCACTTTTACACCTAAGATAGTATCTACTTCACCAAGATCTTTAATCTTAAATTGTGAAGCTAGATAATTCTTAGTGTCTTTTACCCCTTGCATGTTCGTTCCAAAGATAAACATAAAATCACACCAAAATCACTTGTAAATTTGGAATATATGCACTCATCTGCATTACTATGCTCAAAACTATAAGATAAAATGACTTTATCGAATTTGTCATGCCATTATTTTGGTGCTTGCGTTAAACCATAAAGAGATTTGACTAACTTGCATACCTTTTCCTCATTTCCAGGCAAAACAAATTCCTTGGGTTGTTCCATATAAATTTCTTCATCAAGATCACTATTAAGAAAAGCCGTTTTCACATCCATTTGATGCACATGCAAATTGTTCAAGGAAGCAATTGCAAATAACACTCTAATAGATGTTAATCTTGCTACCGGAGCATATGTGTCAAAGTAGTCAATACCATGTCTTTGTTTAAACCCTTTGACTACCAATCTAGCCTTGAAAGTTTGCAAAGAGCCATATGTATTATACTTTCTACGAAAGACCCATTATTTGTAATTGGTTTAGATCCCGGTGGAAGATCAACCAAAATCCATGTCTAATTTGACATAATTGAATCCATTTCATCGTTTACCGCCTCTCTCCAAAAAGAGGCATCTCTTGAGGTCATAGCTTCATTAAATATCTTTGGATCTGATTCAACATTTAGCAATAATGACACTTTATTTAGTACATTATTTCTATCCCCTTCAACCAAGAAGAGTAATGCTTGTGATGAAATAAAATCCGGTGGTAAATCTTTTATTTTCTTTCACGTTGACTTCTCCTTGGTTCGAAAGATGTCATAGACTCTTTCCTTTTATAATCAGTAGAAACACCAAGAGAATCATCACATGGTTGATCAATGATAGGTTCTAATTGAGTTACAAAATCATGATTAAACTTATTTTCAATAAATTCAACATCTCTTGATTCAACAGTGTTATTAGAATCTAAATTTAATAATCTATAAGCCTTGAAACTCTTGGCATATCCCACAAAAACACTTTTAATACCTCTAGCATCTAACTTAGATGATTTTGGGTCATGCTTTCTATAAAATGCTAAACAACCCCATACCCTTAAATACATCAAGTTTGATTTTCTTCCTTTCCAAATTTCATAGGGAGATATATGTATTTTTAGAGAGGTAATTCTATTATGAACATGACATGCAGTGAGTAATGCTTCCCCCCATAAGTTTTTTGGTAACTTAGAATTATGAATCATAGAATTTATCGTATCTGTAAAAATTCTATTCTTTCTTTCAGCCATACCGTTTTGTTGAGGAGTAAAATGTGTTGTTCTTTGGTGAATAATTCAATGTTCTTCACAAAAATTATCAAATTTATTAGAAAAATATTCACCTCCTCTATCACTTCAAACCATTTTGATTCTCTTATCTTTTTGGTTTTCAACTTCAGCCTTGAAAATTTTAAATTTCTCAAAGGCTTCATCTTTTGTTCTAAGTAAGTACACACGAGTGTATCTTGAACAATCATCAATGAAAGTGACAAAGTATATTTTCCCTCCTCTAGTTAAAACAATGTTATACTCACAAATATCGGTATGAATCAAATTCAATATTTGAGTATTACGTTCAGCACTTAGAAAAGGGTTTCTTAGTCAATTTTTCTTGGTTGCATATTTCACATTTATCATTTTTTATATCGTTGCAATTGATCAAACCAGCTTGGACATGTACTTCAATGATCGAAAATTTAAATGTGCTAATCTAGAGTGCCAAGTATCAAAAGACTCAACAATATAAGAAGAATTGAAATTATTATTATTAATGCTTAGCTTAGACATTCCATCACAAGAATACCCTTTCCCCACAAACATCGCATTCTTTGATACAATACAATTATTGCCCTCAAGAACAATCTTAAGCCCATTCTTACATAAGCAACTAGCAGAAACAAGATTCTTTCTAATGAAAGGCACTTGGAAAACATTGTTCAATGTGACTTTCTTTCCGGAAGTGAAGTTAATTTCCACCATACCTTTACCAGCAACCATGGCTGAATCATTGTTCCCCATAAGAACCTTTTGTCCTTCATTCTTCATTTTGTAAGACTTAAATAGATTCTTGTCATTACAAACATGAATGGTTGCGCCCGAGTCGAGCCACCAATCCGAAGACTTTGTTTTAGCCATATTGATTTGGTTAATCATGCCAAATTACATTTCGGAGACCATAGCACAAATTTCTTCAATTTTCTCCTCAATGACATTGGCCTTGTTGGAATTTTCTTCTTCCTTCTTCTTGAATCTGCAGTCACTTTGCGATGAACCTTTTTTTCACAATTAAAATAATTTTCGGAGAACTTTAGTGGGCCATTACCGGATTTCTTGAATTTCTGATTGTTCTTGACTTTGAATTTTTGAGAACTTACTGGCTTCAGCGACATTAACTTTGGAAGAATCACATTTGTTCTTAGAATCACGAGATCTAGTCTCTTCTTCGATTCTCAAATGCTTTTCTAATTCTTCCAAAGGTATGTCCTCTCTTTTATGAATACGTTTCTTTCTATAACCATTCCAACTTTGAGGCAATTTAGCAATAATTGTCCCCACTAGAAAGGTTCAAAAATTTCAACTTTCAATTATCGAAGCATAGTAACAATGACATACAATTCATGTATTTGATCAAGAATGGACTTTGTGTCAATCATGGTAAATTCATATTTAGATACAAGAAATTTATCCGTACCTTCTTTCTCCGTTTTATATTTATACTCGAGAGCATTCCAAATTTCAACCGGAGATTTCATCAAGTTATAGAGATCATAGTGCCTATAGGAAAGAGTGTTGAGAATGTGACCTCTACACATCACTTCATCATCTTCACGCTTTTTCCTAGTGGCCTTAATCACTTCTGTGTCATCTTCCTTTGGCTCTGGAAGTGGCGACAACTTTGGATCAAGCAAGTAAGCAATCTTGAGCACAGTGAGAAGAAAGAACATTTTTCCTTTTCAGCGAGTGAAGTTGGTGCCGTCAAAACGATCAAGTTGAATATTTGAATTGAGGAGCGAAGTCATATCTTTAGAAGCCTCCATTGAAAAAAATAAAACCTTAAAGATTGTTGGTGTAAAATAAGAATAAGGAGGCAAAAGAAGAGAAATGACAAAATAGGATTTGAGACGTGTAGAAACACTTTCCTTTAAGGTTTTATTTTCCCTCACTAACACAAAGTTTACTAAGAGTTTATGGCAAATTACCCCCAAGATACAACAAATCCTAAACACTATCTCAAACAAATAAGATGGTGTTTCTAGAACTAATTATAAATCTATAATGATCTATATCAAAATCTGTAGTAGTCTGGATTATTTATAGACTTTTAAGTCTCTTTTCATAATGGACACAACCCTTCTCGAAGATGTATCATTTCATAAAGTCACAACCTTTGAATGATGTCCATCCATAAAGACACAATCCTTGAATGATGTTTTTTCATAAAGACACAACCATTCAAATGTATTTATTCACAAAGACACAATCTTTCAAATAAAACGCTTTTGTAAAAAATTGAATAGTTGTGAATAATATTATAATTGAAGTGGAAGGAGAGGAGCTTCGAGTGACTTTTTTCTTTGCTCTTCGACAGCCCCCACCCTTCCTCCTCTGCTTTGAACTTACCATTAGCTTGAGCAGGAGAGTTGGCTTCTTCTAATTAAGCTACGTACGTCCAAAACAAAACTTAACAGTCTAGTTATCCAACTTGGACTGTAGAAAATATTTTATTATAATGCCGTAATAGCTAGTGTAATGTAATTAGGAAGATAAAAGCAATGACTAAGCAAGGGACATCGCTAAGCAATCGCTAATCGTTACATTAAGTCCACGAGTTTGTCGAACCGCGGCCTTTCCGTGTGTTCATCAATAAAAAATGTAAAATTTTCTTGCGTATTTTATTTAGATGTCCTTATTTAACTTGTACTCAAATTTTTAATTTTTTTTATACGTTTATTCATTTCAAATTAACTCTAAATATGTGATATTTGAAGTAATACTTGCGCTTGGGTTACTGTTTATGGATGAACTTTCGCAGCTTGTATCCATGCGCTCCATTTCTTCCTTCGTCTTCGTCGGCAGGGGGTCTCAATTTTCAATTCACGGATCAGACTTTTTGAAAAGAGCAGATGAAATTCTATTGTGGGTGGTTGGCTCAATAAAAGTGGAATACTAACGAGACAAATCCTAGCTTGAGACAAAATATCTGAAGTGATGCATTTATATGAAGTTCAAGTAAAAATGTCTGAACTTTTGCTATACTGTATATGTGCGGATGTCCCTAAATTTCAGATAAAAATGATTGAACTTCAAACTATATCCGTATGAAATTCAGCCATATACATTTTTGATACCATATCTAGAATTATTCCATATGAGTAGATTTGTAAATTCTTATGCACTATCCGCGTGACTTAAGTAGTTGTCCCAAAAGATATATGTGCACTTCGGCCATAAAACATTACTCCAACTTTTCCTCCTCATTATATTAGATGAGCGAGGATATGATGTAATTTCTTTGGATTTAGGTTATGAATACTGAAAGCATAATTTTTTTTGGTATTACTAGTAAATTTTAACATGTGATAATATGTTAGTTATTATTTTTGGTATAATATCAATCAATGTTTATTAAGATATTTATTTGTAATTATATATCTAATAAGGAGAACAATATTTTTGGGACAACTACTTAAGTCACGCAACTAAAAGAATAGATCACGAGATAATAAGTATGAACTATGAACTATAAACGCAAGTACTTAGATACAGATTGCTTGCTTGTTATATGCATGCACTTTCCTTCGAGGCCATTCAGATACAGATTGCCTTAGGGGATATAATACAAATTTTCTTCGGGCCCACAATACGAATATGTGCATTGCCTTCGGGGATATACAAATACATATTACCTTCAGGGCTATTGGCCATATAGATTGCCTTTGGGGCTATACATACGTGTGCTAGCCTTCGGGGCTAAACAAATATAGATTGTCTTCGGGGCCATTCAAATACACTTGCCTTTGGGGCTATGCACATACACACTGGATCCCTTGTGAGGCAAGAATGTTGTGTTTAGATTGTATGCTAGATAGTAACGTAATAAAGATAAAAAATTAGAGATAGTAAGGAGAACACATAGAGCCGAGACAAAATAAATTGTATAGATAAACAGAGGGGCGAAGAAGTCCAAGCGAAAATGAGCAGGTAAGTTGACCGAGAGGTCATGGTCAGTCCACTCCCGTCCCTTTCTTTTAGTAGAGTCTTTCAGCATATTTATTAATGTTCTTCAACTTCAGAGGTTATATATATTCAAGTTGTTTTCTGTCTTACATACTTGATACATTTCTTTGTACTGACGTCCCATTGCTATGGCGCTGCATTTCATACCTACAGATATAGGTAATCAGTTGGACGAGTTCTCCCAGAGGAGCAGATTTGGATTCAGCAAATGATCGGTAAGATTCCATCTCTTTCGGAGTGCAGCCGAGTCTAGAGGTTGTGTATCATAGGTTTATATAAAATATGGGTAGATCAGAGCCCTGTCCCAACCATATTTGATGTCACTTATCTTTAGAGGTTTTGTAGACACAGATTCAGTATGCTCAGCATGTCAGTGGCCTTGCCATCCCTTGTTTTATGTTTATTTGAGTTTACCTAACATGAGAGTTTATAGAGGCTTTTTAGCCCACAATAGCGTATATAAAAGACAAGTTCGGCCTAGTCAGCCTTTTTATACCTTAGTTGCGTTAAGCAGCTATGAGTTATAGAGTGATTCTCTTGGACCAGTACGACACTGGGTGCCAGCCACGCCTCACCAAGATTGGGGTATGATAACTTTCTTTGGCAATAAGAAGATAGATTACCAATACACATGTAGATATAGTAGAACTGAGTTTATCAAATGTGTCATTTCAACATAGGATAGATTTTTAATGCTCCATGTTTTAATTCTGCTTATGATAACTTCTTAGGTGAGATTGGAACTCCCAAGTAGTTAAAAGGTAGAACACCTCTTTGATATCCAGTAAGCTCACAAATGTCATTAATGTCTTTTGCTGCTATATTCACACTAGACCTGTCCACCGGGTCGGGGACCTGACCCAACCCGAAAAAATCAGGGCCAGGGTTAGCTTTTAGCTGACCCGCGAGCCACTCGATCCGAAAAAGCAGGGACCCGATCAGGGTCAGGGTCGGGCCAGGGTCAAAAAATTTTATCCGTCTGACCCGGCCCGACCCGACCTCGGCCCGACCCCGACCGGCATATTTTTTTAATATAATTTATATTATTTTTCCTTCATTAATATTTATTTTGTACTTATATATATTTTTGTCATTAATAAGTGATATAATGCATGTTTTTATATATATGTGTATTGCTCTAATCTACATTGAGCTCGACATAAAATAAGATAAAAACGGTAGCTGATTATTAATTATATATTTATATTATTAGTCGTTTTGTTAATATCACGGAAGCATAATGTAGGGAGAGAAAGTAGTTGTAAATTGGTGAAACTTTAAATGGTCATAACTCTGCGCTCGGATGTCCGTTTTACCCGATTTTATTTTTGATTTTGCATATTTTTTTCGAGACAGGGCCGGTCAAACCGCCATGGCGCAGCCAATTTTTGGAAAAACGTCCGTTTTTCCAATCAATTTGTGTTTTTCCCCAAATCGATTTCTAATTTTCTTTTTCTTTAGTCAAGATCTCACGATATACAATACATTTCAACGTCGAATTTTCGTGGTAATGTAGGGGTGAATACCAATTTCAGTTTTGGAAATTCAATTTTTTTTTTAAAAAAAATCTCGACCCGGCCCGACCCGACCCTGGCCCGCCAAAAAAATCCGTCGGGTCAGGGCCGACCCGTGACCTGTAGGGTCCCCGAAGGGTCAGGGCTAGGGTCGGAATTTTTAAAAAAATATAGGGTCAAGGTCGGGCAAGGAGGGAAAAAAAAGTCACCCGACCCGACCCTGACCCGACCTTTGAACAGGTCTAATTCACACTAAATATATAAGACTTGGAAGCATTAGTAGTTAGTCCAGAAGCTAGTGAGAAAGTTTTTATCCCCCTCAGTAGTAACAAAACAACATGGAACTCCCCTTTGTAGAACACTAATAAATCATCAGCAAAGCTGAAATGATTCAGTTTGATGCTCTTACATTTAGTATGAAATTCAAACATTGTCTGCTTTTCTACCTCCTCCAATATTCTTGACAGGTATTCCACGTATATCACAAATAGAAGTGGGGAGACTGGATCTCCCTGCCTTAGACCTTTCGTCCCTGCTATATCCCCGTATGTACATCCATTGATTGCAATTGTGTATTTAGTAGTTGTGATGCATTCCATAATCCAATGAATGAATTTTATTGGGAACTTCAATGCATACATCATTTCCTTCACAAAATTCCATTCAACTAAATCGTAGGCTTTCCTCAAGTCTATTTTCAATAGGCAACTCTTTGTAGTTGCTTTCTATTATAAAGTCTCACCATGTCTTGACATATCAATATATTTTGCAATATAGTTCTCCTTTTAACAAATGCACTCTAATTAAGGGTAATGATATCAGGCAGCACCATCTTCAATTTATTACATATGACCTTGGAAATCACCTTATACATTGTATTACAGCATGCTATGGACCTGTAATCTCCTACACTTTCAGCATGAGACCCTTTTGGTATTCGGGTGATGACTGTATTATTTAATTTCTTCAACAATTTCCCATTCTGAAAAAATTCTTGGACTACTTCCCCCATATCTGTTCCTACTATATCCCATGCATCCTTGAAGAATTGACTTCCATATTCATCCGGGCCTGGTGACTTGTCTCCTGAAATGGACCAAATTGTTGTTTTTATCTCCTGTGTTGTCACTGGTACAATAAGGAAATTCCTCAAGGCATACTTATGCATCAAAGGAAATATGCTTTGGAACTTATATCAGACATGGGGTTGTCAGGTACTAAACCTGCATCCTCACCTATGGATATGAATAAACCCTTTTCGCTCCGCTTAGCCTTATCCCCCTCTAGGGGTATTTTAGTGATAGGTTCTATAGGAACTGGACGATCCTATTTGGTCAAATACCTAGCGACAAACTCCTATGTTCCTTCATTATGGTATTTCTGAACAAGTTCCTGGATAACAAGCCTAAAGGTTTTCTTCTTGATGAGATCGATATTGATGATAGTGACGATGTTGATGATAGTGACAATCTTCATCAACATCACAGCCAAATCTGCCTTTATCATATCCCAGTGTTTATAGGAGATAAATTGGTAGGCTACTGTACTTAACAACTACTAGACCGGACATAGCATTTTCAGTACAGTGTCTAAGTCAGTTCATGCATACTCCCAAGTTATCTCATACGAAAGATGGGCTCAGGCTTGTGAGGTACATTAAACAAGAACCATGAATGAGAATTCTCATGGCCAGTTGTAATAACCCCCAGTTGGAAGTATTCTGTGATGCAGACTGGGCATCTTGTATTAACAGCAGAAGGTCAGTCACTAGATATTTGGTATTGTTTGGTTCCTCCCCAATATGTTGGAAGTCTAAGAAGCAGGAGACAATGTCCAGAAGCTCAGCAGAAGTTAAATATAGGGCCATGGCTGCTTCAGTGACAGAGGTGATTTGGCTTACTGGCCTATATCAGGAGCTTGGCGTCAAGGTTCAAACACCAGTCTCTTTATCAACTTACAACAAGTCTTTAATTTAGATTGCTGCCAATCCAATTTTTCATGAAAGAACTAAACACATTGATATAGATTGTCATTTCATAAGGGAGCAGATACAGAAAGGTGCCTTCTAAAGAACAACCAGCAGACCTATTAACGAAGGCTCTTGGTCGATCAAAACATGCTCATTTGGTGTTCAACCTAGGCATGAAGAACATCTTCATATCCCCTAGCTTGAGGGGCGGGGGGTGTAAAAGAGTTAGTGAAGTGCACAGAAGTGCCATGAGGAGCACTATACATGATGTCTCTATTTAGTTAGTTAATGAAGTTTGTTAAGTTTGTTAGGTGGTTAAGAGGTAGTTACAAGTAGTTGAATGTAATTAATGAGTAGTTAGAAGGTTCTAGACAAGTAGTGGAGAATGTGTATAAATATTACTTGTGTACATGTTGTTAATATATGAGAATCATTCTTTCCTCTTCACACAAACTTCTCATCTCTAAACACTTGAAAGTACATCATTCATATCGAGCAGATATTGCTCTTCAATGGAAGCTTCTGGCTTCTAGCTCCAGTTCTTGTTCCTCGATGGAACAATGTTTCCACATATTAAGACATGCATATCTTCATTTTGCGTATTTGATGGAAATCTTGCTTCGAAATTTCAGTAGGAGAGAATGCGAGAGAGGAATTAAGGAGGTCTGTAATTGTTGAAATGGTGGAGAATTGCTTAGGAAAAAGACTTCTACTTTGCACTAGCTAGTATTTATAGATGGTTAGGATGTAGTAGGTGCAATGTACTAAAAAAGAACACGTACTTGAGTACTACAATAATAATTTTGTCATACATAGTCACTCTTTCGTCATGAAGATGACTTAATAACTTGATCTATGATCCATATATAATTAGTATATAATTTATGTCCCTAAAAAAACGTAAAGTTAATCTTCCTTTTCGCTGTGGTATATATAAAAATTATATAAGTCATCTTCGAAGCAATATTCCCCCAGTGGCAAGTGTTATCCGAGACGCCATACAGGGAAGAAACCATCTTCTAGCGAGTTCTGTAATTAAATTACATTAGCATCCTCCTGATTTCCAAAAATTTCAATTATCTCTCTTTTTGAATTGTAAATGAAGAACTTAATTTTCGCATTTGAGTTTGTCTCTTGTTAGTTAAACCTAGTTTTACTTTCATTTTCAAGTTATTAGTGTTCATTTTCTTTTTCATGTTTCCTTCTAGTATATCACATAAATTCCTTCTGTGTCTTTGGTTCATGGTATTTATCTTGGGAGATGATGTTCCCAAAATTGGATTGTAAATGATGTTCCTCTCTCATTAGGACATATGATGTCCTAAGTAAAATAGTTAATCCTGTTAGGGAAAAAATAAAATAGTTAAGCATTGAGTGAAGCGTGTTATTTCCTTTAAATGGGAGGGCAGAAGTGAAATTATTCTAGTTAGGCCCTTGCTCATATTTAATTTATGTCTTTACTCAATCGTTTCTCTAAATATTTTAGACGTGTTTAGACTGAAGAAAACAATATAATGTCGTTGCTTTTGATTAGTTATAGACAAAAAGCAAGTCAACCACAAGGCTTTAAAAATTTACTACATGCAGTGTTGACATGTCGTGTACAATCTTGATAGTATTAATCACAACCCAATATGGGAGGATGGTAGTTACAATGAATGAACTAGGAAAAACAGCAAATAAGAAAACTCTAGCTCACACACAACTTTAATTGTAAACTATAGAGAGCAACTGATCTTTTAATCAAGGAAGGGGAAAAACAGTTGTTTGATAGCATTAGGATTTTTTGTCTTATACAAAAGTGTACGTAAGATTCACACTAATATAGTATTGTATCATATTGCACGTAGCAAGTGACATATTATATATTTTTAGGTTATTCATCTCACTTTTTATGAACGTGCACTGTAGTTATCTTTTTTTTTTAAAAAAAAATTAAGATGATATGGTAACATGAAAGAGAAAATACAGTGGGTGAAACTATATAGTATATACTTGGTCGTTAAGGTCAAGTGAAGGAACAATTCAAACCGTGGGCTGTCCGTGTAGGCTTGTGGCAATGGACCCACGGTTATTAAATAAAAATCACCACGAGTGACCATAGAAAATATTTTCCCACACCTCTATTGCTTTCCTAGTTTCTTCAGATTCAAGAGTGAAGAAAGAGAAAGGGAAAAAGAAGAATATTTTTAATTTTGCTGTCTCTTCAGTCCAGTCAAGTAAAATTAAAGAAAAAACTTGTAATCTTAAATGTAATTATAAATCTTAACAAAAATTGTTGAAAACTTGGAACTTCAAATATTAAATATCTCATCATATTTGTGTGATAATAAATATATTGAAACTTGTAATCTTAAATATCGTGTCTGTATGAGATGAAATCCAAATCTATCAGGAAAACTAGTCAAAAGTAGCCACGTGGAGGAGACTGATCTAGCTTGGTCTGGGACACCTAGGATAAACCCCTTTGTTGGCCGGGTGCAACCTTTTTTCTCTCTTTCAACATCAACGCTCTCGGCACATCATTACTCTACATTGCCTTGATCGTATGAGCGACGACCCCCATGTTAAAAAGTGACAGAACTGCTATTGCGATGACATTGCGCCTTGCCCCGGCTTCCTCTACAGGTGGACCACACCCCCAACAACTCTTGTCCCATCAGTTGTCATGCATCGAGCCTTAGGTCATTGTCTGATGGGACGTCATTTCACTTTACCTTAGCATTGAAAAGTTTAGGAGTTGTGTAAATAAATTATCATTAATGGAGAAGGAAGATGCATCTCATCTCTCACATAAATCTAAAACACCATTCTTGAGCTAATATTTCAAGTTTCTCTTTACATGTTCTAACATTTTATCTATTTACTTTCCGGTCATTTTTAATTTTTGGCGAATATTGGACCACTCATGTATATATTCACCCTAAGTGACCTTTTTAACAATTATATAAAAATCTGAAAAAAAAAAGTACAAGTAAGGAAAGCTAGATCTTACCTTACTTTCCGGTCATTTTTATTTCAGCTTATATAAATTATTCTCAAATTAACCACGAGCAAAGAGAGTTTGTGATCGATCACGATTCACTTGTCTTTTAACTTTGTTTTCTACAAATTTAATTGATTATCCTAAAACCATTTTTAGTTGTAAATATTAGCGAATATTCTCATAATATTCTCCGTATATTTTGTAATTATGATAGATGTATATTTAAGGTAACTTAGAATTCTAATTGTATTAGGAATCAACATTTGTAAGGTAAGTTAGGATTCGTACCATATTAGGAATCAACCTTGTACAACTATATATATTGTGAATAATGAAAGGAATCCCCAAGGGAAATTATTCTATCTTTCATGGTATCAAGAGCCTAAAACCTAAATCCCTTCTCTTCCTCAGTCTCGTGAAATCAAAGATTTTTCTTCCGATTTCACAGAAAACAAAAATTCTGGTTTCTTCCCTTTCTACCAAACCAGAAAATTCCCTTCCTCAAGAAAGGCAACCATGTCTTCCCCCACAAATTCCGGTTCATCCACTGGCACACTTGACAACCCCTCTCAACGTTCAGTATCTTCTTTTCATCTGGCATTCGCCGTTAACAACATCAAGAATTTTATCCCTATAATTCTTGACCAAGAAGACTGTCAATATTTCATGTGGATGGAACTATTCTACATTCATGCATGTGCATACAACGTGCTCGATCATATTGACGAATATGTTCCTCGTCCCACCGATGTTACAGACTCAATCTAACATCGTCTTGACGCCATCGTCAAACAATGGATCTACGACACCATCTCCAAAGACCTGTTGTGCACTATCATGAAAATAAGTGCTACGGCACGTGAACTTTGGGTCCAGCTAGAAGAAATCTTTCATGACAATAAAAATACTCGGGCCGTATATTTGGAAGAGCAATTCAATAATACCCGCCTCGAGAATTTTAACAACATGTCCGAATATTGTAAGCAACTGAAACTCATAACCGATCAACTATCCAACGCCGAGACATCTGTTTCAGAAACCAAGATGGTTCTTCAACTTGTTGCGGGTTTACCAAAAGGTGAATATGATACACTCGCAATAATGATTCAACAAGCCGACCCTCTCCCAAGTTTCAACAAGGCACGCTCAAAACTATTATTGGAAGAAACTAGACGTGCTAAACAAGAGGAACACAATCAAAAGGCCTTAGCCGTTGACGGGATGACAACACCTACGGCTAGCAAGAACGGCCAGCCTACAACAAGTCCAAAGATTGCAAAGAGTCCAAAGAAGAGCAGCAAAGCCGATGGCGGAGGTCGTGGCGGCGGAGGTCGCAACAACAAAGGCAAGTGGTCGCGGTGCGGCCAACGCAACCAGCAGCCAAAGCCGCAGAATCGAACCAAAGAATCGCACTAACGCAGGGCCTGGCCCAGAAGCCGTGGGTCGATCGCCTCTGCCCTGGCCCCACCACTGTGCATGCTAACCAAGAAGAAGAAGAAGAGGGCCACTGGTCGACCAAAGAAGAAGCAAGAAGAACATCAAGAAGAAGAATAAAGACCACCTGGCCTCGATCGCTTTAGGCCAGGCCTACACCACCGTGGACCTTCAGCGGCGACGATAATTGGTACATGGACACCGGAGCCACATCTCACCTCACCCGGTCATCAGGTAACCTATCTCAACTACGTCGGTTAAAGTGTCCTCAATTTATTACTGTCGGCAATGGTCATCGCATTCCAATTGAAGGTTACGGTAACACACCCACCGAACATCCACACCCATCTTTCTCCCTAAACCACATCCCATACACACCTAACATCATTAAAAACTTAATCTCTGTTAGAAAATTCACTAGCAATAATTATGTGTCTGTCGAATTTGACCCTTTTGGTTTTTCTGTGAAAGAACTCAATACGGGGAAAATTCTTACACGCTACAATAGTGTGGGAGACCTCTACCCATTCACTCAATCTTTCATTGTCAGACCGCAAGCATCTCTATCCCTTGCGGCGATCTCTCCCTCAACTTGGCACAACAAACTCGGACACCCCGGAGACCAGTTTTTACTTTTCTTAGGACTTCTAAGCGTATTCAATGTAATAATGGGAAAATTGTCTAACAATGTTTTTCTTGTCCACTAGGCAAACATACTCGTCTTCCCTTTATGTCATCAAACAGTGTTACTTTTTCTCCATTTGATATTGTTCATGCTGATTTGTGGACATCTTCGATTACTAGCTCTTTGGGTCATAAATTCTATCTAGTATTCTTGGATGATTTTTCACATTTTGTCTGGATTTACCCACTGAAATTCAAATCTGAAGTTTTTGCAAAATTCCTCGAGTTTCAAAAATTTATTAAGACACAATTTGAAAAACCTATTAAATCATTCCAATGTGATAATGGACGTAAATTTAATAACTCGGTATTTCACAATTTCTGTTCTAAACAAGGCATGGTTTTCCATTTTTCTTGTCCCTATACTTCTTCCCAAAACGGAAAGGCTGAAAGAATTATACGTACCATCAATAACATGGTCCGCACACTTCTATTTCATGCCTGCCTACCACTGCCTTTTTGGGTCTATGCTGTCAAAATGGTAGAATCACTTCTACATATTTTACCAACTAGCACACTCCAAAATAAAACCCCTACAGAAATCTTATACCGTAGGCATCCATCATATGATCACCTACGTATTTTTGGATGCTTATGCTGCCCCAACATAGCCTCCACTGCACCCCACAAACTTGCCCCTCGCACTCTTCCATGTGTCTTCCTTGGTCTATCTCATAATCATCGGGGCTACTTGTGCTATGACATTGCTACTCGCAAAATCATCGTCTCCCAACACGTCACCTTTGACGAGACAACCTTTCCTTTTTCAAATCTCTGGAAATTTCAGACCATCGATTACATCTTTCTCGATGAACCAAGTCTGTCCCCGGTCATCCAAAATCTATACCAACAACAGCCCACTGTTCCGACAGTCTCGCCACTATCCGGCACCACCCCACCAGCTCCCTGCTCACCCCTACAGCCCCCAGTTGAGTCACCTGCACCACCAGCGACACTGTTGTCCACTAGTCCAGAACCAGTGGACCAGCAACCTCACAGCCCCGACCTACCACCACTACCCTCACATCGCATGGAGAGTCATGCACAACACGGGATCTTCAAACCCAAGGTTCAATTCAATCTCTCCACACAAACCTTATCACCCATTCCAAAAAATCCAAAACTAGCAAAACTGGACCCAAATTGGAATGCGGCCATGTGCGAAGAATTTAACGCTTTAACCAAGCAGAACACTTGGGATTTGGTACCTAGACCAGCTGGTGTGAATGTTATCCGGTGTATGTGGCTATTTCTTCACAAGTTCAGAGACAGTGGTGACTTAGAGAGGTATAAGGCAAGTCTAGTTGCCAATGACACTAATCAGCAGGAGGGTATTGATTGTGGTGAGACATTCAGTCCGGTTGTTAAACCGGCCACTATTTGGACTGTTCTCAGTATTGCTATGGGCATGCATTGGTCGATTCATCAGCTTGATGTCAAGAATGCGTTTCTTCATGGGGATTTGAAAGAGACTGTGTACATGCATCAGCCTCCTGGCTTTGTTCATCCGGCAGCTCCGCAGTTTGTGTGTCGTCTCAGGAAGTCATTGTATGGATTGAAACAGGCACCCCGCGCTTGGTATGATCGGTTCTCCAGGTATCTTCTGCAGATTGGTTTTGTATGTAGCAGATGTGATACATCTCTCTTCACTTTTCACCGAGGTAGCAGCACTGCATATTTGCTATTATATGTCGATGACATTGTTCTTACTGCCTCATCTGACGGGTTGAAGAATGAAATCATTGCTCTACTCAAAACTGAATTTGTTATGTCTGACTTGGGCAAGCTAAGTTATTTTTGGGTATATCGGTGACAAGATCTGCAGCCACTATGTTCATGTGTCAGCGTAAGTATGCAGAAGAGATAGTGTACAGGGCCAAGATGGCAAATTGTAAAATTATGCCAACTCCGGTGGACTCAAAATCCAAGCTTAATGTCAATGACAGTGCGTCAGTCTCTGATCCCACTCTATATCAGAGTCTAGCAGGTGCTCTTCAGTATCTTACATTCACTAGGCCTGATATTGCATATGCCGTTCAGCAGGTGTGTCTGTTCATGCACGACCCCCGAGAGTCCCATTTTGCCACCATCAAACGTATTATCCGATATGTTAAGGGCACACTAGACTTTGGTTTACATCTATACACCTCTGCCCCAACCAAGTTTCTAGCCTACACGGATGCAGATTGGGCAGGATGCCCCGACACATGTCGCTCCACCTCAGGGTACTGTGTATTTCTTGGGGATAATCTTATCTCATGGTCCACCAAGCGGCAGGCCACTCTATCCCGTTCGAGTGTTGAAGCAGAATATCGCGGAGTTGCTAATGTCGTCGCTGAGATCTGTTGGCTCCGAAATCTTCTTTTGGAGCTCCAGTGTCCATTACGCAAGGCGTCTATAGTCTATTGTGACAACATATCTGCTATCTATATGTCTCATAATCCAGTCCAACATCAGCGGACTAAGCATATTGAGATGGATATCCACTTTGTGCGAGAGAAGGTTGCCCGTGGTCAGGTCAAAATTTTACACGTGCCTTCCTCTTATCAGTATGCAGACATTTTCACAAAGGGACTACCGCGACAGCTCTTCACCGACTTCCGATCCAACCTTAGCATACGGCCTCCTCCCGCTCCGTCTGAGGGGGAGTATTAGCGAATATTCTCAGAATATTCTCCGTATATTTTGTAATTATGATAGATGTATATTTAAGGTAACTTAGGATTCTAATTGTATTAGGAATCAACATTTGTAAGGTAAGTTAGGATTCGTACCATATTAGGAATCAACCTTGTACAGCTATATATATTGTGAATAATGAAAGGAATCCCCAAAGGAAATTATTCTATCTTTCAGTAAACAGTGACATTACACAAATTGTGTAGCTATAGGAGATATGCTTATCAAGTGTAAAACAAAAAGTACTCTAAAGTTAAATATCTCATTCTTTTTAAATAAATTAATAACGAATATCACTATTATTACAAAAAAAGATTTTGGACCAAAGAGGATTATTCAAAATTATATAAGCACATTATCTCCATTGTACATAAAATGAAAGAGGGAGTATGCATTTCTCCTGTGTGTTAGTACAAGGTAATTTATGAATGCATCATACGATTGCTTCACACTCATTTGTGTGCTCACTTCTAACGACAACACTAGAAAACTAGTTAGTGTAGATAGACTTTATATATCATTATCTTTCTTGTCTTATGTGGTCTATGCTAGCCAAGCTTTAGTAATTTCATTTCTTCCAAAATTTATTTGCAATGTTTACTAATTGAGTCTTGTTGATCTTTGTCGAAGTCATCCTTCTATATCTGATCCTACTAACCCAACCAACAAATAAATTTTTCCTGCCCAAATCTAAAACACGTTCCAATTGTATTATGAATTTTTGTGTCCTGGTAATTGCAACTGTATACAAGTATATATGTATCTATTTCCTGATTTTGTTATATACGGTTTATTACTTCAAAGTACTTGAATTAACTGAGCAAAATACAATCAACATAAAAAGGCCTAAGAAAAAATAGAAATTCTATATTTTTTCGGGTTGATTTACTCTAATATAGTTGTAAAGAAATACAAATTGAAGACTCAAAAGGCGAAAACCAAATCTAACGGTTTACTTATAAATTGATAGGAGTATTTCATTAATTAAGCTTTCTGGACGGACCAGAAATTCCAATGCTATTGAGTTACGTTGTGTAGAGTTTCTCCAACATACACTCGGATCAAAATAGGATAATATCCCCTCATTCACATAATGGAACAACCTTGTTGATCATATGAATCTGTAACTTGGTAAATAGGGTATTGAGGCGGATAGGACATATAATGGTATAAGGGGGCTTGCTGCAGTGTCACCAGCTTTGTATCTGAACCAGCTTTTTCGTCTTTCTTTTCGCCACCACCAGCAAGCCCAACGCTCACCAGATCCGCCTGGCCAAATTTTTTCCTCAGCAAGCTCGTCAGACACACAGCGTCTATTTCTCCCACAACTTCTAATTGGTTCTTGTCGTCCCCTTTTATAGCTGCTGATTCCACACCTACGTAAAATTAAGTAAACTATCAGTATCAGGGGTGTCGAATGAGCAGGTTGGGCTGAAATTATGTTGTGTCCAACTCATAAAATCCTGGGCGGGTTAAACGGGTCACATTTGACAGCCCTAATCAGGATCAATTTCAATTGAGTTCCACAAGATTTTGAATGAAATCATTAGAATCAAGAATTGACAGGGTAATATAATAGTACCTGGCTGAGATACAGCAATCTTGAAGGCCTTGGAACGACATTTCTGATCATTTCCATTCAACGATAATTTGATAACCACCTTTTGCTGCTTAATGTAAGAACATATATCAGTAATCAAAACCGAAGTATAGTACTGCATATATAATTAAGAATCATTGCTTAGATATTAGAATGACAACATAAAATTTAGATTTGCTTACCTTCATTTCTGGTTGTAATGCTTACTTTGCAAATTAAATCAGGGGCGGGAAGAGAGACAGAGAGGGAAGTTTGCAATTCTTGAATTGTTGTGAAGTTGCAGGGGAGAATATGTACATTCTTGAGAGTATTTATAGATAATTCAATAATTTTGATGTATAATCCACATAAGCAGATTTTTGGGTCAAAGAAAAGTCAACAAGTCAGTCTTCTTTTATGTACTAGTTTATTAACAAGTCATGTTACTAGCTATCCCCAGGAATTGAGAGAGTCGTTACAAGTGGGAACAGACACCATACTGGGAAAAAGTCTTCTAGAGGGCTTAAATTATATTAATCTCCTAAAATTACAATCACCTATCTTCCGTATATGTGTTTAACTGTTTGTTTTCTTGTTTAATCTAATCTTATTTCTGTTTTAAGCTATTAGTGTTTCATTATAATGGATGATATCACTTGTCTATATTTTTCTTCATATTTTCTTTCAGATATCTCTGATCACCATCTATCGAAACTTTCTGAAAATTGCATTCACAAATTACTATCATAAAGCGGTGCCAAAATTGGCTCGGTGAACTATGTCGTGCGTGATCAAGCTCTAAATTTGCAATAAAGATGGAATTGTTCAATGATGAGGTTTGTTATTTGCACCCGTATGGCCATTCTTGAGGACACCCTTTATATTTTGCTCCAGGTTCAATTTCGTCTTTAATAGTCTCTCTCCCATCTATTTTCATCTTTAAAGGACCAAAATAGTACATTATCTATGGGTTTGGATCTAAAATCATACATGTTGTTTTACCTCGAGCATTAATAGTTCATTATGTTTGCATAAGTGATGCACTTTTAGTCAAACTCCCAAATATTCTGTTAAAAATTTAGAGGAAAAGGACAAAAATGCCCCTGAATTATTACAAAAAGTTTAAAAATACCCTTCATCCATCTATTTTGCTAAAAATTCCCTCACTTTAACTTTTTGGCTCATTTATGCCCTTTGACTAACAGTCAACATTAATTTTTTTAATTTTTTTTTTAAAATTACACATGGTATTTTATTACTAATCTAATTTTCCCAACAAACTAGTTTAAATTCCATGACCTTTGACTTTCATCTCTTAAAATCAAACCATACTTCTTATTGGTGAGACCATTTGCATATGTGAATTGTTGAGGAAGGAACTGACATGGTGTATAACCATTTTACGAGAATAAAAATGACAAAAGGAGTTTAATTTACCTACATTGACATTGTAAAGGTTTTTATAATACTCTCTCCGTCCCATTTTAATTGTCATTTTAGCTTTAAAATTATCCAAAATAAGTGTCTCTTTAGGAATTCAAGATCAAAGTTGAAAATTGTTTCCAACTATACATACCCTTAACATTAAAGATGTAGTCCTTTTTAGATTGCTCAAATCTTATAAAAAAACATCTAATAAATATGGGTAACTTAGTAAACTATATCTTGTATTTATCATTTTTCTTAATGGCGTGAAAATAGCTAAAATGACAGTTAAGATGAGACAGACGGAGTATCATTATAGTTTAACATGTGATAACGAATTAGTTATTATTTCTATCATGTAACTAATTGATGCTTATCATAGAGATTTCTTGAGGACAGCCTTTATATTTTGCTCCAGGTTCAATTTCGTCTTTAAAAGTCTCCCTCTCATGTATTTTCATCTTTAAAGGACCAAAGTAGTATATTATCTTTGGGTTTGGACCTAAAATCATACATATTCTTTTACCTAAAGTAGTATATTATCTTTGGGTTTATCAACTCCTAAATATTCTGTTAAAAATTAAAGAAAAAAAATAAAAATTTCCCTGAACTATTAGAAAAGGTCTAAAAATATCCTTCATCCATATATTTTACTAAAGATACCCCTCAGTTCAACTTTTTGGCTCATTTATGACCTTTAACTAACGGTCAACACTAAAGTTTAAAAAAATTATTTAAATTACACATGTATTTTATTACTAGTCCGATTTTTTAAAGCAGAAAAATGTAGTAAACCCGTTTTTATAAAAAAAAAAAAAAAAAAAAACAAGTTTGGATTTATATCAACAAATGTGCAATTTTTTTAAATCTGAAAAATTGATTTTTTTTTTAAAAAGGTGGAAAATCCATTTTTAGAAACAAATATAGAAAATTGAATTTTTTTTAAGTAAAATGTGCAAAATTGATACTCCGTAATTTCCTTCTAGGTAAAAAAAATAGTTTTCCGTATTTTTATTTAAAAAATGGGTATTCCACATTTTTTGTAAACAAATTATTTTTTCCAGATTTTTATAAAAATCCAGTTTTTTCAGATTCCGAAAAAAATCCACTTTTTCATGTTTTTTTAAAGCATCCTAAATATAAAATCATGAAAATATAAATTTTTAGGATACTTTTTAAAAAATAATAATTTTCCTGATTAAAAAAACCATTTTCAGATACTTTAATTAAAAAAAATTAGTTTTCCTTTTTAAAAATAAATATAAAAACGGGTTTTATAAAATCATTTTTCCTTATTCTAAAAAAACCATTTTCTAGATATCTTTTAAAAAAAAATCAATTTTCCAGTAATAAAATATCATGTGTAATTTAATAAACTTTGTTTAAAATTTAGTGTCGACCATTGGGCAAAGGGCCTAATGAGCCAAAAAGTTGAACTGAGGTTTTTTTTTAGCAAAATAAATGGATGAATGGTATCTTTAGACATTTTCTAATAGTTCTGGGGCATTTTTGTGCTTTTCCGTTAAATTTTTAACAAAATATTTGGGAGTCGACTAAAAGTGCTCCACTTATGCAAACATAATGGAATATTAATGTTCCATGTAAAAGAACATGTATGATTTTAGGCCCAAACTCAAAGATAATGTACTACTTTGATCCTTTTCTCTGCCAAAGTTACTACGAGTGTTTGGTCTAAAATATTTGTTATTATAAAAACTAAGATAGAATTAATATAGTGAAATGAAGAGTAGTATTAAATAGAGATATTAAAAAAGGCTATTGTGGAAATGCCTCGTTATTTCGTATTACGGCTGCTTATCGGGCGGATTGGACGGATAATTATGCTCAACGGTTTGACTTATCGATTATCGGCTTTTAAATATACTAATCCGCTAGTCAATCGATAAGATATGGTTGGTTCGGTAACGGATTAGCACTTTTCGAGCAGTGTATCGGTTAAATGTAAGAGACAATAAAAATTAAAATCACAAAAATATGATCTATCTTTCACAGATAATTATTGAAATCATAGCTTCCAGATCCATATGCCCTTGGTATGCAGATATGGAGTATTGTCTTTTAGGTATTTATCAGAGAATTTATGAGCATGTTTGCAACAATTTGAGTATTGTTTAAAACCCATGGAAATTGTAATTTTCTCCGTAGAACAATTCTTGAAAGAAAAGGGTAATGATTTGGGGGTGAACGAAAAAATCACGTGCAGGTCATGTATTTCTGTTAGTTTCATAATAGATGAGGAGTTTTTTAGCGAGCGAAATGAATGTCAATCTCAATGAGTTAGTGCGTCGATGTTGGACGGGATTGTCGAAAAGATATATTGCACTAATATTATCGCAGTAGACCAGTGTTGCCTTTTGAATCGGGTAGTGAAGCTCAAGTAGAAGGTTACAGATCCAACAAGACTCAGAGATGACGTTGGAAACACCTCTGTATTCTGCTTCTGCACTAGATCGGGATAGTGTAGGTTGCCTTTTGAAAGACCAAGATAATAGGTTGTCTCCGAGGAAAACACAATAACCAGACGTGGAGCGTCAGGTATCCACGTCGGGTGTCATGACATCCACCCCAGTCAACATCAGAATAGGCTGTGAGACCAGTGAGCGAAGACCTGTATATATGTAATCGAAGTGAAGTGTACCTTGGACGTATCATAAAATACGTTTGAGGGCATGCATGTGTGCTTTTGTCGGACTGTGCATGTGTAAGAAGATTTGTTGCACGACATAGGATATTTCTGGTCTCGTGAATGTGAGGTACTACAGGGTCCCAGCCAGGCTACGATAGTGAGTCGAGTCTAAATATGAATGGTCGGAATCAGCGTTGAACTTGGAATTGGTGTCTATAGGCGTGTAGGATGGTTTGCAAGATGTCATGCCTACACGGTCAAAGATCTCTTCGGCGTACTTCTTCTGACATAGAAATAGGCTGCCAGAATATCGAGTGACAGAGATGCCCAAGAAATAACTCAAAGGGCCCAGATCTTTCATAACAAACTAGAGGAAATGAGAGACACAATGGATCGATGGAGAGCATCAGATGATGTGGTGAGGATGATGTCATCAACATATAATAATAGGTAAGCCATGTATGTACCCTTGTTGTAGATAAACAAATAATGATCGGATCTGCTGTGTAAAAAAAATGATAGAGGAAACATAATCGGTGAACCACTGGTACCATGCTCGAGGAGATTGTTTCAGTCCATAGAGCGATATACACAACAGACACACATAATCCGGATGAATAGGATCCATGAAACCCATAGGCTGATGCATATATACCGTTTCATGAAGATCCTCATGTAAGAAGACATTCTTGACATCAAGCTGATGAATGGGCCAAGACTTGGATATGGCAATGTTGAGGACGGTCCGAATGGTTACGGGCTTTACGACCGGGCAGAACGTTTCATCACAGTCCACTCCCACCTGTTGAGACCTGCCATCACCTACAAGACGAACCTTGTAGCTCTCAAAAGAACCATCAGATTTCTTTTTATGTCTAAAAATCCACATAGAACAAATAATGTTAGCATTAGGTGGACGGGGTACTAAGTCCCACGTCTTATTATCAATAAGAGTATTATATTCGTCAATCATTGCGGCTTTCCAATTAGGGTCGGACAAAGCATCCTTCGGGTTACGAGGGACAGGGGAATGGACAACTGAAACGAAAAGGTTAAACAACCGTTTAAGTTTATGAATTCTGTGCATGGCACGGGTTTCCATGGTCCGAGAGTGTGTCTCGGGGGGGGGGGTTAATCGCGGGACTACTAGGAAGAGGAGGAGGGGCAGGGGTGATGGTACTAGTTGGCCGAACCTCGATTTTTCAAGAGGTGGCTGCGGAATCACCCTGAGGTGGGCTATTCTGGGCCACCGTCACAGAACCGCAAAGGGCGACTAGTCCGGATTGGCGAGGTGGTGGTGGTCTTGCCGAGTGCAGGAAGGCGGAGACTATGTAAATGTTGAATTAGAAGAGGGTTTAGGCCATTATCTAGGAAGTCGTATAAATGTCGAGGTGGCGAGTGCAGAGAGGCAAAGGGGAATTGAGACTCATCAAATAGGACATGACGTGAAATAATAATTTTATAGCTCGACAAGTCATAGCACGAGTAACCACGATGATTGGCAGGGTAACCCAGAAACACACACGGGGAAGAATGGGTTGGGGTTTGTGAGTGGTATGATGGAGAGGGTAACAAAGACATCTAAAAATACGCATGTGTTGGTAGGAGGGGTTCCTACGAAACATAACTTAGGTGGGCGACCGTTGAGCTAGAGACTTGTTTAGGATTATGTTTAGGAGATAGGTGGTCATGGAGAGTGCGTAATGCAAGAATTTAGGGGGAATTGAGGCGTGAGCAAGTAGGGCATGCATAAGGTTGTTTATGGTTTGGATTTTTCGTTCGGCTTTACACTTTTTTTGGGAGGATGTGTGAGGGCAGGAAAAATGAAAGGTAAGACCGTATTTGGAGCAAAAGTATTTGAATTGTGTTTTTATGAAAGCACTAAATATCGTTATTTCAAATTGGAAAAGTCCATAGAAAGTTGGAATAATCATGCAAAAACAACACATAATATCGTTGGTTAGCCATACACAAAATAGGGGATGTCCACAAATCACTATGTATGATATTGAAAGGCATTAAAGTACAATTTGTGAATGCAGAAAATGGTAATTTCACATGTTTCTCAAAAATGCAAAAGTCACATATAGGAGTCCTAGAAATATGATTGCAATTAATAAAATTATTTTTTCTAAGGGAGCGTAAAATAGAGTCTTCCGGATGTCCTAATCTAGAATACCATAAGGAATATGAAAGAGCAGCAAAGGTTGAGGGAACAAAGGCTGGATTATTGACGGCGTTTGAAATAGGGTAGAGATCTCCGGTGTTGTCATATCTCATTATTCGTCTCCCTGTCATAAAATTCTTTACAGTAAAACCAAAAAGATCAAAGTCAAGGGAAACCCAATTGTTAGTTGTGAAACGTCACAGAGAGATTAGATTCTTAATGAGTTTATGGGCATGAATGACATTTTTTAAGATTAGTGGTAGATGTGATGGGGATATGGAGTAATGGCCATAACCACGTATGAGAATGTCATGTCCACTACCAACAATAATATTCCGATTTAAATTACTCAAATTGGAATAAGACAAGAGAGTACCTTGTGATGCCGTCATGTGAGATGTGACGTCTGTGTCCATATACCAATTTTTGTTTGGAGTGTTGAGTGACATTGTGCTCATAGCTGCCTCATTATTAGTCGGTGTATAAGTCGATGGCGGGGGGCTGTATTTTGTAGGCTTGTTGTGGACGTGGGCCAAGTATGCTAGGTTGGGCCTGTCAGTTCTAAGGTGGAGACTACGAGGATGTCGTATATGGGAAAGGAGGGGAGGCCCAAGCGACCCATGGTGGGTAGGCAGCCCACAGCGAAGGCTGCTGCCACTGCCGCAGTCGCTGCTGGCTATTTTCGACCGGCGGGGACTGCCCCTTCACGCCACCGTTGTTGCTGGAATTTCTTCCGTCGTGGCTCTTGCTGGACTGCTTGCTCCGACGGTTGTTACAGGAGGAAGCGGACTGTTGCGGGTCCTCTGGCCGACGGTTCAGATTGCCGGACCGGGAGGCTCTGCCGTCGGTGAAGGGCCCGACTGTGGTGGTGAGGGCGGCGTCGGCAATGCTGGCCTGAGTGGTGTTGCACTTGATTTTCAGGGTTTCCTCAAGAATGAGCTTCGAACGGGCCTCATAAAACGGAGGTAACGGCGTGCATTGCTGAAGGATGGTGGCAACGCCATTATAACATTCGTTCAAACCTGCAATGAGTTGCATAACCAATCGTTGATTAGTGACTGATGTGCCGACGTTGAAAAGTTGGTCGGCAAACATCTTGAGTTCTTAACAATAGGCAGACACGTTTGGGAAATCGTCCTGATAAACATCCTTGAACTAATTTTCAAGGTATAACGCTCGTTGAGTTTTGTTGTCATGGAAAATATTGTCCAAACGTTCCCACGTTTGGAGGGCAGTGGCATCGGTCTCAATGATGGTGTGCAACAGATCATTAGATATCGTGTCGTATGTCCACTGGAGGACGGCTGTGTCCAAACAAGACTAGAGTACATCATCAAAAGTCGAAGCCAATAGTACATCTGTGGACTTCGGCATGGGAGGGATGATGTGGTCGATAACTTCGTAAACATGACAATGGATCTTAAAAAGCTCCGCCCACGAGGAGTATTTACCCTTTTCCATCTCAAGAGTCACAGAGATGAAGTTTTTATGTTGTTTACGGCAAGTGCCAGATGAAATTTGATTTTGTCAGCCATGGAAGAGAAAATTTAAAAGGATGAGGGAGGGAGAATGGCTGAAAAAACTAGGGTTCCGTCGTAGGAAAAAATGGGGGGGCGGCCGAGAGAGGTCGGCAGCTAGGGTTCCGGCGTGGGCTAGGTACTGATATGGAAAAATATGGCGGCCGAGAAGGTGTACCGGTGGCTAGGGTAGGGTTTGTAGTTTTAGGCTACTGATACCATAAATGAATATGTTCTTTGATTTTATTGATGAATGATTTACAATATATATAAGGTTACACGAATATTTACTTTGATACAAACTAGGTAACTAATTAACCTAATTACAAAAGGATTATAATTCTACCTAAAATAGGAGATATACAATTAATACAATTAATTAAAGAATATTTGGAAATATTCTATTAGTTTGTTAGACTAAAAGTGCTCAACTTTTGCAAATTTAAGGGACAAAAGTGCTCAAGATTAAATTTGGAGGATAATTTGGCCAAAATTCATAGATACTTTATATTCCTAAGGCTAACAATGTAAATAGAATAATTCTTAACGGGTTAAAGGTTTACCCGATAAGGAAATTAAGTAATCCGTCCCGCACCGATAAATCTTTAATTATAAAATTTTAATTTGTTCATCAACCGTTAATTCAATAACAATACCAATAAGCCAATTTTACGATTGGGTTATTAGTTACGATTCGATATTGAACCCTATTCCGTACACGGGATGGCTCACACATAAAAATGTCTCATTAACTCGTTGCTTTTACTATGAGTAATACTTTAAGGATTTGTTCACACGAAATAGTAATATTGCTTTCTTTATGTAGACCAACAAGTTATGAGTCAACCCCATGCACCAAGTCAATTTAAATATTAGGAGTATATAAAGTATTTTATGCAATCTTGAAATTATTTCCAATTCGCAGGAGGATGAGTTGCCCCGATTATTCAAAGAAGGTGCATGGTCGCTGTCCCAGAGCATGTCACTATTGACAATTTTGTTCCTATAACTAATTAATGGCAACATTTATATTGAATACTTGAAAGGAAAAAGATGGTACTAGATACTTATTTAGGACTCTTTCTAGTTGTAAACTTGCCCTACATGCTGAAATTTCATCTCAATATAGTCCTCATTTAGTATTTCATCTGTCCCAATTTATATGATACACTTTCCTTTTTAGTCTATTCCAAAAAGAATGATACATTTCCTTATTTGACAACAATTTAATTTTAAACTTTACATTTTACGCTTAATGAGATGATTTATAACCACACATATATCTTTGACTTATTTTAGACCACATGATTTAAAAATATTTCTTTATTTCTTAAACTATGTATCCAGTCAAAATTATATCACATAAATTGATACTGACGGACTAGATTACAAACCTTGTTAAGTTAGTTGTTATGAATGAGCCTATTGGGCCGAGAAGAAGCAACAGGACCAGAAGGCCTTCAAAAGGTTTGTCTGGGACCCAATTAGCAATTGGTTCAAAAGGATTAGGTGCTAGAAGGAAGGGATTATACGTAATCTGAAGAAAATTGTTTGTTCCCCTCATCCCTTTCTCAGAGTCTAACTTCTTATTCCTATTCTTATATTTATTCTTAGTTACTTGATTTCATTATTTTCCATTGTAATTCGGTAATTTGAGTGTTATATTGTAATTTGGCTATCAGTGATTATATAAATTTGTGTTGAGAATTCTGGTTTGTTTCATTAGTTCAGTTATTATAAGCGTCCGAGGGGAATCAAACACACATCAAGAAGGGGAGCTTATAGGAGAAAGTAAACAGATCAAGGCTTTTACGTACTTCCGTTATGGAAGAAAGCTTAAGCAAGTTTCATTTCTGCGACCGGACCAAGATCCTACTTTGTTATTGTCTTCCCAACAGATATTTTAATTAATTTGCAATATAAATATGTGCGCAAAAGTTAGTGAATTTTCGGAAACTCACATCCGATGTCCTAGCTCCGCCCCTGAGTTAGTTGACTTAAGAGACCATGCTTCTAGTTATGGGTCCCAACCAGCCTACCCTCTTCTTCACAAATTATACTTCCCAGTCAGTTAACCTCTGCATTTTTCTAAGTCTTTGTTTAATATATAATCAATCAATATATAAAGTAATAGATAATTTTATGTGACACGCCTCCATTGGCATTTATCATCTTTCTACTTTTTTGACATTTTTTTCATTTTATTTAATTTTTGGTTCTATTACCCTATGGATTAATAAATGACTCATCTAATAAATATAGTGAAAATATATATGTCCTAGAGACAGTCTATATTAGGCACAAATTGTACTTGAGCACATTCGTATTATTAATGAGATTAATATTTATGGCATTTGCAATTATTAAATTATTGTTTGATTGTTTGCAATTATTCATATATGTGCATCCCTTGAGCTTATGTTGTCATTAATAGAGTGAGATATTAATGATAGAACGTAACTCTCAAAATAGCCTCGACTAATGATCATCAAGAATGGGATATCGATGATATGCTATAAGTCGACATGTGGTCTGCATCACATTCTTGGAGAATATAGTATGTCTCACAACTACAAGTAATGGTTACTCGTGTTGGACACATGGATAATTTGGAGAAGTATTGGTATAACCTGCTAATAAACTATTTGTTATACATGTCTATAGTGTTATCGACGTGTGAAATATAAACGTCATTTGACTTGAGGTCAATACGCACTTTGTTTACAGAATGATGTACTTTGACCAAGTTCTAAGCTGAAACTCCTTCTGGATAAGATACGACATGTTGGGTGCATCAGGATGTAAATCAAGGTGGTAGTTGAGCCAAAAATTAGATTCATTCATCGATTAGAAATTCGAGAGAGGACTCAACTTCTCAATGTTATTAGGTTGACTAAAGTCACTGGTCAGTGCAATAGACATATTTAGAATATGATCTAGTTGTCAACTGATAAATGTGAGATAAAGTAATTAAGTCATTTGGACAGGCACTTGGCAAATCCTATGCTTAATCGAGTGTGTCGCGAATGAAATGAATTATAGTTCTGCATAAAGGTTAAGTTTGCTGGATTCATGTAAACGTACTTCACATATTGAGTTCGTCATACGACGTAGTCTAAGAGTTTCGTATGGACCTTAATTAGATTAATGTCGATATGTGAAGACCTATAGGGCCACACTATATGCGATTGTTTCTTCGATCTAAGAGTGTATTGAGAAAGTATTAAATATTCGATTGAGAATCCAGATATTTAATTTATGATAATTATGGAATATTTCTATTTGAAAGAAATTATTTAATTAAGTCGAATTAGATTTCAGATTTAATTAAATGTGTTGGATATATTTTATGGGTACTCGGACAAATACATGGAAGCAATTAGGCCAGAAATTACTGGCTCAAATAAGAGCCTGGTCGTCCACCTTGGACGAGTGAAGTGGACCAGCTAGGCTGGTCCACTGAACATTAACATGGGCCCAGTTTTCCTGTTTTATATTTGTTTAGGTTTTGTCCTGAACTCCTATATATACAACACATACCTCATAATTATAGGGTTACAGAAAATAACTTCTCAATTCCTAAAGTAAGAATTCCTAGCTTTCTTGATTAGGAGATACACTGGAGTTGGATCTTGCAGTCGAAGATACTAATCGCGTGGATACCTTAGTAGTGAATCTCGCGCTTGAAAACCGGCAAGTTTCTTTTATTATGTTTTGAACCTAAATATGATTATCATATAAGTCATGCCAGGATTGTTGTTGGGTAAGAAAAATTTTAAACTTCCGCTGTACTTACTACTTGTTTACGAACCCAACAAATCCCTACAATTGTATCAGAGCCCGGACTGATTTAATGATTATACGATAATCAGCAATAACGATAACGTGGGAAAATTAATTGTTTCGATTTATTAAATTTTTTTTTTTGAAAAAGAAAAGAGAATAGTGGCGGCGGCAACCACTGTTCCGGCGGCGGAGCAATGGTTCAGGTGGGTTTTCGGCGATTCGACGTTGTTCTACCACCGTCTCCACTATTATCAAGAAATCCACTTTATTAGATGGTCGATAAAGGTGTTGAAAAGTCGCGGCCGCCGACGAGCCTATTTCCGGCCTCCTGGGGCATCGAAATGGTGAAGTAATACCACCACCGTGATTGTCTCATCAAGAGGAATCGAACGGTGGTGGTGTTACACGGCGAAAACCACTGGAAAAGGGCCACCATACCGGGTATTGAAACCGCAGGTGTGTCCGGCACGACGAGGCCCGTCGACCGGTGGTGTTCAATTCCGTCAATTTTGCCTCGAAATCCGAATCCCAAATTTGATTTGGGGTTGGAATTTATTTTGAAAATTTTAAATAGTTCAAAGACCTATCTGAAATTAAATTAGAGTTTCCAAAATTGCAATTTAGCCCTTGGGACAAATTTGAAAATTTTAGAAATTTCTGGCATTGCAATTTGGTCCCTGGAAATTTAAAAGGGTTTTTTAAATTAGCAGATTTAGTCCTTGGGGCAAATCTGTAAACTTCAGAAAAGAAGATTTGATCCCTGGGTAAATCTGTAAATTTCAGAAAGGCAGATTTGGTCCCTGGGGAAGATCTGTAAATTTCTGAAAAACAGATTTGGTCCCTGGGCGAATCTGTAATTATTTTAAGGATCTGAAAATTGCAGAAAAACCCCTGAAAATCAAATTTTAATTTCTGAATTATTAAGGGACTGTTTGGATGAACAGAAAATTCCGAAAATGAAAATTGAGTTTTAAATTTGGAATTTAAATATTTTCTAAGTTGAAACAAATTAATTAACCCACGATTAATGTTATTTTATCATGTTATTTGATAATATACTCTTGCATTAATTGTTTTCTCCTAACTGTTTAATTTATTGTCATTTAAATAATTAGTATAGAGTCCGCATTATATACGTCTGGGTAGGTGGCACTCAGTATTTGTTAGACCGCATTATGCATGTCTGGGTAGGCCGCGTCCAGTATTTGTTGGACTGCATTAAATCATGTTTGAGTAGGCGGTACCGAAATACTCTATTTGATATAACACGCGTAATAAGGATCTTGATAAAACCCCGATTAAAATGTTCTCCAATTTAATATAAGTCTGGTTTGGAATCCACGCGTCGTCCGTTATAATTGAATGAGTGCAAAATCTTTTTCGGCTATAAGAGTATTTACACCCTAGTGTTTGCTCTAAGTCTACAAAGACTCAGACTCTTCATAGATGCATGTGTTTGCAGTAGCGAGTAAGAAACCTTTGTGAGTAATTACACCCTAGCGTTTGCTCTACAAGGCCAAAGTTGCTTAGATGCACGATTGCAGTCGCGTAACGGGGTTGACTTACTCAGTTATGTCTTGACGCCCTAGCGTCGGAATAATCTAAGGGCGCAGATCGAATGTTTAGATCAGTCGGTCAAACCAAGAGTTGCAAATTGTTTGTAATTGGTTTGGAGACCTATCAGGTCGTACTGTTGAAGTTATCAACCCTAGTAAACGCAGAGATAGTATGAACTTGGATCTTGGCTCATTATTATCATATTTGATATAAGTCTGTATTATTCCATGGGGTCGTAGAATGTGTTAAAATAATGGGAGCTAATTAAACTAAAGGCCATGTTAATTAGTTAACGGATGTGTTCATAGAAATTATATTTGATATAATTTCAGTCTATCTATTTCTTCAGATTATTTAAAATGTCGAATCTGTCATTGAAATGCTTGGTTGAGACTAATAAGTTGACTGGAGCTAATTGTCCGAACTGGTTGCGTAATTTGCGTTTGGTACTAAGACAAGAGAAAATTGAGTATGTGTTAGACACAGTTGTTCCAAAAGTTCATGATGAAGAGTCTGTTAAGTATGCTTTGTTTGACAAGGTTGCTTATCAGAAGCATTTGGATGATGCTACCTCAGCACAGTGTGTCATGTTGTCCTCCATGACTATAGAGTTACAGAGGCAGCATGAGAACATGGGCCCTTATGAGATGCTAGAACACTTGAGGAGTCTTTATGATTCACAGTCTTAGACTACGGAGTATGAGCTGTTGAGAGACCTCTTCAAATGTAAGCTGAATGATGGGGGCCAAGTGTCTGATCATGTTCTGAAGATGATTGGGTTAATAGAAAGGTTGGCTTCGATTGGAACGAAGCTGCCCCAGAATGTGTCTGGTAACCTGATTTTGAATTCGCTTCTTGGTTCGTTTGAGAATTTTATTGTGAACTTCAACATGAATGGAACCAAGGTGAGTCTTCCAGAACTTCACAATATGCTAAAGACTTATGAATCATCTACTTCAAAGGGGAAGACTGTGCTCATGGTGGGCTCATCCACTAGGTTCAAACCTAAAGGTAAGAACAAGAAAAATAAGGGTAAGGCTGGTGCCAAACCCACAGTCTTGAAACCTAAAGAAGGTATTCAGAAGAAGTCTAGGTTGTCCAGGGACGTATGCTTCAACTGCAAGCAAAATGGACATTGGAAGAAAGATTGCACCGCTCCAAGAGGAGACATGGCACTAGGTGCTTCTGGACCTGCTGGACAAGGTATGTTTGTCATTGAGATTAATATGTCTATAAGTAACTCTCACTGCTGGGTATTGGATACAACTTGTGGCTTACACATTTGTAATAATGTGCATTGGCTAATGGACAACATAAAGGTTATACCATGAGAGGTAGACCTACGCGTTGGAAATGGAGCACGAGTCGATACTGAGCGTTTAAGAACTTATATATTAGATTTACCTTCGGGTTTTACATTAGAACTTAATAATTGTTATTTTGTTTCCTCGATTACGAGGAATATTATTTCCATTCCAAGTTAAACATTAAGAGTTTTTCCTCATATATTGCTAATGGCAATTATATACTATCTTTCAATGGTATTGTTTGTGGAAATGTTCCGCTTGTGAATGGTTTATATATTCTCAATTGTAATCGTGAAATTCTCAATGTGCAAAACAAAGGAGCTAAAATAAGTAATCTAAGAAATCCCACTTACTTATGACACTGTAGACTTAGTCATATCAATGAATCAAGGATAGCAATATTAAGAAAGTTAGACTACCTGGAACCATTTGACTTGGAGTTCTATGGTGACTGTGAATCTTGCTTGAGAGGAAATATGGCCAACAAACCACTTTCTGGGAAAGGTGTGCGAGCCAAAGAGGCACTTGAGTTGATCCATACAGATGTATGTGGGCCATTTTCCACTCAAGCTAAGAGAGGTTTTCCTTACTTCATAACTTTTACAGACGATTTCACAAGGTTTGGATATGTGTATCTTATAAAGCACAAGTCCGAAGCCTTTGATAAATTTCAGGAGTATAAGTTAGAAGTAGAGAAACAACTTGAAAAGAGTATCAAGACTCTTCTATCAGATCGAGGAGGTGTATACTTGAGTAGAGAATTTCTAGATTACTTGAAACTTCATGGAGTCCATGTTGACACCCAATTTTGTGTCATCTTTTCTGATTTTATTTGCAATTTTAAATATTTTTGACACCTTAAAACAATTTTAAAATATAGACACACACACACACACACACACATATATATATATATATATATATATATATATATATATATATATATATATATATATATATATATATATATATATATATATATATATATATATATTATTTGCATTTTTATTTGTCATTTGCATTTTTTATATCATAATCATACTTTTCATCCTAATATTATATGTTATTTATTTTTTTAAAAATGGCATTGCATTTTATTTTATTTTTTATTTATGCATCAAACATTTCGCAAATATTATATTTTTTATCATATTGTCATCTTTACAATTTATAAATTTTGCAAAGATTTCTTTTATATAATAAAATCATTTTTATATTTTAAACCCATAACCCATTTATTTCCCAACCCAAAACAAATCACTCATTTTCGGACCCCATCCAAGGCCCAACCGACCACTCCACTTATCCCCTACCCACAACCCAATTCGGTCGGTCCAACACCCAAACAACCGAGCCAGCCCATTTCCTCCCCTTTCTTTATTCCCCAACACCCAACCCATTATCCCATTTACCTACCCCCTTAAACCTAAAACAACAAAAAACGCCCCTTCACCTAAAACCCCAATCGGCCGCACACTCCATGCCCCGCCCCCACGTCGCCGCACCCCTACCCCCGTCACCTCACTACTGCCACCACCTTACCCCGAGGTCGTCGAACCCGTCACCTCCCCTGACATCGCCGAACCTATCACCTCACCAACACATCCCCCAAAATCCGCAACACATACCCCAAGAAATCGCCCCAAAAATCCCCCTTTTGTTTGAAATCTGAATTTGATTTGTGCAAGGGGTATGGGGGGTACCATCTATAAACCCCCACCCCCCCTCCCCCCCATTTTTGTTCACTGATGGGGGTCGGATTTTGGGTCGTTTTCGATGGATTTTTGGTCCAAAATTTTAGGTTTTAAGTTTTGAAAATCCGAAATCTTCTTAAGGGTTGTATTGCTCTCTTGTTGTGTTGTTCTTCATGTTAAGAGTCCGAAAATACAAGTTGAAAATCTTGATATTTGGAGGTTCCGAAATTCATATCTAGAACTCCAAATATGTGTTCTAAATTTCGAAAATGATACAAAGCGGGTGGTTCTGGGTGTTGAAGAACCTGAAATTTCTGCTATTTTCTTTCCTGTTTTTTCGGATTCCGAATTCAAGTCGGGTCGGGTCGGATCTGCTCTCTGTTTTGGGTTGAAACCGGTGCCAAAATCTGAAAAATAAGGTTGGTTCTTATGTGATTTATTGTTAATGATTATCCTTCTACCTTTGATTGGTTATCTGAAATTGCAATGAAAACATATGTGTTTCTCGGATTCGGCACATGTTTTCCGGTCGGGTCCTGTTCCGGTCACGGGCTCAGGTCGACCCGATTTAGGTAAATTTTCCAAATTTTGTATTTGATAATTTGTTGTTGGTTATTAGAAAATTCAAAAAAAATTGATTCATGGTCACCACTGTTCCGGGTTGCATTTCTCGGATCAGATTGACCCGAAATTAGAATCACCACTATTCCCGGGTTGCATTTCTCGGGTCGGATCGATCCGAAATCTGGGTCATATATCCGGGTCTATTTTTCAGAACTGGACGATTACCTATTTTTCTTTACCGTTTTGTCGTCTTTCCGGGTCGGGTCGACACGAAATCTGGTCGTGTCACTGTTCAATCTCAGGTCGAATTTTTCAGAAACATTCCTAATCCTGCTTCGGTCCAAAAATTTCAGAATTCAGGTCGGATGTTTTAATTGCAAACTGTTGATTTATTTTGGCATTTAAACATCCATACACGAATATCTTATTATTTTACTGATTTGAATAAATGCTGCATTTAGGCCAATGAAATTGAATTTGAGGTCGCAAGCTGCTTCTCCGTTTCAGTTTGTTGTTTAGGTATTTTACTGATTTGAATAAATACTGCATTCAGGCCAATGAAATTGAATTCGAGGTCGCGTCCCTTTGAACATCATTTCTCGGTTTTTGGTTTTACTGCTTTACTGCTTTGAATAAATAATGCACTCTTGCCAATGAAATTAAATTTGAGGATGTGTCCCTTCGAAAATTGTTTTTTCAGTTTCTGTTTTCTATACTGTTTTACTGATTTGAATAAATATTGCACTCTTGGCCAATGAAAAAATATCCGTCGATTTTTTAGGCCTCCACAGTTATAAAGACGGAAAATAAAACTTTTGGGCAATGATGAAACTTAAATATTTTTTCACCCGAGAGACCAACGTGTTAGGTAGGCAAGGCAATTAAAATGACCAACGAGTCATATGTTCGCAGCCACAGCGTGATTGGAATGCTCTTTTCAAAATTTAAGTCTGAACCCTCCGTAATCAAAACATTTACTGTTTTGGATATGGATCTGAACTTATTTATATTCAATTGTTTCTAACCGTTTGTTCTTGACAGCTTACACAAGGCATATTTATGAAAGTTAAAGAAGACAAGATACATCTCGGAGATGATTTATTTTATTGTTGTTTTTTACTTTCTTTAATTCAGCTATTTCATTATGTATTGTAATAGTATTGTACTCTGAAATTATTGAAATGTTTAGAATAGGTAGACTTAGAATTAATTAACAGGGAAACCCATTGCTAGTTTATTTATTTTTAGGCTCGGTTAGTTTTAAAATCGGAAATCGCTAGTTTATCTATTTTTAGGCCCGTCACCCATAAAAAATCACCTTGCATATATTTTTATCAATTTTCATACAAATGCATATTTATTTATTTTTCTCTCAACTTTACATGTACAAAATGCATCATTTTATTATCTATTTGCAACATTACTTTTTTTACACGCATTTTTTTAGCATAATAATTAACTTGAGTTTGATCGGATAACCGCAAGTTAGCGGATCTTAAAAGATGCCTAACCCCTTCCCTTTATGATAATAAAGAACTCTTACCTAGAATCTCATTAGTTTTGCGGATCACAAAATTGGAGTTATTTTATAACTTTAGTTAGCGTTTAGGTGCCCTAATTTACCTTAGAATAATTAGGTGGCGATTCCTCAAAGCAAGCATTTTTATTCAATCCAGAGGGAATTGACCCATCATGTCGCGAAGCCCGCAGGTCAAAAACGGGCGCGACAGCATGGCGACTCCGCTGGGGACATTCAGGTTCTTAACCATAGCAAATTCAGGTTAATTATTATTGCGCTTTATTTTGCTTCTTATTTGATCTACTGGTTCAAATTGTATCCTTTTTGAAATTTTGTATGTTTAACTGCTTTAATTGCTATTTTATTTTACTGCTTTTCTTAAATTGGCATTCCATTCATATTTCTTCCACTTCGGAAAATTGACACTATCACACATTACACGCGAGGTGTGTTTTGCGCACCTGCAAATTTCTTTCAAATTTCCAAATTTTAGGAGAGTTGGCGTATGCGCGGAGTGTCCGGACCATCTAGTGGCCGCGTAGCCTTCTCCCTCGAGTAGTCCGCTCGGGAACCATGAGTCTAGTAAGCCAAATCTTAGAAAATTTTGCATAGAGCTATACCACCCTTTATCTTAAATCATGCATGCATACACCTTAGGTGGGTCGATCCTTGGCATCGACTCCACAATTAAGAAATCCGCCAAAATTATCGACAGGTCTCACGACCCAACGACCCATCAGCATGTTATGTGTAGCGTGATAATGATAGACTAATCCAAGCCTAATCATGACATGCCGATATTGGAAAATGTACATACATTTTGTCTTTATTTCCAATAAAAGCATTGCAGTTTGACAGCTTGGATTAATCTGTCATAATCTCTCATATTTGGCTTTTAGGCTCACCTCTGGCATAAGAGAGGCCTCATGCATGTTAGGACGCACATTTAATTCCCGCACAATTTGTTTGCCATTTTTCTTCTTTTAACTTTGTACATAATATTTAATGCAATAATTACCTGCTTCAATTCTGTACATATTATGCCATGTCACTTGCAAATCTGGGCGTGAACATTTGCCCTTTACACACTATATATTTTGGTCCTCGGGACAGAAATTATGTCACTGTCCGAGAATAAAGCGTTCTTGAACATCAAGACTTGGACCTTGTGAAGCAACCAGGGGAGTCTTTGACTATACTGTCACACTTCTACATTTTATTATTTTTTACGACTTTCCTACTTTCACCAATGTCTCTCATTTTGCAAGAAGACCGTCCTCGCATATAGTCGAGAGCGGTCATTTACAAAAATGACCGGGAGATACTTTGACTGAAAGAAGTCATCCAACCTCCGGTCCGAACAAATCAATCAGGGGAGTCTTTGACTATACTATCACACTTCCACATTTTATTATTCTTTCTGTGACTTTCCTCCTTTCACCCAGTGCCCTTATTTTTGCAGGAAGATCGTCCTCGCGAACAGTCGGGTGCGGTCGTTCTAAAACATTATCCCTGGATATACTCTAGAAAAGAACAAAGCAAAAGGTTTTCATAAAGATGATCGAAAGATGTTTTGATTAGAAAAGTCAGCCAACACTAGATTCAATGAGGCATCACTCTAGTTTGTCTATACTTTTTTTTTTTTTACATATTTGCAAATTCAATTGATAAGCTTAATTTTCGTTACATAATTCCTTTACATCATACAATTTTTACAACATATCCTCACGAACTACGAGTGTCTGATTCTCACCATACGGTGTGATACGTAGGTAACCCTTCTCGGGTTCGACACCACTAAAAAAAATCAAAAAAAAATGTCAATCTAGTCCTTGCGGAACGCTACCCAACGAAAGTGGAACAAACTTGTCTAAGGGACGCACTTCCTAGTCCACCTGAAAAAGGGACGCACTTCTCCGCATCCACCTTAGAAAGGAACATATATGGTTTACCAATCTTTTCATTCATCCTTTAATGGACAATCATTTTTTTTCATTACATTCATCCTATTGTGGATAATCATTTTTTCATTGCATTCATCCTATCATGGACAATTAGTTTTTACTCTGCATTTGTCCCATAGAGGACAATCATCTGTTTGATACAGTTTTTACTTTTACTATCCTATCATGGATGAATTCTTTTTCAAGCATACATTTTATATATACTATCTGCACGAACTACGCACACCTGATTCTCGTCAAAGATGAGATACGTAGGCAGCCCTATTTGGGTTCGGTACCCTTTATTCAAAAATAAAAAAAAAAAATTAAGAATCATTGATGGACTTGGTTGATACCAACACAGTTAGGAGTGTGCATAGGAAAGAACAAGTGGAGAACACTGACTTCGTGGTAAACCATTGATTCTTCTGGTACTTCTCATTCACGCCTGTGTGGACACTTAACAATTATTTTGCATGCTTCCAAAATATGAACAAAGCCAACCTCATCGTTTCATGTGCATTGTGTAGTGAGTTTTTAGAATAAGTTCAATTGCATTGCATTGTGATCTAGAACTTGGCTCGAATGTTTGTTGAGGCGAAATCTTGAGTAACACTTGGTATAGGAAAGGATTGTAGGCTTTCTTTGATCCGTTTGAGCCTTTCCAGCTTACCAAATAACATTATCTATAGCACTTCCCCTTTGAATCTAAAGCCTATTCTTTTAACAACCACAACTTATGCCTATAATATTTTCTGAGTGCGTACACGCACTATCCCTCTATTGGCCCGACCTCCTTGAGCGCATCAGAAATGTGCAAATTGCTGAAAAAGATCCGAGCTAAAGTTGCAATGTTCCCAAAAGAGGAAATGAAAACAAAACAAAAGGACGACTTCACACAAAGAAGAAGTCAAAAAGCCCCGACAACAATAATAATAAAAAAAATAACTCTGAAAAAGGGGAAAAATCTCCCGACGAAATATTCAAAAGAAGTCAGTAAAAAACAATGGGGGCAAAAAGAAGCAAATCGGCATCAAGGCACACAAATACTAAGCACGGACATATTCCAACGCTCAAGGAAAGATTAGTCACTCCTTACCCAAATGATATTCTTTCCTTTCACCAAGCCTACACTACAAACCCATAACGAGCCCTACATGATCCTATACAGAGGGTTCACACATTAGTGGATACTCACATGACGACCAAGCCTATGGTATCAAAATTAAATGCATTGAACATCTTTCTGAGGGTGAGTGTACTTCTCTAGATGTCCCAAAGTTCAAAATACTGAAATACATGTGAGAAAGGGACTTTCTTTTAGTGAGGGCATTTGAAACATGAGGATGCATATATGTCAAACCTTGGCTTGAAGCAAGTGTCGATACTTAGGTATGTCTGAGGTAGCATCTGAAGCTATAGGAATTACCCTGGAGTCAGTCTCGGTTGGACAGAAAGCAAATAATTGAAGCCCTTAAGCACAATACTAATTGTTTGGTACCAACTAAAGTCAAGACATGATTCTGTCTTTTTCATATTTTTCAAAAAAAAAAATCAAAAACCTTGCAAAATATATTGCATCATTTTTTCAAACTCTAATCACTCTCTTTTACCAAAAAAATATTTTTTACAAACTCAAATTCCTAAATTTGATTTACAAATTCCTCTTGGCATGAACTACGTTATGACCTGATTCCCTCGGCGGGATACGTAGGCAGCCACATCAGCTTCGGTCTCATTTTTAGAAAACCCGTACAAAACCCTTTTTGCTTACATGAACTACGTTATGACCTGATTCCCTCAGCGGGATACGTAGGCAGCCACATCGGCTTCGGTCCCATTTTGGAAAACTTCACAATCGCCATTTTTCTTGCAACGAACTACGTTATGACATGATTTCCTTTGTCAGAATACATAGGCGGCTTATATCGGCTTCGGTCACACCATTGGAAATTTTCTTCCGTTATCTTGCACACAACGCAATAGGCTCGCATGATCGCCTTAATAAGACAAGCAAGTTGCCCGCACAAATTCGGTTTTGTCCAGTTGGAAGTTCAACATCTTCATATATACCAGAAACTGGGGCAAATTTTAAGGGTTCACTGTAAGAATACGCGAATTGACATAGAAAAACGCCAGACAACTAAGTCTTCAGTACAAACAAGTCTGAACTTGCGAGCGTCAAGAGCCAAAGCTACAAAGTCAACGCGAATCAACTCCCCCTCTCCAAACTCATAAATTTATTTGAGTACAAGTACTTCAGGTTGAAAGAAGCAGGGAAGCTTCAACATTTATGTGCAAATTCGCAAGGGACCTCCGCATCGCAGCTCACCACAAGGATCACTTTCCTGTTTGGAGAATGTACAAAGACGTCATGTTGACCTACAGGGTCACAACCGCGTTATGTCCATGCGAAGAACGGTATTTCGACTTACATGGTCACATTCTAATCTACTCTGGTATTTTAAATTTCAGTTAGGCGCCCACCTCCTAATGCAGGTATTTTATTTTCAGTCAGGCGCCCACCTTCTAATGCGGGTATTTTAATTTCTGTCAGGCGCCCACCTCATAATGCGGGTATTTTAAATTCAGTCATGGGCCCACCTCCTAATACGGGTATTTTAATTTCAGTCAGGCGCCCACCTTCTAATGCGGGTATTTTAATTTCAGTCAGGCGCCCACCTCCTAATGCGGGTATTTTAATTTCTGTCAGGCGCCCATCTTCCAATGCGGGTATTTTAATTTATGTCAGGCGCCCACCTCCTAATGCGGGTATTTTAATTTCTGTCAGGCGCCCACCTCCTAATGCGGGTATTTTAATTTCTGTCAGGCGTCCACCTCCTAATGCGGGTATTTTAATTTCAGTCAAGTGCCCACCTCCTAATGCGGATATTATAATTTCAGTCAGGCGCCCACCTCCTAATGCGGGTATTTTAATTTCAGTCAGGCGCCCACCTCCTAATGCGGGTATTTTAATTTCAGTCAGGCGTCCACCTCCTAATGCGAGTATTTAATTTCAGTCAGACGCTCACCTTCTAATGCAGGTATTTAATTTCAGTCAGGCGCCCACCTTCTAATGCGGGTATTTAATTTCAGTCAGGCGCCCACCTTCTAATGAGGGTATTTAATTTCAGTCAGGCGCCCACCTTCCAATGCGGGTATTTTAATTTCAGTCAGGCGCCCACCTTCCAATGCGGGTATTTTAATTTCTGTCAGGCGCCCACCTTCTAATGCGGGTATTTTAATTTCTGTCAGGCGCCCACCTTCTAATGCGGTTATTTTAATTTCTGTCAGGAGCCCACCTTCTAATGCGGGTATTTTAATTTCAATCTCCCCTATGCAACGGCGTCATCTCATCACGCCTATGCAACAACGTCATCTGCAACGGGAAAGTACTTCGAACGTTGTTCCGTCCTTCCCCAGTATCACGTCACATCCGCAACCAGTGTCATCATAACTCGACACTAGAGCAATGCTTCTTGAATCTGCACCATCTTTTGCAACTTCTCTCCCCCATCGGGATTCTATTTCTTCCCACGCATCCCTAACCTTCCCTCAATGATCAGGACAAAATTAGCTACTCAGTCAACTTCTTTGGCCGAAAACTCTTTCATCGTCTCCGACCAAAGAGGGGCATCTGTTGACACCCAATTTTGTCCCATCTTTTCTGATTTTATTTGCAATTTTAAATATTTTTGACACCTTAAAACAATTTTAAAATATAGGCATATATATATATATATATATATATATATATATTATTATTATTATTATTTGCATTTTTATTTGTCATTTGCATTTTTTTATATCATAATCATACTTTTCATCCTAATATTATATGTTATTTATTATTAAAAAAAATGGCATCGCATTTTATTTTATTTTTTATTTATGCATCAAACATTTCACAAATATTATATTTTTTTATCATATTGTCATCTTTACAATTTATAAATTTTGCAAAGCTTTCTTTTTATATAATAAAACCATTTTTATATTTTAAACCCATAACCCATTTATTTCCCAACCCAAAACAAATCACTCATTTTCGGACACCATCCAAGGCCCAACCGACCACCCCACTTATCCCCTACCCGCGGCCCAATTCGGTCGGCCCAACACCCAAACAACCGAGCCAGCCCATTTCCTCCCCTTTCTTTAGTCCCCAACACCCAACCCATTATCCCATTTACCTACCCCCTTAAACCTAAAACAACAAAAATGCCCCTTCACCTAAAACCCCAATTGGCCGCACACCCCATGCCACGACCCCACGTCACCGCACCCCTACCCCCGTCACCTCACTACTGCCACCACCTTACCCCGAGGTCGTCGAACCCGTCACCTCCCCTGACATCGCCGAACCTATCACCTCACCAACACATCCCCCAAAATCCGCAACACATACCCCAAGAAATCGCCCCAAAAATCCCCCTTTTGTTTGAAATCTGAATTCGATTTGTGCAAGGGGTATGGGGGGTACCATCTATAAACCCCCCCCCCCCCCATTTTTGTTCACTGATAGAGGTCGGATTTTGAGTCATTTTTTATTTATTTTTGGTCCAAAAATTTAGGTTTTAAGTTTTGAAAATCCGAAATCTTCTTAAGCGATGTATTGCTCTCTTGTTGTGTTGTTCTTCATGTTAAGAGTCCGAAAATACAAGTTGAAAATCTTGATATTTGGACGTTCCGAAATTCATATCTAGAACTCCAAATTTGTGTTCTAAATTTCGAAAAAAGGATACAAAGTGGGTGGTTCTGGGTGTTGAAGAACCTGAAATTTCTGCTATTTTCTTCCCTATTTTTTCGGATTTCGAATTCAAGTCGGGTCGGATCTACTCTCTGTTTTGGGTTGAAACCGGGGCCAAAATCCGAAAAATAAGGTTGGTTCTTATGTGATTTATTGTTAATGATTAGCCTTCTACCTTTGATTGGTTATCTGAAATTGCAATGAAAACATATGTGTTTCTCGGATTCGGTACATGTTTTTCGGTCGGGTCACTGTTCCGGTCACGGGCTCGGATCGACCCGGTTTAGGTAAATTTTTTGGATTTTGTATTTGGTAATTTGTTGTTGGTTATCTGAAAATTCAAAAAAAAATTGATTCATGGTCACCACTGTTCCGGGTTGCATTTCTCGGATCAGATTGACCCGAAATTAGGATCACCACTGTTCCCGGGTTGCATTTCCTGGGTCGGATCGATCCGAAATCTGGGTCATATATCCGGGTCTGTTTTCTCAGAACTGGACGATTACCTATATTTCTTTACCGTTTTGTCGTCTTTCCGGGTCGGGTCGACCCGAAATCTAGTCGTGTCACTGTTCAGTCTCAGGTCAAATTTTTCAGAAACATTACGAATCCTGCTTCGGTCCAAAAATTTCAGAATTCATGTCGGATGTTTAATTGCAAACTGTTGGTTTATTTTGGCATTTAAACATCCATACACGGATATCTTATTATTTTACTGATTTGAATAAATGCTGCATTTAGGCCAATGAAATTGAATTTGAGGTCGCGCCCCTTCGAAAGTTGCTTCTCCATTTTAGTTTGTTGTTTAGGTATTTTACTGATTTGAATAAATACTGCATTCAGGCCAATGAAATTGAATTCGAGGTCGCGTCCCTTTGAACATCATTTCTCGGTTTTTGGTTTTAATGCTTTACTGCTTTGAATAAATAATGCACTATTGCCAATGAAATTAAATTTGAGGCTATGTCCCTTCGAAAATTGTTTTCTCATTTTCTGTTTTCTATACTGTTTTACTGATTTGAATAAATATTGCACTCTTGGCCAATGAAAAAATATCTGTCTTTTTTAGGCCTCCACAGTTGTAAAGACGGAAAATAAAACTTCTGGGCAAGGATGAAACTTAAATATTTTTTCACCCGAGAGACCAACGTGTTAGGTAGGCAAGGCAATTAAAATGACCAACGAGTCATATGTTCGCAGCCACGGCGTGATTGGAATGCTCTTTTCAAAATTTAAGTCTGAGCCCTCCGTAATCAAAACATTTACTGTTTTGGATATGGATCTGAAGTTATTTATATTCAATTGTTTCTAACCGTTTGTTCTTGACAGCTTACACAAGGCATATTTATGAAAGTTAAAGAAGAGAAGATACATCTCGGAGATGATTTATTTTATTGTTGTTTTTACTTTCTTTAATTCAGCTATTTCATTATGTATTGTAATAGTATTGTACTCTGAAATTATTTAAATGTTTAGAATAGGTAGACTTAGAATTAATTAACAGGAAAACCCATTGCTAGTTTATTTATTTTTAGGCTCGGTTAGTTTTAAAATCGGAAATCGCTAGTTTATCTATTTTTAGGCCCGTTGCCCATAAAAAATCACCTTGCATATATTTTTATCAATTTTCATACAAATGCATATTTATTTATTTTTCTCTCAACTTTACATGTACAAAATGCATCATTTTATTATCTATTTGCAACATTACTTTTTTTACACGCATTTTTTTAGCATAATAATTAACCTGAGTTTGATCGGATAACCGCAAGTTAGCGGATCTTAAAGGATGCCTAACCCCTTCCCTTTAGAATAATAAAGAACTCTTACCTAGAATCTCATTAGTTTTGCGGACCACAAAATTGGAGTTATTTTATAACTTTAGTTAGCGTTTAGGTGCCCTAATTTACCTTAGAATAATTAGGTGACGACTCCTCAAAGCAAGCATTTTTATTCAATCCAGAGGGAATTGACCCATCATGTCGTGAAGCCCGCAGGTCAAAAACAGGTGCGACAGTCCAATCATAATGGACACCTCCTGGATCACCACAAATGAATGGCGTTGCTGAAAGGAGAAATTGAACCTTATTGGATATGGTCAGATCCATGATGAGTTTTTCAGCTCTTCCAACATACCTTTGAGGCTATGCTTTACAAAACTCAATCTATATTCTGAAAAGAGTTCCTTCAAAGTCAGTAAAGAAAATACCATATGAGATATGACATGGCAAGAAACCTGCTCTTACACATATGCGAGCCTGGGGATGCCATACATATGTAAAGAAGATGCTTACTGATAAGTTGGAATCTAAACGTGAGAAATGTTACTTTGTAGGATATCCTAAGGAAACGAGAGGATACTATTTCTAACTTCCTGGAGAACATAAGGTCATTGTTTCCAGAAATGCAACTTTTCTTCAGGAAGACTATGTCTACAAGGAACAGAGTTACAATAAGATAGAATTTGAAGAAATTCAAGAACTACAAAACAACATAGAGGTTGAATCCTTGTCGAATGACCTAGACAAGAATTCAGTGGGAGTATTTGGTGAAGGTGTATTACTTTGAGTACAACCTTCAGCTAGTGGGAGTGATGTGAGGATTGATGTAGAAATGCAAGATTCTCATACATAATCAATGGAAGATGATACAATGGTTGTACATCCTTCAATTCAGAAAACACATGTAGATGATATTTCTGAAAACTCTCATAGTGGTGGAAATACACAAGAACCTTCTCATGATCAGAATACAAGAACCACAGAAACGCAAAATAATCAACTTTGTAGGTCCACTAGAACTCATCATCAGCCTGAAAGACTTAATCTCCTTGTTAAAAGTCAAAATGAGATAGATATTTCTGATGATGATGAGCCTTCAACCTACAACGAGGCTATGTAAGACATTGACTCGTAGAGATGGCAAGAAGCCATGAAATCTGAAATGGACTCAATGTATGCCAATCAAGTTTGGAACTTGGTTGATTTGCCAATTGGGTTAGACCCATAGGATGCAAATGGGTCTTCAAGAAGAAGACTGATGCAGTTAGCAAGGTGTAAACCTACAAGGCTAGGTTGGTAGCAAAAGGTTACAATCAGAGGTCTAGATCGATTATGATGAAACCTTTTCGCCAGTTGCAAAGATTAAGTCCATTCAGATTTTGCTTGCGATAGCTGCATACTATGATTATGAGATTTGGCAGATGGATGTTAAGACCGCTTTCCTCAATGGAAATCTAATTGAGGAAGTGTATATGATACAACCTGAAGGGTTTACATCCAAGTCAAAACCCAAAGCAACATGCAAACAACAAAAGTCCATTTATGGACTTAAGCAAGCCTCAAGAAGTTGGAATATTTGATTTGACAAAGCTATCAAATCGTTTGACTTTGTCAGAAGCAAGGAGGATCCATGCGTTTATAGTAAACGCAAGGAAGAGAGTATTGTTTTCATTATCATATATGTAGATGACATATTAATAATGGAAAACGATAAGTCCCTTATGCAATTAGTGAATGAATGGTTGTCCAGCACCTTCATGATAAAGGACTTAGGTGAAGCCTGCTACATTCTTGGAATTAGGATCTACAGAGATAGACCTAATAGATTGTTAGGGCTATCACAATCTACATACATAGACAAAGTGCTAAGGCGTTTCTTAATGGAAAACTCCAAAAGATGAGGTTTTCCTATGGGTCAAGGCATCAAGTTATCTAAGAAGCATAGTCCTTCTACTGTTGCAGAACTTGAACGCATGAAGAGGATGCCGTATGCTTCAGTTATAGGATCAATCATGTATGTCATGACCTGCACTAGGTCAGATGTGGCCTTTGCGCTTAGCATGACTTGCAAATTCCAGCATAATCCTGGGGAAGAACACCGAAAATCAGTCAAGAATATTCTTAAGTATGTTAGACGAACTAAAGAATATTTCTTAGTCTATGGTGGGCAAGAGAAGCTAGTCGCTATTGGGTACACTGATGCTAGCTTCCAAACAGATCTTGATGACTTCAAGTCACAGTCTGTATATGCCTTCATTTTTAATGGTGGAGCATTAAGTTGGAAAAGTTCCAAGCAAGAAACCACTGCTGATTCGACGACTGAAGCCGAGTACATTGCTGGATCGAAAGCTAGTAAAGAAGTTGTCTCGATAACTAAGTTCTTAAAAGAACTAGGAGTTGTTCCAAGTGTCAGTCATCTAATAACGATATATTGTGGTAACACTGGTGCGATTGCGCAAGCTAATGAACCAAGATCAACAAACAGAAACAAGCATGTACAGAGGAAATACCACATACTCAGAGAGATGGTGGAATCTAAAGAAATAGATCTAGACTATATTCCCACAGATGATAATCTAGCTGACCCATTTACTAAACCATTAAGCTTAGCTAAGCATAATGGTCATTTCGAAAATATGAGTATTAGATACATTGGAGATTGACTCTAGGCCAAGTGGGAGATTGAAAGTATATATGTCCTAGAGACAATCTATATTAGGAACAAAATGTACTTGAACACATTCGTATTATTAATGAGATTAATATTTATGGCATTCGCAATTATTGTTTGATTGTTTGCAATTATTCATATATGTACATCCCTTGAGCTTACGTTGTCATTAATAGAGTGAGATATTAATGATAGAACGCAACTCTCAAAATAGCCTTGACTAATGATCATCGAAAATGGGATATCGATGATATGCTATATGTCGACATATGGTCTACATCACATTCTTGGAGAATGTAGTATGTCTCACAGCTACGAATAATGGTTACTCGTGTTGAACACATGGATACTTTGGAGAAGTATTAGTATACCCTGCCGATAAACTATTTGTTATACATGTCTATAGCGTTATTGGCGTGTGGAATATACAGGTCATTTGACTTGAGGTCAATATGCACCTTGTTTACAGAATGATGTACTTTGACCAAGTTCTAAGCTTAAACTCCTTATGGATAATATACGGCTTGTGTTGGGTGCATCAAGATGTAAATTAAGGTGGTAGTTGAGCCAAAAATATGATTCATTCCTCGATTGAAAATTCGAGAGAGGACTCAACATCTCAATGTTATTAGGTTGACTAAAGTCACTGGCCAATGCAATAGACATATTTAAAATATGGTCTAGTTGTCAACTGATAAATGTGAGATAAAGTAATTAAGTCATTTGGATAGACACTTGGCAAATCCTAAGCTTAATCGAGTGTGTCGCAAATGAAAGGAATTTATAGTTTCGCATAAAGGTTAAGTTTGCTGAATTCATGTAAACGTACTTCACATATTGAGTTCGTCATACGACGCAGTCTAGGAGTTTCGTATGGACCTTAATTAGATTAATGTCGATATGTGAAGGCCTATAGGGTCACACTATATGCGATTGTTTTTTCGATCTAAGAGTGTATTTAGAAAGTATTAAATATTCGATTGAGAATCGAGATATTTAATTTATGATAATTAGGGAATATTTCTATTTGATAGAAATTGTTTAATTAAGTCTAATTGGATTTTGAATTTAATTAAATGTGTTGGATATATTATATGGGTACTCGAACAGATACATGGAAGCAATTGGGCCAAAAATTACTAGCCCAAATAAGAGTCTGGCCATCCACCTTGGACGACTGAACATTAACATGGGCCCAATTTTCCTATTTTATATATGTTTAGGTTTTGTCCTGAACTCCTATATATACAACACATACCTCATAATTATAGGGTTACAGAAAATAACTTCTTAGTTCCTAAAGCAAGAATTCCTAGCTTTCTTGATTAGGAAATACACTGGAGTTGGATTTTGCAGTCGAGGATACTAATCGCGTGGATACCTTAGTAGTGAATCTCGCGCTTGAAAACCTGTAAGTTTCTTTTCTTATGTTTTGAACCTAAATATGATTATTGTATAAGTCATGCCAAAATTGTTGTTGGGTAAGAAAATTTTTAAACTTCCGTTGTGCTTACTTGTTTATGAACCCAACAAATTCCTACATATAGCACTCAAGGCAGATAACTTTTGCATTAATCTGAATCAATTCGCGATCATTGTTCTCTATATCATATGTTTTTCAATAACCCATAAATGGGTACTTTAGAGTTTCATTTTCTTTTTAACCTTTTAACAACGCAGTAAATTATTTTAGTGTAGTATTTATCAATCATGCCAATGTTACTATCTGCTGCACCCATTATCAGTTTCTAAATCCATTCATTTTCATTAGCGTTTCAATCACTGGTATTAAATGATGTAAATTAATAGTTATTTTGCAAACTATATAAGCAGCTGCGGAGGAAAAGAAACCACACTTGCAAGCAACAGTTCTCCAATATTATATGAAAGCTCATAAATATTCCCCACGCCTGAGAGTATTTTATTTAGCTTGAAGGGAGAATTTGGACATTGCTAAATTAATTAAGCCATAAGATCAGAGAGTTTTGGATGATTGTACAGCCACAAGCAAAAACATCTTTAAGCCCCTGCTTGGGACATTTGTTATCCTCCTGAATAAAAGCGTGGGCATGTCGTTCCTGAAGTCGAAGTTGTCGATCTCTGGTGTATTTCTTTTGTAGTTTTAAGGTTCTTATATTTTTCTTTGACTTCCGTGAGTCATATTTCACAATACAAATTATAATAATTTTCAACAAAGTCGCGATTGGACATGTATGGAGGGAGTCAAATAAGTGTGTGGATTTTATCGCAAATAAAGGACACCATAGGGACGAAGCCTCACATGGCCTACTAGAGACTATAGACACCAATAAAAAAATAATTTATTATTACTATATTAATAATTGTCAAAAAGCTCCTATTCATAAAAAATATTAGCCCCCAACCTTTTGCTACTTTTAAATTATCCAAGCCCAATAAATTTGCAAAATGAAATCCATAAGCCCAACAAAAAAAAAGTACTAGTCTATGAATACATAACAAAGTCAGCGTATGTGCTGATTAAACAATAGCGCTGCCTTTCTCTATTAAAATAAAAAAAGACTTCTTCTTCAGGGCTTCACGTTCGAGACCAACTTAGAAATTGGCGATTCTTCTTCAGTTGTTCCGATTCTTTTCTTGTAATCTTCTTCAAGACTTTGATTTTTGCGCTACTCATCTTTATTTAGTACATGTAAGATTTTTCCATCATCTATACAATTTCATTATAATAGGTATTTTTTTGTGAACCCTAATTAGTGCAAATTTATTATTATTTGAATTAATTAGTGTTTGATAAATGATCATATAGTTTTGGATTTTTGTAGAACATTATTGTTATGGATTTAAAGATTGTATTTATGGAGAAATTTCTTAAAAGAAAGTCTCCAATTGTTGATTCTTCTAAATCAAATGCTCAAAAGAGACCTTCAAATGTTGAAATTGACTTCGACAATCTCCTGGCAGACCCTGAAACTCTCATTATAATACTTTAGGTTGACTCATTGGCATGTTTTCTCTTTTATTGAAGTACTTGATCTTATAATGGATGATCCAAAGCAAAGAATTGATGCAAACATGTTTTTAAATGCATTACAATCATTTGAGTTTGCATTCGCTATGCATTTGATGAAAAATGTGTTGGCGATTACCAATGAGTTGTAATTAGCACTGCAAAAAAAAAGAGCAAGAGATAGACAATGTTATGAAATTAGTGGAGAGAGAGCCTTTTCTGCTATGTCATTAGCTTTGGTTTACACGCTTCTTACCCTAGCATTAACTTTGTCAGTTGTTACTGCAAGTGTAGAGAGAGTCTTTTCTGCTATGAGCATCATCAAAGATCGATTGCGAAATCGAATATCGGACGATTGCCTTAATGATTTATTAGTACCTTATATTAATAACGAAATTTTGTATGAGATCAATAGCGAAGCCGTTATGCAACGGTTTCAGACTATGAAATCTCGTCGAGAAAAATTGTGATTATATTTTCATTATTCTTGAATGGTTTGTATTTATGTTATTTAGAATTTAAATTATTACCTACTTTTTAAAATTTGTATACTATAGTACTAGCCCCCTCGAAAAAAATTGGCTGACTTCATCCCTGCTTTGGAGTCATGCTTTTAAGAATATTGAGTTTCTTCTTCTAGCGGACTTAAGCCGTATTGCTTATGACGATGGTAGAATCTTTATTTAGTTTGTTTTTGTTTTCCAATGTACCAAAAAGAAAGATGACTTACACATTTTTTAGGCCACAATTTAATTTTTCGTTTTTTCATTTTTTCGTTTTTTCGTTTTTGCGTTTTTGCGTTTTTGCTCTTGATTCCAAATGATGTTACTTAGAAGACTAAATATTTTGGTTCTCTTCCTCTTCCCTATAATTAATGCTTATTTAAATGTATTAATATTTTCAATTGAAATCATACTTATTGGTTTTATTGTGTGAACGGCATTACAAGAACTCTTTTCTTCTGTAATTATGGCACCCACTAAATAGTCTATTGTTATTAAAAGATCAAACCTTTTTGTTCTTCTGATGAAGCTTTCTCTGATACAATAAAATTTCTTAACCTCCTTAATCTCTTGTATTTTCAATTTCTCACTTCTTTTTTTTTGCCATGGCCAATTTGTTGGATACATTTATTTGGTGTTTTTTTTTACATTTCTTTTCTTTATCTATTTCATTCTTAAATTTGAATCTTACATTCGTCCTTTAAAATAAATAAATAAAATTGTGCCTCTTTTAACGACTTTTAAAATAAATTTTAACAAATAATTAGTTAAAAAATATACAGTTAATATATACTTATTTTAAGAAGTGAAAGGTATTTATCAATTAATTTAAATGTGGGCACAAGGTGTTGAGCAAGTAGTCATGCTACTTCTTTTTGTTTATTTTGTTTTCATTTTATAAAATCATTCTTTGTAAACGTTTATGTTTTTATCATAGTATGTTGATTATATTTACAAAAGATCGTTTTGTTGTTATGTTGATGTCTATTACCGCGCGGTCATGTTAACTAGTTTCATATAAAACTGTTATTGTCTTCATTACGTTTCGTCCTTATCAATTCGCTACAAGACTTATTTTGTGGAGAATTTTTCTTAATTTTGTGGCGGTTTCCAACCTCCGCAAATGAAATTGTGGATGTTTTAAGAACCACCAAGATTCTGTGCGCCACGACACATTTTGTGGCGATTTTAAAGAACCTCCACGACAACCTCCGCAAATTGTTAGTGGGGGTTTTAAAGTCAACTAAGGTGGTCTGTGAACTCCACAAAATGATTGTAATACAAAATATTTAATTTATGGGGGTTTTAAATTGTCGCAGTATGATTTGAATTTTTTTTAAATAATTAGTGACGGTGTACAACTGTCACAATATAAGCTTTCTATTTAAAAATGTTTTAGTATGTTGGGGTCTACAATCTCCACAATATAATTTCATTATTTTATAAAATTTAATTTGTGGGGGTCAATTACCGTCAAAAATTGATTATTGAAATGTGTTTTCTTCTCATTAAAAAAGTTCATTGCGTGATTAAATAAGACTATGCTTGTATAAATATATGCATATCAAATAAATAGTTTACTTAATAATATATAACACAAATTAAATTTCATAAAAATAATCCATAATAGCAAAAGTCACAAATTCAAATACTTTACTACCTAAGAAACTGAAGCAATATAAATTAATGTATGCTAAACATTACTACTATTTCATAGAAGCAAAAGTGATTCCATACTGAAATAAAAAAAATTCTAAGTATTTGCTTGATCATTTCCATTGATGTCACCCAATGATCCTCTTATATTCACTGGTGAAGTAGATTCACTCCCGACATCACCGCTAGGCTGAAATAATAAAAAAACATATTCGATGAGAAATTTAAAAGTTAACGTCTAGCTAATTAGAAATTAATATGCAATACATTAACTAAATCAGGTTAAATGGAGCATTATGGAAAGGAAAGCAATTCAGATTTCTGATAAATACAATAATTTTGAACAACTGTAAAGGATAACATAAAAAATAAACAGGTTAAAAAAAGTGAAAAGAATTACAATATTAGATAGATGAATATGCCTCTTCATTAGACCTTAGGTCATTGAATCTAAGATTTTTTTTCAATGCTCTATATAAGTGACTCATTCTTCTATTGTTCTTAATGAACTTGTAAGCTACAGACACAAAAAAACTCACTTTACTAAATAATTTGACATAGGTAGTTCAAGATGTTCGTTATGTTTCAATAATTTAACCAACACACATGAAAAGATAACAGAGAAAATATATAACACAAAATAGAAATTTCAACTCTTACTTGTGGTTGAGGAGCAAAGAGATTGGCAAATTCTTCAGGAACCCCTCCTTCCTTGGATCCTTCAGCGCAGTCAAAGTTCCTTCTAATTGGGGCTCCAAACGCGCAACCTTTTGATGTAAATAGATAGAAGTTGTGGATGACGCATCAAAGCTAGTTGAAGTGTTCAAATCATTAAGTCGTCGCTTGAAATTATTGAATGTATTTAAAGGAACTGCTCACATATCCATACATCGTACCTCCAGAGTGCTCTGCCCCTAACACCTTGCCGATAATATCATTTGCAGAAATTGTTGGATATTGTAAAGCAGTACGGGAAGTAAATACATATTACAAGTGTTCGAAAGGATAAACAAATAGGCCAATGTTCAGAACTGCCGCAAGCTTGTTGAGTCTTGAATCTTGATAACTTGAAATCAAGAAACACTAAATCTGGATGGTTACAAATGTGTGCTGAGTCGAGTGATGGCACTCTGTTCTTAAGACAAGATTGCCCCGTATATATGTTTTTACGTTAACGGGCAATAGTCTCCCAAGATAAAACAACACTTTAATCTCAACGCTACAAAACAAATAGGTTGAGTTTAACGAAGAAAACAAACACGAAACGCCTTGCTGGAGAAATGGAAAAGGAAGGACTCTGTTTTAGTCTAACGTTTTTGGACTGACTTTCTCTTCTGTTTTGTCTCTGTGTATATAGTGTGTCTCATTTTTATTCCGTGTATGTATTCTGTTTGTGTGTTTTTTCGTTTCGTGCAACACAATTGAGCAAAATAGCTCCAATATATAGCATAAGGAAGGCTGCTCAACTGCCCGAAAAAGGGAGTAAACTGCCTAATGGCTGTTTATGGTCATTGAAGGAGGGTTAATTCAGCCAAGTAATGGCTGTTAATGGAGGGAGTTAATCAATGCACATTAACGGCCCCAAAAATCAACTCCAACGGTAGGCAGAAACTTTCTGCCTTCCGTCGTTCCCAAATTCAACTTTCCAGAAACTCTAGGGACCAAACTGTAAATATTAAGCAATTTGGGGGTCCAAATAGATAATATCAAAAAGTCCCACGACCAGTGACCCGATCCCGGGCCCGGACGGGACAGGCGGCGGCGCGCGTGTGGCTTAGCCTTGAACCCAAGCACATCTAGGTCCTCCCTCCTTTAAACACATGGGTTACCCCTTGGGGTCCCAAACCCTTAACCAATTATGAGACTTATAAAGATTGCAATTCTTCCTTTTCCCACCGATATGGTAGATTTGTCCCACATCATATTTACATGCCTCAGATACCTTACTTCGTGGACCAATATCTCTTTTATTTCTCAACGAAATTTGACGATTCTTGGCCCTACGGTCATCTACTCACTTAGTAGATTATGCACGTGTGGAGAGACAAAACCTCCAACATGCGGAACACTAGTGTTTAATTCATTAAATATGGGTGGACGCACTTCCCCACCAAAGACAAATTTCCAACAGAAATTTCAGACTCACTGCCTTGACTCAGTTGAAGTTGTTCCTACAAGCGGACAAATTATCAATTAGTATTATCAAATCATTATATATACCTCTTCATTTTATTGATTAACCTACTAGTTGGCTAGTAATGAAATTTATTCTTGAAATTTACTTGACATAGATAATTGCAAATGAATTTAAATATGAACTCACCATTATAGTCCTTGCTCATCATTTACAAATGAACCATCCTCTCTCTTATGAGTTTCGATAAACATCTTACATCGACTAGGATTTTGTTCAGTTTCCAAGAACTAAGAAAGAGTTAAATTAGGTACATTGTAACAAAATATTCGAATGAGAGAAAAAGAAGAAACACTATTAAGTTAATATATTACCAGCTCATGTCGTTTTCTCGAGTTTGATTTTGAAGCACCAATGTGAGGAATTTTTTGCTTGCGTCGAATTTCTTTATTTCTTTTACAAAGCGTCTATTAACATAAATGAGTACAACTTAAAAGGTTAGTCTAATATCTGATCATAATTTCAATCAAACCTATTGAGGTAATCATAATCTTACAATTGTTTCTTTTTTTAGACGATAAGCAACAAAACCAGCCCACTGATCTATATATACCCACTGGCACATTTCTTAAAATTTCATTTCTGCACTTTGTTGGGTCATAAAATTCATCCCACAGCCTTTGTCTATGTGTAGCCCACTTTTTATTTAAACTACCATTGCAATATCTGTATAAAATGGCATCAGTAGTCCTAAAAATGAATCGATGCTTCAAATAAAAAAAATGCAAAGTTAGTGTTGTATACATGCATAAAAATCTACTAGCAGTAGATAATATATGTGTAACACCTTTAGCAGTGTTTCAAAGCAGTCTTCTTTATATTTTTTAGGAAGACCCGACGGCCCTGACCACCTGTCAAAATTAATTGGAAACAAATTGCCATCAATGGCTAATGATCCACAATATCCATCAAGCAACCCTTGCGCTTTGCCATATGGTGCACCGTAGTAATCAAAGTTCACAATGATGCGTTCACCTATAGGCAGGTTGTTGACCTCATTGACCTTGACATTAAATTGTTTGGTAGCGTTGTTGAGTCTTTAATAAGAAAACAAGTTACTCAACAAAAGGAAAAAAGTAAGATATTTATTAAGTGAAATAAACATATATACAAGGCATATGCCTATTGCCTCTACTCTCCAATATTGTGTAGATACCGGTCCAGCAGGGCGTGCAAATGTTGCACGTGGATTCGAAGGTTGAGTCGGAGCTTGTTCTTGTTGCGAGACTTCATCACTAAAATGCATTAGATAGCCGACAACAATTGAACTATTCATGCTAGTTGAATCCAAACATACTGTTGCTAGAACTATTAATGCTAGCTGATTCCAAACTCTATATCAGAAATGTAAGATAAGTAACTTTGGACCAAAAATATAAGAAATTAAGTATGTAAGACAAGCAATTCAGTTACTCCTATAGTTGCTTGGACAAAAAATATGAGAAATTAAGTATGAATAGCAAATCAAGATTAAATTAGTGAATAAAAAAATATGAGAAATTAAGTTTCAGCCACTAACAGCGAAGTACCTATGGGAAAAAGTGGAGCCGCAAGTGACAGTAATTTTGTTCCTATAGCGAAGCTCCTTCAAGACCGAATCAAAACAAAGTTAATTTTAGTAATGAAATATCCAAATCTGGAAAGATTATATTGTCAGTTAATACAACTTTCATAAGACATATCAGAAATAATGACTAAGTAATTTCTATTCCTTGAATATGTAATTAAGAATTACACCTTCAAGCTAAAAAAAAAAACACAGCAGCAACTAAAGATGAAATCTACATCCATTATCCTAATTTCACAAACGTAAGTGGAAAAAAATTAAATTGTCAGTTAATTTATCTAAAAGCAAAATTAAAGCAAATGGAGAATTACATCATTAAGCTCAACAAAATATTTTCAATTACATACAATTTTTCGAGTTGTAGAACTCTAGATCTCTTAATCTAATACATCAATGAGACAAACAAAATCAATTATCTATAGATCTCTTAATCGAATACATCAATAACACAAACAAAATCAACTATCTAAACCTCAATTAGAAATAGAATAACCAAAATAGGAACGATTAATACAACTTCAGTAGAATCAGTGAAGAAAAAACACAAATATACAGAGAAAATCCACATGCAAGTTACAAATTAAATTAAACTAAATTACAATTTCTAGAATAAAATCAAAGAATAAGAAGAATACCTTAGATAAGTAAAAACTGGAAGAACTCAGCGATTTTCTACATTGCATAAACTTACAATCCGATTTTTGTAGCTTTTTGTAACTTAAAATCTGAAAATATCAATGATTTGAGATGATTTTAGAGAGAGAGAGAGAGAGCGCGATTGGGGGAATTTTAGAGAGAGAGAGTGGAGAAAGTTCTAGTGTATGAAGTCTTGTATATTTGGGGCAAAAAATGAGGGAAATGATTGAAAAAAATGGGGGAAGCTCAATATTTGGGGTAAAAAATGAGAGAAATAAATGGAAAAAAATTAGGGAAGCTCAATATTTGGGGTGCCCCTTTTTTTGTAAGGTCTAGCGTAGGTTTTAATAACCCCGCAAATTCAATGAAAATTAGCGGGGCCTATATTAACCTCCACAATTAATAAAATTTTGCGGAAGTTATATTAACCCTACAATTAAAACCATCAAAATCGAATCATTTGTGCATACTATTTCTCCGAACCTCACGCATAGCGAGAGCTTAGTGTACCGGACTCCACTAAAGTTCGATCAGCGTTCCACACTCTGCATAAGGTCTTCATAGTGTCGACGATGAATTAGGCTCCACAACTCAACACTTATTACATGACTAAAGCAAGTCAACCAAGCCTGAGCGTAATCGAGTCGGGCATTGATCAAGCTTTAACGTGCTGAGATAAATTTTGACCGAAATCGAGCCGACTCGAGCTGAGCTAAATATGTGCGGGATGATGATCACTTGTGGCGACTTAAGCTCGTTACTCAAGCCTACGTATACAACAAATAGTAGTACTTATGATCAATCTAAAACATATTATTTCACAATAATCATAAATACTTGGCCTCGATCGAGCCTATAATTAGTTCTAAGACATGAGGTAAGCTGTTTCTTATTGTTTGTTGATAATGGAAACATATATAAACATTCATCAATAATTTTTAAGTGCTTCCAATTTATATTTTAGTCTAATTTTACTGTTCAATTACTAGTGCCCTATTATTCATAATTGTGAGTTTGTTCATTCACAGTCAAATCAATATATTTAACATTGAGATTTAAAAAAATAAAAAAAAGGCAGTCCGGTGCACTAAGCTCCCTCTATGCGCGGGGTCCGGGGAAGGGTCGAACCACAAGAGTCTGTTTTACACAGCCTTACTTTGCATTTCTGCTAGAGGTTGTTTCCACTTCTTGAACCTATGACCTCCAGGTCACATGGCAGCAACTTTACCAATTACTCCAAGGCTCCCCTTCTGATTTAACAAAATAAGAAAAGGAATATAAACTTTAGATTTTTAGTTTCATATGAAAATACGAACTAAATAGCGCATATATAATGGAAGAAAAATCAGCAAGTAAAACAAGAAGATGACAAAAGACCTATGTTTCTGGATCTTTTTTTTTGGATCAGAGGAATGCTAGTGCTGGGGAAAAGGACAGCTACAAGAAAATTGGTGTAACAGACATCAATTGGTAGAGATTTAACTCAAATGTGCAATTTGATTCAATTGCTAAAAAAAGTGGAGAATATGATTAAAAATTGCATGAGATGAACCGTTACAATTTATATTGAATTGCAACAATTTCACAAACAATCGAATTTGATGTATTTGTGGAGATTATCACAAACCTCCACGATAAAAGTGTCACAATAAAAATTATTTTGTGGAGGTCTAAATAAATGCCACAAATTCATGTAGTGGGGATCTTTACAATCTCTGCAGATAAACTGCCACAAAATAAATATGTAGTGGGGGTTTCTTATAACCCTCATAAAATAAACCGCCACAATATACAATTTTTTTTGTAGTAATTTTCTTTTGATATTACTACTGTGTGATAAAACTAGGGTGGCAGTGGTAGGAGACGGCCAAACCCATAAAAAAAAAATACAGGCGGGACTCGAACTCGGGGACGGGACGATGTCTCGTCCCATGAGACCGACCCGCCGAGCTCGCCAGGCCAGGCCCGACCCGACCTTTCCAAAAATGACCGTTGCACCAACGGCCATTTTAGATTATGGCCGTTGGCCAACGGCCATTTTAGTCCCCCCCCCTCCCCAACCCCCTACCCCTTAATATTTATTTTTAACCCATAAATTATTATATTTACACTTTAACCCAATTTTTCAACTATAAATAACTCATTTTCTCTTCATCTTTCTCACAAATCTTCCTACAATCTCTCTAATTTCTCAATATATCTCTCTACAATTCTACATTGTTTGCTAAATATTCAATTTTATTTATTCATTTAGGAATTGGTAGTGAAGTTGGCAACTAGCTTGAGGATCTTCCATCGAGCAAAGTTTCAATTTTCAACCTCTCGATTACACGTCGACGTTACGTCGGCGTTTGGTACATTCGTTCCTTCATTAAATTATTATTGTCTGTTTATTTAGTTTAGATCACTTAATTTTATTGTCTTTAATTATTTATTTATTTATTTATTATCATAATTAAAATGGAAGGATTAAAAGGTATGTTTAAGGGTAAGGGTAAGGGTGCTTCTTCTAGTAGGGGCAACCAGTGCAATGGTACTTCTTCTAGTCATCTTATTCCTACACAGGATGATTTTGTTGATACTCAACATTTTCCTACAATACCATTAGATTTAGACCAGGAGCTATTTTCTGGAACTCAAGAAGACTTTAATTTAGACGATGATCTAGATGATATACCCACTAATGTTGATGACAACACACCCACTAGTGCACCTTCAACTGAAATACCTCCTATTCCCCCTAGTATGAGACGAGGTCAACCGAAACGACCATTAAAATCAGATGCATGGACATTTTTTGATAGGGACGTAGAGAATCAAGTAGCCATATGTAAATTTTGTAAAAATGTTTTAAAATTTAAAACTGGAAAAGGTCACGGTGGGACGGGGGGTTTAATTAGACACGTAGTAAGTGCTCATCCAGCTAGGTATGCCCAATACCAGGCTTCAAAACCGGGTGCGCAAATGCCCGCTCCATCAGGACAAGGTTCACATACTAATATTGTCCCGGACCAAGTACAAGGTCAAATTAACCCTATGACGGGGGGAATTGTAGGCCCTAAATACAATAAACATAGAGATAGGGAAGCAATATCAAAATTAGTTCTTTGTGGAGGGTTTGCCTTTTTCATTTCCTTCATCTCAGGTTTTATTCATTACATTAGAGATATATATAATCCTCGCTTTTAACGGTTTTCCTAGATCAACTGTTAAGAGAGATGTATTTAAATTCGCATGAATATCAACAATATTTACGTTTTCATTATATCATTTTAATGGCAAAGTATCCATCACGTCTGATATAGGTCGTAGTACTAACGGCCATGATTATTTAACTGTAACTTGTCATTGGATAGATTATAAATGGTCTATGCAAAAACGTATTTTAGCGTATAGATATATAGATGATAGACACACTGGTACTTTTATTGCAGAAAATATTTATCAAGTGTGCGATTATTACGGAATTACCGATAAAATTATGACTATTACATTAGATAACGCTTCTAATAACAATTACGCAATTACAATTTTAAAAAATAGCTTAACTCCGTCTTTTCCAGACCATTTTCATATAAAATGTGCGTGCCATATATATAACTTAATTGTAAATGATGGTCTATCACTTTTTGAAGACATTCTTAGTAAAATACAATTTGCTATAAACTTTATTTTTAAAAGTAATAAAGTACAACGTAGAAAAGAATATAAAAAAATTTGTCATGATTGTGGACTACCTTTTAGAAAAATTCCACAAGAAGTATCCACTAGGTGAAATTCTTTATACGAGCAACTACTTGTTGCTTATGACTATAAATTACCTATAACTTTATTTTTAACTCTCATAATAAAAAGCCACTGATATGATTTTAGATAGTGATTGGGAAAAAATTTCGAACTTATTGTATTTTTAGAGAAATTTTTCAAGCAACAAAAGAATTTTCCGGTATATATTATCCTACTATTTCAACTATGTTATTTTATACAACTCTAATATTTTTATTACTTAGTGAATATATGGAAAAACCAAGTTATAAGGCAACTATTAAAAAAATCTTTCTCAAAATAAAAAAAAAATTTATTCCTATTCCCTCTATTTATATTATTGGTTCTGTATTAAATCCTACTATTAAAATAGACGGTACTAAATCACTAATTGAAACTATTTACGATTGTATAGAAGTACTACCACCTCCAAGTCCCAAAAATCTAAATCACCCACCACCTATTGAACAAACTAAAGAAGAAGTATTGTCTAGCGTAGAACACCAATGCAAAAATATATATAGATTTTATCAACAAGAAAATGCTAGTAACTTACCACCTTCCATACCATCTTCTTCATCTTCAATACAACCTCACAAAAGACATGCTGTTTCTGCGGCTAGTATTGAAAGCCTCAGAAATAGAATGTGCGGTCGTACCTCTACTACTAACCAAATTAGCGAGTTGGATATTTTTGTTTTGCAGGATTGCATCGTATCAAGAAGTTATCAATGAAGATGGACATGAAGACTTGCTTTGAAATCTTTGGAGGGGAATGAGAAGACCTTTCCGACACTTTCAATGATGGCTCGAGATGTTTTGAACATTCAAGCGTCGTCAACTGCATCTGAAAGCGCTTTTTCTGCGGGCAGATATCAAATAGGAGACCACAGACACTCATTAGCCGGAGGCGACTTGGAAATTGCGGTATTATTCAGAGATTGGATACGGCGGAGCGGAGAAGGTGCGGTCAACCGGAGATCAACGAAGAAGATGATGAAAACTACAACGAAATCTTAACAGAAGGTAGTGGAAGCGACGTGGATCAATTTGACCAACAAATACCAATTCCAACCGAAGAACCACATGAAATCATCAAGCAATTAGAACAGGTTTTTTGAGAATGTAATTTTTTTAATTGTAATTTTATTATGTAATTTGTAACTTTTGGACAACACCACAAAGTTGCAATTTAGATTTTAGACAATTGTATTTGTATTACAAAAAAATCATATGTCTATTAAATAATATAAGAGGCACAAAAACAGCATTGGGATGTTTTTATTATACTATCTTGTTTTGTTTATTGAGTTTTTTTTATACATATGTTATTATTTTTTTTTTTAAAAAAAAAAAAAACCAGTATCAGGCAGGCGAGCAGGCAGGAGCCCGACCCGAGGCAAGCGGGATCGGGATCGAGACAGGACTTGCTCGATCCTTGCCAGACCCACTTGAGCGCGGACCCAGGCCAGCCCGCTTCTCCGTCCCCGAGCCATGGACCGCGGCACCGCGCGGACAGAGCCCGGCCCACTGGCCACTCTTAGATAAAACTACATACTAAGTCACTAGTTTATATAAGAAAGAACTGACAACCAAGTCAAATTGACAAACTTCATGCTGAAACATTATACTAGCAAAAGCTTTAAGAGCAAGAAATTCCACTTTCATTATGAAAGAAATAATCCCATTGCATTACTTGTATAGATATATATACAAGTTACAAAATAAGAGAATCATATTCCTATTCTATTCCTAAAATCTTATTGTACCATAATTATAACTCTACAATTATGGTAGTGTATAATCCTACTTTAGGTAACAAATACATTACAATATACTATACATATATTTTCCAAATATACAATATTCTTATGTCCAATTTCAGTGCCTTTGACTAGGCTAACCCAGAAGGCAGCTAAATTTCAGTGGACGGATGCTTGTGAGCACAGTTTCCAGTTATTGAAGGATAAGTTGACTACGGCTCCAGTTTTGACTCTTCCCGAGGGACCGGATGGTTATGTCATCTATTGTGATGCTTCAGGTATTGGGCTAGGTTGTGTGCTGATGCAGCATAGCAAAGTTATAGCTTATGCCTCCTAACAACTCAGAAAGCATGAAAAGAATTATCCCACTTTTGATTTGGAGCTAGCAGCGGTGATTCATGCCCTGAAGATTTGGAGACATTATTTGTATGGGATTCATGTTGATATTTATACGGATCACAAGAGTCTCCAATATATCTTTAAGCAGAAGGAGTTGAACCTACGGCAGAGGCGGTGGTTAGAGTTGCTAAAGGACTATGATGTTGATATCTTGTACCACCCGGGGAAAGCCAATGTTGTGGCAGATGCTCTTAGCCGTAGATCCATGGGCAGCTTTACGGATTTGCAGTCAGACAGAAGGGAGATGGTTCGTGAGATACACAAGCTAGCTAGTCTTGGAGTCCGGTTGGCGAATTCGGGAGATAGAGAGGCTCTTATTCGGGATGTTACTGAGTCCTCTATCGTGGAAGAGGTAAAGAAACGTCAGTATGAGGATCCTGTTCTGGCCCGATATAGAGATGCAGCTCTCCGAAAGGGAAAGACTTTATTTGAGGTTACACCTAATGATGTGCTGAGGTATGAGGGCAGGTTATGTGTACCTGATGTTGCAGGGCTACGACAACAGGTTATGGGAGAGGCACACAATGCCCGTTATTCCATTCATCCAGGGTCGACGAAGATGTACCATGACCTTAGATGCTTGTATTGGTGGGATGGCATGAAAAGAGACATCGCAGAATTTGTTGCCCAGTGCCCGAATTGTCAGCAGGTTAAGGTTGAGCATCAGAAGCCTGGTGGATTATTACAGGAGATTGAGATCCCGACTTGGAAGTGGGAAGTGATCAATATGGAATTCATTACAGGCTTACCTCGCACTCAGCGGAAGTGTGATTCCATATGAGTTATAGTGGATAGGCTGACGAAATCAGCCCATTTTCTTCCAGTTAGGACTACTTACTCAGCTGAAGACTATGCTAAGCTGTACATCATGGAGATAATGAGATTGAACGGGGTTCCCACATCTATTATATCAGACCGAGGAGCTCAGTTTACAGCGAACTTCTAGAGATCATTCCAGAGGGGATTGGGGACACATGTGAGTCTCAGCACAATATTTCATCCTCAGACGGATGGGCAGGCAAAGCGTACTATCCAGCCATTAGAGGATATGCTGAGAGCCTGTATTATTGACTTCAGAGGTAGTTTGGATGATCATTTACCACTCATTGAGTTTGCCTATAACAACATCTACCATTCTAGCATCCAGATGGCACCGTACGAGGCCTATACGGGAGGAAGTGCAGGTCACCTATTGGTTGGTTTGATGTAGGTGAGACTAAGTTGATCGGCCCAGACATGGTTCAGCAAGCTGTTCATAAGGTGAAGCTCATTCAGGAGAGATTATTAGCAACACAGAGTCGACAGAAGTCATATGCTGATAATCGACGTCGACACATAGAGTTTCAGATTGATGATTGGGTGTTCCTAAAGGTGTCACTCATGAAGGGTGTGATGAGGTTTGACAAGAAAGTGAAGTTTATCCCAAGGTACATCGGGCCTTACCAGGTCATTCATAGGATAGGCAAGGTTGCCTATGAGTTGGATCTACCATCTGATTTGGAAGCAGTACATCCAGTCTTCCATGTATATATGCTGCGTAAGTGTATTGGTAATCCTTCCAGAGTCTTCCCAGTAGATGATGTCCAGGTGACAGAAGAGCTGTCTTATGAGGAAAGTCTCATAGCCATACTTGATCGCCACGTCAGGAGGTTACGGACGAAGGATGTGGCTTCCGTCAAGGTATTGTGGCGAAACAACAATAGGGAGGAAATGACTTAGGAGGCAGAAGATGAAATGAAGAAGAAATATCCTTACTTGTTCCCTATGACTCCAGGTAATGTAATTTAACTCCTTATTTGATTCTGGTAATTAGGAATTGTATATGAGTGATATATTGTGGCCCTGTGTGGCACATGTTGGTTTGCTGAATATTGGTGGATAGACATAATTATATAAGAGACTCTGCCAAAATTTTTCTAGCATAAGACTTATTATGAACATTTGAGGACGAATGTTTCTGAGGGGGGAAGAATGTTACACCTCGTAAGATTAAGACGATAATTAAGAACATCATTAAGGAAGTAAGATTCAGATATTGAATATAAGGAACACTTACATATGTTAATACGGGAAATTAGTGTATAAACGGATGTTATCCCGGAATAAATTTTCTTTAGTGCTATACATGTGATGACGGGAATTAATCCTAGTAGTTGAATGTATTCCAATGGAGTTATGGAATAGTATTGTATTATAAATTATGACATTGAGGATACGAGGCTTTATGAAATTCTCGGGAATCAAAAGAGGTGGGTTTAAGATTTATTAATTGAAGAACTTGGGGGCCAAAGTGTAAAAAGGAAAAATCAATTTTTTTTTATATACCTACACTCACCTCTTCATCTTCTTTCTAAACTTAACCAAAAAAAACTCTCATTCTCTCCTCCAAAGCTCAGCCGAAAAATACCCAACCCCACACCCAATTTAAGATTTTTATCTCCTCTTCTTAGACTACATTTTCACCAAAAATTGGAAGCCAAAACAACACCAAAAAGAGTGGCAAAACAACCACTATTGGGCCGAGATTATGCCCAAAAATTTTGAATTTTTGGGATGAAATTTTGGAAGAAAAACGTGTAGGGGTGATGGCTTAACATTGTAGAACACTTGTATGTCAATTGGAGTTGAAGAAGTGAACAAAAAAAGGGAAAAAATTAAAAAACAGTGGGTGATTTTTGGACAAGTTGTGGGCAGAAAATTGTGGACTGTTTTGGATGAAATTTGAGGTATAAAATTCTTCTTTCTATGATATAATTGGAATACATGTTGTTAGAATTAAGGTGATGAATTTGTGTTAAGGAAAAATTGGAATTTAAGCAATGCATGTGACAATTTTGGGCTAGTTGCCAATTTGGGACAGATTTTGGTGTTGTTGGATTCATTGGTTATTGTTGTTATTATTATCACTAATTGCATGATGAAATTGAAAGGAAACATTGAGATTTAGTTGGAATTATTTATATGGAAGTATTGAAATACGAAATTGGATTTTAGGAATTAAGATAAGAGTTATGGAATTATGACATGTTGTGGCCAAGAACTTGCATGAAATTGTTGGACATGTTGTGGCCAAGAACTTGCATGAAATTGTTGGACATGTTGTGATGTATATGGACTGTTTTAGGGACTGTTTTGTGGTGTTATAATGCTGAAAATTTAGTCACCATTATGCATGTTTAAGTGTGGTAATTGCTAATTTAAGTTCTAAAGGAATAAGGGTGTAGAAAGGCTTCACATTCTACCCTCGTTGTTGTTGGACATGAATTATTTTGTGGGCTGTTTTTAATGTGGATTAAGAGGCTAAATTTACATGAGAAGTGGGTGTGTGAATCCCCTTTGTTGATGTTTTGGTTGTGCCCTTAATTGGTGCTTGGTTATTGATGTTATTAGCCTCGTTTGGAAGTTATGGAAACATGTATAAATGGGGGAAGTGCTGCCCGAATTTTTATAGAATAAGAAGTCGTTATTCGATATAAAGTATGCTAGTGATAATAGAATTGACGAACGTATTACCATTATTATAGGTTGAAGTTCTAAATCGAGGCGTACTATAATATTGAGTTGATTAATTCGTCTAAGAGGTATGTGAACTATTCCTTCTTTCTTTGGCATGATTTTTATTTAATGAAGGTACGGCGGACGTACTTGATTCTTATACAGTTTAATTCCTAAAGAGGATTGTTATGAAAAGTGCCTATGATTTTTCAGCAAAGAGTTTACTATGACATTATTATAATGATTTTATTGAGAGTCAAATGATAATTTTTACTTGCATATGGTTACTCATGATATCTACTCGTGCTAAGTGTTACTACTTCACCTCACCGAGTTCCGGACCGGGTTATGTTCGTGCACAGCCTTGCATTTTTCACCAACACCCTCACTAGAGGGTCGGGTTATGTAGGATGGATCCATAGATGGGATATGATTTTACCGAGTCCCAGCATGGGTCGGGTTATGATATGACTTTACCGAGTCCCAGTATGGGTCGGGTTACGATATGACTTCACCGAGTCCTAATATGGGCCGGGTTATGATATGATTCCACCGGGTCTCGCATTAGTGGGTTGGGTTACGTTACAGGTATGTATATGTATATGGACATGAATTCATGTTTTCTTGACTTGACTCTCATTTTTATAAGGCAACTGACTTTTATTGTTTATGACACAGTTGGATTTGAATCCTGATTTTTATACTGATCTTTTGTTTTCCATTAGCTACTTATTATCTCATTTGCAGTATTTCATGTTTACATACTCATTACATTATTTCGTACTGACCCCCTTTCCTCTGGGGGGCTGCGTTCATGCCCGCAGGTACAAGTGCTCAGTTTGGTGATCCTCCGGTTTAGGTTCCTGCGAAGCTGTTTGGAAAGCTCCTTTGATCCAGAGCTTTACCATTTTGGTATAGAACTCTATCATTTTGAGTTATGTATATTTAGGGGCACGACGGGGCCCTGTCCCGTCATATGTCGTTGTCCTTCTTATAGAGGCCTGTAGACAGTTGTGGGTTGTACTTATGTAAGGGTTATAACTCTGTTTTGGTCAGTCATGCTATTGTACTCCGTGTTGGGATATCCCCGTGTATATATGATAGTATCTAGTGGTAGCCTTGTCGGCTTGCCTGTTGTATTGTGTTGGCTAGTTGTGACTCCTCAAGAGGCAGGTGCATTCGGGGGTAAAGGCAGCCTTGTCGGCTTGCCTACCCTGGCATATGTTGTTATTGCAGCGTTATGCTGCCGGATTTCAGACTCATTAAGTGTTAGTGGGATTATGTGTGACAGGTCAGGATAATGACATCATTAGGGGTTAGTCACGGCCCGTCGGGTCGGATCGTGACAAATATGTCAGACCTTTAAAACGAATTATGTTAAGAAGATATGTGGCCATTTGTAGAGCATGATGGCAAAAATATGGAGGTATGGAGGCATGAATTAAGAGAGTTCGGACAATGTTATTTATGGAACGAATTTTGTGTTCGGCCTTCCCATTTTGTGAAGATGTATGAGGACACAAAAACTGAAAATTGATCCCATTATTAGCACAGAATTCCCGAAACTCCCTATTGTCATACTCTTTCCCATTATCACATTGAATATTTTTTATTTCTCTTTCGAATTGAGTACGAATGAACGCTCTAAATTTGATGAAGACGGAAAACACTTGTGATTTATTCGCAATTGGAAACGTCCACAAAAATTTAGAATAATCATTTAAAAAGAGAACATAATATCGATGACCCAATGAACTAAGAACAGGAGACGTCCATAGGTCGCTATGAATAATATCAAATGGCATAGAAGTATGAGAAATGGAGTCTACAAATGGTAACTTAACAGTTTTTCCTAAAGAACAAGACTGACAAAGTGGGGTACGACTCGTACCCTTACAAGAAATAAAGCTATTTTTATCTAAAACTGATAAAATAGAAGATCTCGGATGACCCATGCCACACAGAAGGAGAGATGGCTGCAAAAACTGACGGCAAGACTTGACTCGATAGACTGAAACCGGGCATGATAGGATATAGATCCCCCCTACTATCACACCTCATGAGATGACTCCCCATCTTGAAATCCTTCACAGAAAAACCAAATTGATCAAATTCAACGGAAACGGAATTGTCAGTTGTGAACTTTCGGACAGACACTAAATTTTTAATCAATTTGGGGGCATGTAAAGTATTTTTCAAGATAAGGGGTGAATTGGGGGGAGACAACGTTTTCTGACCATAACCCTGAATTGGAATAGAGTTGTCATTACCAACAATTATACCCCGAGGGGTGCTCAAATTGGAATAAGATGAGAGAGTACATGATTCGGAAATCATGTGAGTAGTGACCCCGGTGTTCATGTACCAATTTGGGTCCGGTTGAGTCAACCCCAACATGTGCATCACGACCTCGATATCGATCTGAGTGGGGCCTGCTGCATGATGGGCTTGCGGAGGTCGGGGCCCAAGAATTCCAGATCGTGACGGAGCTGGGCCGTAGCCGCTGAACTGCCATCGGGCTGGCTATCGCCGGGCCGCAAGATCGCCGATTGTTGGGCCTGAATTGTTGGCCAGCCCACTGGCCGCTGGAATGAAATACTGGAGTATAAGGGTTGCTGGCCCATGGCCCACTACCCCAGCCCCACTATTGGGACCAGGGGGTGGTGGGCTACTATTCCCTGGATGGGGCCCACCGCCTGCTTGCTGTCCACCGGAACCGCCACCCGAACCGCCGCGTTTGCCCCCGCGGTTTTTGTTATTATTCTTGCGATTATTCTTGTCACCACCATGATTATGGTTTTGGCCCGAATTATTAACAAAACCCGAAGAACTTGGGGAGGACTCCACCATGACGACGGGGCTTGCTCCGGTAGCCGCCTTTTTAGCCAAACCGGCTTCTTTCAAAGTAAGCATGGAGCGTGCTTGATAAGAGGCGGGAAGAGGGTTGCTTTGACGTAGGAGAGTTCCAACGCCATTATTTGCCTCCGAAAGGCTGGCAACCAATTGTAGAACCAGACGATTATTGGTGACAAGTGTGCCCACATTACGGAGTTGATCTGCCAACTCCTTAAATTTCTTGCAATAGGCAGATACGTTAGGAAATTCTTCCATGCGAACGAGGGAGAATTCCTACTCAGGTGTGATGGCACGTGAATGTTGGTTATCTTGGAATATGTCACGCAATCTATTCCAAGTAGCCATAGCCGTGGTATCCGGCTCAATAATCGTTTGGAGAATTTCTTCTGCTATAAGATAGAACCACATCTTCAGTCTTCTCCTCTTGTCCCAGTTGACATCCTCAGCCTCTCGTGAGCGCTTGTTCCCACCACTCTCAGGAGCGGTGACACCATGAACACGTTGACCTTCAACAACATAATCATCACTATCTTCTACCAGAAAACCACAACCATATCCAGATTTTGTCCCACAACTTTTGACCGACATCTTTCGAACACTAATACAATCTTGTCTTAAACTTATTGGATATTGTAAAGTAGTACGAAAAGTAAATAAATATTACAAGTGTTCAAAAGGATAAACAAATAGGTCAATGTTCAGAACTGCCACAAGCTTGTTAAGTCTTGAATCTTGGTAACCTGAAATCAAGAAACTAAATCTGGATTGTTACAATTGTGTGTTGAGTCGAGTGATTGCACTCTTCAGCCTTCTCCTCTTGTCTCAGTTGACATCCTCAGCCTCTTGTGAGCGCTTGTTCCCACCACTCTCAGGAGCGGTGACACAATGAACACGTTGACCTTCAACAACATAATCATCACTATCTTCTACCAGAAAACCACAGCCATATCTAGATTTGGTCCCACAACTTTTGACCGACATCTTTCGAACACTAATAAAATCTCATCTTAAGCTTGTTGGATATTGTAAAGCAGTTCTGGAAGTAAATAAATATTACAAGTGTTCAAAAGGATAAACAAATAGGCCAATGTTCAGAACTGCCACAAATTTGTTAAGTCTTGAATCTTGATAACCTGAAATCAAGAAACACTAAATCTGGATTGTTACAATTGTGTGCTGAGTCGAGTGATTGCACTCTGTCCTTAATACAAGATTTCCCCGTATATATGCTTTTACGTTAACGGGCAATAGTCTTCCAAGATAAAACAACACTTTAATCTCAACACTACAAAGAAAATAGGTTGAGTCTGACAAAGAAAACAAATACGAAATGCCTTGCTGAAGAAATGGAAAAGGAAGGAAGAGTTTCTGTTTTCGTCCAACGTTTTTTGACTGACTTTCTCTTCTGTTTTGTCTCTGTGTATATAGTGTGTCTCATTTTTATCTGTGTATGTATTCTGTTTGTGTGTTTTTCGTGTCTGCACAATTGAGCCAAAATGCATCAATATATAGCATGGTGGAGGGACTCCTCAACTGCCAAAACAAGGTTGTTAATAGCCATTAGTGAGGGTTGTTAATAGCCATTAGGGAGGGTTCTTAATGGCCATTAGAGAGGTTGTTTATGGCCATTGAAGGAGGGCTGATTATGGAGGAGTTAATCAGCCAAGTTATGGCTGGTTAATGCACACTAACGCCCCAAAAATCAACTCCAATGGTAGGCAGAAACTTTCTGCCTTCTGTCGTTCCCAATTTCAACTTTCCAAGCACATCTAGGTCCTCCCTCCTTTAAACACATGGGTTACCCCTTGGAGTCCCAAACCCTTAATCAATTTAGAGACTTATAAAGAGAGCAATTCTTCTTTTTCTCACCGATGTGGTAGATTTGTCCCACACCATATTTCCATGCCTCAAGCACCTTACTTCGTGGACCAATATCTCTTTCATTTCTCAACGAAATTTGACGATACTTGGCCCTACGGTCATCTACTCACTTAGTAGATTATGCACGTGTGCAGAGACAAAGCCTCCAACATGCAGAACTCTAGTGTTTAATTCATTAAATATGGGTGGACGCACCTCCCCACCAAAGATAAATTTCCAACAGTAACTTCTCTGTGTTCTATAAAAGTCACACAATGTCCAATCTTCATCATTTTTGTTTCTCTTGTGTACATATTGTTCGAACATATTATCCGAAAACACAAAACATATGAAGAGGAATACAAAGATGAAGGTTTGATAATATGAACAACGAACACAAAATTGAAGGCTTGAAACACGTGCGAAACACTTTCAATTATGTGTTCATTGTTCATATTATCAAACCTTCGTCTTTGTGTTCTTCTTCATATATTTTGTGTTCTTGGATAATATTTTCCAACAATCTAAAAACTGTTTTGCTCTCTCTCCACTGTGCCAACTGCGATATTGCTATGTGATTGTACGCAAATAGTTTTAATGGAAATGACAACCCTTTAAATTTCTGCACTAAGAAGATAGTGAATAAATTCATCTAGGAAAACAAAAATTCTCACCTTGGTCTTTTTGGAATTGAATAAGAAATAGTATTTTGCAGAAAAGAATGCTACTTTATAAAAGTTAGTTAGAAATCAAAAGAAGTTGTACTTAAATAGAACTCACGGTAGCCAAGGAATAAAATGACACACCCTTTCATTTAAAAGACACCTTTTCTTTTAAAAATATTTAATTTAACTTAAACAATTTCTAACACATATCAGCTTTGGTAATAAAGTTTGTTAAATGCCAAAAAAAAAATTATTGTCCCACACTAACATAAGCGGACGGAGCATGAGTTCAATAGGTTCAATTGAACTTATCATTTTTTTTGTGTGCATAGTGTATATATTTAAAATCACTTAGAGCTTCCAATCCGAAATTCATATATTTAATATAAGTTGAAAGGGATTTACAAAATGATCCAGAAAGGTACACATAAAAATCGAAAAAACAAAACAAAAACTCTGTTAGCTCTCAGGACGCTGTTTCGACCTTCCAGTATCTTTTTGTGGTACTCCGATCCGAATTGGCATTCACATAATGGAACAACCTTGTTGATCATATGAATCTGTAACTTGGTAAACAGGGTATTGAGGCGGATAGGACATATAATGGTATAAAGGGGCTTGCTGCAGTGTCACCAGCTTTGTATCTGAACCATCTTTTTCGTCTTTCTTTTCGTCACCACCAGCAGGCCCAACGCTCACCAGATCCGCATGACCGAATTTTTTCCTCAGCAAGCTCGTCAAACACGCAGCGTCTATTTCTCCCACAACTTCTAATTGGTTCTTGTCGTCCCCTTTTATAGCTGCTGATTCCACACCTAAGAAACACAACACCAATATATTTTAATCCTAATGAATTTGACGAGATCGAAAACAAATGAAAAATCATGGGGGTTCAATGAAATTAGTGGTCTAAAGCTAAATTATACTAAGAAACCCTAAATATGACAAAACAAAGTTGCTTTATGATTTATGGACCAATTAGCTTCACCCTTAAGCCGATGTTGCAAAAGATACTTATGTTAAGTTGTGATATTGTTCGATTTGAGCTAAGTCTGCATGATTTTCTTTAAAAGATCGCACACCATTAAGAGAATCGTTGCACTTTATATATAACTTCTTCTTTTTAGCTATTAATGTGAGACTTTATTTTCATATCCAACAATTTTGATTGACATAAATAAAATGAAGAACTGAAAGGAGAGAATTAAGTACCTGGCTGAGAAACAGCAACCTTGAAGGCCTTGGTTCGACATTTCGAATCATTTCCACACAAATATAATCTGATAACCACCTTTTGCTGTCCAAATTAAAAAACATACGTTAATAAAAGAGTTGAATCATATACTAAACAAAATAAAATTACACAAATTGATTTGCGTACCTTCATTTTGTTTGTTTGATGGAAATTGAATTTGCTTAGCAATAAAATTCAGTAGGCGGAGAGAGTGAGAGAGGAGGAGGAGTTTGTAATGTTTGAAATGCTGGGAAATTGCAATGAGGAAAGACTTCTATATTCTTGGGTATTTATAGGCATCTACTCAAGTTACTAAAGTAGTTGGATAAATGGTACAAACAGTTAAATTAATTCGAAATAACACGTATTCAAGAAGAACGATTCAGTCATCCGTCAACTCTGAATAATAAATTTAAAGAACGATTCAGTTACAAAGAACGATTCAAAATCTATATATAGATATAAAAATTAAATAATTACCTTATATATATAGTGTAATTTTTTGCCGAGGGGTTCGAGTGAACAACCTCACCCTCTCCTAGATCCGCCCTTGCTTCCGAATAGAAGTTGTTCCAGAATTTGAACTTTATGATTTTTTATAGTGATTTCATGTTAATAGTGTCACATTATACACTACGAGGAAATGCGATTTCTTACCCTCTTACAATTTGAATAGAAGAAATTGTTGGAAATTAGCCTTTGACGGGAGTTGCGACCGACCAACTTTAACGGCTTAAACACTAGTGTTACGTATGTTGGAGAATCCGGTTCTTCACACATGCATGATGTACTAAGTACGTAGATAACCGTAGGGCCAAGAATCGTCAAATTTCATTGAGAAATGAAAGAGATATTGGTTCACGAAGTGAGGTGTTTGAAGCATGAAAAGTGTGGTGTTGTGTTCAATTCTCCCTCATCGGTAGAGGAAGAAAGAATTGTTGTGTATATAAGACTCGAAATTGGTTTGGGGTTTGGGACCCCAAGGGGTATCCCATGTGTTTAAAGGAGGGAGGACCTAGATGTGCTTGGTTCGAGGAAAGACCACACGCTTGGCCGCCGCCGCCGTCCGGTCGATTAGGGTTCTCGGTTTTTGGGCCAGAGAACTTTTCCGTATACTGATTTGATCCCGAAGCTTGGATGTACTGATTTGGACGAGAATTCTTTCGGATGTACGATTCGGTCCTTGAAGTTTCGAAATTGAATTTCGTGTCAAACGATCCTTCATCACCTATATAAACACCCTTACACCATTGTTGAGGCACACTTGATATACACGAAAATATACAACCAGAAAATCATTTCTTCCTATAACTTCCAAGCATCATTTCTTATTCAATATTCTTCACGGTAGCTCTTGAGTTTCCTTTGCTCAATTGTTCCATTGCTGTTTTATCTTGGGAGACGAATTGTCCGGGACGTATAAAGGATACATACGGGGCAATATTGTCTTAAGGACAGAGTGTCACACTCGACTCAGCAAAAATCAAAGCAGTTTCCGGTCTTCTTGTTCAACAAATATTGTAATTTCAGTTTTATTGTTATATTATAATTTTCAGTTTCTAGTTGAATTGTAATTTCAATTCTTACTTTAGCAGTTACTTGTAATTTCCGTTTCTTGCAATCCTTGTAACCCAACAGAAATGACATTTTCAGATCTCTCATTTATTTTTTCAAGATCTCTTACGTATAAAAAATAAAGATTTCTTCTAAAAATGTCATAAAATTAAATAAAGTTTGTAAAGGGCTAAAAAGTCATTTCCTCCTAATACTACTATAATAACCAGGTTTTTCGTCAAATATTATAAATATTTAATGAATTTATTAAATCATGAATAAAATTTGAGTAACAATTATTAAATTTATGTTAACTCGCAAATTATCCTCTAAATTTGCCCTAATGAGTGGGGTAACGAAAAGTCAATAGTTCAACCTGGCATTTTCGTTTGGGACATAGAAATTTAACAAGTCATCTTCGACGCAATCCTCACGCAATCTTCGACGTGGAAACCAGAACAAACGTCTTTTAGGTGTCCAAAATGATGTAATTCGTTAATATATATATATATATATATATATATATATATATATATATATATATATATATATATATATATATATATAATTATAATGGTAGTTTTTGGATTAATTTATATACACATATACTATTTTATTGAGCACATGTTATCTTTTACTGCAATTAATCTCTCCTATGAGTAACGAATTATGACTAACTCGTGATAAGAAATGGACCTGATACTTATCTCAGTCAAAAAATTAGTAACTCTGATAAAAAATAATATTGACTCTATCTAAATCTCACAAGAGATAAGCATTGTCAACATCATATGAAAAGACCAATTGTCACATCCACCAGCGAAGTTCTATCGAAAAGGATGATACAAATGTTCATTTTCTTCTCCATATTCCCTACTAACATCAGATAGTGTTCATCTACTTGCAGCTATAGAGAGATTTTTGTAGATCAAGTATTAAAAAAATATCCTATCACGATCGAGCTCTAATAATAATAAATATTGGAAAGACAGAGGCATTAAGCAATAAGGGAAGCTATTTACTTGCTCCTTTTTCATAAAAGTGGGTCCCACTTTAAGTTTTTAAATAGCCAGAGACTTTCTAAGAACTTTGAGTGGACTTACCTCTTGAGTTGTAGAGTCTAATTAATCGTTGATATTATGAAAATTTTATATATAGTGAAGGATATTTTGGAAATTTTGAGCTTATATTATGTTCGCTCTAATTTTATACATTAACTTGGAAATTTTAATATTTTTTTAAAAGTTAAATCATTATTTAATATAAAGTCACCCATTTTTATTATTTGGTGATCCGCCCCACTAAATCGACTCGCTATCAAATTTTTATAACAAAACACTAAGGACTGAAATTTTACTAATATTTTTTTACTGATAACGTAGCTGGATTCTCCTCCCTACTCAGGCTTTAAAATTTTACCTCAAGTTCATTTGGTTACTATGACAATGATGCTAAGCTATTTGCAAGTAGTAGCAGTTCTTCAAGGAAATTTATACATTTTATTCACAAAATATTACACAAATCAACTGAGTCTAGTTGTACATTTATTCATCTTTTCATCTATGATGTATTCAGAATATAATTCTCTTGAAGAAGCAGCTTGAATTTACAAAGAATACCATAAAAAGTTGATAGTGATGGCAGGGAAAGTAAATGCCACATCGATAATCAACGTTTCGATTCACTTAGTTAATGCAGGAGCCAGAAAATAGTAATTTTGTTCAAAATTACTATATTAATCCTCTGCTCTACAAAATTTACACTACTAATCAGTTCTCAAACATCTTCATCAAGTCCTACACTAAATTCATTGGATAGCGGGTCAGGTTAGTAGGGCAGGTCACTAAATGATAAAAATGGGTGAGTTTATATTAAATAAGGATTTAACTTTTTTTTAAAATATCACTTCATCAATAATTGAATAAAATGAGTTGAATGACTTTTGTGTTACAAAGATGAAAGTTGAGTGACTTTTCAATTACAAAACAAAGTTAAGTGACTTTGTGTTACAAAGATGAAGATTGAGTGACTTTCCGATCACAAAATAAAATTAAATGACTTTTGTGTTATAATGAGGATAGTTGAGTGATCTCATGAGAAATCAACTCAAAAATCAAAGAGTTTGTGCTAATTTGGCCAAAATTAATATTAATATATATGAAGAAAAGGAGAAGCGTAAAATTATCTTTTTCTTAAAAAATCAAAAAAGACGAGTAACTTTTTGGAATTATTTCAGAAACGTGTTCAGACGGAAAAATATTGTTTCTTTGATTAGTTATTAACCAAATAAATCAACCAGACGACTGGCGTACTAATTAAGTTTAGATATAAAAATTAAAATAAATTTCTAAAGAGGATGTTAGCATCATTAATGACCAAAGCACAGTCTCAAAGGATGATGTTAATTGGATGTGATCGTGGCAAATTTCATGTCCTTCACTATTATAACTTACAAGTTATAATGGACACTCAATATTGTTGGGGGCCTAAAGCTAAATTTTAATGAGCGGACTTATTTTTTTTTTGGTCACAGAAATGAGAAAAAAAAGTTTCATATATATTTTCATTTGAAGTCTACTTTTCAAAAATTTATGTCATATAATCTCATTAACTTCCTCAATAGCTTTTTTTAGGTTGTATCAAAGATTTTATTACTCTCTTTTTATTTTTATTGTTATTTTTTGAGTTCTGAACATCGGATTCATATTTTCTAATAAATAGTTAAAATGACAATATATGTGAAGAGAAATATAACACATCGGTGAGGGATGAGATCCCTGAAATCCTTATAAGGCTTGAGCAATCCTCCTCCCTTTGAGCTAACTTTTGGGGTGTGAGTTAAACCCAATGTCTAATTTAACATAGTATTAGAGCCAGACTCATCCGATGTGGACCCCAGATGAGGGGGTGAAATGCCTCCCGGAACAATTAAAAGGGGTGGAAATATCCTGGGCCCATGAGTGTGCACGCTCGAGACCGGACAGTAAAATATCGGATAAAAAGAATGTCTAGATCTGGGTGTGAGGGGATGTTGAAAAGAAATATATCACATCACTGAGGAATGAGATCTATGGACTCCTTATAAGGCTTGAGCAATCCTCCTCTCTTTGAGCTAGCTTTTGGTGTGTGAGTTAGACTCAATGCCTAATTTAACTATATATATTACATAGTAAAATATCAAAACAAGCAAGTTTTAGATAAAAACAATACTAAAAAGTTGAAATGATAAAACTTGATTCCAGAAGTTGATAACTTGATTTGAGAATATTTGTTTGGTGCTTCAATATACTTCTTGCAATATTTGATGTCCGAGAAAAAATAAAAATAGCAAACACATACACTGTAGTTCTTGTCATTTAGAGCAATTAATTAGTCAAAGATTCTCTTGAAAACAATCAATAACTATAAAATCGTAGAAGTATACAAAAGTTTTAGAGAGAAAAATTAAAAATAGATTAAGTATCGTAGAGAAATCAATCACGACCCTTCTTTTTTGTCAATATACTAAAAATAGATTGGTACCTTCCAAAATGTTTGTCGTTTTATCGGCTGACGAAATCAGATGACAAATTGATTCCTTAACTAAGAGATTTGGGCCGGAAGCGGAATTCTAACTTCCAGCAATGGGTTCTCCAACTACTCCAGAAAGCGTTAGGATGGTGAGTGAGTAAACTAAGTGGTAAGAAACATAAATATAACTAGAGTGCAAATAAAAGGCGATAAAGGTAGAATGAAAATAAGTAAGAATCAGTTTTTTGATTGATTAGAGTGTGTGTTCTGTACAAATGATTTCTATATTTGTAGTACAAGAAAAAATAATCATGACCCCCTATGTTAGCCACCGAACTACCCACTAAATCCACTAGCCAACTATGAGGAAGTGGTGCCGATTTTTTCGCTTGGACCTCTAGCACGATTGACGGTACTCACTCTGGTTGTTGGTGGTTGCTACCTTTTCTAGAAGGTTCTTTGACTTGGTCTTCGAGGCGTCCGAGTATGTGTGGGTCTCATCTATTCCTCGAAATTATGACTCGGTCAGACTATTGTAATAGCCGATGATGCTTTTCTAGCCGAGGGTAAGGACTAACGGATTCGACTATGATTTCACCCAGTTACCGACCTATGATCCTTTTCCACATTCGACTGTCACTTGATTCGGCTAAACACTTTTGAGTGTTAACAATTGCCCCCTATATTAACTCGAGTGCGGTTGTCGAGTTGATGTATTCCAAAATGATCGTCATTTCGTGTGCCAGCCGTAGGTTTCATTTCAATCACTTTTGCCTTAAATGCATGCAATGATGGTCATTAAAAAGTTCTTTTTCCTTCCACAGAAATGTCTCGGCTACCACAATTAATTTCTAACGGATTCTTAGCCACACGGGTTGGACGAAAAGACTCCCAACAGATTCTCATCCATATCTCCAAGAAAAAGGAAATACTTAGGAGAGGCATCCCCCCATCGAAAGGTTTCTCATTAAATCTTCTCGGTCATTCCCAAATTTCTTGCCTTCTTCAGAAAATCATATCTCTTCATCAGAAAAAACCATGTCTTCATCTTCTTTTCTATCTCTGGGATCGGATAGCACAATTTTGGCTGCTGATGACCTAACCCCCACTTTTGCCTTCATAGATGAGCAACTGGTTCTCGCCCCTTTTGGTATATCTGAACAATGTGACCTCCTTCTTTCTCAGCATCTAAGCCCGGCGAACTACGACCTTCCGATTACATGTGACTGGTTCACCGGAGACCGTTGTTCAGCTAGTCTGTGTAATTGGCCGACCAAGATTACCAACTATTCTGTTTGATTGGACCGACTGAAGTCGGCCAAAAAAGCCGAATGGAGGCGCACGGGTCTCTATGACGCCATCGTGCAGTCGGAGTTTGATTCCTCCTGTAACATCGGTCTTATATATGCCTTTCTTGGTTACTGGTCGACTGCTACCAATGCCTTTGTTTTCCCTTGGGGAATGATAACCCCAACACTGCTTGATGTGACGGCAATACTTGGCCTTCCGATTTTAGGAGCCGAGGCGCCTATCCTGAGCGATATAGATGTTGCCGATTTAGGCATCAAAGTCTGAATGACTTCATCAGGCTACGACCAGTTTATAACCAACAATCGCCGAATATCGCCTCTTCCAGTCGATGATGTCGAGCATCATGCTTTTCTGCTTTTTTGGTTTAGCCGATACTTTGTTTGTACGGGCTCTTGTGCAGTTGTGAAAGAGCTGGCAATTTATGCGGCGTTAGCCGTTTCGGGGAGGGATGTTAGCTGGGTATCTCTCTTCTTGTCCTATCTTTACATGGCTCTAGGTGATGCCCAAGCGAGGTTGATGGATTCCAGAAACCTGGATACCTTAGCTGCCCCCATGTGGTTCCTTCAGTTGTGGTTCACCCTCTATTTTCCTAACTTTATTCCCGATAATTTTGATGACCGTCGCTTTCCAATAAACCCGTCAGTATTAGCTGATACTCTTCGGAAAACACCCCTTGTGTCTCAGGATGTTTTTGCTGTGGTCTCCACCCTGCATGGTATGTCTAGAGACCATTATACAGATTGACAATCGACCCTAGAGAGATGGGCCACCCGTGGTTAGGCATACTGCATTTTCATGGGTCATTTTTCGTATTGATCTATGTATAACTGTTGGAATATGCCCGGATTAAAATCCCTATTTATGAATAGTATTGTGATCCATCTTGGTTGTAGATTTATTTTATTTTGTTCTATTCTTTATTATTAATCAAATTCTGACCTGGACCAAGGTCTTCCAAATGGTATCAGAGCCATGTTTTCAAAGAGTATTCGCAGACAGTATTTTCATTATCATGAATATTTTTAGAAATTATAAACATAGCATTAAGAATGCTAGATCGGAAGAACATGAACTTCCACAGCAGTTAGATGCTTTAAACAAATGGACTATTCCATTTGTTGCCACTAGGGAAATTTATAATTTCGATATTTTTGAAAACTTGCAAAATTACCATGTTATTAAGACTATTGAAGAATCTGTTCAAATGGATAATCAAGAAAAAATTATACAGTTATTTTCTAATACTGATATTGAAAGATATCAAAAATTGCATTATAAATTTTTGCATATTGAATTAGTGCATATTGCATTTAAACCTTTAACATTGTTTTAAGTGGAGTCGTTGAGTCATATGTTCTTAAAAGTAACTTGTTTTTGAGATGATTGGTTGTTAGTAATGAAAAATTGGAAGTTTGAACTTTCGCATGAATTTGATAAGTTTTGGCTCATTGTTTGAACTTTGAACTATTTTGAATTAGCCATATTAGCTGAAGTCTGAGTAGACCTGTTTGAAATACATGACTGAAACTGTTGTAGGTTGGTCATTGATACGTGTTTGCTCGAGGGTGAGCCAAGTTATGTGGGGGTGGTGATATTTGGCACAAATATCTATATTTTTCTTGATTTCTCCTCGGTTTCTTAGCACTTTAGTCATACTTCTTGCATTGGATTCACTATAATTGAGCTTATGTTGCGGTATTTGTATTTTCAGTCTCCACGAGGCAGATTTGATGAATTCCGAGCATTATGATGATGATTTAGGAGAATTTCGAGATGAAAATGAATCATTGATGAGATGTGCGGTACCCTTGTGTCGCATGCGTGCTGCAAGTGCACACAAAAATTATAAAGATTGGCCACATCTGCAGCACCTCTGCGTCGCGTAGGTGCCGCACATCAACAAACTGCAGTAACTTTTCCTTCATCTGCGTCACCTCCGCATCGCAGGAGTACCGCACGTCGGCATCTGCTTTTCCTATTTTGAGCGGAATTTGCTCTACTTATTTTAGTTTTAACCTAGAATATAAATAGACGTTTTTATCAATGTAAATGGGGTGTTTGGATATTTTGAGACTTGTAAGCCGCCCTTATTGCTTTTCCTTTTTTCTTATTTTCTATCCATAAACCCTAGGTTATTTCATGAATTTTAGTTCTTCTCAACTCATGAGTAGCTAATCTCCTTAATTTATGGGGTTATGGAAAAGACATGAATATTGGTTTAATGATAGTTTTTGCATATTAGATTTCCATTATTGGGCTGTTTATTTATTCTTGAGCCTAATTGTTTGATTAATTGACGAATTAGTTGAGCACTATATGTGACGTGTGAATTGGACCAGGGATAGGGAGTTTGAATGCGTAATAAGAATAAATAGGGTTTGTATTTATACGTTACTGAGGATAGGAATATATCCTTTAGTCTTTCTTAGTTGAATAAGGAGATATAAATGAGTTCTTGTTACCTCTGACGACCATAGGGATATAGGCGTTATAGTAGCATCTACATGCTTGTGAGCAACTCGGAAGATACTCATAAAGTTAAAATCAACTCGTCAACTAGTAACTCAGAAAATCGAAATAGGTAGAACTATCGGAAGACTAACTGGATTGTAGAAAGCGATAACCCTGGATTCTATCATCATATGATGAATCTTACCGTCTTAGTCTCAATTGTCTCAATCACAAAATTACTCAATCTTACTTATTTCTTTCGGTCATAGTTAGTTTCACAAAACACCTGAATTTTTACTCTCTTGAATAGTTATGAACGAATTTGAATTAGATAAACAGTAGAAAAGTACAAGTCCCTGTGGGTACGATATCTGAACTTTAATCCTATATTATTTGTCGACCATATATACTTGTGTGCGCGTTTGGGACTAAAATTGTTTAAAAAGTGAGTAAATTATGATAAGTTTATTTATACATATATATATTTCTCTCCCTCTTCAATTTTGATTTCCTCCTTCTATGTATATTTATTCAATTTCAATTTCAATTTCAATTTTTCTGAATTAGATATTCTCTTGCCTTGTTTGATTGATCTATAGATGACAATTTTGTCTCATTGGTGTATGAATTTTTTAAAGGGAAAACTATACTTATTGCTCCTAAAATTCAAACTATTTACCGTTTGTGCTCCCCCCCGAACTATTTACAGGAAATTCCCCTGCGACAAATTTTTTTTACCCGAGATACCATTTTGATGGATTTAGACCGGTACTCGACAGTCATGTATTCCCATTATGGGCAACTACTCCACTTTGTCCAACGTCCTTGTGTGTGTAGTTATTTTTAAATTTTTTTAATTTCTATTATGTCTTTTCCTTTTTTTGTTTTTGTAGTTATTTTTTTACTTTTTTATTTATATTATGTCTTTTCATTTTTTTATTTTGTATTTTTGTTTTTCTTTTCAAAAATACAAAAACAACAAAGATCAAAGTATTAACTAATTATTTTCAGACTAATAATAATATTAAAAAAATTAAACAATTAAACTACAAAAGAAGTAATTAAGAAAACACTATTTAATAAAATTAAATTAATAGAAAATATATTTCTTTAATTATTTTCTCTTTTGGAAACGAAATAAAAAAAATATATAAAAAATATGGCTCTATTTTTTTATATCATCTTGATAAAATTATATAAAACTTAAAATATCAAAATAAGCTTAACTTTATTTGTTGTATTTTCTTATAAATTTTTATCATGTGTGGGTCATTCATTCATAATACCATGTTGGTATATGATATATACTATGTGGGTATCATAGAGAACTGAGTTGTATTTTTTCTCGAAGAAATAAACCAACGCTTTATTCAAAGAGAGTCATTTATGATACTATGATGATATATAAATCTACGCAAATGGTATCATGGAGGATTGAGAAATTCCATGGAAGGAATGAAGCAGTCATACATGATACCATCTGCGTAGATTTATAAACCATAATGGTATTATGAAGGACTCTCTTTGAATAATTGGAGCAATCATTCATGATACCATCATGGTATATGCAGTTCTTCATGATACCATCTCAGTATATGGTACATACCATGATGGTATCATGCAAGACTGCTGACACATGTGAAGGACTTAAGAAGTCCTCCATGATATCATCTGCGTAGATTTATATACCATAATGGTATCATGAAGGACACTCTTTGAATAACTGAAGCAGTCATTCATAATATCATCATGGTATATGCAATCATTCATGATATCATCTCAGTATATGGTATATACCATGATGGTATTATACAAAACTGCTGACACATGTAAAGGACTTAAGAAATCCTCCATGATACTATCTTAGTATATTTTTATACCATGATGGTATCATGGAGGATTCTGGACTATTGCATTCAAGGACTTCAACAATCCTTCATGATATCATATGAGTATATGATATACCATGTAGGTATCATAGAGGAATGAGAGTTTTCCTTGAAAGAATGAACCGTCAGACTTATGTGATACCATGTGGGTATCATAGTATACTGCAACAGTATACTTAAACTGATATTGAAAAAGGAACAAGTAATAAAAAAATGAAAAAGAAAGAAATTAGAATTAAATATAGAATCATATTATGGTGAAAAATAAAATAAAATATAGTATAAAAAAATAAATGAACAAAAAAGGAGGAAAAAATGAGAAAAAGAAAAGAATATAAGAAGTAGAGAAATAAAAAGAAAGGAGAAAAAGAGACAATTAAATAGAAAAGAAGAAACGAAGAATTAAAAAGAGAAATAAAAATGAAAGGAACTAAAATTAAATATGAAATTAGATTATGGTGAAAAAGAAAATAAAAATACTATGATTTGAAAAAATAAATGAAACAAAAAGAAGAAAAAAGAAAAAAAAACAAGAGAAGATAGGAGAAAAGAAGTAGAAAAATAAAGAAAAAAGAAAAAAATAAATAATTACCTATAAAAATTATAGGGGTATTAAGGATAAATAATTTGGAGGTATGAAAAGTAAAGTAAAAATGCAAGGCGTAGTTTCCCCTTTTTAAAAATAAGTTTTAGAGCTTTTATTATGATTTTGCTTTAGGCCATTTTCCGTTGGGTCCACCCTGATGTATTCCAAACTTTAAATTCTTCCCCAAAATCTGAACCACCTAACAGGAGTTACAATTATGGACCACATAACACAAGTTTAGTCATTTTAGTGTGGGATATTGATAATAGCTCTTAGTAATCTCTTTCTTTATCTTATTTAAAGGCTATTGCCTTGAAGCTTGACTAGATCACGTTATAGTATGGACCACATATCACTGAATTTTGCACGTCTAACAAATTATTTGTCTAATTAAATATGAATATTGAAGTTTTAACTTTCTAACATATCTCTCACACGTATAGATTGAGAATATAATTAAAATCTCTAAAGCTTTGTTTGGATGATTTTTTACCTATGTTTCATAAATAATATAACATTTGGATATATTATATTATTTTTCGTCATTTCGTAATATCATGCAACAACATTCTGAAAGAACAAATTTAATCGTAGAACTAATAATTATGTCTTGTAGCTATAGGAATACTGCTCTGAAGTATCTTGAGGAAATTTACATGAAGACTAGTGGTCATGATTTTTGTAAAGTAAGCAAAAGGAAAACTTTCAACCAGACAATTTATTATGTTTTCTTCCCTTTTCCTTGTGAATTTGTTGTCTTTCTTATATAGAGACTTTCTAAACGAAAATCTAATAGTCCTAAAATTAAGACCCCGTTTGAATAATGCACATCTGCTATAATTGGAGCAATACTTGGGAAAACACTGTTGATATGTCCGGGTTGGTGTAAGGTGCCAGATTAAGGTTCTGGTCCGAAAGGGCCTGGGTTTCAAATCAAACTCTCAACACAAAAGAGAGATTTCTTATTTTAAGTTTGTCACATATCACTTGTAATTATTATTTTTTGTAATATTACATAAACTTATAAAAAATTATCATAAATATGACATTAACCATTATCATTAAAGACCAAGAATATGAATAATGGGGATTATCTAGAGAAGAGTAGTAGAAGTTATAATAGTGGAAAATCATTTTACAATATTGTATTATTATAGCCGCTCTCGCTCCCTTTGGAAAAGCATGAACTGATTTGGTATACGTTAAGCAATAAACCCTGAATCGACTCTCTCTTAAGCAATGATTAAGGGTAGAGGTGGAAAACTTAACCCACCCATTCAAGTTTGGACGGGTCAATAACTTGTTCATTTGTAGTTCAATCCATTTTAACCCATCAAAATTTCGGCTGGTATTTAGCCTAAATTGATCCATTAAAAATTTATCAAAATATGTTCAAAAAGATTATTTTTTTATTTTGATATGTTATATATTGCCAAAATAAAGAAAAAAAATATTTTTGAAAGTTTATAAAAAAAAATAAGACAATTAAAGCTTAGTAAGAATTGGACGGATTGAGTTTTGACTAGTTTTTTTAGCTCATTTCAACCCAATCTATTTCATCCCAATAACATTTGGGCGGATCAATAACCCACTCATTTATTAATTCAACATATTTTAACTCGTTCAAATTCATCCCAACCCGCTTATTTGCCACCTCTAATTAAGGGCGCGCTTAATATGAAAGAAAAGAGCAAATTTCTAATGATCACTCAAATTAATGAAATTGTGTAGTATTTTTATATTAGTAAAGTCACCCAACTTAAATCATATCTCCTACAAAATAACTCTAATCGAAAAAACCACTTTTTGGCACCGAAATCTGACATGAAGCCTGTAGGGGATCCATAATTTTAAAAACATTGAAAAAAAATTCAAAAAAATACACTTCGCTAACTTAAATTGTAAAATTATAGTCCAAAAACACTTTTATACAACGGAAGGGCCAAATATACCCGTGTACTATGAGAAAAGGGCCAAATATACCCCTTGTTATAGTTTGGGGCCAAATATACCCCTTGTTATAGTTTGGGGCCAAATATACCCTTCATCCATTAAAGTTGTCCAAGATGGACATCCGATCCTACGTGGATGCCACACATTTGATGATATGGATGACATGTGGCATGCCACCTCAACACCCTCTAACCCATTTTACACCTCCCCATTAATTTCCTTCCCCTCCACCACCATTGTCACCGTTACCGCCACCACGTACCTAAGTTTTTCCCGGAATCCCTAATCCAGCCAACCTCTTAACACTCCAAGCTTAAGAGAGAGCACTGAGCACTAGAGATGAGCGCTACCTCACTTACAAATATTCAATCCTGCTTTCCTCAACTAGAACTTAAGGATCAAACAGTTGTTGTAACTACTTTACATATATGCCATTTCGTTTGATTTTCGCAATTTTATTTCCTTCCATTTAGCTCATTCTCTAAACATTGTTTTGGGTTACCGATAGTTGACCTTGGAAAATCAGGGTCAGCTGCTATAAAGCTTACTCTTTCGATTTAATGTACAATTTATGGTTAGTACAACTTTTAGGATAATTTAATTTTGATGTTAGTAAAAAAGATGTCCATGATTTTATGCAGTTAAATGGTTGGTTGGATCAGAAAGATGCTGATTTGAAGACAGTTTTGGTAATTTTGCTAATAAGCTTCTGAAAGAGGCAAATATAGTAGTTGTTTCCCCTCGAAAAGTATGGGCTTTTCTCCTTGATGTGTTCGGTAAGCACAATTAGTATGGTTATGGGGCTGATAAGTTAAATTGATATCCGATTTGGGTTATGTACAGAAAAACTTATGTACGTGGTGGCGGTGATGGTGGAGGGGAAGGAAATTTTAGTGGTGGAAGAAGGGGATGGACAAAATGGGATAGAGGGTGGCATCTACCTCATCAAATGTGTGGCAGTCACGTAAGATCGGATACCCATTTTGGACAACTTTAACGGACGATGGGTATATTTGGCCTAAAAGTATAAAGGCAGGGGTATACTTGGCCCAAAGTATAACGAGGGGTATATTTGACTTTTTTCTCATAGTATAGGGGTATATTTGGCCCTTTTTCATTTATACAATGCTTTACACTTATATACAAAAGACAAGTATATAATGTATATAGGTGTATGAAAGTGTATAATGTGTAGATATATACACTAAAAATATAATTATACACAAAAATACGTATTTATACATATTTATACACAGTTATACAATATTATATAAGTGGGTATAAACATATATCTGGACTGATTTTGAATAAGAATTGCATTTTTATACAAGATAGATACATTATATATATATATAGACCTGTCCAAAGGGCGGGTAGGGTGACTTTTTTTTTTCTGCTTGCCCGACCCTGACCCTATATTTTTTTAAAAATTCCGACCCTTGCCGTGACCCTTCGGGGACCCTACGGGTCACGGGTCGACCCTGATCCGCCAGAATTTTTTGGCGGGCCAGGGTCGGGTCGAAGATTTTTTATTTTTTTTTAAATAGAATTTCCAAAACTGAAATTGGCATTCACCCCTACATTACCACAAAATTTCAACGTTGAAATGTATTGTATATCGTAAAATCTTGACTAAAGAAAAAGAAATTAGAAATCGATTTGGAGGAAAACACAAATTGATTGAGAAAACATACGTTTTTCTAAAAATTGGTTGTGCCAAACCGCCTATGGCTGTTTGACTGGCCCTGTCTCGAAACAATACGAAAAATAAAAAAATCGGGTAAAACGGACATCCGAGCGCAGAGTTATGACCATTTAAAGTTTCACCAATTTTCAACTACTTTCTCTCCCTATATTATGCTTCCGTGATATTAACAGAACGATTAATAATATAAATATATAATTAATAATCAACTACCATTTTTATCTTATTTTATGTCGAGCTCAATGTAGATTAGAGTAATACATATATTATAAAAACATGCATTATATCACTTATTAATGATAAAAATATATATAAGTACAAAATAAATATTAATGAAGGAAAAATAATATAAATTATATTAAAAAAATATGCGGGTCGGGGTCGGGGTCGAGGTCGGGCCGGGTCAGACGGGTAAAATTTTCTGACCCTGACCCTGATCGGGTCCCCGCTTTTTTGGGTCAAGTGGCTCGCGGGTTAGCTATAAGCTGACCCTGACCTTGTTTTTTCGAGTCGGGTCGGGTTGGGTCGGGTCAGGCCGGGCGGGTACCCGACCCGGTGGACATGTCTATGTATATAGGTGTATGAAAATGTATAATAGTGTATATGAGTGTGAACCCATATACATATTATACTATATTATACATTATTACACAAAAACTAACTCTAACACCACTAACGACGGAGAAACAACAACCATCAGCTATTGCCGGAGTTCCATTCTCTGGCGACTCCAACACCAGCAACGACGGAGCAGCAACAGCCACCAGACATTGCCGGAGTTTCGTTCTTCGGCGAACTCCAACACCAAATCTGAGTGGATTCTGTTCTCCGACGAACTCAAGTTTGCCTATACGATTGGTAGGAATGATTTTTTATAAATCCGCTGGTGATATACATACAAAATATGCAGGATCATCATTAGGACCATCATACTTGCCAACCAACGATGAATCGCTACCACCAGATCTGAGTGGATTTTTCCTCCGGCGAACTCCAACACCACATCTGAGTGGATTCTGGTGAACTCACCACCACCAGATCTGAGTGGAATTTCCGATGATCGAGAGAAGAAGGCGCGACAAAGAGAGAAAGAGAGAGAGGAGGAGGAGGAGAGAGTGGGTAATTTTTTATAAGATTTAAAAAGGTGAGTCAATTTTGATAGCATTGTTACCCTTATTAACATACAACATAATTAAGTAAAAAAAATCTAATATTTTTTAAATTAAGTTCAAACATAAAATTTGAAAATGTTAAGATCTCTAAAGATGATGTTAGCATCATTAGTGACCTGTAGTTTATAGTTTTAAAGGAATATGTTCCTCGATGTTTATTGATGAATAATTACAATATATATAAGGTTACAAGAATATTTACTTTGATACAAACTAGGTAATTAATTAACCTAATTACAAAAGGATTATAATTCTATCTAAAATAGGAGATATATAATTAATACAATTAATAAAAGAATATTGAGAAATATTCTATTACACCCTCGCAGTCGAAGCGGGAGGTTCACGAACACTGAGACTGGCTCAAAAATCATCAAATAGTATGCGCGGAAGACCTTTGGTGAAGATGTTGGCAATCTGATAGATGGAAGAAACATGAAGGACACGAACTTGACCACGAGTCACTTTTTCGCGAAAAAAATGAATGTCTATCTCAATATGTTTAGTGCACTGATGTTGGACGGAAATGCCGAAAAGATATATCGCACTAATATTATCACAGTAGACCATTGTTGCCTTTTGAATAGGGTAGTGAAGCTCAAGTAGAAGGTTACGGATCCAACAAGACTCAGAGATGACGTTGGTGACACCTCTGTACTCTGCTTTTGCACTGGATCGGGATAATATAGGATACCTTTTGGAAGATCAATACAATAGGTTATCTTCAAGAAAAATGCAATAATCAGACGCGGAGCGTCGGGTGTCAGGACATCTACCCCACTCAGCATCAGAATAAGCAGTGAGACAAGTGAGCCAAGACCTGTATAGATGTAATCCGAAGTGAAGTGTACCTTGGACGTATCGTAAAATACGTTTGAGGGCATGCATGTGTGCTTCCGTCGGACTATGCATGTGCAAGCAGATTTATTGCACGACATAGGATATGTCTGGTCTCGTGAATGTGAGGTACTGCAGGGCCCCAGCCAGGCTACGATAGTGAGTCGGGTCTGAATATGAAGGGTCAGAATCAGCGCTGAGCTTGGAATTAGTGTCTACAAACGTGTGGGATGGTTTGCAAAATGTCATTCTTGCACGGTCAAGGATCTCTTCGGCATACTTCTTCTGACATAGAAATAGGCCGCCAGAATGTCGAGTGACAGATATGCCTAAGAAAAAACTCAAGGGCCCCAGATCTTTCATAGCAAACTCAGAGGAAAAGAGAGACATAATGGACCGGCGGAGAGCATCAGATGATGTAGTGAGGATTATATCATCAACATATAATAATAGATAAGCCATGTTTGTATCTTTGTTATATATGAACATGAAATGATCGGATCTGCTGTGTGAAAAACTGATAGATGAGACATAATCGGCGAACCGCTGGTACCATGCTCGATGAGCCTGTTTCAGTCCATAGAGTGATTTCCGCAACAGACACACATAATTCGGATGAATAGGATCCCTGAAACCCATAGACTAATGGATATATACCGTTTCATGAAGATCCTCATGTAAGAAAGCATTCTTGACATCAAGTTGATGAATGGGCCAAGACTTGGATATGGCAATGCTGAGGATGGTCCGGATGGTTGCGAGATTTATGATCGGGCTTAACGTTTCATCACAGTCCACTCCCACCTGTTGAGACCTGCCATCACCTACAAGACAAGCCTTGTACCTCTCAAAAGAACCATCAGATTTCTTTTTATGTTTAAAAATCCACATAGAACGAATAATGTTAGCATCCGGTTGATGGGATACTAGGTCCCACATATTATTATCAATAAGAGCATTTTATTCCTCAATCATTTATGGCTTTCCAATTAGGGTTGGACAAGGCACATTCGGGTTACGAGGCACATGAGAAGTGACAACTGAAATAGAAAGGTTAAATAGTCGTTTAGGTTTATGAATTTCGTGCATGATACAAGTTTTCATGGTCCGAGAGTGTGTCTCGAGATGCGGGATGGGAGAGGGGTTTGCCGCGGGACTACCGGGGCGAGGAGGAAGGGCGGGGTGACGATAATGGCTGGCCGAACCTCAGTTTGGGATGGCGGACTATGTAAATGGTGAATTAGAAGAGGGTTTAGGCCATCATCTATGAAGTTGTAAGAATGTCGAGGTGGAAAGTGTAGAGAGGCAAAGGGGAATTGAGACTCATCAAATAGGACATGACGTGAAATAATAATTTTACGGCTTGACAAGTCATAGCACGAGTAACGACGATGATTCCCAAGGTAACCTAGAAACACACACGGGGAAGACCGGGGTTGGAGTTTGGGAGTGGTCGGTTGGAGAGGGTAACAAAGACATCCAAAAATACACAAGTGTTGGTAGGAGGGGTTCCTACGAAACAAAACTTGGGTGAGCGACCGTTGATCTAGATACTTGTTTGGGATTATATTTAGGAGATATGTGGCCATGGAGAGTGCGTAATGCCAGAATTAAAAGGGAATTGAGGCGTGTGCAAGTAGGGCACAGATGAGGTTGTTTATGGTTCGGATTTTTCGTTCGGCTTTACCATTTTGGGAGGATGTGCGAGGGCAGGAAAATCGAAAGGTAAGACTATTTTTGGAGCAAAACTGTTTGAATTGGTTATTATCAAATTCACTGCCATTGTCACATTGAAAATATTTAATGCTCTTTTTAAATTATATTTTTACGAAAGCACTAAATGAAGAAAAAATAGGGTAGACCTGAGATTTATTTCCAATTGGAAAAGTCCATAGAAAGTTGGAATAATCGTCCAAAAATAACACATAATATCAATGGTCAGATGTACTCAAAATAGTGGATGTCCACAAATCACTATGTATGGTATCAAAAGGCATTAAAGTATAATTTGTCGATGCAGAAAATGGTAATTTCACATGTTTCCCAAAAAATGCAAGACTCACATATTCGTCCTAGAAATACGGGAGCAATTAATAAAATTAATTTTTCTAAAGGAGCGTAAAACAGAGTCTCCCAAATGTCCTAATCTAGAATGTCATAGGGAAGACGAAAGAGCATCAAAGGTTAATGGAACTGAGGCTGGATTGTTGACAACGTTTGAAATAGGGTAGAGATCTCCGGTGTTGTCACATCTCATTATTCATCTTCCTGTCGTAAAATCCTTTACAGTAAAACCAAAAGGATCAAAGTCAAGGGAAACCCAATTGTCAGTTGTGAAACGTCGCACATAGATTATATTCTTAATGTGCATGAAGGACATGTTTTAAGATTAGTGGTGGATGTGGTGGGGATAGAGAGGAATGACTATAACCACGGGATGGAAATGCCTTGTCCACTATCAATAATAATATTGTGATTTAAATTACTCAAATTGAAATAAGACAAGAGAGTACCTTGTGATGTCGTCATGTGAGATGTGTCGCATGTGTCCATATACTAATTTTCGTCTAGAGTCGGTGCATAAGTCGATGGCGGGTGGGCCTGTACTATGTAGGCCTATTGTGGACGTGGGACAAATATGTCAGGTTGGGCCTATCGGTTCTGAGGTGGAGTTCACGAGGATGTCGGATACGGGCAAAGAGGGGAGGCCCATGATGGTGGGTCCCACTATAGGTACGCAGCCTACGGTGAAGGCTACTGCCATTGCCGCGGTCGCTGCTGGCTATTTCTGTCCAGCTGGGACAGCCCCTTCCCGCCGCCATTATTGCCAGAATTTCTTCTGTCATGGCCCTTGCCGGACTGCCTGCTCTGGCAGTTGTTACCGGAGGAAGCAGACTGTTGCGGGTCTTCTGACAGACGGTTCTGGTTGCCAGAATGGGAGGCACTACCTTCAGTGGAGGGCACTACCGTCGGTGGAGGGCACTACCATCGGTGGAGGGCTCGACGATGGTGGTGAGGGCAGCATCAACAATGCTGGCCCGAGTGGTACTGCGCTTGATTTTCCAGGTTTCCTCAAGGATGAGCTTCAAACGGGCCTCATAAAATGAAGGTAACGGCATGCATTGCTGAAGGATGGTGGCAATTCCATCATAGGATTCGTTCTAACCTTCAATAAGTTGCATGACCAATCATTGATTAGTGACTGATGCGCCAACGTTGGAGAGTTGGTCGGCAAGCATCTTGAGTTCTTGACAATAAGCACATAGGTTTGGGAAATCGTCTTGATGAACGTCATTGAACTAATTTTTAAGGTATAATGCTCGTTGAGTTTTGTTGTCGTGGAAAATACTTTCCAAATGTTCCCACATTTGGCAGGCAGTGGCATCGGTCTCAATGATGGTGTGCAACAGATCATTAGATATAGTGTCGTATATCCATTGTAGGATGGCTGCGTCCAAACGAGACTAGAGTGCATCATCAGAAGTCGAAGCCGATGATATGTCTGTGGACTTCAGCGTGGGATGGATGATGTGGTGGATAACTTCGTAAACATGACAATGGATCTTAAAAAGCTCCGCTCATGAGAAGTATTGACCCTTTTCCTTCTCAATAGTCACAGGGATGAAGTTTTTAATGTTGTTTACGGCAAATGTAGGATGAAATTTAGTTTTGTCAGCCATGGAAGAGGAAATTTAGGAGGAAAAATGAGGGAGAATGGCCAAAAAAACTAGGGTTCCGACGTGGGCTAGGTACCGATGTGGAAAAAAGGTGGCGGCCGAGAAGGTGTATCAGCGGCTAGGGTAGGGTTTGTAGTTTTAGGCTACTTATATCATAAAAGAATATGTTCCTTGATGTTTATTGATTAATGATTTACAATATATATAAGGTTACAAGAATACTTACTTTGATACAAACTAGGTAACTAATGAACCTAATTACAAAAGGATTATAATTCTATCTAAAATATGAAATATACAATTAATACAATTAATGAAAGAATATTGGAAAATATTCTATTAGTTTTAACTGTTAAGAGTCACACATCGGTAATGGAATGGGAACATGGACTCCTTATATGGACTTGGACAATCCTCACCGTACAAGCTAGCTTTTGGAGTTGAGTTAGGCCCAAGATCCATTCTTTACATGGTATCAGAGCCAGACTCATTCCAGTATATGTTCACCGATGTTGAGTCCCCAAATTATGTCATCCACGCTCCAGTTAACGGGGTCTGAGTGTGTGGGGGAGTGTTAAGAGTCCCACATCGGTAATGGAATGGAAACATGGACTCCTTATATGAAGTTGGACAATCCTCACGATACAAGCTCGCTTTTGGTATTGAATTATGCCCAAAATCCATTTTTACCTTAACTCTGCTTCCTCACATGTAATTCAAGAGAGGAGTCCTCTCTTAATTTTACTTGCATCTTCTTGGCTAGTTTTCTCAGAATGACTATCCTCATTCTCTATTATATCATCGAGGCTATGATTTATGTCCTCATGTGTATTTTTTGGATTAAATATATGGACAAATAGAGGTCCGGTCAAACCAACCCCCCTCACCATAGATTAGCATAGCCTAGGTGAATGAATTTAACTATAAATAAAGCATCATTAGTGATCAAAGGATGATGCTGGAAGTGATCTTGGCAAATTTCATGTCCAAACAATGATGGTAAGAAAGAGAGGGTTACTTTATCATTATAAGTTGTTATAACTATAGAATACTTTGGTTTGGTAGTCATTGGCAATGGGAGTAGAGTAGGTTCCTTGTCATTACGTATTTTCTTACCTTAGAAAATATTATTTGCAATTACTTATGCAATGTAACTATGATCAGTATATGTCCACGCTTATCATTAAAAAAAGAACTATACAGATCTATAAGTCAATAGCAAGGTCATTGAAGCCGTCACTTTAGGCCACAAAAAATATTACAGTGTATTCTATATATGACATAATTAATTATTATTTCAAACCTATTTTATAAATCATTTTCTCCAAGTCGAGAGTCTATAAAAAACAATCTCTCTATCACGCAAACATAGGAATAAGATTTGCATACACTGTAAGTTTGGAATAATCTCCCTTAGGGATTGATTTCATTAATTCACAATATATATAGTTGTACAGAGGTTGATTCCTAATATTGTAAGAATCCTAAGTTACTTTAAATATACAACAATCATAATTATAAAATATACTGTGAATATTCGTTAATACTCCCCCTCAGTCGGAGTGGGAGGAGGCCGGACGCTAAGGCTGGATCTGAAGTCAATGAATAACTGTCTGGGTAGCCCCTTTATGAAAATATCTGCATACTAATATGAGAAAGGCACATGTAATACTCTGACCTGACCAAGAGCTACCTTCTCATGCACAAAGTGGATATCCATCTCAATATGTTTGGTCCACTGATGTTGGAGCGGATTGTGAGACAAATATATGGCAGATATGTTATCACAGTAGACTATAGACGCCCTGCGCAGTGGAAACTGGAGCTCTAAAAGAAGATTTCGGAGCCAACAGATCTCAGCAACTACATTAGCAACTCCGCGATACTCTGATTCAGCACTCGAACGGGATAATGTGTCTTTCCTCTTAGCAGACCAGGAAATGAGATTATCGCCTAGAAATACACAATATCCTGAAGTGGAGCGACGCGTATCCGGGCACCCTGCTCAATCTGCATACGTATAAGATAGCAACATGTTCGGCGCAGAGGGGTAGAGATGCAATCCATAGTCAAGGGTACCCTTAACGTATCTAATAATACGCTTAAGGGCGTCAAAGTAGGGCTCTCTCGGAGCATGCATAAACAAACACACCTGCTGAACAACATATGAAATATCAGGCCTAGTGAATGTAAGATACTGAAGGGCACCTACAAGACTCTGATACAGAGTAGGATCAGAAATTGGATCACCATCAGTAGCACTAAGCTTGGATTTCGAATCGACTGGAGTTGGCATAACCTTGCAATTAGCCATTTTAGCCATGTACACTATTTCTTCTGCATATTTACGCTGACTCAGGAACATAGTATCTGCAGATCTGGTTACTGATATACCTAAGAAATAACTAAGCTTGCCCAAATCAGTCATAGCAAATTCAGTTTTGAGTAGAGCATTGATTTCATTTTCAATCCGTCAAATGAGGCAGTGAGAACAATGTCATCCACATACAATAGCAAATAAGCAATGCTGCTACCGCGATGAAAAATTAAAAGAGAGTTATCACAGCTGCTACATATAAACCCAATTTGTAAAATATACCTGGCAAAGCTGTCATACCAAGCTCGGGGTGCCTGTTTCAAGCCATAGAGTGGCTTCCGGAGGTGACATACATACTGAGGGGCTGCAGGATGGACAAAACCAGATGGCTGATGCATGTACATAGTTTTTTTCAAATTCCCATAAAGAAATGCATTCTTGACATCAAGCTGATGAATCGCCAATGCTTGCCCATAGCAATACTAAGAATAATATGAATAGTAGATGGTTTAACAACCGGACTGAATGTCTCACCACAATCAATCCCCTTTTTCTGATTAGTGCCATTGGCGACAAGTCTCGTCTTATACTTATACCGCTCCAAGTCACCACTGTCTCTGAACTTATGATAAAATAGTCACATGTATTGGATTAAATTCACCTCATCCGGTCTATGTACCAAATCCCAAGTATGTTGCTTTGTTAAAGTATTAAATTTCTCACACATAGCCGTATTCCAATTTGGGTCCAGTTTGACTAGTTTTGGATTTTTTGGAATAGGTGATATGGTTTGGGTGGAGAGATTAAGGTGAATCTTAGGTTTGAAAATCCCATGTTGGGCATGAGTTTCCATACATTGGGTAGGCAATGGTGTATGGTTGTTATTAGGTGTGGTTTGTAGTTGCTGGTTTGTGGATTCGGGATTGGGTGTCGGCAGTTGGTGGTCGCCGGTGATGGGAGGCTGTGGAGACTCGGTGAATTCTGGGTATGGTGTCGGGATTAGTGGTTTATGTGACGATGTAGTGGATCTATGCAGTTCAGGCCGTGGACTGGGTTGCTGGTTACCGATCTGATGGTAGATCGGCGAAGTGGTCGGTAATGGGTTTCTGGATTGTAGCTTGGTTGATTGGTGGCGGCTTGTGGGTGAGGGAGGTGGTTCGACCATGGGGATGTGAGATCGGGACTGTTGTGGTGCAAAGATATCGATGGCGGCGGACATCGGTGGTGATGGGGCCACCGGAAGAGACGACGGTGGGGCTGTAACAGTAGACGGGAATCAAAATAGTGTTTTGACTGCAGGGGACAGATCTGTCTCATCGAGAAACGTGTAGTCCGTGGTTTGAAATTTTTAGTGATTCGAAAATGGAAAACACGTCTCGTCAAATGTGATGTGATGGGAGACAATAATTTTATGAGTGCACAGGTCATAGCACAAGTAACCCCTATGATTAGATGAAAACCCAAGGAAGACACAGGGCGTGGTTCGCGAGGCTAGTTTGTAAGGTGCAGTAGAGGCGAGATTGGGATAGCACAAACAACCGAAAATTCTGAGTTGTCATAGGATGAGATCTTATGGTATAAGATTTCGGTTGGGGTCTTATTTTGGAGAGTGCTAGTTGGTAAAATATTAAGGAGGTACTCGGCCATTTTAACGACATAGACCCAGAATGACGGTGGAAGATATGCATGAAACAAGAGGGTACGAACCATGTTATTGATGGTACGTATAATTCGTTCAGCCTTTTCGTTTTGATGGTACGTATAAATAGAGAATGATCATACTTGCTGCATACAAACCCAATCGGCATAATGTAAGTAGAAAAACGTTCATTACATGCCCTGAGGGCCTGTTTCAAACCATACAGTGACTTACGAAGACGACATACATAATGCGGAGCCTCCGGATGGACAAAGCATGTCAGTTGGTGCATGTAAATAATTTCTTTCAAGTCTCCATGTAAGAATGCATTCTTCACATCAAGTTGATGAATCGCCCAATTCTTACCCATATCTATGCCCAGAACCGTGCGAATGGTAGCCAGTTTAACCACCGGACTAAATGTCTCACCACAATCAATACCATCTTGCTGATTAGTACTATTAGCCACAATTCTCGCCTTATGGAAGGTCACCATTATCTCTGAATTTGTAATGAAATACCACATATATCGAATCACATTAACCCCATCCGGGTTAGGAACCAGATCCCAAGTGTGTTGTTTCGTTAAAACATTAAATTCCTCACGCATGGCCTCATTCCAATTCGGGTCGAGTTTGGCTAATTTTAGATTTTTGGGAATTGGGGATATAGTTTGTGTGGATAGGTTAAAATGAACTTTGGGTTTGAACATCCCGTCTTGAGCACAGGTTTCCATTCTGTGTGTGGGGGTAGGGGCTGTTTGGGTAGAGGGGTGGGGTGCAGTATGTTTGGTTGTCGGAGTCAGGGGTTGGTTATTGGGTTGGGGTCATTGGGGAAGTGGCAGTGGTAGGTGATTATCGGAATAGATCGATAGGATAGGGGTGAATGGGGGTCGGTTCCGGTGACTGGTTGGGTGTGTGTGAGTATCAGGTCAGATCGAGGAGATAAGGTTGACTTGGTTTTTGGTCCGATGTCGGTGATGGGTTTGAGGTGGATGGCTGGATGAGAGGATAATTATGGAGATGTGGTGGGGCAGTCGTTGGATAACGGGAGGATGGGCGGCAGGCGACGGAGACATTGGGTTTGTCGAACTGGTTTGCCGGTGGGTGTGGAAGATGACGGCGGGTCGGGTCGACACTACAGGGGAATATTCCGACAGATCACTAGTGGTAGTAGTGGGATTAGGTGGTGACTGAACAGTGGAAGCAGTGGCGATGGTACGACAGAGTTCGGTAAGTATGATAGGAGATGCATCCGACTTGTCGAGAAAGGTGTAGTCCGTGTATCGGAATTTTTGGATGTTTGCAAATGGAAAGATTGTCTCGTCAAACGTGACATAATGAGAAACGTGAATTTTACGTATAGATATGTCGTAGCACAAATACCCTCTACGATTAGACGGGAAGCCTAAGAAGACACATGGAGTGGTGCGTGGTGCTAATTTATGCGTGGTCGTGGAGGCAAAATTTGGGTAGCAAAGGCAACCGAATATCAAAAGGTGATCATATGAGGGATCCGACGGTAGAGAATTTCGGTGTGGGTCTTATTATGAAGAGTACGGGTAGGTAAAATGTTAAGGATATATTCTACAATTTTGACTGCATAGACCCAAAAAGAAGGGGGGAGAGAGGCATGAAAAAGGATTGTACGAACCATGTTATTGATAGTGCGGATGATTGCTTTACCATTTTGAGGGAAGGTGTGGGGACACAAAAAATGAAAAAATACTTGAATTTAAGTGGGTACACCCAAATAAAGTGAGAAAAATTATCTAATAAAATGAGATAATATTTATGATCCAGTGATCTAGTAATGGGAGATGTCCATAGGTCTGCATGCACAATGTCAAATGGAGAAAACGTAACACTTAAAGATGACTGAAACGTAAGGCGAACATGGTTGCCTATAGGACAAGAAAAACAATGTTGGAAAAGTTTTCCATTATTACATCAAATAAAAGTATTCCTTCTAAGAAATTAAAAATAGGAGCGCCTGGATGTCCAAGTCTATTGTGTCAAGTTGACTGAGAGATAGCAGCGAGGAAGGTAGGTGAGCGGGAACTGGAAGCAGAAGTGGATGAGAAGGTATAGAGGTCCCCCACACTATTGCATCTCGTAACAGGTGTCCCTATAAGTAGATCCTTCACAGAAAAACCAAAGGGGTCAAACTCAACAGACACAAAATTGTTACGAGTAAATTTTCTAATAGATATTAAGTTTTTAATGATGTTGGGAGCATAAAGGACGTTATTTAGGGAAAATGGTGGGTGAGGTGGTTAGGTGTAGGTGGTACCATTACCTTGAATTGAAATGTGATGACCATTACCAACCGTAATAAATTGAGGATACTTTAAACAAAACAGTTTGGAGAGATTACCTGAGGAGCGGGTGAGATGAGAAGTGACTCCCGTATCCATGTACCAATTTTCATCGGGCTGCTGGAGATTTAATGTGCTGAAGGCTTGACCCAAATCAATAGGGCCAGGCCGTAAGTGGACTGCTGCTGCTGGGTCGTCGCTACATGGGCCTGCTGGGCTGGAAGTGGAGCGTGGCATGGGCCTGGAGAGTGGCCCAAAATCTCAGGCTGCTAGATACTGGGCTGCTGCAGGCTGTCCTGGGTAAGAAATCGAGGCTTAGGTGCCTGGGTTGGGCCACTACCCTGGGTCGGCCCAAGTCAGAAAATGGCTGGACTGTTGTTGTTGGCTGGCATGGCATCCACGTCTGTGTCCTCGACCACCCTTTCTGTTGTCGCGGCCTCTGCCACCACCGCGGCCGCCCCACGGTTATTGGTTGTCTGACAGTGGTGGTTGAGCTGTGGGGGCGGCGTTTGTCATTTGATTTTCAACTGCTAACGCATTTTAAGTGTGTTCGTCCTGTTTGGCACATCGGGTTTCTTCCGACAATAATTGTGAGCGAGCTTTGTTGAAGCTGGGTAGTGGATGGGCTTGTTGTATCATGGTTGCTAGAGTATCGTATTCACCCTTCGTTAAGCCAACAACTAGTTGGAGAACTATCTTCATTTCGGAAACCGGTGTCCCCACATTGGACAATTGGGCCGCAACTAGTTTTAATTGTTTACAATACTCGGACATTTTAGCAAAATTCTCAAGACGTGTATTATTGAATTGCTCCTCCAAGTATACGACATGGATGTGCTTGTTGTCCTAAAAAATTTCCTCCAACCGTATCCATAACTCATGAGCCAAGGAATCTGTTTTCATAATCGTATGAAGTAAGTCCTTAGAAATGGTGCCATAAATCCACTGTTTGACAATGACGTCAAGACGGCGCCATGCCGTGTCATCAATCTCAATAGGGCGAGGGAAGGAGTCGTCAATATGATCAAGCACGTTATAGGCACATGCATGTATGCGAAAAAGTTCAACCCACGAAGAATATTGACCATCTTCTTGATCAAGAACCAAAGGAATGAAGTTTTTGACGTTGGTGATGGCGAAAGCCGGATGAAAAGATGCAGTGGATGAGGTAGTGGGTGGGGTGTGGATGACAACTGGGGAAGAAGATGAAGTTGTGGGAGAGGTGGGAGTAGCCATGGGAGCCATTAGAGTGGCTAAGTTTTGGTGAGGAATGAAAAAGAAACTGAAAATTTTGGGTTTCGAAGATTAGGGTAGCCACCGGCCGAAGGAGGGTTGGGGGGGGGGGGGACAAGAAAAAAAGAGGGGTTTAGGTGTTTTAGGGTTTGGCTCTTGATACCATGTTAGATTGTATGTATCTTCCTTGGGGAGTATTTCTTATTAATACAAATATATATAGTGTGTACAATGTTGAATCCTAATTGAATAAAGATCCTCTATTTACCATAATTATTTACTACTATTAATTATAAAATATATGACGAATATATGGTAATATTCGCTAATATTTAGAACCAAAATTCTAAGGATATTTTTGCTATGTGCAAAATCTTTCCTCTTTTTTTCCGTATCTACGCTCGATCGATTGGTAGATCAATATACCCACAATATATAGATAAAATTGAACGGAAGGAAGTTGTTATAAGGATCTCTAATTTCAAACATCTCAGGGAGCACTCGATTATTATTATTATTACAATTACAATTACAATTCACCATTGGAACTGTCTCTGGTTGTGCTGCTGGTTTTTCTTCTTTCTTCTTTTCTTCCTCTGGGCCTTGGTTCACAATATTAGCAAATCCAACTTTCTTCCTAAGTTTGTTCACCAACTTTACTGTATCAATTCCCTCTCCTATTACTGTCAGCAAATTCTTTTCTGCTTCTAATCTTAGAGTCTCCACCCCTGCAATGTTTAAAACATGAATAAATCATGTGTCTTATCTACTAGCGGGCGAGTTTAATTCATTATAATAGTAAAGTCACAAAATTATCAAGTCAGATTTAAGAAATTCACATAAAGGTTTTTCTTTTGTCATGTAAAAATAATTGAAAATTACCAACTATATACAGTAACGTCACTAAACTTTAATTACCTAGTAAGGTCATCATTTTACTATTGTAGTGGATAAAATTTTGTGACTTCACTGTTATAATATATAATATGCATAAGGTTTGTTAATTCAATGATTAACGAATAATTGTTCTTTGACTTTACGTGGGTGGATAAAGTTAAGTAATTAACATACACGTGATATTAATCCTTCTAACATCTTAAAATTTTAATAGATGATGACACCTTAGCAGTAAAAAGCTAATATATATACTGTAGTATAGAGGAGTACTTATTACGTAGCTAACTAAATATGGTCTCCCTCTATAAATAGAATTTTTTTAAGGTTTTCCAATTTACCTTTGATATGATGCTTAAGAATCCAATAATGTTAATGTTACCTGGTAAAGTTCATGACTTTATTTTTGCATGTAGCTTCTTGAAACAAGCAAGGTACGACTGATTTCAAACAAATTAAAATACACTTCTTCATACTTGGACGAGATTGACATCCATTCACTGACACATTAACAACCGCCTTTGTCTGCACCCAAATAAAATTAGCAGTAACACATTTATCAATAATTATACTAATTAATTAATTAAGCTACAATTTTGTTGTGCATTTGTTGGATGCTAACGAAAAGATTTACAAAATGTATAGTACCTTCACTGTTCCTATTTTCTTAAAACTTCTCCTTTGGACTTTCTTCGAACTTCTAAGGTTGTTACAATATTTGATTGATCTAATTTTCCTCGTATTTATCCCTAAATCGTGTTGAAAAGTCTTAGTACATTTATTTTTCTAGTACTGTTTTCTGTGGTCGAAATTTTCTAGTAGTGTTCAGACAGCCGCCACGGCATACATCATTGAAGGTTAAATAATCGTAATCAAAGACATAGTCAATTATATAACTAAAGACACAATTTCTCGTTAGTGGGAGAGTGGGACAAAACAGTAGTTGCATGGGAAATTAAAAGATGCAAAATATTTCTAAAATGGAACTTCATATCTGTAATATTGGATTTGTAATGTAAGGATTAGTAGTGCACTGATTATATAATGCAGAAATTAATATTATTGGTTGTTTAGTTTGATATGTTATAATTATACAAATGTATAAGTTTGAATTTTATTTTTAAACAAAATAAAAATTTGGTTACTTTTATGAGGGTTTGTTTTGTCATTTTAGTATTTTTAATCCATGTGTTATTAATACTCACATTCTTACTTAACATTCCATCTCACATTAAACAATAAATAAATTTTCATATAACTTATTATGCAGGTACGTACTATTATTTATGTGGAAAAAAATATTAAGAAACCATACGACAAATAATAGTTACTTAACTTTTGTGTGGAGATTAAGCCTCCTCAAATCCCAATCGAACATTATATAAAATTAAGCTGATTTTATGTGCGTTTATTAATTATAATTCTTCCAATAAGCTGAGGCATATCTTCAATTCCGCGGCCTAGTTGCACCTTATTGTGTCTGGACATGTAAAGTTGTTTAACCTTTTTTTTCCACAAGGGCTGTGGACTTGCCCTACAAAAATAAGATGACAAATTGTTATCAAACGATTTCTATCCTTTCAAGTCTTTGCCATTTAGTGCTACGATCGATTTCAATTTATGTGGTGGGGTTTTCAAGAGAGAATGTTTCAATTTATCAGGAGCCTTTAATTCAGAGTAATGGGGAGATTGATGATGATATCATACATTGTATTGGTGTAGCCAATGGCAAATTTAAGTTCAAAAATTGGGTCACGTGAACTCATAATCCAACTAAACTCGATATTTTATGTGTGTAATTTTTAAAATTGGTCTAATATTATCTGAAGGAATTCATTGTCAAAAGAGATTGAGTGGTGCACTGATTAGGATTTTAGGTTTAATACCTAAAGGTCGAGGGATCAAATCCAACTTAGTTTGCTATAATTATTTTTATTTTATCTTAAGAACAAAGGCGCACTCATCCTCTTGAAATCCCGAATTCGCCTCTGGATGAAATAGAGGTTTGCTTCTGAATTCTTATGCCAAAATTTAAAGGTAAATTCTACAAAATGGTAGTTAGACCAACTATGTTATTTGGAGCGGGGTGTTGCCCGTCAAGAACTCTCATGTTAAAAAACCCAACTTAGTTTGCTATAATTATTTTTATTTTATCTTAAGAACAAAGGTGCACTCATCTTCTTGAAATTCCGGATTCGCCTCTGGATAAAATAGAGGTTTGCTTCTGAATTCTTATGCCAAAATTTAAAGGTAAATTCTACAAAGTGGTAGTTAGACCAACTATGTTATTTGGGGCGGGATGTTGCCGGTCAAGAACTCTCATGTGTTATTAATACTCACATTTTAGTATTTTTAATCCATGTGTTATTAATACTCACTTTCCTTTTTCAAACTGCTTTGAAATGATTTACTCGTCGAAGGTCTATCAAAACAACATTTCTATCTCTATAAGATAGAGGCAAGGTCTGCGTACATTGTACCCCTCCTATATTTTTAAATATAGAATAAAATTATTCTTTTGGAACATAATAATAAGTGAAAGAGAATCACAAAACAGATATTACTCCAATTGTTGTCTGACTTGAATTTTTTCTTCCTTTCCGATTTCCTTTTAAGTGGCGATAAAACTACACACTAATCCAGTGTTCTCTTATTTGCTCTAGTCCTGGGGACAGAATTGACAACCAACATGTTTGACTTCTTCAAAAGATAAAACTTGTTCACTAGTAAAACTCAGAAGTTACACTTTCATTAGATATCTTTTGAGTGGAGAAGAAAAAAATGGTGGAATATTGTACCTACACAAATGGTACCACAATTTTTTATGATATTTAAGAACAATCATAAATCTGGACAATTGCGAAGCAACAACAATAATATACTCAGTGAAATTTCACAAAGTGAAGTTTAAGAAGGATATAGTATACGCAGACCTTACCCCTACCTTGAGAAATATTTGCAAAACAAGTTATCTCTAATTTTCAAGTAGAAAAAAAGAGAAATTAGATGCTCATTAATCGTTCAGCGCGTAAAGGTACTCAAGCACAGTATGTATGAATTGTCCACCCAATATCAAATTCTTGTTGTTGCTTGTATAACATTTTCCTGAATTTATAAGATTTTTAAAATTTATGGTCATAAACATGTTATAATATTTGTGTAAGTATAAAAGCTTAAACATTAATTAAAGATAAATTGAGAAGTTTATATTTTCAAATTTAACAAGATATCATTCTTTATTAAACGAAATACAAAAGAAATATATAGTTACATAAACTAGAATGGAGGGAGTACTTATTAGCTAATTATCCAACATAAATAAGTGAAGAATTAAAGGTTTTCCTTTGCTTTTGTTACTAAAGAGTCCAATAATATAAATAATGTTGTTACCCGGTAAAGTTGCTGCAATAGACATGACTTTATTTTTGCATGTAGCATCTTGAACCAGGCAAGGTACCATTGGCTTCAAGCAACCTAAAATGCACCTCTTCATACTTGGACGAAATTGACATCCATTGGCAGACATGTTAATTTTTGGTAAATCTAATTTTACTTTCATGATATTGGTATTCTATTTAAAAGGATGACACCAAAGTTCATTTTATTTTTCATATTTCCTTCCAACATCAGATAATCTTCTTCTACTTACAGCTATAGAGAGACTTTTTGCTAGATTATTCTGCAAATATTGACAAAAATATTCTGTCGCGATCGAGCTCTAATATAATTAGTAATGGGAACACAAAGGCACTAAGCAATAAGGGAGGACTTAGTTATTAACCAAATGAGTCAACCAGTGGAGTACTAATTAAGTATACATCTAAAAATTGAAATTTTTAAGATTTGTTAAGAGGATGTTAGCATCATTAATGACCAAAGCACGGTCAAAGGATGATGTTGGAGGTCATACAATGCAGAAATAAAGCAAGAGATCATGCATAAATTTCATGTCAAAAAATGATGCAATCTGATAGTGAATATATTCCATATATATTAATAGTATATTCTGTCATCAATATTTAGTGTAATTAATGTAAAATAGAGATCATAATTCTATTAGGACTACAATTGTATACTCTATATATATTACATTAATAAGAGAACTCCATCAAAGAGATTTACACAATTGTACATGGTATAAGAGCTTGGTAAGTCTCTATATGGGTTGAAACAAGCCCCCAGGGCTTGGTATGAGCGGTTTGGCACTTACATCATACAGATAGGCTTCGTGTGCAGCAAGAGTGATCTTTCATTGTTCATTTTTCATCGAGGTACTGACAAAACTTACCTTCTGTTATATGTGGATGATATTGTTCTGACAACTTCTTCAGATGGCCTGAAGCACGAGATCATTGCTCTACTCAAGTCCGAATTTGTTATGACTTACTTGGGTAAGTTGCGTTATTTTTTGGGGATATCAGTGACCAGATCTGCATGCCATGTTCTTTTGTCAGCGTAAGTATGCAGAGGAGATCATCTACAGGGCTAAAATGACAAATTGCAAGATCATGCCCACTCCCGTCGACTCCAAGTCCAAACTCAATGCGGATGACGGGGATCCAGTCAGCGATCCTCTCTTTATAGGAGTCTCGCAGGTGTTCTTCAGTATCTCACCTTCAGATATTTCATATGCGGTTCAGCATGTGTGCTTGTTCATGCATGCTCCTAGGAAGCCTCACTTTACAGCTCTTAAGCATATCATTCGGTACGTTAAGGTCACTCTTGACTATGGACTTCATTTATATCCCTCCGCACCGACTAGATTTCTCTCCTACACAGATGTAGATTGGGCAGGCTGTCCAGACACCCGTCCCTCTACGTCCGAGTATTGTGTATTTTTGGGGGATAATATTATATCGAGGTCTGCCAAATGGCAAACCACGTTTTCCCGTTCGAGTGCAAAAGCAGAATATCGAGGCGTTGCGAACGTTGTTGCCGAGCTATGTTGACTCTGAAAGCTCCTTCTTGAGCTTCATTGTCTCATACGTAAGGCATCTTTGGTTTACTGTGATAACATATTTGCCGTCTACTTGTCTCATAATCCGGTTCAGCATCAGCAAATCAAGCATATTGAGATAGATATTCACTTTGTTCGTGAGAAGGTTGCAATGGGTCACGTTAGGGTGTTGCATGTTCCTTCTTCGTATCAGTACGCAGATATCTTCACAAAAGGGCTTCATCGGCAATTGTTCCTTGACTTCAGATTCAGTCTCAGCGTCCGGCCTCCTCCCGCTCCGACTGAGGGGTGTGATAGTGAATATATTCCATATATATATTCACAATATATTATGTAATTAATATTAGTGTAATTAATATAAAATAGAGATCCTAATTTTATTAGGACTACAATTGTATATTATATATATATATTACATTAATAAGAGAACTCCATCAAGGAGATTTACACCATTCTACACCATCAACTCCACGACCCGTTAATTTTTCCTCCTTTCAATTATGGACAAAAAATTACAGCACTAAAAAAAGAAATTACTATTTGACTTTAATTACAGCCTCTAAACTTATAAGTAATTCCGCCAAAAACGTACTTGCACGAACAAGGGGAGGAATTTCTGGTTTTGTATTAAAAACAGACTAGTAAAATATTCTGACCAATCAAACATGGAGAAATTGAAAATTAATATTTTGCTAAAAGAATGAAACCAAGAACACCCCAATACTTTTTTTTATACGACACTGTTTACTTTTAATTATTTAAAAAGGAATTAAACCTTTTATTTCAGAAAACTGTTAAATTTTAAAATTTCCCACTTTAGTCTTAATGCATGACTTAACTTGCTCTTATATGTAGCTATAAGAATGTCATGGTATGTTTAAACCAAAGTTCTAATGATAATTGTGCTGTGTGCCAAAAGTCCTATTTAAAAATCGTGCCTAATCAAATAATGGCATATATAAAAGCAGGATAAATGCAGCAAATTGGGAAAATTGTGTATTACATTAATTTCAACTCTACTAAGTACAATAACAAGCACTTCATAAACCAGTAAACAAGTGAAATACGCTAGATACCAAAGTTCAAAGTACTCCCTCACCAGACCTTGTTAATATGTATATTTCTTCAAACCGTGGAACAGAAATGCAAGGTAAAGCTACGTACAATAGACTCTTGTGGTCCGGCCCTTCCCCCACGCATAGCGGGAGCTTAGTACACCGAACTGCTCTTTTTTTCATCTGAGGCATCACCAAAAAGGATAGCAGGAATTGTTATAATAGTAAGGATCTCTAACTTCCCACATTTCAACCATGGGAAGTACTCGATTATTATTACAATAAAATCCAGGAACTGAAATAACTGGCTGTGTTGTTTCTTCTTTCTTGTCAGCAGGTTTTTCTACTTCTTTCTTTTTACTATCCTCTGTCTCTGGACCTTGGTTCACAATATTAGCAAATCCAACTTTCTTCCTAAGTTCGTTCACCAACTTTACTGTATCAATTCCCTCTCCTATTACTGTCAGCAAATTCTTTTCTGCTTCTATACTTAGAGTCTCCACCCCTGCAATGTTTAAAACATAGACAAATCATCATGTGTCTTATCTATGTACCATATCGGATTAATTTCATATTATGGGTATTTTGTTTTATCCACTATAACAGTAAATTCACAAAGTTATCAAGTCAGATCAAAGAAACTCACTAATAAAACTTCACCCCGCTATATAAATAAATCACAAGACGATTTTTTTGTTATGTTATAATAATTGAATTTTATTAATTATAACAGTAATGTCACCAAACTTCACCTACGCTTAACGATTAACCTACCTATCAAGGTGATCACTTTACTATTATAGTGGGTAAAATTTTGTGACTTTACTGCTATGTAATATGCATAAGGTTTAGTTAGTTCAATGTGACCAAAAAAAAAAGTTCTTTGATAAGAGCGCGAGAAGTTTTGTGAAGGTAGAGAGAGATTTTCAAATCATTGATTACTATTATAGTGGATGGATAAAGTTAAATGACGCGTGAAATTGATCCTTTTGTTGTTGTTGAAATTAATCCATAAATCTAAGAATTTTATTAGATGATCAGGTTGTCACATGGACCTTCAACAATACAAAGCCAATACTTGTAGTATAGTACATTAAGAGTACTTATAGCTAACTAAATGTTCGACATATATATGTGATGTTGTTACCTGGTAAAGTTGCTGCAATTTTCATGACTTTATCTTTGCATGTAGCTTCTTGAAATAGGCAAGGTACCATTGGCTTCAAACAACCTAAAATACACTTCTTCATACTTGGACGAGATTGACATCCATTCACCGACACACTAAGAACCACCTTTATCTGCATTTAAAGCCACCCACAACAAAAATTAGCAATAACAAATTTATCAATAATTATATTAATGAATTTAAGTTATATACAACGTCAGTATAAATATTTTTATATTACCAGGTCACCTAAATGATATTTGCATATTTTCTAGCTATAATAGATTTGGATGATACAGTGTAACTACACTGACTATATATATAATCCTATTGAAAGAGAGGGGTGCCTTCGAGAACGCGGACACAGGTGGTGCATGGTTGTCGTCAGCTCATGTCGTAAGGTGTTGGGTTAAGTCCCGCAACGAGCGCAACCCTCATGTTTAGTTGTCATAAACTCAACCCTGAACAGACTGTCGGTGATAAGCCGGAGGAAGGTGAGGATGACGTCAAGTCATCATGCCCCTTATGCACTGGGCGACACACGTGCTACAATAGCCGGGACAAATGGGTTGTGATCCCGCGAGGGTGAGCTAACCCCAAAAACCCGTCCTCAGTTCGGATTGCAGCCTGCGCTCGCATGAAGCCGGAGTCACTAGTAATCGCTGGTCAGCCATACGAATCCCATTATGTAGGGAATGAGGACCTACTGAATAAGTCTCCAATCAATAGTAGGCGGGTGAGAAAATTGATTTGGTATATATATATATATATATATATATATATATATATATATATATATATATATATATATATATATATATAACTTAAACTCTATACTAATTAATTAATCTACAACTTTGTTGTGCCTTTGTTGGATGCAAACGAAAAAAGATTATAAATGTATAGTACCTTCATTGTTCCTCTGTTCTTAAAACTTCTTTTTTTGACTGCCTTCGACACTTACAAGTTACAAGGTTGTGAGGTTACAATTTTGATTGATCTTGTCCTTGTATTTATACCAAAATCAGGTGGAAAAATCTTACACTAATTGTTTCTAGGAATATCCAGACAGCCGCCAGGTCATTACATCACTGAAGGTACGTAAATGATCGCAATCAAAAGACATTTTTAATAAATTACATAACTAATGACAATTTGTCTCATTATTAGGACACAACAGTAGTTAATGAGAAATTAAAAGGTGCCTAGCTGTAAAGAGACCCCATGTTGACTTCTCTTACTTTGAAGAAAGCTGGAGCATAGTATCCGGTTGTCCTTAATTAGAGTTTTCATGTTAGTTTTGAATATTTGAAAAATTCTATTAGGGAGCAATATTTTGTTAAATAGGTCTTACGCAACGCGAATCCAAATTAGTGAAGCCTAATGCGGATACCACTCATTGGGTGAAAACAAAAAAAAAAGTCGAGTGTATTATTTACAACTCTTGTCCCTTTTTCCTTTTTTCCCTAGTTTTTCTAAGTTTTCTCGTGTCCACGACTTTTTCCCTAGGTGATGGTTGTGTAGAAGTTATGATCATTCTCGCATCATTAATTAATTTGTCTAAACATGCAAAGTTGTTGAGTGTTCTTTTGTTTCTTTTTTTTTTCCACAAGAAACCCTACAAAAATAAGACGTACCGCAAATTGATTATCGTCGTTAATTAACCCAAATAACAAGTCAAGCAAGTCAATCGATTGAACTTTAGTTAAATTAATTATAGTAGGGAATTTCTTGTATGTTGACCTAAGCGCTCAGCTTATTGGCTCCCTAACCAAATCTTGTTCATACTTCGAGTCAGTAAACACTTTTTTCCTTTGAAGTCTTTGACGTGTAGTAATCCCACCCTTTCAGTTTATGTTGGGATGTTTATTTGTATAACACCCTGAAGGAGGGACGGACAAGTAGAATTGACAGGTTTCTAGGTTGATACATCTCTGAAGATGGTAGGCATGTAACACTTTAAGCGAATCTCACATCAGGATGAGAGAAGAAAGTATAAAGCTTTACAAGTGATGACTCAAATTCAAAAGGTACACGCGCTTGCAGGGCTTAATGTGGTGTGGTGTAGCTCGACATACAAATTCATGTAAGCTTAGGCTCAAAACGGGCCATACCTACCATGAATCAGGGTTGTAAACAATCGAGAATAAATATTTTTTTTAAAACATATATAACTTGTGATCTTAAACATGATATAAAATCCCCATAACAATAAAAGCGAATAAAATAAAATAAAAATCTAATTCATTTTAATTATAAAATATTACCATTTTCTAAGGTACATATTCATGAGTAAAGAGAGTCACAAAATAGATGTTATCCAACAGTTGTCAGACTTGAATATGTTCCTTCCTATCTTTCCTTCTATGGAGCCAGATGTGAGCTTCTCGCCTACTGATCTTACTCAAAAAGAGTCAATGAGAGCGGACACATCAATAGCAGCAGACACAGAGGAAGAAATCCTTGCTCTTCAAGCTAAGTCAATTTCCTTTTAAGTGGCGATAAAACTACACACTAGTCAAGTGTTTTTTTATATGTCCTAGTCCTGGGGGCATACATAGAATTGACAATAAACATGTTTGACTTCTTCAAAAGATAAAACCTAATATGTACTAGTAAAAGCTTTAGGTCAAATACTCTACCTAACCAATAAAACTCGAAATTCGACCTTAATTAGTTCTGTAAGTGGAGAAAAAGAAAAGAAGAAAGTGGAATGCTGTATCTACAAATGGTACACCATTTCTAATGAATTTTAAAAACAAACATATACCACCACAAATATTTCAAGTGTTTCACATACACAATCCAACCTAATATGCAAACTTAAAAAGTTGGACTATGACATTAAATGAGACGTCAAAATACACAAACTAAAACAGAAAAATAGATCATATTAAAACGTTCCGTACAGATACACAAGAATAATATGAATTGTATACCCGGTATCAAACTATCAATCACATGAAAATACTAGCTTTAAATAGCAAGTCATTATAAAGTGTCCAAAATTCCCAAAATCTCAATTCACTAGTACCCAAGGAATTATTCTACGAACCAGCAAAGTATCCCTTAATGTACATACGATAGATACAAGCCACGAGCTAGAAAAACAAGCAATAATACCAGCAAGCTGGTGGAGTCTGTTTATTTTGGAACAGTCGCGGTGGATATTTCAAACACTCAATCACATAGAAATGGAAAATACAAACCATGAAAATGTTAGAGCTCAGATGAATTCTATTACCAATTCAGGGAGAAACATCAGCACATGCTTTCACATATCGTTTCCAGCCAAACTATTTACAGGATGTAGAACAACACGAGGAAGCATTGCTGGATTCAAACACTTCCACAACCTCAAACGCCACAGATACATAGAAAAAACAGGTAAGGAGAGAGGACATGCAGCGGATGAGCTCCAAGTGCTTCTTTATCGTGCTGTGGAACAGCATCACTCCAACGTTATCAATCCTCGATTAGTGTTAATTTAGAAGAATAGTAACAACAAGCTTCACACCAAAGGGAGCAAAGAGATCGGTGGCATCAAGAAACACTTGGGAAAGATAAGCGGTCTCGCAGTGTGTCAAAAATTGACGAAGCAGCTGCATTTTGAGAAAAAGTCTGTTTCAACCTCCCAAGTAATTCATTATCTTTAGCCTGAGAAGCAGCATCAGCAGCCTCCTTGGCCATTCCAATTCGAGCATAAGCCTGTTAATGATTCACAGATCTCATAAGCATGACATATCACCTTAACTGATGCAGCAATTGCACCTTTACTGTTGACTATCTAATCCGACGTCTATTGACCCTTCAGCATCAGTTCATTGTTCCTCACTTCCTTTTGGCCTTTTGGGTGGGAAATGCATCTATGATACTACATGGACTCAAATCAACCAGGCTATGATCTGGAATATTACATTAAAAAGTAAATGCATGATTATTCCTTCTCCGTTATCATTACTGCCCTTCAGACCGAAATAAGCTCACAGCTCCCCATATTTTCAAAAGGATGCATATCTTGTTAAACCTATTCTGATATCTAAAGTCTGTCTCATACTTGGCTTTTGATATAAACAGACAAAAGTACCTTCTTTTTATCTTAACCAGGAAATCTGGCATCTCCAACTTTGGAACTAAGCCAATAAACTCTTTCTACTCAAATACCAGGCTTGGTTCACAAGTCAGGATTCGAACTAGTGACATATGACTGCCAGACACCCGACTGTAACTTTGTTGTTGTTGGGGCAACAAAAGTACTCCTATATTGAAGAAAGTGATTCCCCCTTTTCCATTCTCTAGTACAATTTCTATTTCTTTTCACTTGCTACTTTTGTTCTACATTTAATAGTTTCATTTACTACTTTCCTTGTACCCTCCCTTCTTTGATTTTCAAATGTTGCACCTAATTGCCTTTAGGTTAAATATGTCTTTAGACCAACTGTAGAAATATTAGAACATATACAACACTTACCTCTGCTCTTTCCCGCGGATCAGTCAGCTTTGGTATGTACTTTAGTGCTTCCCCCTTCTCATCTGCATCAACACATGCCTCGACAAATGGGCGGTAACCTAGCAGGGAAAAAAGGGATTATTAAGATATGCATTACCCTTAATCAGTTATGGTATATGGTCACAAAAGGACTTGCTTGGAATGTCTACGAACATGTCCAAGGTGCTCCTTTCAGTGCCAGTCACAGAATACATTTCACATTGTACTTGTTGACAAAAAAAAGAAAGCTAGCTCAACATTGCTACAACAAAATCTAGTTTGACCAAAAGCATGAAAAAGCATATCAAACAATTCAAGAGGAAGTATAGCTCAAACTAACTAAATGTGACTCTACGTGAAGGCGATTGCAGTTATTAATTAACTTCTTCAGCCTCAAGCACTAATCTAGTTAAGTAGCGGTTAAAAGAAGAAAAGTATTTTAAGATATTCAAAGGGGCAGCATTGCATACGTACAGCAGTTGTGCAGGGATAAGCCCCACTTCGGTAGACACCTTATGGTTTATAGAAACCCTCTATTAATGTGTACGACACTTTCGAAACCCTATATCAGGTGACATACCAATCATGTATCACATACAACATTTTCTAATTCAAGTTCTAACTTTTCAATCTAATTTCCTGCTCCTTGGAATGCAAAACAAAAGTAAACCTACTTGAATTAAACTAACATTGACATCCTAAATACAATCCATCATAACAATCAAGAGAAAATTAATATATCCAGCTTATAATACAAATATCACGGGAGGATGCATTTAGAGATATCTCATTGAAATAATAGGGAAAGTCACAGATTTCCTCCTGTTAGGCTATACTGAGGGAACTTACCAATTGGTGGCCTTTTCTCCTTTGAAAACTTCTCCAAGGAATCCCAATCCCTTTTAGTTGCCAGAGCAAAAACTTTAAGCCAATACCATCGCTTGTCTGATACCTGAATCATCCAAGAAAATTAAAATTAAGGGTACTTTAAATTGGATAAATCCGAAAGTTGAACCCGCATTTACTTTTTTGAACCCACATATACCTAAAAAGGAATGCAGAAATCACTAACAAAACAGAGAACCTAGAAGTATATCATCACTGTGAGCCAAAACAGATGATACAGACCTTAAATTCTGTTTTGACTTTCACGGCAGCACGATGGTTCCCCAGCACAATGCATGTACGAATTGTATCACTTATACTTGAATCCACAAAGATGGCCTGTTTTGTTGTCACCTCTAACTCATGCTGCATCCTGTAACAATATATGAATGATAAGACACGAAAACAACATTTAAATAGAAGTTAAGAAAGAAAAGAATGGTAACAGAAGTAGAAAGAGAGAGACATGCTGGCAGACAGACAGCAGAGAGAGGGAGATGCATTCAGAGTTTACAATTTTTAGCAAGTAACCAGTTAGATTTCTATGCACTTTCTAAAGAAAAATCACAAATGTCACATAAACTATGAAAAGAAAAGGAAAAAAGGTCGAATAAACTTGAAAGATTGCAGAAGGACAAGACTATTCTTGAAGTTTGTCACTCTAATTGTCAAAAAACATTGTTGCAACTATAAAATTATCATTGCGCGTAAACAATCATCTGTTTCTTGCTGAGCAGTGGTTGATGAAACTCAGAACTTAAATGACATGGTTATCCTATAACAGCTGGGGTACTATCCTTGGCTGCTAAAACTTGGGAAGAAAAGGAGAGACTACTCGGTGCTTCTCACTTAATGAGACTTGAGAGGATTTAAATCATCTCATGTGATATGACCTGTTAGATTGGTGGCAATAAGGGTGGTACCCTGTGCTTGCGCAGTAGTACATTCCTGTTAGTTGAGCTAGTATTTCTTTTACACTTTAGTTCCTCCCAAGATGGGTAGGGTTATATGTAGCTCATTTCTCATTGAGCAAGGACACGATGGATGAAATATTATCTTAGCTTTCTTAATTTTAATTAGATTTCATTTATATTTCTGTGAATTGGGACAATTCACATCAGTGGTATCAGAGCTCTTTCTTGAGCTGTGGGTACAGCAATGGCAAGAGAAATCAAGGAGGTTCTAAATCAATTGGATCGAATGGCAATTGAGGTTGCCAACTTCAATGCGAGGAAGGATCAGTTGGAATCGATCAATGAAAGGGCATTTCGGGAGTTGAAGGAGTCGATTGCAGCTGGGCAGAACTCAAATAGGGGAATGGAAATGCCGAAAGTAACAGATAGGGATGATCTGTACTCTCCTACAGAATGTCCTTACCTAATCTGCAGTTGCAACGTCAAAATTCGAATATTAATGTTAATAGATCAGCTGGGTTGCAATTGTCGAGTCCACCATTTTATATGAATTCATCTATCTCACTCTCTACACAGCCTAACCCACCATTGGTAATTGGAGCAGATGCTGCATTTAGGTCTGAACTATAACAGATTTGGAATAATTCCACAGTAGAGGGCCATTCTGGCATTAACCACACCTACAGAAGGCTGTCAGCTCTCTTCTATTGGAAGGGCATGAAAACTGATGCGGAAGATTTTGTTAAAAGGTGTGATATCTGTCAAAGAAGCAAGTATGACCATGTGGCTTAACCTGGTCTACTTCAACCTCTTCAGATACCTTCTGCAGCTTGGGGTCATATAAGCATGGATTTTATTGAAGGGTTGCCTAAATCCAAAGGCAAGGAAGTCATTTGGGTGTTGGTTGATAGGCTCACTAAGTATTTGTGGCTTTATCCCATCCTTACTCAGCCATGGACATTGCTAAGTTGTTCATGGATCATATATTCAAAATACATGGCATAAGATAGTCAGTGATAGGGACCCTGTCTTTACCAGTAAAGTTTGGCACGAGTTACTTGCTATCCAAGGGGTCACTCTGACTACATCTACTGCATACCACCCTCAATCTGATGGCCAGACTAAGGTGGTCAATAGGTGTTTGGAAACTTATTTGAGATGCTATTGTTCTGATGCTATTACTAATTGGGCTGAATACTTGCCCATGGCAGAATGGTGGTACAACACAACATTTCACACTTCTATCCAGACCACACCTTATGAAGCCTTGTATGGACAACCCCCTCCACTCCACCTGCATTATATTCAAGGTGAGTCTGAAATTTTGAAAATTGACAGAAGTTTGGTTGCTAGGGAATTGAAGTTGCAGTTGCTTAAATTTCATTTGGCCAGATCCCAGGATGATTCATCAAGCAAATAAGAAAAGGAGTGACAGAAATTTTCAAGTTGGAGATTGGGTTTACCTTAAAATTCAGCCTTATAGACAATTAACACTATCTAACAAGCACTTTTCCAAACTAGCTTCTAAGTATTATGGTCCTTATCAGATTCTAAAGAAGGTTGGCCCTGTTGCTTATACACTTTCACTTCACCTCACCTCCTACTTCACCCTACCTTCCATGTGTCTCTACTCAAGTTTTGCTATGAGGTTCCCACTACAATTACCCCCCACCCACTTGATTTGTCTAGTCCTTTTTTTTATGAAATAAGAAGGATATCATTAACAAAAAGCATCAAGAAGATGCAACATTACAGACAAAGAAAGTATCAGCTCCTATGAAGGCAAAAAAAAGCTACCTAATAGCTATCAACATAGATCTATGGAACTGATAAATTCTAGGAAAGAATCAACAGTAATTACAGAGGAGAGGTTGACCCAACTAAAAAGACTAATCAAACATCTACCCTTAAGAATGGGGATTGGAGTTGAGATGCCATCAAAACACCTTTTGTTCCTCTCTAACCATAAGCACCACAAGATACAAGCAGGAACCAAAGACCAGATCTTTTTGGACTTCCCAACTTTCCAGGAGTTCCAACACACAAAAGCCTCTCTCAAAGTGTCTGGCATGAACCAAGTCGGTCCAAAGAGAGAAAAGAACATGTTCAAGTGTAGCATCTGTTAGATGAATGGAACTTCCTCCTCATAAGATTATCTTGAGTTAAACAAGAACCTTTAAGAGTGACCCAACTGAAACAAATAATTTTTGGAGGCAGCTTAGTTCTCCACATAAGTTTCCAAGGCCACACATCAATAAGTGTCTACTTTGAGCTTAGATGCAAGTAGTCTTCTTTGACTGAATAGGTGACATCCCTGTGACTCCCCCAAGCGAGCCTATCCCTGCCTTGATCATTGACTGGGCTGCTCTGTATGGTGGCCATGAGAGCTATAAAATCTTCCAACTCCCAGTCATTTAGATTTCTTCTTAGAATCAGATTCCAAACATTGGCTTCCCTACACTTGGGGATGGTTGAGTCAGGGATTGATGCTTGGAAAAACATTCATAAGGGGAATGTTTCCCAACCAAGTGTCTTTCCAAAACTGGATATGCTCCCCACTTCCCACCTTGAGAGAAGCATTGCTAGAGAAGACCTCCCACAGATTCCTTATAGCTTTCCAAACTCATATGCCACAAGGGGTTGAAACTTGATTGGAGCACCAGTGACTAGTGCTACCAAATCTTGCTTGAATCACCTCCTTCTATAGACCAGTTGTCTCCTGATTATACCTCCAGTGCCACTTCATTAGCATACACTTGTTATGTAATGTCAAGTCTATAATCCCTAAGCCTCCAAACTGTTTTGGCATGGTGACTTTGGCTCATTTCACAGGGTGAAATTTGTGGTCCTCGCTATTGACTTCTCAGAGGAAGTCTCCTAATCTTGTCAAGTCGCTTTCGCACCTTATCTGGCAGAGGGAAGAGGGACATAAATAAGTGGAAATACTATCCAAGACACTATTAATAAGTATTACCCTGCCCCCTTGTGAGATATATTGTTGCTGCCATGAAGCCAATCTTCTTTCAAGCTTTTCCACAATAACATTCCATGTCTCAACTGATGTGTGACTAGCACTCAGAGGTAACCCCAAATAGGTAGTGGGAAAAAAATAAGTTGTGCAACACATGGTGTCAGCGAATTCTTCCAAGTTAGGCACCTCATTAATAGGATAAATGACACTTTTAGACATGTTAATGTGGAGTCCTGAGATGGCTTCAAAAGGCATAAGAGTAAGGTTAAGGTATTGCACTTGAGATTTTTCAGCTTCGCAGAAGATCAGGGTATCGTCGGCAAATAGGAGATGTGATATAGAAACTGTTGGACCAGATCCATTGCCCACCATAAATCCTTGTAACCAATTTAATTGTTTGGCCTTTTCTAACATCCTACTCAACCCCTCTATAGCCAGAATAAATAAAAAGGGTGATAGGGGATCTCATTGTCGGATGCCTCTCATAGGAGAAAAAACCCACAGGACTTCTGTTTACTAGCACTGAAGAGAAACTATATTTGATCCATCTAATCCACCTTTCTCCAAATCCCATCTGCCTTAGGATTGAGATAAGGAAAGACCAGTTCAGCTTGTCAAAAGCCTTCTCTATATCAAGCTTAAAAAGAAGACCAGAGGTGCCACTTTTCTGTTTCCAGTCCAAAACTTCATTAGCAATGAAAGTAGCGTCAGAGAATTGCCTTCCTTGAACAAAGGCATTCCGACAACCAGAGACTAGACCTCCAATCACCTTCTTAAGCCTTTCAGCAAGCACTTTGGTCAAGATCTTGTACACACTACCAATAAGGCTAATAGGCCTAAAGTCTTTTATTTCTATTGCACCTTTCTTTTTAGGGACAAGTGCAATAAAAGAAGCATTGAAGGATTTCACCATGTGACAATTACTGTGAAAGTGATTGAGGGTGCCCAAGATATCTAGCTTGATAATACTCGTAACATTTCTGGTAAAAATCCATTGAGAAACCATCTGGCCCTGGACTTTTATCTGGGGCACAAGAGTTGATAGTATTCAAAACCTTTTCTTCTTCAAAAGCTTTTTCCAGAGCATTCTTTTCAACTATGCTCAAGCCACCCATACCTTAAAAGAAATTGTGGGCCTCCAAGGTTCATTTTCAGAGTATAATTCTTGATAGAAATCAAAAATCACTTCTTTCACCTGCTCTTTCCTTTCAATCAAGTTATCGCCAACATGTATCCTGTCAATGTGATTGTACCTCCTGTGAGAGCTGGCTACTCTTTGGAAGTACTTAGTGTTTCTGTCCCCTTCCTTCAACCACAAGCACCTAGATTTTTGTCTCCATGAAGTTTCCTCTGCTTTTGCTAAGTTCTGAATCTCTAGTTTTAGCTGCAGGATCCTATTTTTTTCAATTTGAGTCAATACCCTTCCCTCAATTGCTTGTTAACAAGCTAACAGGAGATCATCCATAGCTTTGTTGATTCTTGCATTAAGCTTTCCAAAGACCTCCCTATTCCAAGTAGTAAGGTCCGTCTTCAAGAATTTTAGTTTCTGTGAGACAATGAAATCTGGAGAGCCATTAACAATATATCCTTGCCACCATTGACTAATCATATCATGAAATCCATCCTGTTGCAACCACATATTTTCAAATTTGAAGTATGAAGGATCAGAAGTCCTATCACCACTTTCCAAAGCTAAGGGCCTATGGTCAGAGAGGACCCTCTCATGTCAAGGGACTCGATAGAAGAATGATACAGAAAGGTAGCAAAGCTGTTGTTCAACTACTTATTCAGTGGGATCAGTTAACTGAACATCATGCAACCTGGGAAGGTGTTAAGGCATTGAAAGTGAGGTTTCCTTCATTTATTCCTTGAGGGCAAGGAATGTTTTGAGAAGGGAGTACTGATATGACCTGTTAGATTGGTGGCAATAAGGGTGGTACCATGTGCTTCCACAGTAGTACATTCCCATTAGTTACAAGCTTTTGTTATTTACAGTTAAAGTCCTAGTATTTCTTTTACACTTTAGTCCCTCCCAAGATAGGTAGGGTTATATGTAGCTCATTTCTCATTGAGCAAGGACACAATGGATGAAATATTATCTTAGCTTTCATTTATATTTCTGCAAATTATTCCCAATTCACATCATCCTGATCCATTGCGAAGTCACCTCTAAACTCTGGTATTAATGTAGAATTCCAGAAACACCATTCTAGCACCTTGACATAAAGTAGACTTGAGTTCTACTAATATATGCAGAAAAACCTATCCCTCAAATAGAAATTTATGGAAAGAACACTAATTATAAACTTGGGAAGTCCTAATACACCTCATATGTAAGAAAAATAGGTATCAATTGAACCACATAGATGAGGTACACATATAGTGGATAATATTAAAGATAAGATCGTTTTCTGATTTGTTGCAGCAACTATTCTGAAACTCTCATCTAATTTAGCTTTGCATTTGTTTACTGCAGCTAGCCCACTAGATTAACATGATAGAAAGGCTTCTCTCGCTGGTTAGAAATGTTATCAGGTGCCTGCATATAAGCCTAATGCACACTCAGCATCACTCTGCAGAAGCAATTGGACCATCAACTCAAGACAACAAGCAGAAAGAAAAATTGGAGAAGTAAGAGCAAGCAAAAGAAAAAAAATGAAAGAGCTCCACTGAAATCATCAAATCAATGACTTGATAACTAAGGCTGAAGACAATGGCACCTTAACAATTTTGCATGCTCTTCAGCAGCTTTTGATTCAAAAACATATTCCTTTGTTTCTGCAAAAAGGTGCTGGGCCTTCTCAGTGAGTTTTAGTCTTGGACCATGAAGTGGAGATCCTTTGCTAACCATTGGATTTTTAGACAATTCCCATGACTCTTTCCATAACAGGAAAGCTACATCCTACAAGATTGAAACTTCGTCAGATGGAGAAAGTTGAAAAGAGGGAAAGTAGAGAGAGTCATCCTGAACTGTATAATACTAGCATTTAGCAGCAAACTTTACATGTCTTGACAATTTAAGCTAAAAAAAACATACTGCAGACAGGATTACAGAGCAATTACAACAGGCTTCCGTAAGTAGGACCAGATTCATATTGACACACAATGTAGTTCAATCCCACAAGGCAAATTGAAGAATTGTTAAAGAGTTCCTACAATATTTTTTGTTTGGTAAACAGTTCCTAGAATATTCTTTTACCAAATTCCATCTACTAAGAAACATAAACGGAGGGATATGAGCAACAGTATGCAAATTGGAAATTGATAAAGAATTTCTAGAACATATTATTTTTTATGGGTAGAGTTCCTAGAATACTCTTTTACAAAATTCCATCTACTAAGATATATAAATGGAGGGGTAAGAGCAACAATGTGAGCTGAAGAACATAAATATCATAAATGTGCTATCCATTGAAATCATTCCCTTCTGTTTATTTCCAGAGAACAAATGAGTGAAATGGCCCGATAAAATTAAAATAAGGAGAACCCGGAAAAAGGTCAACAGATTAAAAGAAACTAGTCACTTCATATACACAACCTCCAGTAGAACAAAATGGTCACAGAAACAGATATTCAATATCACTAGGATGAGATTCAAAATGACATAAACAGTTCTGCATTTCTAAAAATCAGGAACCAGATAGTCAGAAAAAAAAAGGAAGAAAAATAAGTTGTAGTTCCACACAAACCAACCTGAAGTTGCCCGGTAGATAGGAAAAAGTTCTTCAAAAATTCGTGCTTGTAGTGCCTTAAGGTTGGGAAGAAGGAACAGTGTTCAGCAGGCTAAACAAACTGCTCTTGAAGTGATGAACAATTTAAAAGTTCTCATACCGTGCATAATTAACAAACAAATCACGAGCTAGAGGTCTGGCCTGTATTGTCCCAAAGAACTCCAAAGCTGGTCTCTGAGGAAAAGAAGCATGAGGTTATTAATAACAGCTGAACTAACTAGGCAAAAAAAAAAATTTAAGATGTATATTTTACAAGAAAATCCACTCCAGATCAGTCTTTATATGTACCTTCTGCCAGATATGGAAGAGGACAAGATAAACCAGATCAGTATCACCACTTTCAGTTGACTTCGTTAGAGCAGTATCCTCTTCTCCAATGCTTAGCAAGAGAGGAACCTAAAGGAATAACATAGTTAGTACACCATAAGCTAACTAAAGCTAACCATGTTGTACATTTTGGTCACAGAAATCCAATTAACAGATTAAAGCCAGCCGAGAACAAATAAGTTTCCTAAGATCACAACTTCTGCCATAGAGAGATAAGAAGTTCTAGGCTCCATTAGAAGACATGAAAGAGAGTTTCAAAAAAAAAATATTACTCCCTCCGTTTCAAAATGTTTGTCTTACTTTCCTTTTTGGTCCGTTTTAAAATGTTTGTCTTATTTTCCTTTTTGGTCCGTTTCAAAATGTTTGCCTCTTCCTTTTTTTTGGCAACTCTTTAATTCCAACTTTCCACATGGCATGTTTAAGACCACAAGATTAAAGGGCATTTTGGTATATTCTTCATATCTTTAATTTAAGACCACAAGATTCAAGTCTTCTTTACTTTCTTAAACTCCGTGTCAAGTCAAAACCAGACAAACATTTTGAAACGGAGGGAGTAATAGAAAGACAAAAAACATTTAAAAGAATTTAGAATTAATGAACCTGCTTAGATGAACGTGGCTCATGTTCAACAAGCATAGCAGCTAACTTCCGACGACCATTCTTATCCGCATGAGCAGCAACTGCAGCATAAGATATCCCCTTGCATATTTTCAGCTGACATACCAAAAGTTAACATGAGATTTGCACTACAACAGAATTGATGTTGGACATCTTGTTCCAAACACAAACCTTATCAAGTAACATCTCTAGAAGAGTGGCATCAGGGATTGCCGCCGATGCTGTTATCTTTGTAGATGTCCAGTGCATGACTACAACTTCCTATACACAAAGTGCAAAAACAACAATATAAGCTCACATTTCGATGAGGAAAAAAACAATATAAGCTAACATGTAAAAACTTTAGAATCCATCCGGATGCATCATCACTTTCCGTTTGACTTTTGGAAGCTCACCTTGAGTCAGTTTAACTTGATGCTAAAACACCAAGTTAAGGGAAATGCCTCATAAACTCCAATATATTTGAGAGAAGACAGTACATTACACACACAAGAAACAATTTAATAACAGATTGACATCTTATATGGTCACCGGAATCAACGTATCACATAAACTGACATGTTATTTCAATAAGCGCATAAAGTGACATTTTATGAATATGAGCAACTCATGCTAAAATCCATTGTAGAAGTAGTAATAAAGTGCAGATGTATCTTCTTAATTGCACCACGTCTAAAAGAAAGATGTTTGATAGAGGCACTTTTGCAAAAAACATACCTGATTCATAGTAAGATATTCTGATATTTGTAGTGCAAGAAGGTGGCGATGAGCATTAATAAGACGAGCAATCAGAACAGCAGGTGTAAGCAACTGCCAGGATGAAATGTCAGAAAAAGATTCATACAGAGAGTTCAGCATGAATTTAGGGCACAACGCGACTTAAAACAAGGAAGCATGGAGTACCTTATACTGCTGAATACTGAGAGGAATGCCAATATCTGGGTGACGTACAGCATTTAGGACTCGTAAGGTTTTACACATCTCTTGAATGCGGTCCCGTTGAAAATGGCTGCCAAAGCCAACTGGGTATCATTAACAAGAGAAGAAATCAGAATAGAATGATCTCTAGATAAGATCAACATTCCAACAGCTTCATAAGTTAGGAGACGGTATATGGAAAACAAATAAAAGGCCCATTGTTCCATTAGTTTGATCCATTTTAACATAATGCATATTCAGCATTCAAGTTGCAAGCAAAGTAAAGTTCTGGCAACTTCCTCATGATAACATATCCCTTGAGAACTGACCTTTGGTTTAGTGATTGGTCCTAAAGTAGGCAAGCGCATAATTGACACTCCAAGCTTATCCTCCCCTTCCCCTTAATCTCTTGTACCCAAAGGAAGAAAAAGATGGAAATCCAAAAAAAAAAAGAACAAACAAACAAATCCCTTTCCTTAGTAGCATCCTCTCCACACTTTGGATCAAATTTTAGTCCTTAAGCTACACTGAGGAACTTGGACTGATAGCATCAAACACAGACCTTATGGTGGCATCGTTGTTCTGGCATGTACTCAAAACAGAAACATGTTGATTTTTCAACAATCCAACACCTCACAGATGGAACAAAACCCCCTCATTGTCATCACATTCACTGCTCCACAATATAGATTGCTGATATCTATGGTTCCCTTTATCTATCCCATTGTCCAGAGTCCCGAAGTAATAGAGCTAGATGGTGTGTTTAACAGCATATATTCATGATATGTTGTTTATGATATAACAAACACCCAATTCACATAGTTTTGTAACCCGCCGAACGAAGTGGTTCCAACGAATCGGACCGGGAGAAAGAAAGAACTCTTTTTTCAAGGCTGCCGGTGGGCTGGGCCAAGCTCAGTTTGGAAGGAAACTTCTTTAACACTGCCAAATATTCATTAATCTTCAAGAGACACCAACAACCTCTAGCCCAGATGCATATGTTTTCTTGAAGGAACGATCAGTAAATAAATAAAAAGCTGTTTATGTAGACACTTTCCATTTACTAGTATCTCTCAAGGTGTAGCATACAGGAAAAGCAACATTACCAGGTTAATACAATTTGGAAAGTTTCCATCATCGCTTGTTTATAAAAACTTCTCAATCAAGGCTTAACATGTTTCACGAAGAACGGCAAGAACTGGATGCCGCAGCTGTGGTTGTGATTTGTGACAAAGCAGGCTGTGGTTGTGACTTGTGACAAAGCAGGCACAAAAAGCACTGCCGCCTCGAAAGGAATTTAGACAAGGAAAGAACCTAAATATCTACATAAGTCAAGAAGCAGATCTTTTTGCCCCTCCCCTGATCATATGAAACTAGCATTAGATAGCTCTTATCAACATATACAGCATTAGAATTTAAATATGTACCCACCCCACAGGCAAAAGGTAAAATGGAAATAGAAAGTTTTATAATATCATCTCTACAATTAAGCCAATAGACCAACCTGCAAAAGGCTTGACCGTAGCTTGCTGCTCTTAAAAGAGTCCGTTGCTGTGAAACATCAAATTCATGACCTGCTGCATCAATACATGCTTCAACCGCCTCGGGCAGCGAAGACCGTATCAGTCTCAGGTTCTCATCAGCCTGGTTAATGAATAGGTGATTAGAATTCACCCAAAAGTTGAACTTCAAACAGTTCTTCTCTACTATGTATTCCAAGCATGCACATCTGACATAGGAAGTTGAAACGATTGTGTTCCCAGAAGAAAAGACTTTAAGGAAGAACCTTAGTAGCTGATTCAAAAGAAAGAGGACATGCCAAAGGTTATGTTACCAATTCTTTTAAGTTTAAATTTCTGTCTCTCAGCCTTGGAAATTCAAATACTAAAATATGAAATACTTCACTAGCTAAAGCATTCTAGAACAGAGGAAAAACATTCTGATGATGAGAAACTCGAGATTTGAATTCAAATCCAGAGGGTTATATAGTTGCACCTTTACATAAAAGATAAAACAACAGAAACTAACGTTTACACACTGTATCACTTTTTCCAGAAAAAGGGCCGAGAGAAAATTTAAGTTTTTTCTAAACATCAATGACACTAAAGTGTGTACCCACAAGTTCACAACCATTTATAGATGAATAGATATATCTTCATCCAGCACCGGATGTATGATTTCCCAATTTAGAATACCAAGATGACCCCATGTAATGGTAGATATCCTCATTAAATTGGCCTAGTCAGACCTCTTCCTCTCTACTGCACTAAAAGGAGTGTAAGCAAAATGTAATGAAAACCAGAGGATTTGAGTAATTTGACATCTAGTCACTTATCTAAAAGAACAATTTGATATCTTGTCTTCAATAATTCGTCTATCTGAATGTATGTTAATAACCAGAGCTCATTATCACACCGCTGCCTTTGGATGGATACAAACACTGCTGGTTGAAATTACCAAGTTTAGCCCAAAGCCAAAGCAACAAAATTTGCTTAGTTAATGGAAAAAATAGAATTCATGCAACATCCTCGCACTATTAGCAAGAGCAGAGATGGAGAAGCAAAACCCATCAGTATAAGAACTGTTAGAGTCCGACATTGGTTGGGGAATGTACTGGTGGTCTGCTTATATGGACTGGTCCTGCTTATATGGGGACCGGTGGTCTGCTTATATGGATTTCGGCAATCCTCCCCTCATGAGCTAGCTTTTGGGGTTGAGTTAGACCCACAGTCCATATCATTACAATGTATAGAGCAAGGTCCATCCCTGTTTGGGCTCCCGGTCCACGCTCTAGTTGAGCCTGGGCGTGAAAGGGGTATTATATCGTGTTAGAGTCCCACATTTGGTTGAAGAATGGATGGTGGTCTGCTTATATGGACTTGGGCAAGACCCCTCATGCACTAGTGTTTGGGGTTGAGATCTTTACAAGAACAAATGACATCACTTTATTATTAGATTTCAACAAAGATAAATAACTCCTTAACATTACAAATGTTGCAACAACTGAAGAAATCTAAATGTCAACTTATTTACGCACAAGAACAAACTTATTTTATGTCATGTACAACATTGGATTAGGCATAAAGATGGAGGTAAAGGCCGTAGAGAACGTGGGAAATGATGTATCGTGGTATTGTACTTATAGTGGGAATTGATATACTTGTAGAGAAAATTGACTTTATGCAAAAGACAATAGCTAAGCATTTTTCATTCTTTCTGTTATCCTTTATCAAACAGGATTATCAATTATATTTTAAGTGTACGCATCCCAGGGTAAGTACGTAGATATGGAAAGAAGTCTGTATGCAGAAGTAGATACATATTTGTTAGAAGATGTAAATATATGCACAGATGCACAAGTCTAATTATGCTCATTTAATTGTAATATTTGGAGATCGAAATAGGCAAGTTGGCTCTTTGTCATTTTTCATATAGTAAATACCAAAAGATATAGCCTACCTTGGCACTCCGCCTGTCAAAATGATCTAAGGCATCATAAAGCAATGCTGCAGGTAGTGTGCTACCAATCTGAAATATGGAGACAGTTGAATCTGGAACTCGATGAAGAAATTCCATACTCATGTTGGAGAGTATTCTAACCCCGTCGCATTCAGGGATAAGGAGGACTGGTTCATCATAAAAATAGCGGACAGGATCTCCATAAGGACCCACCATTAGAAACATATCATCCCAGTAGAGTAGCACACTGTCCATTCCACACCAAGCTAGCTGCTCAGGGGGTAGGGCTGACTAGAAGTACAAAAGCAATAACATGGTAAAGAAAGATTCACCATAAGTTGGTAAAGAAAGATTCAGCAATCCACATGAACTAAAGATTCTGAATGATGAAAATAAAGAAGGTGGCATACATATGTGATACAACAAAAACAACAACATACAGCTTATTATCTAAAAAACTGTATAGGCAATAATGTGTTAAGAATTCACAAAAACTGCTCCAGTTAGCACTTACTCCCTCCGCCCCAAAATACTTGTCATGTTTCGCTTCTTGAGAGACAAAATTACATGAACTTTGACCAACATTTTAACATGTATCTTTTCACCATACTAATATGAGAAGAATTCCTACCTTATTTTACTTTTCATATAGTTTTCAAATATCTAAATTTTAATTTTAACATACGGAGTTAATCTAATTTAGCTCTGAAGATTAGTCAATTTGACTCTCGAGAAGCAAATCGTGACACGTATTTTAAGACGGAGGAAGTACATAATATAGCGCAAGTAGAAATTACTTAGAAAAATGCAGACAGAGTTAGTTAGAGCATTGGAATGAAATAACAACCTCACAAGGATACTCGAAAATGATGCTGGAGAAGTCGGTGGACATAACAAGAAGCCTTCCATCATGTGTGAAAGATGCCAAAAGCTTCCCATTCTGGGAAACCATCATTTTCTGTAGAGGCCCAATTCCAAGTCCAACCTCCTGAACACCATCCTCTTCCACCAACAAGACATGATCAGCAACACCCATCAGTACCTCCACATTACCAGACATGGTATACTGTGGCTCAATCACAGCCATACATAAAGGAAAATCCTCCAAACCAGTATCCGCCAATTTGATAGGTTTCGGATTGTTGAAATCAGGTATACAATAAACCTGAAAGGGAAATTTTCAGAAATATACAGCCCAACATAAATTATTATGCCACGTAGCCCAATATACAATATTATCACTCCCTCCGTCCCAATTTATGTGGCGCCATTTGACTAGGCACGGAATTTAAGAAAAGAAATTAAGACTTTTGAAATTTGTGGTTCAAAACAAGTCTAGATATTTGTGTGGCCGTAAATCATCCCATAAAGTTAAATTATTTCTAAATATAAAAATGTGACATACTTTTTGGAGCAGACTAAAAGGGAAAGTGTGTCACATAAATTGGACAGAGAGAGTATACAACATTATACAATACTCCCTCCGTACCAATTTAAGTGTCTTACTTCTATCCCAAGAAGGTAGAGGTAAGGCCTAGGTAAATCTTACCCTCTCCAGACCTCATTGTGTGGGATTACAATGAGTATGTTGTTGTTGTTACTTTTATCCCAAAAAGAGTGTATCTTTCTATATTAAGTAAGCAAGCAATTTAAACGCCCTATCTGGCAAGTTAATAACAACAAGATTCAAAGGACATTTTAGTATAGTATACACATCTTTAATTTAGGACCACAAAATTCAAAAGTCTCTCTTCATTTCTTAAACTATGTGCCTAGTCAAACTAAGACTCTTAATTGGGACCGAGGGAGTATTATACAACATTATACGTGGGAAAGCATGTATCAACCTTGTATAAAAGGTGTTTATACACAAATATGTGCTAAATCGGGTAACAAACTCAAAGTATTTCCATAAATAGACATAGAGCTAACCTGAAAGGCCTCATTGATACAAACGACACCGTTTCCCCAAAAAATACATTCAACTACACTATGAGTAAAACAATCTGGTCCCAACGTAAGCTGAGAATTCGGTTCAATAGGCTCAGCATGAATATTATAACGATAAACGGTACCGTCTTGTGTGATACAAATTAGGGTTTGATCATCAGTCCATGACATACAGACAAGTCGACCACCTGGATTCTTCCAAACTGTTTCGGAGATCTGAATGCCTGCGGAATTGAAGATGCGGAGTTTACGAAGTGCGGATTCGGCGTATAGTTGGACGATTTTAGCGTCGTCACGGATAACGGCGATTGGACCGGAAAAAGGAGCGCAAGCGACTTTATTGCGCGTGAGGTCCACGTGCTTCCATTGCATTTGGTAAAGTTCGGGTTTACGGTAGTAGCGATTGTAGAGGAGTTGCCATTCTGCGGCCACTGTTACTGCCGCCATTAGAGAGGATATTGGAGATCATGAATTTGAAAAAATGGAGACAAGTGCCATTACGGAAAGCTTGGAATTGGATCGGGTCGGGTCGGGCATCTTTTTTCTTTTTATTTGTCAACTGCCCCCGTGTCGTTTTTTAGATTTCTTGTTATGTTATTCCTTTGTGTATTTTAAATTCTTTTAGTTGGAAAGAGGAAGATAGAAAATGGAAGAGCTTTTTGTGGAATGAATGAAGTAGCGTTTAAAAATGAATTTCAGGGAAAATTGTTTTACAGTTAAGTTGAGAAAAGATATTTGAAAATTGAAATTATGTTTTGATACGTATTTCATCTGAAAAAATAATGGAAACTCATGAAGGGAAAAAACTACTCTATTTATTTGAAAAAGTGATTGGAATTGGTTTTTCAAACTTAGAAAATTCCACTTCAACTTGAAGTGAAAAACTAGCTCTAACATATAACCAAATAAGTTTTTGAAAAAAAAAATTGTATGTCCAAATGGGCCTTATCTTTTCCTTCTTTTTTTTAGAAAACATACTAATGCTGCTTCTAAATAAAAAATAATTACCCTGGCATGTCCCTTACTTTCATACTTCAAAAATATTTATCTTTAGTATCTCTTATAGATGGTCTCTTTTTTCTTCGTTTCTTTTTTATTTTTTTATTTCTTTTCTACTATTTTCTCTCATTTTTTTTTCTTTTTCTTTTTTTCTTTTTGTTTCATTTTTTTAAATCATAGTATTCTTTATTTTCTTTTTTCACCCTAATCTAATTCCATATTTTATTCTTTCTTCTTTCATTTTCTTTTCTTTCAATTTTCTTTATTTTTTATTTTTTTATTTATTCTTTTCTATTTAATTATCTCTTTTCCTTTTTATTTCTCTACTTCTTATCTTCTTTTCTTTCTTTTATTCTTTTCTTTTTTCTCGTTTTTTCCTTCTTTTTTGTTTATTTATTTTTTGTTACTATATTTTATTTTATTTTTCACCATAATCTGATTGTATTTTAATTCTGACTTCTTTCTTTTCATTTTTCTATTTTTAAAATTTCCTTATTACTTGTTCCTTTTTTTATTTTATTTATTTCTTTTTATTTTTTTTTATCTCCATAATCTAATTTCATTAACTTTTTCTATTTTTTAAATTTCAGTTGATTTTTATTTATTCTTTTGTTATCTCCATAATCTAATTTCATTAACCATAATCTGATTGTATATTTAATTCTAACTTCTATTTCTGTTACTATTTATTGTCTCTTGTTATTCGCTCCTCTTTCCTATTTAACCTGCTCTATTATTGCTTTAATTTATTTTGAGCCGATGATCTATTAGAAACAGTATCTCTACTTTCCGAGGTAGAGGTAAGGTTTGCGTACATTCTACCCTCCTCAGATATCACTTGTGAAATTTCAGTGGGTATGTTGTTGTCGTCGTTGACTCAAGTGAAATGCGTCGTTGTCTCAAGTGAAATGCACGTGCAAACTCAATTTCAACTTTCAAATATTATTTTTTAACTTCAACTTCAAAAGTACTTTTTCCAAATTTCAACTAAAATCTATGTCTACACACCTACTAAAACTAGGCACATAATTGATGCTCAATCTTTCATATGTTTTTTTTTCTCTAGTTTTCTTTTGTTGTTAAAAAAAATAGGCGAACCAAGAATTTTTCTCTGAAAATATTTATTAAAAAAATAGCAAAATGTCAGTCAATAACCAAGAATTTCCCCTGAAAACAAAGATAGTAAGTATGAACAAAGACTAATGGTCGATGGATCTTAAACTTTTGGAAGATCAAACATTAGGAATTAGAAAACCTCTAAAATACATTCACATATCTAACCGAGAATTAAGTAAGAGACCAACTGTAATTTTCATACTATAAAAGACATCGATCGTGTGAGAATGCCTTTTCTGGCATAAGCATGTGAATTTTTTTTTATCGGGTTGTTTTGGTCACTGCCTAAATCAGCCCATCATCAAAATATATATTGTGCAACTCGTTAAATTTTGGACGAATTGGACGTGATAAATTTTTTTTTTGCATGGATTTTTCCATCATGTTCCGATGATTCAAGGTAATTTGTATTTTGGCCATCTGTTACCCGAAGTAGTTATTTTAGCCTTAATTTTCTAACATTAAATTAATTGCATAAAGATTTTAAAAGGATATGAAAAATTAAGTCCAAAAAGATGGAATTAGGCCACCCATTTGCTTTTCCACATTTTTACTGATTTTTTCCTTGCAAAATCTGAGTTATTTGAATTAAGCACCGAAAGAAATAATCCATTGATTATTTTCATTAACGAATGAGTATATATACAATTTACAATATTCATAGTATGGAAAATTGTATTCCTACTCTACTCCCAAAACTCTATTCTATTTGTACAATAATTCTACAATTATGATAAGTGTACAATGCTAATTAAATACAAATAATATGTTACCAAATATAGCCCCAAACGGTGATATACTCGACATGTATATCACGGACTCCAAATTGTTTTGTATTTTCATGATATACACGATATACACAAGGCATTGTATATGTCGTGTATATCACGGTATACTTTCACACACACGCAGTCATAGCGGACGATCGTCGTACGCTGAGACTGTTCCTAAAATCTTTTAATAGAACTGAGCGATGACCCTTAGTAAAGATGTCTGCAATTTGGTACCTAGAAGGGACATGTAAGACGCATACTTGTCCACGAGCTACCTTTTCTCGAACGAAGTGGATATCCATCTCGATATGTTTAGTGCGCTGATGTTGAACAGGATTACCAAAAAGATAGACGACACTAATATTATCACAATAAACCAAGGTAGTTTTCTGAATATGACAATGAAGTTCTAAGAGAAAATTATGTAACCAACATGATTCAGAGACCACATTGGCTACCCCTCGATACTTGGTCTCTGCACTGGAGCGTGATAATGTAGACTGGCACTTTGTAGACCATGAGACCAAGTTATCACCAAGAAACATACAATAACCAGACGTGGAGCGTCTGGTATCTGGACAGCCACCCCAATCAGCATCTGTATACGATACAAGTGTAGAGGTAGTTGATGGATATAGATGCAAGACATAGTCAAGTGTTCCCTGGATGTATTGGATAATGCGTTTGAGCGCATTCATGTGCTCAACTATAGGATCATGCATAAACAAACACACATATTGTACGACATACGTAATATCCAGTCTCGTGAAAGTAAGTTACTGAAGAGCACCAGCAAGACTGCGATAGTGGGTGAGATCCTCGTAAGGTGAGCCAGCCGCAACACCCAGCTTGGGTTTAGTATCAACGAGAGTGGAAGTAGACTTACACGAGGACATACCAACTCGTTCAACTATCTCAGTGACATACTTCTTTTGGGATAAAAATAACCCACTTGCATGACTAGTGACAACAATCCCCAAGAAGTAACTCAAGGGCCCCAAGTCTTTCATAGCAAACTCAGAATCGAGTAATGTCATGATAGACTTGCGTAAATCATCAGAAGAAGCTGTCAAGATAATATCATCCACATCTAATATAATATATGCCAAGGAACTGATGAAGCTGTCAAGATAATATCATCCACATCTAATATAATATATGCCAATGAAGTACCACGATGATATATGAACAGAGAATTATCAGATCTGTTGTGAGAAAACCCAATAGTAGATATATAGTCTGCAAATCGCTTATACCAGGCCCATGGGCCTACTTAAGCCCATACAAGGACTTCTTCAATAAACAGACATGCTGAGAATATTTGGGGTCTCAAAAACCCAAGGACTGATGCATGTAAATTGTCTCCTTAAGATCACCATGTAAGAAAGCATTCTTCACATATAGCTGATGAATAGGACATGCCTTCGAAAGAGCCAAACTGAGAACAATGCGGATGGTAGCCAGTTTGACCACCAGACTAAATGTCTCACCAAAATCCATGCCAACATGTTGAGTTTTACCATCACCTACAAGACGAGTCTTATGTCTCGCAAAAGAACCATCAGAATTATCTTTATGAGTAAAAATCCACATGGACAGAATATTATTAACACCAGAAGGATGAGGTACCAATTCCCACGTCTTATTGTCAATAAGAGCATTATATTCGTCATTCATAGCCAATTTCCAATTCGGGTTATTTAATGCAGACATTGGGTTACGGGATAGTGGGGATTTAAGAACATTAGAATTTAGATTAAAATATCTTTTTGGTTTAAAAATACCCTGTTGACTATGAGTAACAGGTCTGTGACTCATAGGAGAATTGGATGGATTTTGGGGGGAAATCGGATGGGTGATGGACTAGCCAGCAGCCAGTGGGCCTGTTGGCGTGTCGTGGTCACGGGATCGGCCCATTAAGTGGTGCATCATGTACGGTGAGACTTCGTCATCTAAAAAATTATACGAACTAGGCACGGGACTACTCACTTTAGCAAACGGAAATTGAGTTTCATAAAAAATAACATGGCGACTAATTATAATTTTATTAGACGATAAATCAAAACATTTGTAACCACGATGATTTGATGGATAACCCAAAAACACACAAACGGTAGAACTAGCTTGAAGTTTGTTAATTATAGTTGACGAAAATAGTGGATAGCATAAACACCCAAAGAGCCTAAGATGTGAATACGAAGAATTCTTATTATAGAGAATTTTAAGAGGAGATGAATATGCCAACCCTTTGGTAGAAAGTATGTTAAGTAGATAAGTAGTCATTTGTAGAGCATGATGCCAAAAGGAAGGGGGTACGGAAGCATGGACCAATAAAGTTCGGACAATATTATTAATGGTATGAATTTTTCGTTCGGCTTTCCCATTTTGTGAGGACGTATGAGGACAAGAGAGATGGAAAACTATGTCATTAGCATCACAAAATTCCCGAAACAACCCGTTATCACATTCTTTGTCATTATCACATTGAATATTTTTTATTTTCCGTTCGAATTGGGTACGGATGAATGTTCGAAATGTTAAGAATGTGGAAAAACTTGAGATTTTTCGCTAACGGAAAGGTCCATAAAAATTAGAATAATCATCCAAAAATAGAACGTAATAACGATGGCCCACAGAACTTAAAACGGGAGATGTCCATAAATCACTATGAATGATGTCAAAAGACATTAAAGTACGAGAAGTAGAGGCTACAAATGGTAATCTAACATGTTTCCCTAAAGTACAGGAATGGCAAATTGAAGTACTACGCGTACCCTTACAAAAAAAATGTTTTTATGCAAGGAAGAAACAATGGACGACCCAGGGTGATCCAAACGTGCATGCCATAAAGAAGGAGCAAGAACTGCAAATGTCGATGGCGTGGCTTGACTCGAAAAACTGGTGGCGAGCGTGATTGGATAAAGATCTCTCCTACTATTGCATCTCATGAGAGGTATCCCCATTTTGAAATCCTTCTCAGAAAACCCAAATGGATCAAAATTAACAGAAACTCAATTATCAGTGGTGAATTTTCGAACAGACACCAAATTTTTAATTAAGTTAGGGTCATGAAGGGTATTTTTCAAGACAAGAGGTGGATGTTGAGGGAGGGGGATACAAAGTTGTATGACCGTAACCACGAATTGGAATTGAGTTGCCATTACCAATAATAATGCCACGATTTTTGCTCAAATTGAAATAAGACGGGAGAGTACCTTGGTCGGACGTCATGTGAGAAGTGGCACCGGTGTCCATGTACCAATTTGGGTCGGGAGGATCCAATCTAAGTGTATGCATGGCAACTTTAATATCAGTGGATATCGGGATCGGAGTCGAGCCCGCAACAGTGAAGGCTTGCGGGGGTCAAGGCCCAAGCAGACCCCCATGTTGACCCGACCCAGATAGCTGATTATTGTTGCCATAAGGACTTGGAAAATTGGGCCTGCGATTGGGCTGGACAGGGGCCAAATTTCCCTGGAAATAACTGGGCGGGCAATAGGCTGGATGGGCCACTGACCACTGGTCCAGGCCCGCTGCCAAGGGGCCCAGGGCTGAGATCAGGCATGCTGGGGCCTAGTACCTCGAAGTCCACTGCCGGCGTTGCCATTGTTGTTGCTGCCACAATTTTTGCCATTATTTTTATTGTTTTTCCCTTTCTTGCCACCACCGTTAATGCGGTTTTGGCCTGAATTATCAACAAAACCGTAAGAGTTATCAGATGAAATCATCATTGCCACTGAACTGGTGCCGGTAGCCACCTTTTTTCCAAGTCGGCTTCCTCTAACGTGAGCATCGAACGGGCTTGATAAAAGGGTGGAAGCGGATTACTTTGATGGAGGAGAGTCCCAACGCCATCATAGGCCTCAAATAGGCCTACAACCATTTGTAGAACAAGACGATTATTGGTAACAGGCGCTCCAACGTTATGGAGTTGGTCCGCCAATTCCTTAGGCCGTTTACAATAAGCGGAAACATTCGAGAAATCTTCCATGATGACTTGAAAAAATTCCTGCTCAAGGGTGACAACTCAAGAATGCTGGTTATCTTGAAATATATCACGCAATATATTCCAGGTAGCCATAGTTTCTGGTTCAATGATCGTCTGTAATAGGTCGGTAGAAATAGTGGAGTAAATCCACTGAATGACGGTAGCATCAAGAGTGATCCATAACTGAGGATCCTCCGCGGGTGTAGGGACATCGGGATGAATTATGTGATGGAGGACTTGATGTGAGATTGTGTGAATTTTGAACAATTCTTCCCACGTCGCATATTGGACGTTTTTCATCTCAAGAACAATAGGGATGTGGTTTTTTATGTTGGAAACAGTAAGGGCAGGATAAAACATGTTCTTTGACGTAGACATAACGAAATAACAATAGGTGAATGAGGGATTTGGAAGAAAATTTGGGAAGAGAGGAGGTAAGGGTGCACAGATTCTGAGAATTGACACGAAAACTAAGGCAGCGGAAGAGAGAAAAATTGGTAGAAGCAAGACCTAGACTTATGATACCATGAAAGAAATAATCTCTTGATTATTTTCATTAATGAATGAGTATATATACAATTTACAATATTCATAATATGGAAAATCCTATTGCTACTCTACTCCCAAAACTTTATTTGTACAATAATTCTACAATTATGGTAAGTGTACAATACTAATGAAATACAAATAATATGTTACCAAATATAGCTCCAAACCGTGATATACTCGGCATGTATATCACGGACTCCAAACTATTTTTTGTTTCCATGATATACACGGTATACACAAGGCATTGTATATGTCGTGTATATCACGGTATACTTTCAGGCACCCATGTTCTTTGCTCACTTTTTAAGATTTTAATTTCTTTATCTCCCATTTTGGCAATTGAGTCCAAGATATTTGGTAAGAAAAATAGTGTCACAAGTGTGATGCAAGCTCGACAATTTCGACTACAATTGTGTAAAACTGTTCAAGTATAACTGGAAATCGACGGGGTTAGAATGTGGTTGGCCTTATTAGAGTAATTATGGGGATATCCCATAATTACCTCTCATTTATTATAATTGATAATGTAATATATTGTAATTATTATGATTGTAATTAGTATCTTATAATTTAAGTAAGGTAGATTAGTCTACCATTATTCAAGCCTAGGATGAATGTATATATATATTGTATCTTTAGGATAATATTAATGAAGGAATAATTTCCTACATGGTATCAAGAGCCTAAAGATCATTGCCCTAATCTTTTCTCTTATTACACAATTTCTTCTTCTCTTTTCTTCTAAGTTTTTCGGCCTACCCTAATATACAAACCCTAAACCATTTTTTCAACAAAAACCTAGCCAACTTCTACAAATCCCCCCCCCCTTCGGCGAACTCCCATCCCAAACCCTAAGGGTTATCTTGTTTCCATCCACTTACATCAAAACACAACTCTCTTCTTCTCTTCTTTTGATTCTAAGTGGAACCTATAGCCAAAAAATAAATCTTTTATCCCGCTCTTGCCGTTAATAACGTCAAGAACTTTATCTCCATAACTCTTGAAATGGAGAAAATACAGTATACATCATGGGCAGAACTATTCAAAATTCACTGACGTGCTTATGAGGTGATTGACCATATCCTTCCGTCCGAGTCACCATCGAATACCACTATGGTGGACAAGAAATTATGGTCTCGATTGAATGCGATAATCGTTCGATGGATTTATGGCACTATTTCGAATGATCTTCTCCATACCATCTTGGAAGCCAATTCTACGGCTCAACAGGCGTGAGAACAGTTGCAAAATATTTTTCAAGATAACAAAATTTCTAGGGCCGTTTATCTTGAACACCAATTTACAAATGTTAAATTGGATGAATTTTCCAATATCTCAGCCTATTGTCAAGAATTAAAGGTACTTGCGGACCAACTATCCAATGTTGGTTCGCCCGTAACAAATCAACGATTAGTCCTTCAGTTGATTGCGGGACTGAATGAATAATATGATGGTGTTGCTACGTTCATTCAGCAAAGCAATCCATTATCTCCATTTTACGAGGCCCGTTCGAGGTTAATTCTCGAGGAAACAAGGAAAACAAAGTAGGCATCATCGGGCACAACCACCGGCGGAATGACTCTCATCTCCACCAACTCATTTTCCACTAATTTTGAGCCCCAAAATTCTAGTTCGGGGGGCCATAATACTCATCAAAATAATGGCAAAAAATGAGGTTCAAACCATAACAATAAAGGAAAAAATACTGGTGGAAAGGGACGAGGCCGGGGAGGTGGACAAACTGCCGGCCGCAGTGGCCAGCCCGAGCAGTGGCGATAACTAGTGAGGCAGTGGCGACAGTCAGTGGGGCAGTACCCACAGTGGGCCTGGGCCTCACAGTGGGCTATCTCGCCATGTCCATATTCGATTTCTTTGTGGGTCAGGCCTCCTCCTTCTTCAAATCGCCAACCCGGTATTCTAGGATCTCGTCCACAACATGCATTTGCGGAACAAACACCATCTTCTGTCGGATATGCACCCACGGACATTGAACAAGCCATGAGCTACATGAATCTAAATATTCCAGATGAGTCGTGGTACATGGATACAGGGGCTACGTCACACATGATGACATCTCAAGGTAATCTTTCATCTTATTTTAATACGAGCAGTAATAAAAATATTATTATCGGCAGTGGGCAAGAAATTCCAATTTGTGTTATTGGTTAGGTAACACTACCTTCTCCCCACCCACCTTTATACTTGAAAAATGTCTTACATGCACTAAAATTGATTAAAATTTTGATCTCTGTTAGATGTTTTATAATTGACAACAATGTTTCTGTGAATTTTGATCTGTTTGATTTTCTGTGAAGGATTTTCAGACGGGGATGCCGCTCATGAGATGTAATAGCACGGGGGACTTATATCTCATCACCTTTGTTTCCAATAATCACATGGTTAAACCTTCCACCTTTGCAGACATCTCTCCTAGTATATGGTACAATAGGTTGGGTCACCTAGGAGCACCGATTTTTAATCAATTTAGGAAGAATAATTTATTTTCTTGTAATAGACATTTGGACTCTTCTGTTTGCCAAACCCGTGTGTTTGGTAAACATGTTAAACTTCCGTTTTCTCCGTCTACTACTCATTCTTTTATTCCATTTGATATCTTGTATTGTAATTTGTGGACATCACCCATTTTAAGTGTTGCAGGTCATAAATACTATTTGCTCATTCTTGATGATTATTCAAATTTTTTGTGGACTTTTCCCTTAGAACAAAAATCACAAACCTATAACAGTTTGAAACAATTTAGTGTGTTTATCAAAACTCAGTTTGACAAATTCATTAAAAAATTTCAATGTGACAATGGGGGGAATTTCTAAATACCCAATTTATAGATTTTTGTCACCAAAATGGGATATCTGTACGTCTTTTATGTCCCCATACCATGGGAAATCCGAAAGAAAGATTTGAACAATCAACAATATGACTCGCTCTATCCTTGTGCATTCTTCCACACCACCAAATTTTTGGCACCATGCCCTTCAAATGACTACATATCTTCTAAATATTCTTCCTAGTAAACTAATCTCCAATGTGTCACCCACTCAGATACTATACCACCGTCTCCCTTCAGTTATATATTTACGGTTTTTTGGGTGTTTGTGTTATTCTTTGTTTCCTTCCACCACCATTCATAAACTTCAGGCCTGTTCTACTCCTTGCGTGTTTTTAGGATACCCACAAAATCATAAGGGATATAAGTGCTTTGATATGTTAAGTGGGAAAGTCATTATTTCTCGTCATGTTATCTTTGATGAATCTACTTTCCCGTTTGCAACATCTCGAGCGGCATCCTCACCTTCATATGATTTTCTGGACGACGGAATTCATCCAATTTTGAGGTATCATCTAAACTCTCAAAATAATAGTGTAGGGCCATCACCAAACCCACAGCCTCACAACATGACCCAAAATGTGAATGGGCTGAACCGAGGAACCGATGTCATTATCTCTCTTCCCGTGGTCTCAGCTCAATACACAATTGGTGGCAGGTCAGCCCAATAAAGAGAAGCCTCTACACCCGTCATCCAACCCCCTACTCGTGACACACTGGCCCAATCCAGTGGCAGTACCGAGCCCACATCCTCGACCCAAAATCCCTCAAACACCCAGTTATCTAATAGCCTAATTGTTCCAACATGGACCATGGAAACCCGTGCAATACACGAGATTTTTTGACCTAACCACCTCAGTCCAACCATCCCCAATACCAAAAAATCCCAAAGTTGCCTTATCCGACCCGAATTGGAAAGCTTCCATGTTAGATGAATTTACTGCTCTTATTCAAAATAAGACGTGGGATTTGGTACCACGTCCATCTAATATGAACATAATTCGGTCTATGTGGTTTTTTTTCCATAAAAAGAATTTTGCTGGTTCTTTTGCGAGATACAAAGTTTGTCTTGTTGGTGATGGCAGGTCTCAGCAGGTTGGGGTTGATTGTGGTGAAACATTCAGTCCAGTAGTCAAGCCAGCAACTATCAGGACTGTTCTTAGCCTAACACTTTTCAAATCTTAGTCCATTCATCAGTTGGATGTCAAAAATGCATTTTTACATGGACACTTGCAGGAAACGGTATACATGCATCAGCCGTTGGGATTCCGCGATCCTACCCGTCCAGATTATGTATGCCTGTTGAGGAAATCCTTATATAGTCTGAAACAAGCTCCTATGGCATGGTATAACAGGTTTGCATGATTTATTTCTAAATTGGGATTCTCTCACAACAAGTCCGATCAGTCACTATTTATTTATAGGAAGTGCACTAACATGGCATATATACTTCAGTATGTTGATGCCATTATTCTCACAACATCCTCAACTTCACTTTGTCAGTCTATTATGTCCCTTCTTGCGACTGAATTTGCGATGAAGGACCTAGGTCCGTTGAATTATTTTCTTGGAATTGCTATTACTCACTATGCAGGTGGTCTGTTTCTCAGTCAAAAGAAATATGCCGAAGAGATAATTGACAAAGCAGAGATGTCTTCCTGCAAACCATCACAGACTCTAGTTGACACTAAGACGAAATTGAGTAACGCTGCAGGTACTCCATACAACGACCCTATACACTACCGCAGCCTTGCAGGTGCATTGCAGTATCTGACTTTTACGAGGCCTGACATTTCCTATGCGGTCCAGCAAGTTTGTTTACACATGCATGATCCGAAGGAAGAACATATGGGGGCTCTCAAGTGAATTCTGTGGTATGTTAAGGGTACTCTTCATTTCAAACTTCATCTGTTTAAGTCCTCAATCTCGAGTCTCTCTGCCTACACTGATGAGGATTAGGTGGCTGCCCAAACACATGTCGTTCCACTTCTGGCTATTGTATGTTCTTGGGTAACAATCTCATTTCATGGTCATCCAAATGTCAGTCCACACTGTCTCGATCAAGTGCAGAGGCGGAATGCCGAGGGGTGGCCAATGTTGTTGCTAAATCATGTTGGTTTCGTAATCTCCTACTGGAGCTCCATTGTCCGATTGAAAGGGCAACAATGGTCTATTATGACAATGTGAGTGCGATCTACTTATCTGGCAATTTATTTCAGCATTAACGCACGAAACACATTGAGATGAATATATTATTTGTCCGCAAAAAAGTTATCCGTGATCAAATCCGTGTTCTCCATGTACCACCCCGTTATCAGATAACTGACATCTTCACAAAAAGTCTTCCGCGCATACTTTTTGCTGATTTCAGGACAATCTCAGCATCCGAGAACCTCCAGCTAAGACTGCGGGGGACTGTTAGAGTAATTATGGGGATATCCCATAATTACCTCTCATTTGTTATAATTGATAATGTAATATATTGTAATTAGTATCTTATAATTTAGGTAAGGTATATTAGTCTTCCATTATTCAAGCTTAGGATGAATGTATATATATTGTATCTTTGTGATAATATTAATGAAGGAATCATTTCCTACCGGCCTTGTGATGCAATATATAATCAATGATTGGTTCAATTAAAGCTAACATTTCTTATACGAAGCATAAGTATATGTATGAACAATTACGAAAATCTCAAAAAATGTCAAAACATGAACCCATAATTGAAGAAAAAAAACATAAAAGTTGAACTCGACAAGTTTAAATCTTGAATCTACCCCCTATAATTGAAACTTTTTGACTTGCATGTTATTTTGTTAAGGTCTATCATGAACTTCTCATTTCTTCAAAAAATGATATTTCTTGATTTGACATATTTATCCTATGAACAAAGTCAACAAAATTTTAGCTTTAGAGACAATGTGCCTTCCTTTTCTCCTTTACGTACTTGATTTTGTTTTTTAATATCCAGCTTCTCGACTTACGCCAGACTATTCCTGGAGATAGTAGTCCCGATCCCTTAGCACTATTACTAGTAAATCGCGGGATGTGCCTGAATGACCAGGGTTTGAGAACAGAACAACTGATATCACCTACAAGGTCCTACCCCAGAAGAGAGCAAATTGCTCCCACCAGGGTTCGAACCCACGCTGCAGGCCTCCAGCTGAATTTTAAGTTCCCCTCTTTTGCCATCCAGCTATGCCCCGGGACTACGTAATTGATTATTGTTCTAATGAAAGGCATTATCAACTTTGGGAATCACTTCTCCCAATTGGTCTAAGGTTCTCTTTTTCCTTTCAATTAGAATTACTTTCTTCCTTTCCAAGTTTTGATTTACCTAATTGTTAATTCATCATATTTAAAGTAATTTTGCTTTCTCAATTACTTCATTTTCCTTTTTTATGATAGTGGTGTTCGAAATAACTTGCAAACATATCGACTAATCTACTGAACACTTGTTATCTATCACCAACATGAGTATCAAGTAACTCTATCCAGCCAGACTTAAATAGATGAAAAAAAATCATCTAACATTTTTTTTGTCATTATCCACTTTTAACTTCATTGACTATTAGGACGCATCTTCAAATACTTCTTAATTAATGAGTCCTATTTTAGCTGAGAAACTACCTAAGATTTTGATTGCAATTTGCTTTTGAAATCATCATACTAAGGTGGACGTTTGTGCTTGGATTACATGTGACATGCTAACAACTTTGGGTAAATTGGCATCATTGGCTCCCATGTGCAACCTCCTGCTCTATAGGGACCTCCTAGTGATCACTGAACATTTCATATTTATCCTTGTTGACCACTCCCTCATATAAAAATTTATGTATCTTATTAAGTTCTCTACAAAGTTTCCAAAATAGTAGAAGTAAACACTTACTATAAATGCATTGTTAGTTATAAGGACTCTTAACTTTCTCAAGACTAGTAATTAGTGACGGAGTCGAGATTGTCATTAAAAGGATATATTTAAAATAAAATAAAAAGTAAACTCATTAGCAGATTGTATGAAATAATGTACTTTGGTTACAATGAACTGGATGAGGTGATTGTATAAAATATACATCATATTTCACAAAAATCAAATTTTTTTTGTTGTAAGATGCTTCACATCCAACAAAAAAAAAATATGAGAATGAAAAATCGACTTTTATTGGTTCAATTTGATTTATAAATATAAAAATTTGATACAACTGATCTGGTTTGATACATAGAAACCTCGAACCAACCCGACCTATGTACACTTCTAGTATAAATGCATAATAAACAATCTTGATAGTATAAATGCATAATAAACAATCTTGATCTTACATAAATTTCTGGCACAAGAAGGCTCGAATGTGCGCCCCCTAGTTCCGCCCCTGCTAGTAATGCAAAGCATAGACTAGCTAGCTCCACAAAAAGATTTAGCAAATACAGAATTGTTGCCTGTGGTCCAAGATTAATACATACAAGAGATATGAAGCACGTAAGTAGGCCAAAAACTGTCATGATCAGATGCAGAAATTGATTGCAAGTATATGATAATGGAGGGTCCATTAAAGAAAAAGCTATTCAGCAATCACATTTGCAAAATCTACTGCATAAAGTTGCATGTCATGGGCAACCTGTCTTTTAGTATACTATACTTATATCGTTCTTTAAATTCTCAAAGATTGTCTTTGTCCAGAAAAAAGTGTCTTATAATTGGTATAAATTAATTGCTTATTCTGTGCATTGCTGAATTAGCAAGTTCATCAGTTTTTTCATAACAAAATAGATGTGATTTGCCAACTTAACATAAACTGTTAACTGTCTGATAGTTTAATGAGTTGAAATTCTGTTCATTTCCAAAAGCAACCACCCACAACATAGACAAGATATACTTATCAATACTAGTGACCATGCTCCTTCTCAGTAGTGGGTAAGTAGAGACTAAAATTGTACATATATATTGTCAAATATACTTGATATTATTTTTGAAAAAATTTCTCCCACTCTGACTTTGTTGTGGTCTGTAACACCACATTCTCTCCATTAAAAACAAAAGCCTGTTATTGGGTCCCTACCAGGTTGAAATCACAGCCTATTTCCCACTATAAAAATATGCACTATATAAATATATCAAGTACTAGTAATCTGAACACTATATATGCCAAACATTGTTAATTTGTCAAAAGCTAGTATTTCACTTTGGCTTCTTTGCAGAGTTGACGATAATTAACGCTGCTTAGAAAGGGAATATTTGTTTTTCTATGTCGTCTTTAGTACTCTTTAGACAAAAGTGTGCTGTTTAATTTATGATAAAAGTTCAATTGGTCATTGCAGTTGAAGAGAAAACAATGTACCTGAAGAGCTTAACAAGTTAAATTCAAGAAGTTTTGCTGGTGCTGCCTCTTTTCCAGCTCGATTCCTTCATCTCTTCATCAACACAAAACTTTGTAGCATTAGAAACATAGGAGTACTTACATCATGAGTAGCATCATGGTACGAACAACGCAGAAGGTGATTGTTCATGTAGCGATTTTCATTTTGGCACTTGTACCATTAGTCAGTGCAACTGAAAAGCACAAGAAAAAGATTGTTCATGAATGCAACGACCACAAAGTCCTTGAGGTTATTCACATTTGCATCTCCTACTCTCTTTCAATTTTCTTTTTTTCCTCTGCAAAAGTATGACGTAAACGTAAACTTGATCAAACTATCTTAGTAGGCAGCATTTATTTTGTAATTTATTCATATATTTTTAAGGCAGCAACTGATTATATCTATCTCAAATTGCAGTTAAGTCCAAAGTTGTCATTTCAAATTATACTACATGGATTTCTTCTCTGGGCGTCCATGGGTTTCTTGATGCCTATTGCGATGCTTGTAATAAGAATGTCAAATAAAGAGGAAAACGGAAGAAGGCTAAAAATGATTGTGTATGCTCATGCAGCTTTACAGGTAAATAGAATCATTTTAAACTTGTTTTAATGTGAATGTGGGAAGCAAAACATTGATTGGCACTCGATGTTTTTCACCAAACCAATGAATAAAAGACATGTTTCTTTCATACACATATTTGTCGATAAACTATGGTTAAGTGATATGTATTCTCACTATAATTTATATTTTAAGGTTAAATTACTTTGTTTGGTGCAAACACCAAATAACAATAATCAGTTACCTGTGAAGAGGGTCATAAACTTTGTTTAGTCAATGAAGGGTATCTTCTTTTCTTTGGCATGAAAATTAGTATCTCAACAGCTAATCATATACAAATTAAAGTGAGAATATATATCACTGTGAATGTGGAAAGGAAAAAAAATTTGACCCCCACTCCATGATTGCTCCAAACTGACGGATAGAAGACATGTGTCTTTAGTACACATATTTGTCACTAAACCATGGTCAAGTGATATATATTCACACTTTATTTTATAATAATTAAGGTTAAATTGCTTGATTGGGGGCAAACACCAGATAAACTTTGGAGAGGGTCATAAACTTTCTTTAGTCAATGAACAGTATCTTATTTTCTTTAGCATGAAAATCAGTATCTCAACAGTTGCTGAAAGTCATTATTACAAATTTGAACCTTGTTTATTAGATTAAAATACCCCACCTTTCACCTCTAATGATATTGAAGGAGAGTAAGAGTTACGATTACACATTTGTTAATAATTTAACTAGCCCATAATTTGTTATTAGGTAATTGTAAGTTAAAGTTCATTTATCCTCAAGTTGATAGCAGTGATGAATGCTTAGTGAGAAAGGAAAGAGAGGAACTGTAAAGTCTCTTATTTGAGTACTACAACTAACTCTATCTTTATTTAGAAATGTGCCCAATTAAAGTTAACTATGATGTTAGGTATAACCGTTTAATTTATCATGGCATACTTTTGATAGCTGACTTTGTTGCTTTACAAAGTCCGGGTACATTACTTTTACATCATTATGTAGTGCATAAAATTCACATAATCTTTTTTTTGTTTTGTTTTGTTTTGTTATTTGGCAGGTACTATCTGTTCTCCTTGTAGCAGTAGCAACAATCATGTCAGTAATAAACTTTGAGAACTTTTTCGACAATACTCACCAGAGACTTGGCTTAGCTCTATATGTTGCCATATGGCTGCCATTAATTGCTGGGATTTTTCGGCCTGACAAGTAAGGATACAATAATTTAACCATTGAAGTTTTATGTTGTTCAGTCAGTTGAATAGAACCTTTTGTTCTTCCTGTACAGGGGAAGCAAAAATAGGGGTGTATGGTATGCATTTCACTGGCTTATTGGAGTCACAGTTACTTTACTGGGAATCGTCAACCTATTTATAGGTTTACAGGCCTATAACACAAAAACAATGAAAAGCACAAGTATTTGGAACTGGTTTTTCAGTGTTGAGGTCGCTGTTATCGCGTTCATCTATCTGTTCCAAGAAAAGTGGCACTATATAAAGCAATCAGGAGGGATTTTAGGCAATGAATCAGTACGACCAACGGATCAGGAATCATCTCCAACTCAGAAAAAGGAACTGTCACCCTCATCATAGCTGTGTTAAGACTTCAGACTAACAAATAATTTTGCCTTTTACTAACATAATTTTTCTTCTTGTTTTACTAACTTTTAAATTCTTCACAATTTTGTTACATTTTTTTATAGGTCCTATTTTGTTACAATTTCACAAACAAATATTAGAGATTTGTATAGTACTATCAATGTGGACCATCATATAGACAACAATATTATATGTATAACCAGCTCTAGTTCTTTTGGTCAGACCTAAGAGTTGCAAACGGACGGGTCGGATCAGATATGAGCGGGTTGAAAACGGGTTAAAAAAACGGAAAAAATATCCGATCCACCCAAATTTAACATAGATAAAAAATGGGTTAACCGACGGATCCATTTTATCCATGGTCAGGTAAGAACACATGTTAAAAGCTAAAATAAGCTTAGATTCTCAGAAAATAATAACTCATGAAAAATAGGAGTAACAAACAGACAAATGGATATTAATATGGATATCCATATTATCCATTTGAATATCCATATTTTAGTGGATAATGGTCAGTTATCCCACCTATATTTAATTGATCGGATTGGATGGTTACTTATTTTATTTAACCATTTTGCCAGCCCTAATCACAACTCACACTTAGAATGGAAGCGGATACTCGAGCAAGAGAAAAGTGACCCCAGTGGATCACTTTTTGCAAAGAACCACAGTTAATCTAGAACTCCGCATGACCATTCATCTTGAGAGTAGCAAGGACTATTACAAACTTATAAAGTGTCACTGTATTGGTAACAGAGAGAGTGAATCTTTATACAAGTTATGGAAATAGCTGTACATAAATACATAACCTGTTGCTATTGCAATTCCTAAAATGACAATGGGTGGAAGGATGACAAACGCTCCAATTGTTTGTAGCAAAGAAAGTTGAGTCGTTCCTCTGAGATACTTCATTCAGGTAGGCTTGTCTTTTGATGTTTCTCTTCTGTTAAGTAGTTAAGAACTTGGGACTAAACTTCTTCAGATTCGTACCCAACGGAATGCTGAAGTCATCATCTCGTTCTCCAACCAACTTAGCGAGCTGATCACGAATTGTAGGTTTACTAGAGCTACCATCACTTTCATAACCTGGTCAAGGATCAAGTTAATGACGGTCAGAAATAACTAAAGGGTAGTTCAGTTCTCAGTAATGAAAGCTGAAGGAAGCATAGATGGCAAGTTTACGTGAAATCTTGCAATATATTGTTTTAGCAAAGGGGACAATAGGGATAATGAATGGATATCGACGATGATATAGAGAACTAAATCCTCTCCTATAATGCTAGGAGGGAACTCAAAGTCCTTTGGCTGTACATATTGTTGGAATATGCGTAAAGCAACAACGGGAATAGCAAATAACTATTACAGTGATCGAAATGATAAACAACAAAGAGGACAACAACAAGTTGACAATATCTTGATCTTGAATCGAAACTTCAAATATGAAACTTGTATTCGGAAATACAAGAACATGAACTGCTGCACTTGTGGCTTGTAGATCCGCTGAGAATACGAACGGTTAGAGTCCTTCGTCTGTTAAGTTAACACCTGAAACACTTAGCAGCCAATTAAATAAACACAACACCACCGGCTGAGTCGAGAGATGACTCTCTGTCTTTAAGACAAGATTGCCCCCGTATATAGGCTTTACTGAAGTGTGGACAATAGTCTCCCAAGATGAAACAACAAACTATGAAGTGTGCACAGCCTACACAAATGATCTCAGCGAAGAACACGAATAATGAAGATTGCTAAGAGAAGGAATGCTATCAGGAAAATTTGATCTTTTTGTGGTGTTGTGAACTTGTTTTCTGTTCATATGTTCATATATCTCCTTCTATAGAATTGAGCCAAAGGCCTAAATTTATAGGTGTGCAAGATGGCCTCTTCAAGTGCCCAAGTAATGGTCATTTAAATGCCATGTAATGACCCTTTAAACCACCAACTAATGCAGCCAAATAATGGATAAGTTATGGAGGAAAAACTGCCAAGTTAATGCTCCAAAACCTCTCCATAATCAGCCAAACGTTTGGACTACCGTCGAGCAATTACTGCATGGGAAACGCCGTGGCTCTGCAACATTAGAGTCGCGGCGCCGCGGCTCCAGTAACAAAAAATTGGAATTAGCGCCGCGGAGCTACAAGGGGGGCGCTCCGGCGCTGCGGCCCAGTCGCGAGGCGCCACGGCCCTTCTCGGCTCCGCGGCCCTTTTCGACCCATTCCATCTTACACCTCGCACAATCCTTCATTCGTTTACCAACATTGAACACTTGTTATTAATCCAATAACCATCCATAATTCTATATCTCAAACATTTCACTTACGTACCAATATCTCTTTCATTAACGAAATTTACGATACTTGGCACTAAGATTGCACGTGTGTGGAAATGATATTTCCGACGTGTGGGGCTCAATTGTTCGAGTCATAAATAACGAGATAAACTTAATTCCATATTAGTAAATTTCCAACAATAACTGAAATATTCTACACAAATGATCTCAGCGAAGAACACGAATAATAAATATTGCTAAGAGAAGGATCGCTGTCAGGAAAATCTGATCTCTTTGTGGTGTTGTGAACTTGTTTTTCTGTTCATGTGTTCATATATCTCCTTCTATAGAATTGAGACAAAGGCCTCAATTTATAGGTGTGCAAGATGGCCTCTTCAAGTGCTCAAGTAATGATCATTTAAATGCCATGTAATGGCCCTTTAAACCACCAACTAATGCAGCCAAATAATGGCTAAATTATGGAGGAAAAACTACCAAGTTAATGCTCCAAAACCTCTCAATAATCAGCTAAACTTTTAGACTACCGTCAAGCAAACACTGCTTGGGAAGCACCGCGGCTCTGCAATATTAGAGTCGCGGCGCCGCAGCTCCAGTAACAAAAAATTGGAATTAGAGCCGCGGCGCTACAAGGGGGCGCTCTGGCGCTGCGGCCCAGTCCGCGAGGCGCAGCGGCCCTTCTCGGCTCCGCGGCCCTTTCCGACCCGTTGCATCTTACACCTCGCACAATCCTTCCTTCGTTTACCAAACACTTGTTATTAATCCAATAACCATCCATCATTCTATGTCTCAAACATTTCATTTACTTACCAATATCTCTTTCATTAACTAAATTTACGATACTTGACACTAAGATTGCACGTGTGTGGAAACGATATTTCCGATGTGCGGGGCCCAATTATTCGAGTCATAAATAATGGGATAAACTTAATTCCACATTAGTAAATTTACAACAATCCCCTCTTGAAAGAGATTTTTGGCGCACACACAAGGTGTCTACTTTTATTAATCTTTTAGCGAAAAGATATTGCATCAGGAGAGGTAGCTTACACTTTGAACCTTCCCTAGTTGAATACCATCGGACTTACTACGCGGTGAACGTGATGTCTTGAACTGTCAGTGTTTAATGTAAGCCAAGACAACGGTACCAACACAATACCTCCTCTTTAAACATTTCTTCTTTTGTTCTGTCCGTTGTGGCCGTGGGCACACTTGAATTCTTAAGTGCGTTCATTTGAGGCGGCCTGTCCTCGCACTTAAATAGGTGATCTCCTACAAGGTATCATTCTATACCCCACTTCACAAGTATTAGGAATTATTAAAAGTTTTCCCAACCTTTACCTCAACCGTTTGAGGATAGTTAAAGGTTTGAAAGCTTAACCTTTACCCACCATGCAGGTAGCACTTTAATGTCTATCGTGGGAACGACTTTGGATTCATGTTTCTTAACAGAAATCACAATCCAAAATTCTCTTGCTTCCACCGAAGTGCTCAACTGAACCTTTTGCAGCTTAGTTTTCCCATTGAACCAAATTTTGGGGATCTCCAGTCAGTATGGTTGGGTTACCACCGCAAAGGTTCGTATTATTTGGGTTTTTAAGCCCATTCCTCTAGACAGACATAACTCTTGATCTCCGGGTAGTCCCTTAGTTAAAGGGTCCGCTATATCCTTTGATTAGTAATCAAAGAAGTGACACTCGTGATGATCAACTGCCATACGGTCTCATGTCTCCGACAGATCCGACAAATATGTCCAGACGCCGTCATCCGTGCCCTTCCTGAAGCCGACTGGCTAGCCACAGTGTATAACTGCTGAAGGCACGTGTTTCTCCCAATAAATGACGTCCTCTAAGGAGTCGTGAAGTTACTAAACTTCTTTTATGCTTTGTTTAAAGCAATAAACTCTGATTCCAGCATCAATCGGCCGATGCAAGTTTGCTTAGAGGATTTTCCAAGACCCATCATACACATTTAATTGTGGCTTTGGTGTCCTTCATATCTGATGTCCAGTTTGCATCACTGTGTTCTCCCAGAACCGCTGGACATTCAGAATACCATGATTCGTAGATAAGCGAATATTTCAGATATCGTCATATATGACTTAACGCCTTCTATCGATCATTTCCAGAATCACGAGTGAACCTTAGTTCAACTGATCTGCTTTGTAGGTCGATACCAGGTCGGTTGTAGTGTGTACAATACATTGAACTACATGTGACCTGCGCATATTGCTCCTTGTATATGGGTGCACCATGATTCCAATTAGTTCTATGATTCATATCCATTGGTGGCTTCAACGAGACTGTCAATTATCTCACAATTGAGTTTGGAGTTAGATCAGTCCGTTAGATGTCTTAGAAATCCAATTCCTAAGATGTCATTTATGATACCCATATCTTTCGTTTCAATATAAATTCCACTTTCAGGCTGTTGGTTTTTCCAACTGTTGGCTTTCTAACTTCAGAGTCAATGTTTCTGTTATCAGATTCATTGTTTCTGTTTTATCTGAAACTTCCGGGACCAAAATGGAAACATTTCAGGGACCAAAATAAAAGTTTAGGAAGAAGCCCAACAATCCAGCAAACCAACTCTGATCCTCCCCTTCCAACTCTCCGGTTAGGAAGGCTGTTTCAATATCCATGCCACGTAAGACTGCAATGGCCCTGGATGCTAATCTATTCACAGGGGAGCACATGTACAAGTAGCCGAGGCCTTATACTCGTCAGTAGATCCATCTACTTTGTACTCACTTTTGAGTATCCACTTTTACAACCCAAATGTTCTTTTCCCGAAGGAAGGTCAACCATTACACAAGTATGGTTCTATAGGATGGAATCTATTTCTCTCTTTGTAGCTTCTTTCCAAAGCAGCGCTTTTGGAGATGACAATTATTTGTTAATTGTCCATGGTTCATTCTCAACCATACAAGCTAGAAGGTCTGGAACAAGTCTTTGTCCCCTCTTTGCTCCGTCTCAGTTCAACATCTAGAATCCTTGAGTTCTATAGATCTGAAATATTAAGTTTCGGATAGTTAGCAACTTCCGAGTCCTGTAGATACGGAACGTCTAGTTTCGAACAGTCAGGTGGGTTCTTGTTAATCTCGAGCAATTACTTCTTTTTTCCTTTTCAAGGAAAGTTATCCTCAAAGAATTCAGCATTCTTTGACACCAAAAGGCGATAAGCACTACTGTTATTTGTAGATCCATTAGATATGCAATTTACAGTCTTAGATCCAACTAGACCTGTTTCGTTATTCCAACCTCTACCAAGCCACCCCATATCACAACATTTGTACGTGAGATCCTTTTCATATTTCACACGGAGGGTTATCCTTATCCTTATGCATAGTTCTGTTGAGAATCGCATTAGCGGTAAGGATCGCCTTGCCCCACATATTTTTGGCATACGACTTTGCGCTTGGCTAAAACCGTTAGACTGAGGTGAGAAATGAACAGTCGTTTGATGAACGATGCTTCACATTCTCCCCCTCTATTACTATGAATTCCTCAATCCGTAGAGTTAGTTGATTTTCAACTTCTGCTTTGTAGCGCTTATCCACTTCAACAGCTTCATCTTTGCTTTTCAACAAACAAAGGATGCAATACGTTGGACCATCATCAATGAAGGTCACAAAGTACTTATCTCGCCCTTCTATTTTGTATACATTTTAAATCACCCATAAAGGTATGACTAAGTTCTAGAAGAGCGATGCTTCTTTCGCTATTCTTTTGACGGAATGGAAAGGTGATTTTGCCTCTTCGCCTACCTCACATTCATTTTGAGGGTTTATGTCGACAGAAAGCAACAATCTCAACTTCGTTAGCTTTTGAATGACTTTCTATTTAACGTATCTTAATCTATGATGACATAGATGCACAGATTACAAATATATCATTCATTTAGCTACAGACATACTGTACCATTCTTAGTTATTACAGACCTGTTGAACTAGTCTCAAACCAACTTGACCAACAACGTCCCTTAAACCAAGTTTGGGACATGTATCACCTCCTTTTAGAGTGATCTCATTCCTTGAAGTTCTCTTGAGGACAACCTCTCCAACCCCTTTTACTTTAAAGATGACGTTGCCTCACATGAACAACCTCTTGCCGGTGGTTAGGGCGTAACCGGATCATATGTGTTCTGGATACTCTGGCCCACTCCAGTTGCTTTGGCAGACTGAGGATCCAATTTCTTTTCTGCCTTTCTTTTGGCCTTCAGATCATTTAAGACCTGGAAACTCTGGCCCACCTCACAAGGCGTTCATTACTCTTCTGCCTTTCTTTTGGCCTTCAGATTATTAAAGACCTGGAAATTCTGGCCCATCTCACTAGGTATCCATTAATTTTCCTATCAAATGAAATCTGGCCCACTCCAATCGTCCGTAGGCTTTGTACGATTGAGTGTCCAATATCATCCTATCAAATGAAGGATCTTCTACCAAGTAGTGTGACAGGTTCAACGTCTTAAGATAAGTCATTATCTTTTAGTCTTCTTCCCTTGAGATTGGTGACCAGACAATTCTTGGCGCTTACTTAAGAGTGGTAACAATTTTCGCACAGTTAGTTGATCTCTATCCTTCGTATGTGCGAACATACTTTACACACTTTTAATAACTACACTCAAAAGAACGGATCTTTTAAGTTTTGTTTACAATAGTCCAATCTTTAACCGGAAAGGAAGGAGATTCAATATCTGATTTTAGAGTGTAGGGAATATAAGTTTTTAATGAAAATACTTTCATATTCCCAGCTTTGCTTTACACACTTTTATTCAGATATTAACTAAACACATTATAGATAATGAATGATTATTAACTAAGACCTTTTGGATTCTGGCGCACTTCAGTTAGACTGAGTGTCCACATCCTTCTTACCATAATTCTGATCCTTTGTCTGGGACTGATTTAGGCCTTTTGCTATATGATCGAACATCATCTTCAGTCTTCCCTTCTTGTCCCAGTTGACATCCTCAGCCTCTTGTGGGCGCTTGTTTCCACCACCATCGAGAGCGGTGACACCAACTCATCCTTGATCTTTAACCGAACTAGCATGACTATCAGCAGTATCTTGAAGCTCAGCATCAGATTCATAGATCCCACCTTTGATGGAAATAGATTTGCAACTGTCGTCAAAGAGAGAACCAAAACTAGGATCAGATTTGAAACCACAGTTGTTTACAGAGACAGTGTTTGAACTATTAGCAGAATTGTCTACCGAACTGTTTTCAAGAAGAAAACCATATCCAGATTTGATCACACACTTGTCGACCAACATCTTTCGAATACTAATACAATCTTGTCTTAAAATTGTTGGAATATGCGTAAAGCAACAACGGGAATAGTAAATAACTATTACAGTGATCGAAACAATAAACAACAAAGAGGACAACAATAAGTTGTCAATATCTTGATCTTGAATTGAAACTTCAAATATGGAACTTGTATTCGGAAATACAAGAACATGAACTGCTGCACTTGTGGCTTGTAGATCCGCTGAGAATACGAACGGTTAGAGTCCTTCGTCTGTTAAGTTAACACCTGAAACACTTAGCAACTAATTAAATAAACACAACACCACCGGCTGAGTCGAGAGATGACTCTCTGTCTTTAAGACAAGATTGCCCCCGTATATAGGCTTTACGGAATTGTGGACAATAGTCTCCCAAGATGAAACAACAAACTATCAATTGTGCACAGCCTACACAAATGATCTCAGCGAAGAACATGAATAATGAAGATTGCTAAGAGAAGGATTGCTATCAGAAAAATCTGATCTCTTTGTGGTGTTGTGAACTTGTTTTTCTGTTCATATGTTCATATATCTCATTCTATAGAATTGAGCCAAAGGCCTAAATTTATAGGTGTGCAAGATGGCCTCTTCAAGTGCCCAAGTAATGGTCATTTAAATGTCATGTAATGACCCTTTAAACCACCAACTAATGCAGCCAAATAATGGATAAGTTATGGAGGAAAAACTGCCAAGTTAATGCTCCAAAACCTCTCCATAATCAGCCAAACGTTTGGACTACCGTCGAGCAATTACTGCATGGGAAGCGCCGTGGCTCTGCAACATTAGAGTCGCGGCGCCGCGGCTCAAGTAACAAAAAATTGGAATTAGCACAGCGGCGCTACAAGGGGGCGCTGCGGCGCTGCGGCCCAGTCCGCGAGTCACCGCGACCCTTTCCATCTTACACCTTGTACAATCCTTCCTTCGTTTACCAACGTGGAACACTTATTATTAATTCAATAACCGTCCATCATTCTATGTCTCAAACATTTCACTTACGTACCAATATCTCTTTCATTAACGAAATTTACGAGACTTGGCACTAAGATTGCACGTGTGTGGAAATGATATTTTCGACGTGCAGGGCCCAATTGTTCGAGTCATAAATAACGGGATAAACTTAATTCCACAATAGTAAATTTCCAACACATATTTATGTACTTTCTTAGAGCAGTTTAATGAAATTCTCATACTACTTAATTATCAGAAAAAATAAACGCAATGAATCAAAAGGGGAGAACATATACCGTTAACTGCTGAGCTGCTGGATGTGAGCTATTCCAGGAGATCTAGCTGCGTTCTAGCAGAAGACAGTGACCCTAAATCAAAACAAAATCAGCAATAGTTCAACAATCAAACAAATCTAATTGAGCTCACGATGACATACATATGGGGTTACAGGACATGGGACACCATATTGACTAGCCTATCGATTTATCTTATATCAGGTAGAGGTACAATGCTGATTATTGTTCTTAATTCTTCACTACAGTAACACTCAGCATTCAGTCAGAGGATTACATATCCATCTTCAAGATTGTGACAAAAACTTAGTACGCTTACATCAAGTCATTTACTAAATTTCATTATCTAAGACCTCAAAATTTCAGAACTAAACATACCTTAAAGACTTCAATAAGGGTATGCATTAAAGACCAATGGCCAGTAAGTCAGAAGCAAAAATATAGGAAAGTTTTGTAAAAAGATCCACATATTCACATATGAGATTGTCGCAATGTGTAAGAAAATTTGGAAACAACCAATGAAATTACTGCTTACAAGATTGGTTACTAAGTCCAAAAAGAATGTACTCCTACCGTCCCAAAAAGAAATGCTGGTTTCCTTCTTTGTTGTTGGATTTGGAGATATTAGTTAAAAGTGATTCGTTCACACCATATATAATTACTGCTAAGTTGAGGTGGAAACCGTAGGAATATAAGGTGGGCTCTTCGTAATATCAAAATGGAACAAATATGACAGAAGAGGGAGATGTGTTGAGTCGTGGAGCCTAATTCATTGCCGATACTATTTAGTGAAGGGTATTTTAGAAATTTCGGGATTGTATTATGTTAACCCTAGTTTACACTATATATTCTGGGGTGCCATTTTTTCTTTGTATGCTAGCAAGAGAAAAAGGGCGAGCAACAGAGAATTGTAAACACAAACTCCCTACTTTGATTATAGTGAAATCTGCAGTGACAAAGTGGACGTAGCTCTCGCATTGAGAGTGAACCGCTATAAATCTGTGTGTTATTTGTTCTTCGTTTATTTACTATTTTCTAATTAGGTAGGATTTGGGACTCAAATCCTAACAACTGGTATTAAGAGCGACAAGTTGTGTTGCGACTCAGAAAATGATGGGAGGCGAAGATGGTTCGGCGCACGTCATCGGGAAATTCGATGGTACGGATTTTGCGTTTTGGAGAATGCAGATTAAAGATTATTTTTATGGCAGAAAGCTTCATCAACCGCTGAGTCTGAATCCAGAGGAGATGGATGATGCATAGTGAAATCTTCTTGACAGACAGGTTCTGGGAGTCATTCGATTGACGTTGTCGAAGAACGTTGCTCACAATGTGGCGAAGGATAAGACCACCGCTGGCATGATAAAGGTTCTGTCTGACATGTATGAGAAACCTTCGGCAAACAATAAGGTATTTCTCATGAAGAAATCTTTTATCTAAAGATGGAGGAAGGTGCTCCTGTTACAATGCACATGAATGAATTCAATACAATTGGCAATAAATTATCATCTGTTGCAATCGAGTTTGACGATGAAGTGCAAGCCCTAATTTTGCTGGCGTCTCTATCGAATAGTTGGGAGCCGATGAGAACAACTGTTAGTAATTCTTTTGGCAGTGCTAAATTAAAATTCAACGATGTTAAAGATCATATTCTTGCTGAGGAGGTTCGCAAGATAGATTCTGGTGAGGCATCGATGAGTTCTTCTTTGAATGTTGAGAACAGAGGTAGAATTATGATAGAAACTACAACCGAAATAAGGGTAAGTCGAAGTCAAGGAATGGCGGAAGTCAAGGAATGGCGGAAGTCAATCCAGATCCGGGTGAACACTTGAGTGTTGGAACTGTAGGAAACTAGGTCACATCAAGAAGAATTGCAGGGCACCGAAGAAGAAGGATAACAAGGGGGTGGAGTCAATGCTGCCACTTAAGACATTGGTGATGCGCTGTTGTTGTCTGTTGACAGCCCGATCGACTCTTGGGTGCTTGACTCAGGAGCGTCTTTCCACACCACCTCACATCGTGATATAATGATGAATTACGTTGCTAGAAATCGCAGGAAAGTCTATTTGGCAGATGGTAAGCCTTTAGACATTGTTGGTATTGGAGACATTAATTTGAAGATATCAAATAGAAACGTGTGGACTATCACAAAGGTCAGACATTTGCCGAAGCTGATGCGTAATCTGATCTCAGTGAGTCAGCTTGGTGATGAGAGACATGATCTTAACTTTTTAAATGGGTCGTGAAAGGTGGCGAAGGGTGCTATGGTGGTTGGTCGAGGTAAGAAAACTGGTATTTTTATATGACGATGAGCTATCGTGATACAATTGCTGTTGTTAACAACACCAAAGAGACAGAGTTGTGGCAAGTTGGGGCATATGAGCGAGAAATGGATGAAGCTTTTGGTGACTAGCGGTATGATTTCGGAGCTGAAGTCGGTGGATTATCATATGTGTGAGAGCTGCTTTCTCAGAAAATAGAAGCGAGTAAGTTTTTCAAATGCAGGTAGAGAATTGAAATGTAAGAAGCTTGAATTAGTGCACGCTGACGTGTGGGGACCTGCTACTGTCCCCTCACTCGGAGGATCAGATTACTACGTGAAATTCATTAATGATTCAACCAGAAAGCTATGAGTCTATTTTATGAAAAATAAATCCGACGTGTTCACTGTCTTCAAAAGGTGGAAAGTCATGGTCGAAAATGAGACAAACCTCAAGTTGAGGAGCCTAAGGTCCGACAACGGTGGAGAATACATTGATGGTGACTTCAAATAGTATTATGCTGATAATGGGATCAATATGTTGAAGACTATTTCTGGAACGCCCCAACAAAATAGAATAGCGAAAAGGATGAATCGAACATTGAACGAGCGTGCACGGAGCATGAAAATACACGCTGGACTGCCCAAGACATTCTGGACAGATGTAATCAATACCACAACCTTTTTGATTAACAGAGGACCGTCTGTTCCTTTGGGTTTCAGAATTCTAAAAAAGGCTTGGAGTGCAAAAAAAGGTAAATTTTTCTTTTCTGAAAGTGTTTGGTTGCTTATCCTATGTTCATATTGATGCTACTGCTAGAAGTAAACTTGATCCGAAATCTAAGAACTGTTACTTTATTGGCTATGGTGACACCGAGTTTGGTTATCGATTTTGGGATGACCAAAATCAGAAGATCATCCGAAGTAAGGACGTCGTCTTCAATAAACAGGTGTTGTACAAGGACAAGTTGCGGGAGAGTTTAGAAAGCAAAGTCTCTAAGAACAAGGAATCGGAAATAGTTGATTTGAGAGACTTCTCGGCACCCGAGCTATAACAAGGTACTACTGCGACAGAGGAACAAGCAGCACAAGAAGAAGGCCAACAAACCAGTGATGGTGAGGTTGATGAAAATGATGATTCTGAAACAAATCAGCGGATGCCGATCACAGAATTACGCAGATCATCCAGGATCAGTAAGCCGGTTTACAGGTTCTCTTCATCCCTCAACTACATTCTGCTCATTGACAGAGGGAGAGCCAGAATGTTATGAAGAAGCGATGCAAGTTGATGAATCGATCAAGTAGGAGTTGGCAATGAAAGATGAGATGTACTCACTGTTGTCAAATCATATATGTGAGTTAGCTAAGTTACCAGAGGAGAAGAAGGCATTGCATAACAAATGGGTCTACCGGATAAATAAAAAACACGATGGAAGTAAGTGTTGTAAAACGAGGCTAGTTGTGAATGGATTTCAACATAAAAAAGGCATTGACTACACGGAGATCTTCTCTCCCGTAGTCAAGTTGGTGACAATCAGAACTGTTCTTGGGCTGGTAGCAAAGGAAAATCTGCATCTTAAACAGATAGACGTGAAAACTACTTTTCTTCACGGTAACTTAGAGGAGGAAATTTACATGAAGCAACTTGAGGGATTTGAGGTTACAGGGAAAGAGAAGCTGGTGTGCAAGCTTCAAAAGAGCCTGTACGGACTGAAACAAGCTCTAAGACAGTGGTATAAGAAGTTTGACAGCTTTATGAAGAAAGTCGAATTCTTAAGGTGCGAAGCAGATCACTATTGTTACTTCAAGAGATTTGAAGACTCCTACATGATACTGCTCCTTTATGTTGACGACATACTGATTGTAGGAGCAGACTTACATGAGATTGATAGGCTGAAGAGGAAGACGTTAGAAGAATTTGCAATGAAGGATCTGGGAGTTGCAAAGCAAATCTTCAGGATGAGGACCATCAGAAGTAATGAGGGCCTCAAGCTCTCAGAAGAAGAATACGTGAATAAGGTTCTCAAGAGGTTCAACATAGACACTGCCAATCCAGTCAGTACTCCCTTGGCTGGACACTTTTGTTTGTCCAAAGATCAGTCGCATGTGACCAAGGACGAGATGGAGTATATGGACAAGGTACCTTATGCCTCTACTATTGGCAGTCTTATGTACGCGATGAAGTTGTTAGTAGGTTTATGGAGCATGTGGGAGTTGTTAGCAGGTTTATGGAGCAATCTGGAAAAGCAACACTGGGAGGTTGTGAAGTGGATTTTCAGATATCTGAAGGGCAGCTTAGTTCAGCGTTGTGTTTCGGGAAGTCAGAGATAAGATTGTAGGGATACGTTGATGTTGTCATTGGTGGTGATGTTGATAGTATAAAGAGCACATCCGGGTTTGTTTACACCTTCATATGTACTACGATTTGCTGGGTTTTAAAGTTGCAGAAGATAGTAGCTCTCTCTATCTGTGAGGCTAAGTACGTTGTCGTGATGGAGGCCACGAAGGAGATGATGTGGCTATAATCTTTTCTGCGGGAATTAGATCAGGACCACGAGGGGAGTGTGCTATACTGTTATAGCTAGAGTGCCATTCATTTGGAAAAAAACCCGGTCTACTATGCTCGCACGAAGCATATACAACTCCGATATTATTTCATCAGATTAGTTTAGGAAGATGAATTATTAGTGCTTGAGAAGATCACATGGTGTCATAATCCAGCAGACATGCTGATGAAGGTTGTGCCGAATGATAAACTGAAATTGTGTGGAACTTCAGTTGGACTTCTTGGATGAGGATCGGAGTCGCCGCTGCAGATGGAGACAGATGATTGAAATTAGTCTCCAAGTGGGAGATTGTTGAGTTGTGCAGCCTAATTCATCGCCGACACTATGAAGACCCTATACATAGTGTGGAACGCTGATTCTGGGCGCCGTTTTTCTTTGTATGTGAGCAAGAGAGAATTGTAAACACAAACTCCTACTTTGATTATAGTGAAATCTGCAACGACAAAGTGGAAGTAGCTCTCGCATTGAGAGTGAACCACTATATAAATCTGTGTGTTATATGTTCTTCGCTTATTTACTGTTTTCTGATTATGTAGGATTTAAGACTCAAATCCTAACAAGATGAACATTAAGATTACTTCATAAGTAATATATTGAACTCCGGTCTTACATAACACATTACAAGGAAGACTTTTATAGGTTTCAAGAGACAACTTCTAGACTCACACAATTTCACACATACTATGAACTTAGCCACAATAACATAAACGCATACCTAGATAATATTAAAGACCATAAACCTAGGATAACTAAAGAGACATATGAACCTAAACTCTTGAGATTTATGTTTAACATTTCCAACAGTAACTTGATACTTTTAATTAAACCATGATTTTCCTTTGCGCATCCACCTCCACATCTTACCCAATAACAAAAATCAATTCTGCTATCCTAAGCTGATCCTATTAAAAGAAAAAAGTACCTTGATTTCATCTTCTTGAGTCTTGACATGATTAGTCTTACCGAATTACTAAGTACTTAATTGGCTTACAAAGACTAGTACGTAAATATTTAGCGTCTTATGAATTTTGTACAGCAACTTAAATATCTACTGATAATAATTTCCACAGACCATAGACTAAATCTTTTTCAACAATTAATTCATATCATATCTTTAATATTTGCAACAGGAGTGCTTAATATTATAATCTTTAAGTCACAAAAGTCATGAAGAATGATATAAGTAACAAATAAGGAAGTCTAAGCAGCTAGACCAGAATAAGTGGGAAGCTCCTCCTCAGTGACTCTTCCATCTCCCTCTTCAGAAAGAGCAGCTCTTCTTAAGGATGAAGCTTGAGAATAATACAGCTTAGATTGATCATGTTTGTGGGTAGGAATTAGAAAGCACAGATGTTTTGGTTCCAGAGTCACAGTGCTGGAATTCAAAGCATAGTGTGCCATTATGTATTGTTAAACAGACCAGAGGCTCTCGGCCAATGGGCCACTTGTAGTATATATGGTATATATATTTGTAGTATATTGTAATAAAAAGGATACCTTAATTAGTGTTATACACCTACCATAATTGTATAGTTAGAATTATGATAGAATAAGGATTTAGAAGTAGAATAGGAAAAGGATTTATAGTATTATGGAAAGATGTAACTTGTATATATACCTATTCAATCAATGAAAATAATGAAGGGGATTATTTCTTTCATGGTATCAAGAGACTAGGTCTAAACAAAAGTTTTTTTCTCTCAAACTTTTGCCTCTCTTTGGCCGAGACCCCCCCCCCCTTCTCGGGTTTTTCTCTTCCAAAATTTCGTCTTCCGCTCTAAAAAACCTCTCTTAAATTTCCCCTCCTTCTTTGTTCTTTCAATATGTCTAAGAACAATTTTCACCCTGCCCTCACGGTTTCCAATATCAAGCTCAGTGTCCCTATTGTCCTTGAGATGGAAAACGTTCAATATGCAACGTGGGCGGAGTTGTTTAAAATTCACGCTATCTCTTATCAAGTTCTTCATCACATCATTCCTCCCGCTAGACCCCTTCTGCGGAGGATCCCGAGCTATGGATTACACTTGATGCTACCGTTCTTCGGTGGATATACGCCACTATTTCAGTGGACCTTCATGCAGCGATTATGGAGCCCGATACCACGGCTATGGCTGCATGGAATAGATGCGTGACATATTCCAAGACAACCAACATTCGTATCGTCACACTCGGCGAGAATTCTCTCTCGTTCGAATGGGCGTATTTCCGTTCTGCATATTGCAAGAAACTAAAGGAATTGGCGGATCAACTCCGTAATGTTGGCGCACCAAGTAACAAATAATCGTCTAGTTCTACGATTGGTTGCCGGGCTTTGGAGGCCTATAATGGTGTTGGAACTCTCCTTCGCCAAAGCAACCCTCTTCCGACTTTCATCAAGCCCGCTCCATGTCGGCGTTGGAAGAAGCCGGTTTTGCTAAAAAGGCGGCTACCGGAGCAAGCCCAATTGTCATGATGGCATCCTCTCCTAGTTCTTCGGGTTTTGTTAATAATTCGGGCCAAAACCATAATAATGGTGGCGGGAAGAATAATCGCAAAAATAACAAAAACCGCGGGGGCAAGCGAGGTGGTTACGGTGGCGGTTCCGGTGAGCAACAAGCGGTGGTGGGTCCCATCCAGTGCGATGGGCCACCACCACCGTGGGCCCAGCAGTGGAACCCGCACCCTCGACCCACGATTTCCGGGCCGGCTGGCCGCCAACATCAGCACCCAACGCCAGGCGGTGGCGGCCATCGGCGATGGCCCAACGAGTGTATCCGGCACTACGGCCCAAAGAAGATCACGGAATGACGTCCTTGGGCCCCGTCCTCCGCAAGCCCATCATGCAGCAGGCCCCACTCAGACCGATATCGAGGCCGCGATGCACACGTTGGGATTGTCCCAACCAGACCCAAATTGGTACATGGACACCGGGGCCACTACTCACATGACTTTCGAATCAGGTACTCTCTCATTTTATTCCAATTTGAGCACCCCTCGGGGGATAATTGTTGGTAATGGCAGTTCTATTCCAATTCTAGGGTATGGTCAGAAAACATTGTCTCCTCCTAATCCACCACTCCTCTTGAAAAATACTTTACATGCTCCTAAATTGATTAAAAATTTAGTGTATGTCCGAAAATTCACAAATGACAATTCTGTTTCTGTTGAATTTGATCCTTTCGGTTTCTCTGTGAAGGATTTCAAGACGGGGAGTCATCTCATGAGGTGTGATAGTAGGGGGGATCTGTATCCTATCATGCCCGATTTGATCCATCGAGTCCACCTTGCCATCGACTTTTGCGACCATCTCTCATTCCATGTGGCATGCTCGTCTGGCTCATGCGGGATCTTCTATTTTATCAGCTTTAGATAAAAATAGCTTTATTTCTTGTAAGGGTACAAGTCGTACTCCAATTTGTCAGTCTTGTTCATTAGGAAAAATTGTTAAGTTGCCATTTGTAGACTCCAATTCCCATACTTCTATGCCATTTGACATTATTCATAGCGACTTATGGACATCTCCTGTTCTTAGTTCAATGGGTCATCGATATTATGTTCTCTTTTTAGATGATTATTCTAGATTTTTGTGGACGTTTCCAATTGCGAATAAATCACAAGTGTTTTCCGTCTTCATAAAATTTAGAGCGTTCATTCATACTCAATTCGAAAGAGAAATAAAAAATATTCAATGTGATAATGGGAAAGAGTATGACAATAGGGAGTTTCGAGATTTTTGTGCTACTCATGGGATAAATTTTCGTTTTTCATGTCCTCATACATCTTCACAAAATGGGAAAGCCGAACGCAAAATTCGTTTCATAAATAACATTGTCCGAACTCTCCTAATACATGCCTCCATACCTCCATATTTTTGGCATCATGCTCTACAAATGGCCACTTACCTGCTGAACATAATTCCGTCTAAAGGTCTGACATACTCTTCCCCCCTCAAAGTCCTATATAATAAGAACCCTTCTTATTCTCACCTTCGGATTTTTGGGTGCTTGTGTTATCCGTTATTCCCATCCACCACAATTAACAAACTTCAGGCTCGGTCTACCCCGTGTGTGTTTTTGGGTTATCCGTCAAATCATCGTGGTTATAAGTGTTTTGATTTATCCTCCAAGAAAATCATAATCAATCGCCATGTCATTTTTGATGAAACTCAATTCCCATTTACGAAAGTTCATACTCTCGAACCTAAGTCATATAATTTTTTGGATGACCAAATATCCCCGTATATTATTCAGAATTTTTCGGACATCTCCCGTACCCAAAATCCTCGGGCCCATCGCCTGCCCCCCTGATAACGCCACATCCGGCGGTTTACGCCGCTTTGGAGCAGTTCGGCAATTGGGCACCACCCAATCAGGCGGTCAGCAAACCGAGTCCACTTTGACCGATTTGGGCGGGGCCCGTCACTTGGCGGTCCGGTCCGAGCCAGAAAATTCCCAAAATTCCTCAATTCTTCATCGAGTCATAGACCGGTCACTCGAGTCGGCGGGGTATTTTTACACCTAAAAGACATTTTAATTTACATTACGATGTCTCTAAATCCCCTTGCCCCGCAATCGGTGTCCGCATTAAATGACCCTAATTGGAAAATTGCTATGACTGATGAATATAATGCTCTTATTGATAATAAGACGTGGGAGTTGGTGCCCCGTCCATATGGTATTAATATTATCAGGTCTATGTGGATTTTTGCTCATAAGGAGAATTCAGATGGGTCCTTTGCTCGACATAAGACACGACTTGTTGGTGATGGTAAGACTCAGCAGGTTGGAATTGATTGTGGGGAGACGTTTAGTCCGGTGGTCAAACCGGCTACCATACGCACTGTGCTTAGCTTGGCTCTGTCAAAGACTTGGCCAATTCATCAGTTGGATGTCAAAAATGCTTTCCTACACGGTGATCTCAAGGAAACAGTCTATATGCATCAGCCTTTGGGTTTCAGGGATCCAAACCGTCCTCATCATGTATGTTTGTTGAAGAAGTCCTTATATGGGCTTAAGCACTCTCCGAAGCCCTGGTCCACGAGGTTTCCTGACTTTGTTTCAACTATTGGATTCACTCATAGCCGGTCAGACAATTCCTTGTTCATCTACCGCCGTGGTTCTTCTTTGGCCTACATTCTGTTGTATGTGGATGATATCATCTTGACCGCCTCTTCCGATGCCTTGCGCCAATCTATCATGACCATGCTCGATTCGAGTTTGCTATGAAGGACTTGGGGCCGTTGAGTTATTTTTGGGGATTGCCGTCAGCGTCATTCGGTGGCTTGTTTCTATCTCAGCGGAGTATCTTCTTTGAGATCATCGAGAGGCGGGGATGTCATCCTGTAAGTCCACTTCCACACCGGTTGATGCAAACCCAAAGCTGAGTGCCGCAGCAGGTGCACCATATGAGGACCCGACCCGCTATCGCAGTCTTGCAGGGGCCCTCCAGTATCTTACCTTTACCAGACCAGATATTACATATGCGGTTCGGCGGTGTGTTTATTCATGCATGATCCCAGGGTTGAGCACATGAATGCAATCAAACGCATCATTCAGTATCTTCAGGGGACACTGGACTATGGGTTGCACTTGTATCCTTCATCTACATCCACACTTGTCTCTTACACGGATGCTGATTGGGGTGGTTGTCCCGACACCAGACGGTCGACTTCCGGCTACTGTATGTTCCTTGGCAACAACTTGGTCTCATGGTCGGCAAAACGTCAAGCAACTCTGTCACGCTCCAGTGCAGAGGCAGAATATCGAGGGGTGGCGAATGTGGTCTCCGAGTCCTGTTGGCTACGTAATTTGCTTTTGGAGCTTCATTGTCTCATTCAGAAGGCAACCTTGGTATATTGTGATAACATTAGTGCCATCTACCTCTCAGGTAACCCCGTTCAACACCAACGCACCAAGCATATCGAAATGGACATTCACTTTGTCCGGGAAAAGGTTGCAAAGGGTCAAGTTCGCGTATTCCATGTCCCGTCTCGTTATCAAATTGTAGACATCTTTACAAAGGGTCTACCAGCGGTTCTCTTTGAAGATTTTAGGGACAGTCTCAGCGTTCGAAAACCGCCCGCTATGACTGCGGGGGTGTGTTAAACAGACCAGAGGCTCTCGACCAATGGGCCACTTGTAGTATATATGGTATATATATTTGTAGTATATTGTAATAAAAAGGATACCTTAATTAGTGTTATACACCTACCATAATTGTATAGTTAGAATTATGGTAGAATAAGGATTTAGAAGTAGAATAGGAAAAGGATTTATAGTATTATGAAAAGATGTAACTTGTATAAATACCTATTCAATCAATGATAATAATGAAGGGGATTATTTCTTTCATGTATGACTTATGAGGCTCCACATTTTGGTTGTTAAAATTCGTTTATTATTATGGACACCTCAATTTTAAATGGTGGCTGAAAATTGCTCCGCCACAAAATTTGATCTCCTTCTATGTCCCTGTCCCGCTACTATATTCTAACTTTGAAATTTTATTTCCTTTTACTCTCAACTTCACAAAAAAAGAAAGAGAAACAAGTTATTTATAGTTTTCTTATATCAATTATTTTTAAATATTATGCAACAACAATAACATATCCCGTGTAATCCTACGAGTGGGTCTGGAGAGGATAGGTAGTGTGTTTGCACACTTTCCCCTATCTGGAAAGGTAAAGTTTTTGAAATATTTATACAATTAAAAAATTATGAAATAATATGTAACTGTTTTTACTTGGTTTTAATTACGTAATTTCATTTTAAATAATATGGTAATGATAGAAATTAGATGTATTGGTCCTTTTTTTTTTCCGTTGAAGAAGACATATTTTGCATATTGACTAGTCGTTGCAACCTCAACATCTAATTTGAAGGGTTAGTAACATAATAATCATATACAAATAAAAGCGAGAAAATAAAATGTAGTATACCGATAGTAACAGTGTTAGTGTAGTTATATTTAGACGAAATATCAGTCGCAATGTTGGCTTCTCTGAAGATGTGTTGTACCTGTGGTTCTCCAAGATCATCAAGCAACGTTCTGCATTTAGAAAGGATGTATGAGTATTTATAATTTGCTCCGTTAGGTGTAAAGCATACTACTTGGGAGTCACACTCAATCTGCCAATATATGGTGTTCAATTCCTTGTCAATTATAGTTCATGTAACAAAATAAATAGTTCCAATTGGATAATAGAAATAAAGGTAAGGTGTTTGAAAACAATCAAGTATCCAGCTACCTGTATCTCCTAGCAACTTTGAATAGTGTAGCTTATTAGAATTTTTCAGTATTTCCGATGTACAAAAAAGCTACCTGTGTGATTTCTAAGTACACTCCTTATTTTTCTTTTCCAGTTATATTATTGTAAATTCGTCTACATTAAACTTAATAATATCATCAAGAGGCAATTATCTTTTGACAAGAACGATGGAGATTGATCGAGTCCAAGCTTAAGGTATCGTTTTCTATTTCTATTAACCAGATTGAAAGATAGAATAATTTCCCTTGGGGGTTCCTTTCATTATTCACAATATATATAGCTGTACAAAGGTTGATTCCTAGTATGGTACGAATCCTAACTTACCTTACAAAGGTTGATTCTTAATACAATTAGAATCCTAAGTTACCTTAAATATACATCTATCATAATTACAAAATATACAGAGAATATTCGGAGAATATTCGCTAATACTCCCCCTCAGATGGAGCGGGAGGAGGCCGAACGCTAAAATTTGGATCGGAAGTCGGTGAAGAGCTGTCGCGGTAGTCCCTTTGTGAAGATGTGCATACCGATAAGAGGAAGGCACGTGTAAAATTTTGACGACCACGGGCAACCTTCTCGCACAAAGTGGATATCCATCTCAATATGCTTAGTCCGTGATGTTGGACCGGATTATGAGACATATAGATGGCGAGATATGTTGTCACAATAGACTATAGACGCCTTGCGGAGTGGACACTGGAGCTCTAAAAGAAGATTTCGGAGCCAACAGATCTCAAAGCAACTACATTAGCAACACCGCGATATTGCCCGACTTTCGAGCGGGATAGTGTGGCTCGCCTCTTGGCGGACCATGAGATAAGATTATCCCCAAGAAATACACGGTACCCTGAGGTAGAGCGGCGTGTGTGCGGGCATCCCGCCCAATCTGCATCCGTGTAGGCAAGTAACTTGGTTGGGGCGAGAGGGTATAAGTGTAATCCAAAGTCTAGTGTGCCCTTAACGTGTCGATAATACGTTTGAGGCGGCAAAATGGGACTCTCGGGGTCGTGCATGAGCAGACACACCGCTGAGCGACATATGTAATATCAGGCCTAGTGAATGTAAGATCTTGAAGAGCACACGCTAGAACTCCGATATAGAGTGGGATCGGCGGCGCACCGTCATTGGCACTAAGCTTGGATTTGGAGTCCACCGGAGTTGGCATAATTTTACAATTTGCCATCTTGGCCTCAGATATACTATCTCTTACGCATACTTACGCTGACATAAGAACATAGTGGCTGCAGATGCAGTTACCGATATACCCAAAAATAACTTAGCTTGCCCAAGTCGGTCATAGCAAATTCAGTTTTGAGTAGAGCAATGATTTCATTCTTCAAACCGTCGGATGAGGCAAGAAGAACAATGTCATCGACATATAATAACAAATATGCACGATCTTGCTACCTCGGTGAAAAGTGAAGAGAGAGTTATCACACCGCTACATACAAAACCAACTGCAAAAGATACCTGGCAAAGCGATCATACCAAGCGCGGGTGCCTGTTTGATCCATACAATGACTTTACGAGACGACACACAAATCTGCGGAGTCTGCCGGATGAACAAAGCCAGGAGGCTGATGCATGTACACAGTCTCTTTCAAATCCCCATGAAGGAATGCATTCTTGACATCAAGCTGATGAATTGGCCAATGCATGCCCATAGCAATACTGAGAACAGTCCGAATAGTGGCCGGTTTAACAACCGGACTGAATGTCTCACCACAATCAATACCCTCCTGCTGATTAGTGCCATTGGCGACTAGTCTTGCCTTATACCTCTCTAAGTCACCACTGTCTCTGAACTTGTGCCGAAATAGCCACATACACCGGATAATATTCACACCTTCGGGTCTAGGTACCAAATCCCAAGTGTTCTGCTTGGTTAAAGCGTTAAATTCCTCGCACATGGCCGCATTCCAATTTGGGTCCAGTTTTGCTAGTTTTGGATTTTTTGGAATGAGTGATAAGGTTTGTGTGGAGAGATTGAAGTGAACCTTGGGTTTGAAGATCCCGTGTTGTGCACGAGTCTCCATACGATGAGATGGCAGTGGCGGTGGGTCGGAAATTTGGGAGGTTCTTTGGTCCATCGTTCTAGACCGGTGGGCAGCGGTCAGGCTGGGCCGGTTTCGGTGACTCGACCGGGGTTGTAGGGGTGAGCGAGGAGGCTGTTGGGGTGGTCTTGGACGATGGCGAGGCTAGCCGAACAGTGGGCTGCTTTGTTGGTATAGATTTTGGATGATCGGGACGGACTTGGTTCATCGAGAAAGATGTAATCGGTGGTCTGAAATTTCCGGAGATTTGAAAAAGGAAAGGTTGTCTCATCAAAGGTGGCGTGGCGGAGGCGATGATTTTGCAAGTAGAAATGTCATAGCACAAGTAGCCAGATGATTAGGAGATAGACCAAGGAAGACACATGGCGAGTCACGAGGTGCAAGTTTGTGAGGTGCAGATGGAGGCCATGTTGGGGTAGCATAAGCATCCAAAAATCGTAGGTGATCATATGATGGTAGTCTACGGTATAAGACTTCGTTAGGGATGTTGTTTGGGGGTGTGCTAGTTGATAAAATATTAAGAAGGGATTCTACCATTTTGACAGCATAGACCCAAAAAGGCGGTGGTAGACAAGCATGAAACAGAAGTGTGCGAACCATGTTATTGATGGTACGTATAATTCTTTGACCTTTCCGTTTTGGGAAGAAGTATAGGGACAAGAAAAAGCGGAAAATCATACCTTGTTTAGAGCAGAAATTGTGAAATGTCGAGTTATTAAATTCACGTCCATTATCACATTGGAATGATTTGATAGATTTTTCAAATTGTGTTTTAATGAATTTGTGAAACTTCGAGGAATTTTGTAAAAACTTGATTTGAATTTGATGGGTAAATCCAGGACAAAATGTGAAAAATCATCCAAGAATACTAGATAGAATTTATGACCCAAAGAGCTAACAATCGGAGATGTCCACAAATCGCATGAACAATATCAAAGGGAGAAAAAGTAACACTTTGTTTGATGACATAAATGGAAGGCGAGTATGTTTGCCTAGTGGGCAAGAAAAAGCAGTGTTGGGCAATTTTTCCATCATTACATTGAATACGCTTAGAAGTCCTAAGAAAAGTAAAAGCGGGTCTCAGGTGTCAAGTCTGTTGTGCCAAGTGGAGGGAGAGATTGCCGCAAGGGATAGAGGTGCTTGCGGTCCGACAATGGAAGATTGAGTGAATGGGTAAAGGTCTCCCACACTATTGTGGCGTGTAAGAATTTTCCCGTATTGAGTTCTTTCACAGAAAAACCAAAAGGGTCAAATTAAACAGAACGCAATTATTGCTAGTGAATTTTCTAACAGAGATTAAGTTTTTAATGATGTTAGGTGTGTATAGGGCGTGGTTTAGGGAGAAAGGCGGGTGTGTATGTTTGGTGTGTGTGTTACCGTAACCTTCAATTGGAATCACGATGACCATTGCCGGCGGTAATAAATTGAGGACACTTTAACCGATGTAGTTGAGATAGGTTACCTGACGGCCGGGTGAGGTGAGATGTGGCTCCGGTGTCCATGTACCAATTGTCGTCGAGTGTTGAAGGTTCACGGTGGTGTAGGCCTGGCCCAAATCGGTCGAGGGACCAGGCCATTTGAAATTTCTTCTTCTTGCTGCGATTCTTCTTCTGCGATTCTTCTTCTTCTTCTTCTTCTTCTTTGCAGTCTTCTTCTTCTTCTTCTTCTTTAGTCTTTGCAGTCTTCTTCTTCTTCTTCTTTGTCTTTGCAGTCTTCTTCTTCTTTAGTCTGGCTTCTTTAGTCTTCTTCTTCTTCAGCTGCTTCTTTCTTTCTTCTTCTTCTTCTTCTTCTTTGGTCTTTGCAGTCTTCTTCTTCTTCTTCTTCTTCTTTGCCAGTCTTCTTCTTCTTTAGTCTTCTTCTTCTTTAGTCTTTGCGGTGGTGAATTTGCAACCAGGTGGTCTTCTTCTTCTTCTTTGGACATCTTTGTGATGGTACAGTTCTTCTTTGGCGCGGTGTTGCCATCCTGTCAGCGACTAACGACTTTTGATTATGTTCCTCTTGTTTAGCACGTCTAGTTTCTTCCAACAATAGTTGTGACCGTGCCTTGTTGAAACTTGGGAGAGGGTCAGCTTGTTGAATCATTGTTGCGAGTGTGTCATATTCACCTTTCGGTAAACGCAACAAGTTGAAGCACCATCTTGGTTTTACGAAGCGAAGTCCCGAAGCGTTGGATAGTTGATCGGTTATGAGTTTTGATTGCTTACAATATTCGGACATGTTGTTAAAATTCTCGGCGGGTATTGTTGAATTGCTCTTCCAAATACGGCCAGTATTTTTATTGTCTGAAAGATTTCTTCTAGCGGACCCAAAGTTCACGTGCCGTGCTTTGTTTTCATGATAGTGCATAACGGATCTTTGGAGATGGTCTTTGTAGATCCATTGTTTGGCGATGGCGTCAAGGCGACGCCTTGATTAGTCTGTAACATCGATGGGGCGAGAGCAGATTCGTCAATGTGATCGAGCACGTTGTATGCACATGCATGAATGTAGAATAGTTCCATCCACATGGAATATTGTGATCTTCTTGGTCAAGAATTATAGGGATAAAATTCTTGATGTTGTTAACGGCGAATGCTTAGGATGAAAAGAATATCTTGAGCGTTGAGAGGGGTTTTCAAGTGTGCCGATGGATGAAAGCGAAATTTGTGAGGGAAGACATGGTTGCTGCTTTGTCGAGGGAGGGAATTTTCTGGTTTGGCCGAAATATGGAGGAAGAAACCAGATTTTTTTTTTTTTTTTTTTTTTGTGAAAGCAGAAAAAAAATTTCGGCCGGGAATGAGGATTTAGGTTTTAGGCTCTTGATACCATGAAAGATAGAATAATTTCCCTTGGGGGTTCCTTTCATTATTCACAATATATATAGCTGTACAAAGGTTGATTCCTAGTATGGTACGAATCCTAACTTACCTTACAAAGGTTGATTCTTAATACAATTAGAATCCTAAGTTACCTTAAATATACATCTATCATAATTACAAAATATACAGAGAATATTCGGAGAATATTCGCTAATACAGATGTTCTAAAGAAGTATCGAGAGAAGAATGTTAATGGAAAAAGACATGATCATAGTGCAATCAATATTTTAAGATGTATTGGTCCTTAAATTCTTAAACGTCACATACTTTTTTAAAAAAGAAGTTGCAAGTTTAGCCGTCAGGCTATTATTATATATTTTTATTTTGATTCTTATTATATTTAGTAAAGTATTAATCTCTTCACCAGTCAAATCCTTCAATCATAACACGATATTAGTTGCTAAACGATGTACTAACACGTGTTATATTAAATTTCTACTTTTTATATTATACTAGTGAATTTGATCGCGCGAAGTGTGACATCTTAGTAAATTTAAAAATGATCTTTTATAAATTACGTCGAGATAAATGAGATAATTTATTTTGCTTAGACCGGAAGTTCTTTTTCTTATTAACAATTTATATAATTATAAGATGCAACGTCATTGAAAACGATCAGAAAGAAATATATACAGATAATGATCTTTTTGGGTTGGTTGTGCCAAATTGTCAAGAAGGAAAATACAACTTCATAAAGAGATGAGATAAAATAGTTAAAAGCGGTAACCCTCTTATATTCTGAAATCTAACTAGTTTTTTTTTTAATTACACACAAACAAATGATGTTAAGCTCAGTATTGACTCTCAATTATATGTAATTAAAATTAGAACATTGGAGCACCTAAATGACTATGGTACCACACATAATTTTATATGATACAATATAGCTATTATAAAAAAATGACTTTCTTTTTAGCTGAACTTCTAAACTTGCAGAGATAAATAATGCATGACACATTGAAAAGATGAGAAATTCGATCTTATTTCTTCATGTTTGTCAATTGCCATGTAGAATCCAGTTTCAAATACATTGTAGTTATTGATATCCAATTATGTGTTCATCATCTTCTCGTATAGAATTAAATATGATCGAACTGCAAGAAGACAAAGAGTTACAAAATATGTAACATTTAATTTATTTATTTTCACTTTGATTTTAAAAATTATTGTGTGTAAACACCTTAAATAGGTAAAAAAGACCTTCTATCATTCATTTTTCTAAACATCTTCCTCATTTAACATTTTTTAAATATAACACAATTAATCATAACTAAGAGAGCTAAAAAGTGACTTTTGAGTTTTTAATATAGCAAGTATATAAATGGGGGGGGGGGGGGATACAAAAAATGCCAAAAAGATTGAAGGAAAAATTTGTTCTTGGCCAGAGAGGAAAAGATCTATTACCATAGCTATTTTTCGTAAATATTGAAAAAAAAAGTTTATAAATCAGTAATATTCTAGCTATTTCTAAATAAACAAAGAGTATTATAAAGAGCATGAAGGAGAACAAAAATAGCAACATACCTTGTATCAAATGTCATTTCTGATGAAAGATATTCCATATAATAAAAGTACCAAAACACTCACTCACTTACTAAAATAAATATTTAAGTAGACATGGGAATAATTCATTCTCCATCAATATTTTCTTCATTTTGTGTTTTTGATCTCCTCCTTAATTCTACAATTTTTTTCTTTTGATAACCTCATCTATTCTACAATACTCTTCATTTATTGGAATGAGAATACCATGTTAGTGTGATTTTAATAAGGTGTCATAACTTGTACATTAGATTAGAAATTATGAAATTAATAGTAACTAATACTAATTAAGACTAGAAGTTATGACGCCACATAGCCCAATATACAATATTATTACTCCCTCCGTCTCAATTTATGTGACACCACTCGACTAGGCACGACGTTTAAGAAAGAAAGAAAGACTTTTAAAATTTGTGGTTCAAAAAAATCTTAGATATTTGAGTGGCTGTAAATCATCTCATAAAGTTAAATTATTTCTAAATATAAAAATGTGACATTCTTTATGGAATAGACTAAAAAGAAAAGTGTATCACATAAATTGAGACAGAGAAAATATACAACATTATACAATACTCCCTCCGTCCCAATTTCAGTGTCTTATTTCCTTTTTAATATGTCCCAAAAAGTTCCTTCTATATTTAATAAGTTTACAATTTAAACATCTGACAAGTTTATAACCACAAGATTAAAAGAAAATTTTAATACATTATATACATCTTTAATTTAGTACTACAAGATTAAAAATATATATGGATTAAAAATACATATTTTACATTTGTTAATGTATTTGGTCAAATTATTTCACAAGAAAAAGTAAGAATTTAGCTTGGGAATGAAAGTCCATTCCCTCATGCTCCGGAACTTCAACACGAGTTGAAAAAAAAAGTTCAATCTCGTGAAATCGTTGCGTAGTATCTCTGCAAAAGTGAAATCCTTCCTCCTTTTATTCTGACGCATAGAACATCATTTAACACTAAAGAGGAGAATAAAACAATTACTCCACTAACATATGTAGAATAACTAGACAACTGTGGATTCTCAGACAACCAAAACACAAGATGCTAACACCATCAATATGTATTCAAAATACTTGCAGAAAAGGTTGACGAGCATATGAGAAATTGGAAACTTTGAAGGAAAAAGAAATTTTCAAATTTATATGTTTAACCGAGTCCGGAACTTAAATGACCCAAAAAAATAAAATTTTGAACCAGAATAATTCACAAAAACAAAATATTACATAAATGTCTTTTGTGCTTGAAATTTTTGCGCAAACGGGGTATATAGATCGACGGGAACTTCTTCTTCCCCACTGGTCCCCCAATTCCAAACTTAAAAAAACCATTAAAGTAAAAAACTCTGACGTCCCACATCATAAAAAGCTTATTTTTGGTTATAATTTCAATCCGAAAGTCAATATTCTCGGTATATTCAAGTCAAGGAATAAGTTTTGAAGCTTGAATTTCGAAATAAAGCGCCGCAGAACTCAATTTCAAAACTCAAAAACAACATTTAATCTAGGTATTTTACAATGAATTTTTTAATTATATTATTAAATACATCAGAATTCTAAGCATGATTTATGTTTCATAGCCTCGAATTTCGGGAAAAAATTATGCAACTTTTTTTGCGCAATAGGGGCTGTCCGTGCACTGCTAGGCCCTTTTTTCAAATTTAATTAATTTTTTTATTTGTTAATTGTTTGTTAATTATTTGATTAAAAAATATATTAATCTCCTAATTGTTAAAAATTTGTTAATTCCTTTTAAGTTGTTTGATTATAAGAAAATATACTAGTCTCCTAATAATATTTTTATTTGTTAATTACCTAATTGTTAATTTATTTATTTGTAATTTTTTTAATCCATGTTAATTATTAATGTGCTAATTAGTTATATAATTTTATGTGTTAATCTAATTTTATGTGCTAATTAGTTATTTAATTTTATGTGTTAATGTGCTAATTAGTTATCTAATTGATTATCAACTATTAATTAAAAATAGTTAATCCTTAGTTTAGGATTAAACAACATTAGTTTAGGATTAAACAACATTAGTTTAGGATTAAACAACATTAGTTTAGGATTAAAAATATCATTAATATTATATTAGTTATTTATTATAGTTAGTATAATGATTAATTAAAATTATTAATTATAAATGGTTAATCCTTAGTTTAGGATTGAACATCATTAGTTTAGGATTAAAAATATCGTTAATATTATATTAGTTAGTTAATTATAGTTAGTATAATGATTAATTAAAAATTTAAAATTTAAAATTATAAATAGTTAATCCTTAGTTTAGGATTGAACATCATTAGTTTAGGATGAAAAATATCATTAATATTATATTATATTAGTTAATTGTAGTTAGTTATGATTAATTTAAAAGTATTAATTAGAAATAGTTAATCCTTAGTATAGGATTGAACATAATTAGTTTAGGACTAAAAATATCATTAATATTAGCGGCTCGGCCCGCACATCCCCGTTTTTTAGAGATATTGTATCAGAGCAGTATCTACAGTTGCGTCGCTGCTGGCCGAGTACAACATGATCAGGCTCTTGTGATGGCCATGGTTGAACGATGACGACCGGAGACCCACACATTTCATCTCCGCACAAGTGAGGCCACTATCACGCTTCAGGATGTAAAGGTTATGTATGGACTATGGGTAGATGAACTCCCGTTATACACCGAGGATCATCATCAAGAGCCGACATTAGGGCAAAAGTTGCCTAGGCTCACTGGATATGTGCCTCAGCAGGGTGATATACATGGACAAAGTCGGATGTCGAAGTCTTCCCTCTGTGCTCACTTGCGCCTCATAAACATGCAACATTCTATTGTAGATAACACACTTCAGGTGAATGTCGATCGTCATTCCTGTCTATATTTACTCATCATATTCGGGGTCATCATGCTCCCAAACACATCAGGTTCTCATGTGAGCTTAAAGAATTTATTTTTTTGATGATCTAGACCAGTTGGGATGTTACAGCTGATGAGGTGCTATTCTGGCTTACTTGTATCTATCACTATGTCGAGCGCCTATGGGCGATAAGAGTGATGTCGGTGGATTTCACGCACTCCTCCAGATAATATATTTATGTGTGTATAATTTTATTCTAAATATAGTTTTTTGAAACGACGACTAATAAAAAAAAATTAGTGACCCTTTCAGTTATGGGTGTGCGATAGGATGATGCCTTTTCAGCCTGTAGTCGCGCATCCTCAGCCTGGCTTAATTGCTAATGACATGACCTACGCGCGGAGATGGATGAGAGGCATATTCCAAGATGTGGATACGCACCACAATATTCTTTCGTTCAGGGATCAACTTGATCATATGACGGAGGACAAGGTAAATTTGTTTGATTTTACATTATCATCTTATTTTTTAAATCTATTTTTGTCTTTATTATTTACTAATTTGGGGTCATTTTTTTTACAGATTTTGTATGGAGGTTGTATGTTCAGTTTTTGGATCAGTTGCCGGTGTTTTGCAAGGCTGGTGAGCCCATGTGGATGTTGCGGTATCCGTTGATACACTTGGAGGTAGTTGAGGATCATGCGCCCCACCGCGTATTACGACAATTTTGGCATGTACAGAATATACCTGAGCCGGTTGTTTGGGAGCACAACCACTATACGCGGGACGAGCATTCGACCGTCACTGATGCATATCGAGCCTTTATGCAAACACAAATCGATAGTTGGGCTCAGAGACTGGAGACGACAGTGGTGGTCGGACATACGACTTCGATCGATGTTTACATAAATTGATACCGACATATCACGTGCAGCTTGATTGGCAACCCCGAGAGACGTGATCTAGATGGCCGAAAATATGCAGCACTCGCGAGATAGTATAAGGTGTTGGTAAGTTTACCACACTTAAACTTATTTTATTATCTTAATTATTACGTTACAAATTTATTCAATTATTAATATTTACAAACAAATGTAGCTACGGATCGTACAGACGGTGCGCCGGTTAGGAGTATAACATATGCCTATCCCCCAGTGCGCGAGATTTGCTGTCCTGATCATTAAGGTAGCCAAGTTGGGTATTCAACAATCACAGGAGGTCGGACGTATGCATGAGCGTGTTCTAGAGGTCTCGTATCAGACAACAGATGGTCGTTATCGTGAAGGCGGTGGTAGTAGAAGAGGGGATGGCAGAGGGAGTGGGGCTAGAGGGGATGGTGGCCGAGATGGTGACGGTAGAGGCCTTCATCTAGTAGATGAGTCTGACGAGCATGCTCTCATTCCCGCTCTAGCCCAACAACATCCGTTGACTTTGGACGTCCCATCGACTTCAGGCCGCCCGTCGACTTCTTACCGACTATCGACACCTCTATATACGCCGGCGCATATATTTTAAAATCACATAGATTGGGATTCATATGATGCATCAGTGTGTGCGCATCCATCAGTTCATGATCCACATGATGAGCGGCCAGTGCATGATCTACAGGGTTGCAGGGAGTTGGAGTACGACTTATCATTCATAGACTTCGACATTTTTCAGAGCCCAGAGGTAAGTGTTTAAAATACTTATTTTAACAATTTAAAATACTTATACTGATTATTTCATAATTTTTCATATCTTAGGATTCAGCTCCAGCTCCAGCTCCGGCTATAGATCCATCTCCGACTGCGTCTACGGCTACTACACCAGACCCCGCTCAGGAGCACTCTCATGAGCCCTATCAGGAGCGCTCTCAGGAGCCTATCGGCACACACGTTTGATGTTTTATTAAAAGATAATGTATTAAATCTAAATTAAAATTAATACTAATTCTTTATACTATTTCAGGTTCATCCTTCTGCGCCTGTGGACTCGTCTCCTGACTGTACTGATGAGATTCTGACAGTACATACTAATTCACGCAATCCCAAGAAGAAGCACATTATGCTCAAGAGTGCAAAGAAGGGAAGAAAGGATGATAATGACATAGAAAATCCTATTATTAAGAGGAGAAAGGGGGATGGAGATGATGATGAGGGTGGTGGGGATCGCCTTAGGCGTAGGGTTACTCTAAAGCCTATCACATACATGGCCCATTAGAGATTGTGTATATGTAATTAAGTTGTACAATTTAAGTTAATATTATATATTTTTCATTTTATTTTCTTACTGATAATTAGTTATCTTAGTCTTTATTATCGTTTATTAATAACTTGTGCGACGTCCTAAATTAATTATGAAAAAATTCTCGACATATTCGAAATAAAGTAATGCCTTGACTAATTAATAAAACGCTTAAATCAAAACCCTGAAAAATAAAACACTTAAACCTAATGATAATAAGTTTCCAAATAAAACTTACTTCTGGCACTTTACAACCCCTAAAACGACGATCAAAACTCTTAGATATCCTTGATGTATTGAGCCTACGTTATTGTTCACAGAAAAAGATATCAGGTTCTATATAAAATATTGATATTTTGGAGTTTTGAGAAATGACTAATCTTTGGACAAAGTATGGAAAAAAGTGAATTTCAAATCTTTGAAATTATACAGTGTTGGGGAAAACCTATATACCCCCTTTGCGCAGGAATTTCCTGCGCAATAGGACTTAACCGAGCTGTTGCGATTAAGTCCTATTGTGCAGGAAAAAGGTATTTATGTCACATTTGTTTTGTGGATTATTTTGGTTCAACTCCTCATATTTTAGGTCATTTAAGGTCCGGACTCATGTTTAATCCATAATATCTTTTTGTTCATTATTTTGACGGCTAAATTTTGAAATATGAACAAAGTTTGCACCCTCTGAAATTTATAAATTGAAACATGCAATAGAATGCTTATTAAATTGAAAAGATAAATTTATATAGACCTCTCCTCCCACCGTTCATTTAAAAGCTTACGGTTTAAAAGTAGAAATGAAAACGAAGAAAACAGGAGAGAGTGGGTTCAACCTTTTTCTTTCGAACTGATTCGTGTAAGGAACAGAATGGGAGAATAAAGGCTATGAACAAACTATTTAAATTATACGTATCTATTTACAGTATAATAGGATTAGTGTATTTGAGATTAATTATGATACTTTTGTTTTATCCAAATGTCAGCGGAACGGAGGGACATTAAACCTCTTTGGATGAAGCTTTTGTAATGTTGAAGGACGCATCAAACTAGGGGATTCAATATGTAAGCTACGAATTTATGAGAATTCATAGCTTTTTTCTTTTTTACATTCTGTATATATATTTAAATACTCATTTAATGTTTTTAAATATTCGAATGTGAATTCTATTATTATATATTAACTTAAAATCGCTATAAAAATTATAGATTTTAAATTTTATCTTATAGAAAATGAGAGAAAATAATATATTTGGGTGAAGTGTATATTTTATTCAGAGATACTATCTACTAGCTGATTCCTCTGATTCAGAGTCAGACCAGTCAGACCCTGAATATTTCTCTCTTTCATCAGAAGATAATAAACCACTCCAAATAGATGAATTAGTCACGAGTAGTTCAACCGAAAAACCTGAAAAGGTTAAAGGAAAACGAATATGTGTCTTGACCAAAGACCAAGAATATATGATAGATATGATTAAACACATAGATACTCAACACCAAAAAGAATACTTAAATAAACTTCTTTAGTAAGGGGTTTTATCCCTACTTGGACTAAACCAATATGTATGTATTTATAATTTCTTTCTCTATGTTTTTTCAAGGAATTTTGAGAAAGTAATTGAATTGTTTCAAAGGGTTTTGTTAATTGGATATCTCTTTCTTCCGTTTTAATAGTGAAATATATATATATATATATATATATATATATATATATATATATATATATATATATATATATATATATATATATATATATTTACAAGATATGATCTCTTTCTATCTATAAGGCAACTAAATCGTGATCCCCAATTAGTGGGATTTGATCTACAAATATGAAAAATAAATATACAAGGATATATTTACAAGATATGTATTTCTCAACACTCCCCCTCAAGTTGGAGAGTGAATATCATGAAACTTGTTGCGTAATGTCTCAAATTAATCTTTTTCCAAAACCTTTGTAAAAATGTATGCTAATTGAAAGCGCGTTGGAACATATGAAGGACTTATCATCTTTGCTTGCAACTTCTCTCGAACTATGTGATAGTCAATTTCAATATATTTTGTTCGCTAATGAAAGACTGGATTAGCTACTATTTGTAAGGCAGCTTGATTGTCACAAAATAATTTTGCAGGAGTTATATATGAGACCCTTAAGTCTTGAAGTATATAACATAACCATGCGAGCTCCAAACAGGTGTTTGCCATAGCTCGATACTCTGCCTCTGCTGATGATCTGGAAAAAACTAATTGTTTCTTCGATTTCCACGAAACAAGTAAATTTCCAAGAAAAATGCAGTATCCTCTGACATACCTCCTTGTGGCTCGATAACTACCCCAATCTGAATCACAAAAGGCCTCTAAAATAAGATTGTTTGTGGAAGGAAATAACAAACCTTGACCCGGAGTACCCTTGATATATTTGAGAATTCACACAACAACATCCCAATGAGATTTTCTAGGTTCATACATTAATTGGCTAAGTATTCGAACAGAATAGACAATGTTAGGCCTTGTGACAGTAAGTTAAATCAATCTGCCAACTAATCTTCTGTATTTAGTTGGTTCGTCCAATAGAACTCCACATGTAGAAGTTAGCTTAAAATTTTGTTCCATTGGAAACTTTTCGGGCTTTGCTCCTAGAATTCCTGAATCTTGTAAAATGTCTATTGCATATTTTCTCTGAGACATAAAGATGCCTTTCTTTGAACGAGAAAACTCAATACCTAAAAAATATTTGAAGTCTCCAAGATCTTTAATACGAAAGCGTTTGAGCAGTTTTTTTGATGCGTTCAATTTCTTGAAGATCATTTCCGGTAAGAAGTATGTCATCAACATAGATAAGGATTGTTGTGAATGATGTACCTTTGGCCTTGGTGAAAAGGGAATAATCAACCTTTGATTGTTGATAACCAACTTTATGAATAGCTTATGAAAAAGTGAGAAACCAATTTTTCGATGCTTGTTTAAGGCGATAAAGAGATTTGTGAAGCCGACATATAATGTTCTCCCCCTGTCTGTGAACACCTGGTGGAGATTTCATATACACCTCTTTATGTAGGGATACGTGAAGAAAAGCATTTTGGACATCCAATTGATAAGCAAATCAATTTCTAGCAGAAATAATTGTAAGAAGACAATGAAGTGTCGTGAGTTTTGCCGCGGGAGAAAACGTTTCTGTTGGTTTTCCCATTATGTAAAGCAGTACGGGAAGTAAATAACTATTACAAGTGTTCGAAAGGATAAACTAATATTCAATATTCAGAAATTGAATCTTGTTGAACAAATAGGCCAGTGTTGATAACTGCCGCAAACTTATTGTGTCTTGAATCTTGATAACCTGAAATCAAAAAATAACTAAATCTGGATGGTTACAACGTTGTGTGTTGAGTCGAGTGATTGCACTCTGTCCTTAAGACAAGATTTCCCCGTATATATGTTTTTACTTTAGCGGGCAATAGTCTCCCAAGATAAAACAACACTTTAATCTCAACGCTACAAAGCCAATAGGTTGAGTCTAACGAAGAAAATAAATATGAATCGACTTGCTGAAGATATGGAAAAGGAAGAAAGAGTTTCTATTTTCTCTTCTGTTTTGTCTCTGTTGTGTATATCTTGTGTATATGCTCACTGCTTTTCATCATTGTTTGGTGTATATTTTCGTGACTGTTTTGCAGTGGTTTTGTTCACTGTTTTGTGCTATTTTTCTGTCTGTATGTGTCATCCACAATTGAGCCAAAATAGCTCAATATATAACATGGAGGAGGGTTGTTCAACTGCCTAAAACATGGTTGTTAATGGCCATTAGGGAGGGCTGTTAATGACAGATTTAATGCCATTAGTGAGGCTGTTCATGGTCATTGAAGGAGGTTGATGATGGTCATTGAAGAAGGGTTGTTTATGGAGTAGTTAACAGCCAAGTAATGGCTGGTTAATGCTCCAAAAAATAGTCCAAACTGTAGGCAGAAAGTTTCTGCCTTCTGTCACTCCCAAAATCAACTTTCCAGAAACTCTAGGGATCAAACTGTAAATATTAAGCAATTTGGGGTCAAAAAAGTTAATATTAGAAAGTCCCCACAGCCCACGACCGGACGGGACGGGCGGGCGGCGGCGGCGACACGCGTGTGGGCTTAGCCTTGAACCCAGGCACATCTAGGTCCTCCCTCCTTTAAACACATGGGATACCCCTTGGGTCCCAAACCCTTTACCACTTTAGAGACTTATAAAGAGAGCAATTCTTCCTTTTCCCACCGATGTGGTGGATTTGTCCCACACCATATTTCCATGCCTCAAACACCTTACTTTGTGGACCAATATCTCTTTCATTTCTCAACGAAATTTGACGATTCTTGGCACTATGGTCATCTACTCACTTAATAGATTATGCATGTGGGAAGAGACAAAGCCTCCAACATGCGGAACACTAGTGTTTAATTTATTAAATATGGGTGGACGCACCTCTCCGCCAAAGGCAAATTTCCAATAGTTTCTTGATAATCGACTCCCTCTATCTGAGTGTATCCCTTTGCGACAAGACGAGCCTTATAAAGCTTAATTATTTCATCCTATTTATATTTGATTTTATAAATTCATTTCTATCCAATGGGTTTCTGACTAGCCAGGAGTGAAACTAAGCTCCAAGTCTTATTTTGTTTTAATGCTTCTAATTCTGCATTCATGGCTTGTTGTCAATGTGGATCAAGAATAGTCTGAGCATATGAAGAAGGTTCTGTGTGACCTGTAATGTTAGCTAAAAAGGTACAATGTGCGGAAGATATGCGAGAGTAAGAAAGAAAATGAGAAAGAGGATATTAAGTATCTGTTGTTGAACTTGACATAGTAGAAGAATAATTGGCTTCAGTTGACAATATGTAGTCTTTATGTCATTCAAGTGATTTTCTTTGACGAATAGATTATCTTAGAGGAGGAGATAAAGGAACTACAACATCTGAAGTGAATGAAACAGGTTCAATGGATTCATCTGACGATGGATTTTGAACGAGTTGGTTAGGATTGACAAGATTGTCATCTGCTATAATTTCAGATTGTGTTGGATTGCTAGAAATGTCCTCCGCAATTGTGGGTTCATGAAATTCTACTCTCTCAATGGGTTGAGGTTGAGAAGATGGGACATATTTTATCAAAGATGAATTGTCGATCATGTCAAAAGACGATTGAGGTGACTGTAAGATCGGAGTTGGTGTAACTGAACTGAATGGAAAAATAGTTTAAGAAAATTTGACATCACGACTTACAAACAAAATTCTTGATTTCCAGATCATAAAACTTGTAACCTTTTTGACCAGTGGGATAACCATCAAAGACACAACGTTTGGCTCGAGAATTAAAATTTTATTTATCTTGAACAACAGTTGCATAGCACAAACAATCAAAAACTTTTAGGTGACTAAGGGATGGTGATTTATGATATAACAATTTTAAGGCGACTTAGAATGTAACAATGGGGTTGGCAGTCGGTTAATAATATAGACAACATTCAACACACATTCGCCCCAAAAGGTGATTGACAAGTGAGCCTGAAAGCGTAAAACTTGTGAAACATTTAAAATATGACGATGCTTGCGTTCAACTACCCTATTTTATTGTGGAGTTGAAACACAAGTTCGTTGGTATTCATTTCCATGAGAGTGAAAAAAGATTTTTTTCAAATTCTTTGTCATTGTCTGTCCTAATTTTTTTAACTGAAGCATGGAATTAATTTTTAGTAAATGATATAAAAGATTGCAAAAGATGTGAAGTTTCAGATCCGTATTTTATAAGAAATAACCAAAGTGCATCTTGTAAAATCATCCACGATAGTAAGAAAAAAACGAGCCCCTGAATGAGTAGGTACTCTATGGGGACCCCAAACATCGCAATGTAACAGGTCAAATGGAGCATGAGTAGATATATTATTCAATGGAAATGCAAGTCCTATCTGTTTAATCGAAGGACAAACATCACAATTATCATCAAAAGAAATATTAGTAGAAGGTAATAATGGGGCAATAAATTTAAGGCGAGAAGGTGATGGGTGTCCTAGACGCATGTGCCATAAATTTTTGGGTTGTGAAACTTGATGAGAAATGAATGGTTGCTACACTGATGACATGTAATAGAGACCACCGTGTTTTTATCCGAGCCAATAAACTTCCCCGTAGCCAAGTCCTGCAAGGCAAAAAATGTGGGAAATAGAAGGGCACAACAATTTGAATCATTTGTAAGTTTTCTAACAGACATTAAATGTAAACGAAAAGAGAAAACATGTAAAACATTAATTAAGGTAATATCTGAGTTAAATGAAATTGTGCCGGTGGAATGAATTGATACTAGTGACCCATTGGGCAAATTGACAATGGGTATAGATGGGGATTTTGTTTGAGTGAATAATGTGAAATTAGAAGTAATGTGATCAGTTGTCCCGCTATCCAAGATCCATGGCATAGTGAATGCAGAATTAATTGAAATATTATGAAAAATAGATAAACCTGCTGCATTTGCATAGCTTGTAACCTTTTGCTAGATCAGATTCGACCGAATGAGCATGCCATGATAAAATCATATTGTTGCATTGATTTCACAGTGCATACTCTGTTGTTTTATCTGTTCCCGATGGATGTTCAATCAATCTATCGATAAAACATAGTTTGTTTTTAGCTGTTAGAGCATGTATCATGGATTTTCTCCAAGATGGATAATTCATCCCATTCAACTTGATTGGAACAAGCATGTGGCTGGGATGATCAGAATGTTGAAAAAAAATGGGTTTGATTAATCTATATCGTGACTTTTATTGCTAGTGTTTGGATTTTCAAGCTCTGATACCATCTTAGAAAAGGAAAAAATAATATATTGGGTGAAGTGTATATGATACTTGAATATATGTACCAAATGATACATATCAATCCAGCCTATCTATAAGGCAACTAAATCATGATTCCCAATTAGTGGGATTTGATCTATAAATATGGAAAATAAATATACAAGGATATATTTACAAGATATGTATTTCTCAACATTTTAAATTCTTCTTTGATACTGTGAAACAAATTACTATATTTCACAAGGCACCAGTGTCACGCCTCGAACCATGGCCTGAGCGAAAAACGACACTCGATGCCTGACTATATATGACCGAGCAAACTACATGGATTGCTGATCAACATGGGCATCAAAACATGCTATGCAATGATGATGAAATATGTAAAATTATATACTGAAAGTAGTTTGAAATAATCATAGTGCAAATAATCTGAAAATATAATAAGTCTGAAAACTAATCCTGACATGACATGATAGTTGGACTGGTCTAGTCTACGAAACCTCTGACATAAGTCTGACTGAAAACTGTCTACAAGGACAAGGCCCTGGAATATCTCTACTATAATGCATAACCATGAGATAAGTAAACGATACTCCTAATGAAATGAGGCTCACCAAACAGTTGATACAGATAAAGTCCTAGCGTGTAGCTCTATCGTTCTGAAATTCAGCACCTGCACTGTGATGTGCAGGCCTCATACAAAGGGATGTTAGTACATTTAAATTGTATTATATGTAAAACAACTGAAATAATAAACAGATACAAGAAATAACAGGACATGAAATGAAACTGTAACATGAGCATGAGCATGATCTGACATGGGTATAAAATATGTGTAAACATACGTAAAGTTGAATGTCTACAAATTTGAATATATGTGTAACTGTATATTTATATATATGTATATCTTTATATATGTGGGGAGAGCAATAGCATAACCGACAACATGAATCACCACATGGGTATGTGTAGTCTGGTACCTGGCCCGACCAGCAGAGCAATCACATACATTGTCGGGGTATGAGACATAACATGGAATGAAGGGATTCAATCTACAATATGAAAGTATCGTCCTCTGGCGGAGCGATACTTATCGTACGGTGACATACGTTGTTTCAGGATATTTGAGCCTTCTCGGTGAACTATGCCACTCCTAAAATATGTATTTAAAAATAGTGGCTTGTAGGCCCATGATTTCATGAAAACAACTTGTAAAGCATGGTTTGAAATTATAATTTATCATGTGAACTGATATAACATATAAGTTATGTAAATTCATGAAAACATACTTATATATAATATATATATATATATATATATATATATATATAATTCTAGAACCTATGAGATTCGAGGTTATAGGAATTCATGGAATATGCACGAATTCCTAATAACCATAATGGAATATCAGGAATACAACAACGAATTAATAATACAACATAGTATATTATGATATATGTAATTTAGGGCTATCATGACTTTGGATTAAAACCCTAAGTTATGAAATTTTATGGATTTCTTGGGAAACATGGCGTGGGGAAGAACATGGATGTTCTCACACGTGGATAGAAGCTCTACATTCCTTAATCGCTCCAAAACTTGAAGAAAAAATTTGAACTTTTGAAGAGAACACCCAAAACTCTGAACTTGAAATCTTGAGAAGGGTTTTCTTGAAAACCTTAGGATTATAGCGTGGAATCTTATTAAGAACTGATGTATAAGTGTTATAATTACTTAGGAATGCACGGGAGAGACTTACCTTGATGTGGGAGAATGAGGAATGGAGAGAAAAGTCATGTTAGGGCTTGGAGAACTGAAAAATGGAATGAAAATATGGAAAAACGTGACTTTAAATGAGTTTTCAAGTCCATCATGTGGACCATTTTGCTGGCCGCAGAACGGGAATGCCGGCCGCACTTTTGGTCACAAAAATAAACAGTAACTCATCCATATTTTGGCCATTCTGTGGATCATTATGCGCTCCACAGATCGGTTCTGCGGACCGCAGAATGGGCTACTCAATCCACACTTTTCCCATCATTGTGACCCTTCAGTAAAATGATCATAACTTTTTGTACAAATGTCTGTTTGACCTACACCATATACCGTTGGAGGAGTATTTCAAAGGGCTACAACTTTGATGAATGAAGTGTTCCAAATTCCTTATAGAATTTTCTGAATACTCGCTTAAAGTGAGGCCTAGTGCAAACTCGGTCGAAAACATGCCCCGTAGAGTAGCTTTCTACTATACTTTGCCCAAAAACTCTTCTTACGACTTGATTAATTTTCAAAAAACTTCCTATACTCCTCATATTGGTTCTATTATGATTCTATCATACATGTTAAACCGTATCCCAAAGGTACGAGGTGTTACAATATCTCCCCCTTGGGATCATTCATCCTCGAATGATGGGTCATGGTTAAGAATAAGACTGAACATGGCATGAGTACATGATTGTGAAGAAACATGGCATGAAACATGTGACTGAATAACATGATTACATGAAAATATGAACATAGGGATATGGAGCCTGAGTACTAAATACATGAACGTGAAACATGAGACATGGATACTCAAGGGACATGGCATGAATACTGAAGGCATTTACCTTGATCTCCTTCTGCATGCTCCTCGAATAAGTGCGGATATCTGGACTTCATGTCTTCTTCGGCTTCCCATGTAGCCTCCTCAATATTCTGACTTCTCCATAACACTTTCACTAAGGCAACTTCCTTAGTTCTCAACTTGCGAATCTGACGATCCAAAATAGCCACAAGGATCTCCTCATAGGTTAGGCCATCCTTCACTGATGGATTCGGTAGGGACAACCAACAACAGGTCTCCCACACATTTTCTCAACATGGATACATGAAACACTGGATGAATAACAACTAAGTCTTGTAGCAATTCAAGTTCATAAATCACTTGGACAACTCTCCTCAAAATCCTGTAAGGTTCGATATATATGGGAATGAGCTTCCCTTTCTTTCCAAACCTCATGACGCCTTTCATAGGTGAAACTTTCAGAAATACCCAATCATCAACTTGAAACTCCAAGTCTCTACGTCTCACATCCGAATAGGACTTTTGGTGACTCTGAGATGTTTCTAAACGCGCCTAAATTAGCTTGACTTTTTCCATAGACTGATGGACCAATTCTGGTCCTAACAACTCTGCTTCACCAACTTTGAACCAACCAATTATCAACCCACACCTTCGCCCATACAGAGCTTCGAATAATGCCAGCTAAATACTAGCATGATAATTGTTATTATAAGCAAATTCAATGAGAGATAAATGATCATCCCGATTACCTTTAAAATTAACACACGCCCTCAACATATCCTCAAGAGTTTGGATAGTCTGTTCTGCTTGGCCATCTGTCTGAGGGTGAAAAGTTGTGCTGAAATTTATCTTGGTACATAATCATTTCTGAAATAACTTCCAAAAATATGCTGTAAACTGAGCACCACAATATGAAATGATGGACACTAGGTCACATGAAGCTTGACAATTTCTTGGATATACAACTTAACATAATCCTCTGTTAAATATGTGGTCTTAACTGGCAAAAAGTGGTTGATTTAGTAAGTCGATCCACCATCACCCAAATAGAATCATGCCTTCGGGCTGAGCGAGGTAGACCTGTTATAAAGTCCATATATATTATCTCCCATTTCCAAATAGGAATATCAATATTATGAGCCAATCTATCAGGCCTCTGGTGTTCAGCTTTCACTGCTGACAATTCGGACACTTGGCTACAAAGTCTGCCACATTCCTCTTCATATCATTCCACTAATAAATTTTCTTAAGATCATGATACATCTTGGTAGAACCTGGGTGAATGGAATACCTAGAATGGTGCGCTTCTGCCATGATTTATTCTCTGAGTCTATCTATATTTGGAACACATAACCTATCTTGGTACCTCACGGTACCGTTATCTCGCCCGTGCTCAAAAGTCATAGTCTTGTGCTTGTGAATACCCTCCTTCAACTGCAACAAGAATGGATCATTAAATTGTTTCTCCTTCACATCGGCTACTAAGGAGGATTCAGACTTGTTCTGGACAACTATCCCACCATCTTCGGAGTCCATGAGTCGAACTCCTAGACTGGCTAGTCGATGAATCTCCTTTGTCATGGTTCTCTTTTATTCATTAACATGAGCTATACTTCTCATGGATCACCGACTAAGAGCATTGTCAACCACGTTCGCTTTCCCTGGATGGTAGAGAACATCCACATCATAATCCTTTATTAATTTGAGTTATCCCCTCTGCCTAAGATTCAACTCCCGCTACTTGAAAATATATTGAAGGATCTTGTGATATGTGAAAATATCAATGTGAACTCCATACAAATAATGATGTCATATCTTGAGTGACAAATCATGCCTGCTAATTCTAAGTCATGAGTCGGATAATTCTGTTCATGAGATTTAAGTTGTCTGGATGCATAAGCTAAAACCTTATCATGTTGCATTAAAACATACCCAATACCAATTCCTGAAGCATCATAATAAACAACGAACCCCTCGGTTCCCTTTCACAATGTTAACACTGGAGCAGAAGTCAGTCTCATTTTCAATTCTTCAAAACTACGCTCACATGCATCTGACAGTTGAAATTTGACTTTCTTCTGAGTTAATCGAGTTAATGGAGCTGATATGGAAGAAAAACCTTTTACAAATCATCTGTAATAGCCTGCCAGACCCAAGAAACTCCGTATATCTGAAGCAGAAGTGGGTCTGGGCCAATTCTTAACATCGTCTATTTTCTAAAAAATAACATGGACGTCTTCACCTGAAATTATATGGTCTAAGAATTCCACAGACTTAACAAAAATTCACACTTGGAAAATTTTGCATAACGCTCGCGGTCCTGAAGTGTCCACAACACTATTCTGAGATGTTCTGTATGATTAGCCTCGCTACGAGAATAGACTAAGATATCACCATTGAAAACACTGATGAAAAGATCGAGACAAGGCTTGAAGACCATGTTCATAAGATTCATGAAAGCAGCTGGAGCATTTGTCAATCTGAATGACATAACACAAAATTTGAAATGACCATAACGAGTTCTGAAGGCGGTTTTATAGAATATCAACTTCCTTAACCTTAAGCTGATGGTACCTTGATCTGAGGTTAATCTTGGAATAACACTGGGCACCCTGAATTTGATCGAATTGATCATCAATTCTAGGAAGAAGATACTTATTCTTAATGGTGACTTTGTTCAACTGTCGATAGTCAATGCACATATGTAAAGACCCATCTTTCTTTCAAACAAACAAGACTGGTACACCCCATGGTGAGACACTTGGCCTAATGAATCTCTTGTCAAGGAGATATTTTAACTGCGTTTTTTAATTTCCTTAACTCCGCTGGAGCCATTCGGTATGGCATAATAGATATTGGCTTAGTGTCGGGAAGTAGATCAATTCCGAATTCAATCTCCCTATCGAGAGAAACTAGGGGAAGATCTTCTAGAAAGACTTCTGGAAATTCATTGACAACTGGTACTGACTGAAGATTTGGGGTCTGGGTATCTGCATCCCTAACCTAAACTAGATGGTAAATGTACCCATTGGATATCATCTTTCTGGATTTAAGATAGAAAATAAACCTTTATATGGGTCCTACTACATCACCCTTCCATTCTATTATTGGTTCACCAGGAAATTCGAACTTTATAATTTTGGTTCTATAACCTACTGTGGCATAATATGAAGACAATCAATCCATGCCCATGATTACATCGAAGTATATCATTTCTAACTCTACCAAGTCAGCTACTATAATACGGTGATAGACTTTAATTGGACAACCCCTATATATTTGCTGGCTATAGCTGACTCTCCTACTAGAGTGGATACTTCAAAGGGTTCATGCAACTTTTTTTGTAACTATCCCAAATTTCTTAGAAACAAACGGGGTTACATATGATAGAGTGTATCCAGGATCCATAAGAGCATAAATGTCAAAAGTGAAGACCGTTAATATACATGTGACCACATTTGCACGAGCATCTATATCTTGACGACCTGCTAGCACGTACAAGCGGTTTGAACCTCCACTTGTATTACCGGACTTAGATGGACCATGCCTTGATTGGGCTTGAGAATTATGAGGAACTACTGAATTTGTGGACTAAGCCACATTACCTCCTATACCCTACCACGCTGATAGACAGTCTCTCAGAAAATAATCTTACTGACCACAACCATAGCAAATATCCATACCTATGCGACACTCCCCTGGGTGTATCCTACCACGCTTGCCACAAACTGGATTACTGAAAGTACCTTGACCCACGTTGGCATGTGACTGAGAACTCGATGCTCTGAAATTCTGTCTTTGTGATCCTTCCTGAACTTAGGGACTGGGGAACTAGCTGAGGATGGAGCAAGTCCGGATGACCTATTTTTGAACTTAGGAACTGTCTTTCTGTAAGGCTTCCTCTTCCTTCAACCTGCTTTCATTACCCTGTACGAACACAACCATCTTTGTAATAGTCATCTCCTTGTTCTGAGCGGTAATATTAGTTGCATCGTACAAATGGGGATCAAGACCATACACGAAATGTCTAACTTTGGCTCTCATGTCTGAAGCCATATGTGGAGCATACTTTGCCAAAGAGACAAACTAAAGGTATACTCATGTACACTCCTGCCGTTCTGCTTAAGCTTTTCGAATTTGATGACATTTGCCTCCATGAGCTCAATTGGCAAAATGTGCTCAATAAAAACATCATCAAACGCATCCTAAGTTGCTGAAGGTGCATCTTCTCCGCGGGACTGTTCCCATGACTCATACCAGATATTGGAAACATCCTGCAACTGATAAGCTCCCCACTCTGCCGCCTCTATCTCATGACATGCATAACACGGGAGATTTTCTGTAGCCCATAAATAAAATTCTGTGGATCTTCCTTTTTACAAGACCGTGTGAACACTAGATGGTCCATACAAAGAAACTCACAAGTCCTAAAACTGGATGATCCCCATTAGTTCTCATACTTGGAGTCATCCCCTGACGTTGGCCTTGAGACACCATTAACTGGGTGAGAAACTGAATAGCACCCTAATATCTGAATTAGTAGAATTGGGTAGTAGAACTGGGATCTCCGCAGGCCCTATGGTATCAGGTGATGTTGTACCCGAATTGGCTTCCCGAGCCTGAATATTTTCATCGCAAGCAGTATTAGCAGTAACTCTCTTACTGGTAGTTGATTCCTTTTAACAGACACTTTTCTGAAATATGTAATACGCATGAGTTAGACAGATATCCTGAAGGTATAACTCTAACTACACGATCTAGAGTATGAAAAAAGTGAGACAATCCTAGATGTCTTGGTGGTCAACTATTTACATGTGGGGGGCCCTCACACACATAAAAGTAACCCCAATGGACATAATTTCATTGACTCCCTAAGACACTTGAACCTAAGACTCTGATACCAAGCTTTGACATGCCCCAAACTATGGCTTGGGCAAAACACTGCACTCGGTGCCTGACTGCATGTGACTGAGTGAACCACATGGCTTGCTGATCAACATGGGCATAAAAACATGCTATAGTAATGATAATGAAATATGTAAATTTGTATACTGAAAGTAGTATGAAATAATCATAGCAAAAATAATATGAAAATATAATAAGTCTGAAAACCAATGCTGACATGACATGATAGCTGGACTGGTCTAGTCTATGAAACCTATGACATAAGTCTGACTGAAAATTGTCTACCAGGACAAGGCCCTAACATACCTCTACTATAATGCAAAAATCATGAAGATAAGTAAACTGACACCCTGAATGAAATGGGGCTCACCAAACAATTGATACAGATGAAGTCCTAGTGTGTAGCTCCATCATCCTGAAATTCAGCACATGCACCATGGTGTGCAGGCCTCATGCAAAGGGATGTTAGTACATTTGAATTGTACTATATGTAAAGCAACTTAAATAATAAACAGACACATGAAATAATAGGACATGAACTGAAACTGTAACATGAGCATGAGCATGATCTGACATGGGTATAAAACATGTGTAAACATATGTAAAGCTGTATGTATGCAAATCTAAATATCTATGTAACTGTATATTTATATATCTGTATATATGTGGGGAGAGCAGTAGCATAACCGACAACATGAATCACCACATGGGTATGTGTAGTCTGGTACCTGGCCCGACCAGTAGAGCAATCACATACCTTGTCGGGGTATGAGACATAACATGTAATGAAATGATCCAATCTGCAATATGAAAGTATCGTTCTCTGGCGGAGCGATCCTTATCGTACGGTGGCATACGTAGTTTCAGGATATCTGAGCCTTCTCGGTGAACTATGCCACTCCTAAAACATGTATTTAAAAATAGTGGCTTGTAGGCCCATGATTTCATGAAAATAACTTGTAAAGCATGGTTTGAAATCATAATTTTTCATGTGAACTGATATAACATATAAGTTGTGTAAATTTATGAAAACATACTTAGTATATCACAGAACCTACGAGATTCGAGGTTATGGGAATTCATGGAATATGCACGAATTTCTAATAACCATAATGGAATATCAGGAACATAATAACAAATTAATAATACAACATAGTATATCATGATATATGTAATTTAGTGCTATCATGACTTTGGATTAAAACCCTAAGTTATGAAATTTTATGGATTTCTTGGGAAACATGGCGTGGGGAAGAACATGGATGTTCTCACACGTGGATAAAAGCTATACATACCTTAATCGCTCCAAAACTTGAAGAAAATATCTGAACTTTTGAAGAGAACACTCAAAACTATGAACTTGAAATCTTGAGAAGGGTTTTCAGGAAAACCCTAGGATTATGGCGTGGAATCTTGTTAAGAACTGATGTATAAGTGTTAGAATTACTTAGGAATACACGGGAGAGACTTACCTTGATGTGGGAGGATGAGGAGAGGAGAGAAAAGTCATGTTAGGGCTTGGAGAACTGAAAAACGGAATGAAAATTCGAAAAAACGCGACTTGAAATGAGTTTTCACGTCCATTTTGCGGGCCGCGGAACGGAATGTCGGCCGCACTTTTGATCGCAAAAATAAGCATTAACTCGTCCAGATTTTGGCCATTCTGCGCTTCACAAACCGGTTCTGTGGATCGCAGAATGGGCTGCTCAGGCCGCACATTTTCCCAGCGCTGCGACCCTTCTGTAAAATGGTCACAATTTTTTGTACAGATGTCCGTTTGACCTCCACCATATACCGTTGGAAAGGTATTTCAAAGGCCTACAACTTTCATGAAGTAAGTGTTCCAAATTCCTTATAGAATTTGCCCCGTAGAGTAGCTTCCAACTATACTTTGCCTAAAGATTTTTCTTACGACTTGATTAGTTTTCAAAACACTTCCTATACTCCTCATACTGGTGCCCTTATGATTCTATCGTACGAGCCAAACCTTAGCCCAAGGGTACGAGGTATTACAACTAGTATCAGTTGATACCATTTTTTCATAAATTAAAAAAGAGTATCATTCCCCTTCTTTTTTTGTTTTTTTGTTTTGGTTCTCTTTCATTTTTATAAATTTAGTATTACAAAAAGTATGTTTTTTGACATCCATAAAATTAAGCCCATAAAGCGAGCTACAATGATAAATGATCAATGCAATGATACAACTACACTTTAAAAAAATCACAATTTCTAATTTGCATTGTTACGAGTTCCAATCTCATTAGGAACATCACCTAACTTTGCAGTCGGTTTGTCCTCCGCCTGCCGACTACTCAAAAAAAAAAGATAAAAAGAAAAAGAAAAGCTTAAATTACCAAAAACAACCTCCATTACAAGGAAGGTTACGTGTATCAGATAAAAAGTAAAGGACTTTCATGCCAATTACTCATCAGGTCCAGAGATGACCGCGTTGTTGAGAAAGGCACGAAATCCAGGTAGGAAAAAAAATATGACCGTTAGACACACTTAAACAAAAAACATCTTAAATTCGTCATTAATTTCTTCGAATCCGATACCCCAAAAAAGGCAAAAGCACACACACCACTTCTATCTGACAGATGTTCAGGTGAATAATTTTCCAAGATTAAGAAGGCTAAGATTAGTGCAGAGGAGATGAGAAATGAAGTGGGGAGTGAAGGAGAAATGGTGAAGGAAAGTGTTGTTGAGTCTCATCCTTATGCATTTCATGTTTCTGGACCTCGTAATGTTTCTTCTCCAAATTGGAGAGACCTTATTAATTCCAGTTGGTTAGTGGTTCTTTTACTCATAATCTTATATTTCCTCTTTGCAAAACTGGCTCCTTTAGATGGATCACCGGTGACGAAAGTGTTAAGAGTCCCATATCGGATATAGAATGGTAACATGGACTCCTTATATGGACTTGGACAATTCTCATACGAGCTAACTTTTGGGTTGAGTTAGACTCAAGATCCAAATGGTATCAAAGTCAGGCTCATTCCAATTCTTTGTTCACCGATGTTGGGCCCCCAAATTATATTATACACGGGTCTGGGCGTGCGGGGAGGGTTAAAAGTCTCACATCGGATATGGGATGAGAACATGGACTCCTTATATGAACTTGGATAATAATCACCCTACAAGCTAGCTTTTGGGTTGAGTTAGGCCCAACATACATTCTTTACAGTTTTGGCCAAGATTCTATATTTGCATGTAGAAATTTATATGTATAAATAATTTATTTAGAGGCCAGTAAGTTGTCTATTCTAGAATCGAACCCGTAAACTCAAAATTCGGATTGGTGTGGGTGCAGTGACAGTGTCACTGTGACACTTTCATCCACGGCTTAATATTATCCTGGATCTGCCTATGCATATTGCTAATCAGGATTTCCATAGTGTGTTTGATTCTGTGCTTATGGTTTGTAACTGTGGAAATTTTTTCTTTGATGTTGCTTTATCTTTTTTTCCAAATTGCTTTGAATTGTTTCTCGTTGAGTCGAGGGTCTATCAGAAATTGCCTCTCTACTTTCCAAGTTAGGGGTAAGGTTTGCGCACACTCTACTTCCCCAGACCCCACTTTGTGTGATTATGCTGGGAATGTTATTGTTGTTGTTTATTTCATTTTTTTTAGCTTTGATTTGGTTCATTGAGTGGTTTTTATGAAGCTGATTGTTAATTTGAAGAGCTTGTGTCTTGAATTATGTGTTCTTTTGTTAGATATGATATATGGTTGTAGCAATATAATTTATCCAAGTATGAGTTGGGATCGAATCCCACATAGAACCTTATTAATCTGGTATAGGAATTGTCACCTCTTACGCAAGTGCCAAACACTTTTCAAGATTGAATTTTTACTTTCTTCAGTTTTCTTTTTTGTGTTGGATATGTGGGTCCTGATTATGTGAGTGGAAATGTTATGCTGGTGATATCTTTATGAGTTGGTAATTGTATGTATTAATTTTCAGAGAGGATATGATGTAAAGTTATACACGATTAATCTTTCAGTGTAGTGTTCTATGTCCTCTTTCTGTCTCAGAAAGTGGTGTCGCTGTTGTTTTTATGTTTTCAAAAAGTGCTGTATGATTTTGTTACTGCAAATGCTTTTCATTATGTGAAATTAGGCTGCTATTGTTAGTTATAGATCCTCTGGCTTCCAGAGTGGTATTGATGGACTGCTATTTTATTTCATTTGCATTGTTTTGTAACAAAGATATTGTTGTGGAAAAGACAAAGCAGAAAATATGAGCGGATGTCATAAGGTTGAATTTCTTGGATGCCATTTAAGTGTGTAAAGAAAACATGACGGCGGTAAAGGAGCTTACTTGAATTATCATGTCTTTCCAGGACTGGATTTTGTTAGAATTATAGAAATGACAAATTTATAGTTATCACAACTAAATTAAGGGAGTCAAGCAAAGTGGTAGGTGTAAAAGTTTCCTCAGAAGAAGTTATTTTCCTTTGCCTTCTTCCATTGTTGTCTCTTATCTTTCTGGATTTTGTTTTCCTCATAACTCAAAGTTAGACAATTCCACCACTTATTTTTGCAAGCAATTTCTCCAACATCCAGCTGCAAAAGGTTTTCCGAAATAAATTCGTTTCTCCTCCCAATATCCAAGTTTTGTACCGAGTGTTAGGGCTTAGTCATGACATTGAACATGAAAAAGGTTTTGGTTAGCTATTTACTGATTTTTTGGAAAACACATAGCTTAGTTATTAGCCGAGGACTAAGTATTTAGAGACTATCAATTGAGAGATGAGTCACATAAGTTTTGTACGCATATCCTATCATCAGAGACTGGAAGTGATTTAACTTATCTGAAATCATACTGTGAAAGTTGATTTGAATATTAATCTCTTTCTGCTAATTATCTTGTAAAGCTGATTCCTACAATGTGAATACCAAGTCCATTTGCTAGTAAAATTTCTTGGAAATCTATATTTGTTCATGCAAATATGCAATTTTTTAGATCACTGTTTCTCTTCTTTATTTCTCTACTATTTTGTACCTACTGGAAGATGGCTGTAAGGCATACGATGTGATCTTTAACGTATCCTTTTCCTTTCATTTATTTAACGGAGTTAAAATTTGCATTATCTATCTCAAATAATCTGGAAGTGTAACTAGTCTTTCCTAGATGGTGAAGTTGACATGATCCTGTTTTCTTCTAATCCCTGAAGATGAACTAATTTCCATGTGTTAGTAGATATTCTAATGGTTTTCTTCTTACATATTACTCAATATTATGCTAGATCCCTTTTTATGGAAATACTAGATGATTTGATGCTGACACCAATCAGTAATTTCACTTGGACAGGAGGAAGGATGCTAACTATAAAAGAACAGTAATGGCCTGCTTTATCCAAGCAGTTTACCTTCTTGAACTTGACAGACAAGAAAATAGAACAGAACAAAATGCACTTGCTCCAGAATGGTGGATACCCTTCAAGTACAAGTTGGTCGAGACCCTAAAAGATGAACGAGACGGATCCATATTTGGTGCAATATTGGAGTGGGATCGATCTGCAGCTTTGGCTGATTTTGTACTGATTAGACCGAGTGGTGCACCTAGAGCTGTTTTGGCCTTAAGGGGAACACTTCTGAACCGTGCAACAATGAGAAGAGATATCGAGGATGATCTACGTTTTCTAGCATGGGAAAGTTTGAAAGGATCTGTGAGATTTAGTGGAGTCCTGAAGGCACTGAAAGCAATTGCCGACAAGTATGGAAGCAATAACGTGTGTATTGCTGGTCATTCTCTCGGAGCTGGCTTTGCTCTTCAAGTGGGGAAAGCGTTAGCCAAAGAAGGAATATATGTAGAGGCACATTTGTTCAATCCACCCTCGGTTTCACTTGCTTCGAGTTTCAGAAACATTGGAGAAAAAGCCGGCTTTGCCTGGAAAAGGATCAAAGCAATGCTTCCTTCAAAGTCGGATTCTCAAATCATCTGTGAGGAAAGTGGTGCAACATCTTTCCGAGTAGGCCCGAAGCAATGGGTTCCACACTTGTATATTAATAACAGTGATTACATATGCTGCTCTTACACTGATCAAGATGGAGCACAAAACGACCAAGTTGCTAACAAGGAGAACGCCAAACCAACAAACTGCCAAGCTGCAGCAAAACTTTTCTTGTCATCAAAAGGCAAGCAGAAGTTTCTTGAGGCGCATGGATTGGAACAATGGTGGTCGGATAACTTGGAATTACAAATGGCTATTAGTAACAGTAAGCTCATTAGCCAGCAGTTGAAATCCTTGTACACTCTGCCAGCAGCTCAAGTAACACCAGTCAAGCGATGACAGATGAAAAAATGGCTTTGCGCACTTTGCTAAATAACTCATTTTCAATGCAAATACTTGTTCCTATGTCACCATGTTGGTATGTATTTTGCAGGTTCTTACGATTTTCTTTTCCGGACCCCGCGCATAACGGAAGTTTAGTGCACCGGGCTGCCCCTTTACGATTTTCTTTCCCCTCTTGTATTGAGCACTGTAGCTTTGAGGATGCTCTGAAGGTGGAGCCAAATAATCTCAAATGTGGAATCCATATATATTTTATTTGTGTATCTGAACTGATTTGCCAAACATTTAATGCAAAATACATCCCAAACATAATAATAGTGATCCTGCCACGCAGTTATTAGAAAGAAAGAAGGGTTAAATATTATGAGGAAAGAAGGGGTAACCTATTTCCTTTTTCCAGATGAATGAAATGGAGAAGTGTTATGTGCTATAAGAATGCTTATCAAAGTAAAAAATAAGTTTTGCAAAACAATTATAAGATCGGGATTATTATATGATAGTGAATGTAAGGCTGCTAAAGTCCAACATATTCATGCATTATAAAGATGAATATCAAGGAAAAACAAAAAGAAAACTGTAATGCAATTGGTTTTTGGCTTATTCTTTGGAAGAGAAATGAATTAGAAAAATAACAACTATGTTAGGAATTGAACCCAAAATCTCTGATCTCGTAGACCAGGCCCTTATCCATTGGGCCACAAAGTCTTGATGTTAATCCAACATCAATGTTATTTTGTTGGTGTTGTTTACTTGGACCATTTCATTTTTTGATTCCTTCAATTGACTGCTTTGTTTAATGGAGGATATTCTACTTTATGACCGAGACGCCAAAAGGGATGTTAACTCTTTATAGAACCAAACCTTCCCGCAATCCATTGTTGGGTGTTTTGTGAAAATACACAGCTAGAAAAATGAAATTGATGTGGGGGATTAACATCAAGACTCTATGTCTCAATGGATAAGGTGTTGGTCTGAAATTAGAGATTCTGGGTTCAGTGCATTAACTATCATTTCCAATACATGAACAACAATAACTCATGCAACATTATTTACTCGTTTTTGTGTAAGAGTATACATACTTATGATATAAGTACAACTTCATTGAAAAAAATCGATCTCTCTAGAATTTTCTCTCAATGCTATCAACTGAACTTTTAAATCCACACACTAAACTAAAGACCCGCCAGACAAAAAATTGAAAAATATCAGAATGTTGTCCATGTCAGATTCAGCCAACAGCAACTCACCAGCTCAGCCAAATCCACCCACCCTTCCTTTTGAACCAGACCAGCGGACAACAATTTTCAGACCAACTCCCAGTCTTCACCGACACCAGCAAACACCACTGGAACCTCCTCCGACTACGACCCCATCCCAAATCTGGAACAAGGATGATCTCTTCAATCTATTTTTCAAGCTTTGAGGGAAGCCATTGTTGTAAAAAATCAACAACCTCAAAGCTCTGAAATTCCCAAATCACAGTCTCATACAACAGAGAAAAAAGGGGGAAATCAACAGGAAAAGGTCATAAATTGTAATCATATATCTTCCAATCCCAAGGTTTCTTCAAATTTTGATCCTCCTCAAAAAACCAAAAATACACAAAATCCCAAAATTTCAATTACACAACGACTACACAAATTCCCAACAATACAGCCAACAACAACATTCGTAACCATAGTAACACTCCTACAGAGAACAAAAATGCTACTAACAAAGCAAAATCCTCTGTTCCTTCTAAACCAACATTTGCAGCTACTGTTCAGGAAACTCTGGCTGCTAAGACTGCTGAAGTTGCGGATATTAGTATCACTCATGGTACGCATCTTGGTAAGCCCGCAGTTTATTTCAATGCCCAAGATTATTTTGTTAATCTTGCTAAAGAATTCAAATTTACTATTGTTGGGAAATTCATCAATGGTAAACCCAACATGGAGGAATTGAGAAAACTCTTTTTTAGTCAATATCTTTTGAAAGGAAAAGTTAACATCGCCTATTACGATTACAGAATCGTTTATATCGACTTCGCAAATGAGACTGATTACAATCATACATACTTCAACCCATTCATTCATATTGGCCAATACACTATGAAAGTTCAGAAATGGACTCCGGATACAAGAAATTTTCATAGTTCCTGTCTGGATTCTTATTCACAAATTGCCATGGCACCTTTTTAGATGGGATATCATAGCCAGAATGGTTCAATCTATAGGAACTGCTCTTGGCCCTAATCAAGCTACTTATTCTAAATCTAGAGACAACGTGGCGAAGGTTAAAGTAGAGATTGATCTGCTTAAACCAAAGCAAGATAGTGTTGGTTACAAAGGTGCAGGAAACGGAAATTACAAGTAACTGCTAAGTAATAGAAAAATTGAAATTACAATTCAACAACAAACTGAAATTACAATTATGTTGAACAAGAAAACTGGAACTGTTTTGTGTATGCTGAGTCGAGTGTTGCACTCTGTCTTTAAGACAATATTGCCCCGTATGTATCCTTTATACGTCCTGGACAATTCTCCCAAGATAAAACAACAATGGAACAATTGAGCAAAGGAAACTCAAGTGCTACCGTGAAGAATTTTGAGTAATGAAATGATGTTGGAAGTTGTAGGAAGAACTGAAATCTGTTTTTGTTTGTGTATTTTCGTGTACCTCAACAATGGTGACAAGGGGGTCTTTATATAGTAGAAGGAGGGGCTGATGAACTGCCTCCATAAGTGTCATTACTGGCCAAGTAATGACCATTATGGAGGTAGTAATACCACCAAAATAAATGGTGACAATGTGCAACGGATTGGCCATTTAGGAAGAGTAATTCAGCCAAAATAAATGGCTGAATTGAGTGTTATTGACGTTTCTGATCTCTCTGCCAAATTCTTCTGACATTCTGGAAACTTCAGGGATCAAACTGTACATCTTGAAACTTCAGGGACCAAACTGTACATATGAAAGAATTCTGGTCCAAACTGTACATATGAAACTTCAGGGATCAAACTGTATATCTGGAAAAGTTCTCTGATCAAAAAAGATAATATCAGAAGAAGCACAACCCACAGCCCACAGCCCACGACCCGTGAACCTGTGACCCGGAACTCGGAACCGGATCGGACGGGCGGGCGGCAGCGGCGCGCGTGTGGGCTTTCCTCGAATCGAAGCATATCTAGGTCCTCCCTCCTTTAAACACATGGGATACCCCTTGGGGTCCCAAACCCCAAACCAACTTTGAGTCTTATAAACAAAACAATTCTTTCTTCCTCCATCGATGAGGGAGAATTGATCTCATACCACACTTTTCTATGCTTCAAACACCTCACTTCGTGGACCAATATCTCTTTCATTTCTCAACGAAATTTGACGATTCTTGGCCCTACGGTTATCTACGTACTTAGTAGATCATACACGTGTGAAGAATCAGATTCTCCAACATGCGTAATACTAGTGTTTAAGCCGTTAAAGTTGGTCGGACGCAACTCCCGCCAAAGGTAAATTTCCAACAATCCCCTCTTGAAAGAGATTTAGGCGCACTCACATGATGTCTTTTTCATTTCCAGCAATATTTCAGCGGATCGATGTTGCATAAGGAGAGGTAGCTTTAGCTTTGAACCTTCCATAGTTAAACACCATCGGATTTACTTACTGCGCGGTGAACGTGATGTCTTGAACCGTCAGTGTTTAGTGTAAGCCAAGTCAATAGTACCAACACAACAAATTCCCTTACTCTCTTCTTCGTAATGTTTTGTCCGTTTTGGCCATGGACAACTTCTTGGATTCTTAAGTGCGTTCATTTGAGGCGGCCCGTCCTCACACTTAAATAGGTGGTCTCCTACAAGGTATCCTGCTATACCCCACTTCACAAGTGTTAGGAACCATTAAAAGTTTCCCAAAACCTAACCTCAACTGTTGAGGATCATTAAAGGTTTTGAAAACTTAACATTTACCCATACTACAAATAGCACTTAACATCTATCGCGGGAACGACTTTGGATTTGGTGTTTCTTTACAGAAATCACTATCCAAAGTGCTCATGCTTCCACTGAAGCGATCAACTAAACCTTTACAGCTTAGTTTTCCCATTTAACCAAATTACTGGGATCTCCAGTTAGTAAGATTGGGTTACCACTGTATTGGTCCTTATATTTTGGGTTTTAAGCCCATTCCCCTACACAGGCAAGTCATCTGATCCTTGGGTAAACCTTTTGTCAATGGGTCTGCTATATTATCCTTTGACTTAATGTAATCAATGAATATTATACCCGTGGTGATCAGTTGCCTAACGGTCTTATGCCTCCGTCGAATATGATGAGATTTGCCGTTGTACATAGCATTTCGTGCCCTTCCTAGAGCCGACTGACTGTCGCAGTGGATCATTACCGAAGATACGGGTTTGTTCCAACACGGAACATCCTCTAAGAAGTCATGAAGCCACTTAGCTTCTTCTCCTGCTTTGTCTAAAGCGATAAACTCCGATTCCATTGTGGATCGGGCGATACAAGTTTCCTTAGAGGATTTCCAAGACACATCCCCACCACCAATTGTAAATACATACCCACTGGTGGACTTGGTGTTCTCTATATCAGATATCCAGTTTGCATCACTGTACCCCTCTAGTACAACTGGATATCTCGAATAGTGTCACCCGAAAGTTAACGTGTATTTCAGGTATTGTAGTACCCGATTCAACGCCTTCCAGTGATTATCACTCGGATTACGGGTGAACCTAGCCAACTTATTAACTGCATAAGCAATATCAGGTCGGGTGCAGTTTGTTATATACATCAAACTACCGATCACATGTGCATATCGCTCCTGGTATACAGGTGCACCAAGATTTTTATCAAGCTTTTGATTTGTATCCATTGGTGACTTTATCGGTGAACTGTCTAACATCTAGAACTTTCTCAAAACATCCTCGATGTAGTGAGACTGAGATAAGACCAGTCCATCAAACGTCTTAGAGATTTTAATTACTAAGATGACATCTGCGATACCCATATTCTTCATGTCGAAGCATTGTTTCAATATGTTCTTAGTCTCTAGGATTACCTTAGGACTGCTTCATGTGCTTAACATGTCGTGTACATACATGAATATCATAACAAATGAGTCAGAATTACCTTTCGTGTAGACACATTTATCACACTCATTAATGGCGAAACCCTTCGATAGTAGAGTACTATCAAATTTTTCGTGTCATTGCTTCGGAGCTTGTTTCAGCCCGTACAGAGATTTGACAAGTCAACGGACTTTCTTCTCTTGCCCTTGAACCACATACCCCTCGGGTTGGTCCATATAAATTTCTTCTTCTAAATCACCGTTTAGGAAGGCTGTCTTGACATCCATTTGGTGTATCTCAAGGTCACGCAGAGCTACGATCGCAATGAATACCCGTATGGATGTCATCCGGGATACCGGGGAGTATTTGTCAAAGTAGTCAAAGCCTTCTGTCTGCCGATAGCCCTTGACTACCAACCTGGCCTTGTACTTATCTATAGACCCATCTGCTTTGTATTTCCGTTTGAGTATCCATTTACAACCCAACGGTTTATTTCCCGGAGGAAGATCAACCAACTCCTAAGTATGGTTATGCATAATGGAGCCTATTTCACTCTCAATAGCTTCTTTCCAGAGCGGTGCTTTTGGAGTTGACAACGCCTTAACAATTGTCCTCGGTTCATCATTAGCCATATAAGCTACAAAGTCAGGACCGAAGGACTTATCCTTCCTGGCCCTTTTACTTCGCCTTAGATCCATCTCTGGAGTCTCCAAGTTCTGAGAATCTGGAACACTAGATTCCGGATGTTCAGCCACCTCGAGATCCGCTAGATCTGGATCATCTAGATCCGGGCCGTCGACGACTCCCAGTTCTTGAGAGCTTTGTGCATAACTTCATTTGCGAGAGGTTATGTATTTTTCCTTTCTAGGAAAGGTACCTTCAAAGAATAGAGCATTCTTTGATTCCATGATTGTACCCTGGTGGATATCTGGAATATCTGACTTATGCACTAAGAAGCGATAAGCACTACTGTTATTTGCATATCCGATGAATATGTAATCTACAGTCTTAGGCCCAATCTTGACCTGTTTTTGGCTTGGATACTTCAACATTTTCCAAACAACCCCACACCTTAAAATATTTGTAGGTGGGTTTCTTTCCCTTCCATGATTCATATGGAGTTTTGTCCTTACCCTTATGTGGGACTCTGTTAAGAATCGTATTAGCGGTAAGGACGACTTCTCCTCACATGTTTTGGGGAAGACCGGAATTGATAAGCAAGGCATTCATCATTTCCTTCAATGTGCGGTTCTTACGTTCCGCCACACCGTTTGATTGAGGTGAGTATGGAGCCGTCGTTTGATGAATAATGCCTTCTTGGGCACAGTATTCCTCAAATGGTGCTACATATTCTCCTCCTCTATCGCTACGAATGGATTTAATCCGTAGGCTTAGTTGGTTCTCAACTTCTGCTTTGTAACGTCGAAACGCTTCAAAGGCTTCATCCTTACTTTTCAACAAGTAAAGGTATACCTTGTGCTATCATCAATGAATGTCACAAAGTACTTGTTCCCCCCTCTAGTTTGTGCGAACTTCAAATCACATATATCTGTGTGAATAAGTTCTAGAGGAGCGGTATTCCTTTCGACGGATCGAAAAGGAAGCTTGGTGAGTTTTGCCTCTACGCACACCTCACACTTATGTTGAGGGTTTACGTCGATAGACGGCAATAACTCCATCTTTACCAGCCTTTGGATAGACTTGTAGTTAACGTGTCCTAATCTATGATGCCATAAATGAGAAGACTCAAGCAAATAAGAAGAAGGTTCAACTTTATTACTTGAACGCATTACAGACATGACATTCACTTTGAAGAGGCCTTCACAGACGAAGCCTCTCCCTACAAATGTGCCATTCTTAGTGAGTACAAACTTATTGGATTCAAACACTAGCCTAAAACAAGCATTAACCAATAAAGGTCCAGAAATTAAATTTATTCTAATCTCTGGGACGTGCATCACTTCCTTCAGAGTGAGCTCCTTACCGGAAGTCATCTTCAGGACCACCTTTCCTACCCCCAGCACGTCAGAGGAAGCGTTGTTGCCCATGAACAGCTTCTTGTCGGTGACCGATGTGTACGTGGAGAAGACATCTTTGTTGGAACAGATGTGTCTAGTAGCACCTGTGTCCATCCACCACTACATCGGATTCTCAACCAAGTTGGCTTCTAGCACCACAGCCGAGAATTTCTCAATCATGTCATCCAGGAGCATGTCCTTGACAACGTTAGCATGCGCCTTGCCTTTAGACTTGGCTTTCTGTTGTTGCTCAGTCTTGAGCTTGCGGCATTCCTTGATCCTATGACCATGTTTCCCACAGTGGTGACAATTACCTCTGAACATCTCCGCTACGTAGGCTTTGCCGTCTTTCTGAAACTTTCACTTCTTGCTTGAGTTCCCTTTTGGCCTCAGCCAGATTCGCCTTTGCCTCAGCATGTTGTCTACCCCTTGGCAATGTCTTCTTATTATCTTCCTGGATTTGGAGTTTGGTAATAAGCTCTTCAAAGGTCATCTCCTTTGTCTTGAGTTTTAAGTAACTCATAAACTCATTCCACGAAGGAGGTAACTTTTCAATCAGCGATGCAATCAAAAACTGCTCGTTTGGTTTCATTCCTTCCAAATCCAGGTGATGTAAAATCATTTGGAATTCCTGGACTTGGGACATCACTGTCTTACTATCCACCATTTGGAATTTTAGAAATTTCCCAACGATGAACTTCTTAGTACCCGCATCTTGTGCGTTGTACTTCTTTGCGATTTTCCCACGACTCTTTGCCGGTCACGAGCGGTGCAATAGATCAGCGTAGACAAGGTGCATGGCGATTCGATATGTAATTCTTACACATGATTGGTTGGGGTTCAATAGACTTGATGGTTCAGAAGATGAAAAATGGTTACAAGTTAAATATGAAGGTGCTCATTCATACTATCATTATTGCAAATTACAAGGTCATGAAGAAAAGCAATGTTGGAACAAAGAAGCAGACACTACTGCTAAGAACAAAGCAAATAAGGGATCTGAAAATAAAAATAAAAGTGGCAGTGGTAACAACAACCAACAGGATGAAGATAGCTTTCAAAAAGTCAATAGAAGGAAATCAAACAGAAAAAATGTGGGAATTAGTATCAACGAACCAGATCCCTCCAAGACACAAAACAAAAAGGTCACTATAACTCCTGGTAAAGAAATCGAGAGTAAAAGAAGAAAAAGAAGCCAAAAGAAGGTAAGTTGGGAGGATCAGGTTGAAAAAAATCGAGGTTTAGCAAACAAACAATCCCAAGAAGCAAAAACAGACAGGTAACATACATTGTCACAACACAAATAGTAATCATGATAATCATAGTATTATCTCTTCTTTTGAACAAGAAGAAACATATAATATTAGCTCCATGAATACTTCCTCATATGATTAAGAGGTAGATGTAAAGAATGAATTTTGGGCTTAACTCAACTCCAAAAGCTAGCTTGTAGGTGAGGATTGTCCAAGTCCATATAAGGAGTCCATGTTCCCATTCCAATCTTAACACTGCCCCGCACGCCCAGACCTTGTTAACTGGAGCGTGGATAATATAATTTGAGGGCCCAACATCGGTGGACAACGAATTGGAACGGGCCTGACTCTGATACCATGAAGTGACTTACGGAGGCGTCATACAAACAGAGGGGCGACAGGATGTACAAAACCAGCCGGCTGATGCATATAAATTGTTTCTTTCAGATCACCATGTAGAAATATATTTTTCACATCAAGCTGATGAATATGTCAGTGTTTACCCATAGCAATACTCAGAACTGTACGAATGGTAGCCGGTTTGACAACCGGGCTGAATGTCTCACCATAATCAATACCCTCATGCTGAATAGTATCATTAGCCAAAAGTTTTGCCTTATATCTCTCTAGATCACCATTGTCTCTGTATTTGTGACGAAAAAATCACATGCAATGAATCACATTTACCACCTCCGGTCTAGGAACCAAATCCCACGTGTGCTGTTTAGTTAAAGCATTAAATTCCTCACACATGGTCGCATTTCAATTAGGGTATAGTTTGGCTAGTTTTGGATTTTTCGGAATTGGGGAAACGGTTTGTGTTGATAGATTAAACTGGACTTTGGGTTTGAAAATCATGTGTTGGGCACGGGTTTCCATCGGGTGCGTGGGTGGATGGGAAATTTGTGGGGCAGGTGGTGTCGGGGTCACTGGTGTGGTTGTTGGTGTTGGGGGGTTGCCAGGTGTGGTCAACGGGATGAGGCAGTGGGTGATTTGTGTCGGTGGGTTTGATGACGGGTCAGTGGCCGTCGACGACGTCGGGTAGTGGGTCGGTGGTGGGTGAGGACTGTACTGGTGGGGTGAGGATGTGGCTGCAGTGGTCTGGGTGTGGTTGGTTGTCAGTGTTATGCTGACTGTAGCGGGTTAGGTTTTCGGTAACTGGGAGTCGACGACTCAGTGGGTGGTGGTTGAGGGTGCTGGGTGGTGGCATGGGTGATTATCGGTAGCGGAACAGAGACGGTTTGCTGATTGCCGGTGGTGGTGGCTAGGGGTGGGCAAAAAACCCGAAGAACTGAAAAAACAGAAATTCGGTTCGGTATTTTCTCAGTTTTTTTTTAAAAAAAGAACTGATTTTTTGAAAAATCGAACCGAATCAGGATTTAGTGATTCAGTTCGATTTTTTAATTTTGGATACGAACCGATAAAATCAAATTAAATATATAATTATTCTTATTTTTTATGTTAGGCTACTACTATCTCTTGAATCATAGCCATTGAAGTCAATCTATAAAGCTTTTATGAAAGTCGAATGTGGCATGAACTTGACTAACATATCACGAAAGCATTGACATAAAATGTAGGGAGAGAAAGTAGTTGTAAATTGGTGAAACTTTAAATGGTCATAACTCTACGCTCGGATGTCCGTTTTACCCGATTTCTTTTTTGATTTTGGGTATTTTTTTGAGACGGGGCTGACCCAAACTGTTGCAAAGCGGTTTGGCGCAGCCCATTTTTACGAAAACGTTAGTTTTCCCAATCAATTTGTGTTTTCCCCCAAATCGGTTTCTAATTTTCCTTTTTCTTTAGTAAACATCTCACGATACACAATAGATTTTAATGTCGAAATTTCATGGTAGTGTAGGTGTGAATGTCAATTTCAGTTTTGGAAATTTAATTTTTTTAAAAATAAAAAATTCATCGACCCGACCCGACCCGGCCCACTAGAAAAAACCGATATAATCCGATACGTTCGACGATATAAATCGAACATATCAGTTTTTTTTTTAAAAAAGTTGTATTTGTTTTTTCTTTTTTAAAAACCAATTTTTATTCGGTTCATATTTTTCGATTACAAAACCGAACCGAATCGATATACGCTCACCCCTAATGGTGGAAATCGGCGAAATTGATGACTGACACATGGGATGGGATACTGGTGCAGAGACACTGTTGGTGGAAGAGATGGGGTGACGACGGTGGACTGACGGAGTTGGCTGAGGACGACGGGTGATATGTCAGACTTGTCAAGGAACGTGTAGTCCATTTTTCAGAATTTTTGGATATTCGAAAACAGAAATATGGTCTCATCAAAGGTGACATGACGAGAAACGTGGATTTGGCGAGTGGACATGTATAACACAAATAACCCCTATGGTTAGGTGAAAAACCGACGAAGACACACAGAGTGATTTGGGGTGCTAATTTATGAGGGGCGGTTTAGGCCAGGTTGGGATAACACATGCAAACGAATATCCGAATGTGATCATAAGAAGGAATCTGACGGTATAAAATTTCGGTTGGGTCATATTATGGAGAGTGCTGGTGGGTAAAATATTTAGGACGTATTCTACCATTTTGATAGCATAGACCCAGAAGGACGGAGGGAGAGGCATGAAACATGAGAGTACGAACCATGTTATTTATGATGCGGATGATTCGTTCTGCTTTGTCATTCTGAGGCGAGGTGTGGGGACACGAGAAACGAAAAATCATGTCATTATTTTTACAAAATCGGGGAAACATGGAATTATTAAATTCACGACTATTATCACTGAAAAGATTTGATGGCTTTCTCAAACTGCGTTTTGATAAAAATACGAAACTCGAAAAATTTGACAAACACTTCCGATTTAAATTTTAGCGGGTATATCCAGATATAATGAGAAAAATTATCTAACAAGACAAGATAATATTTATGGCTCTATGAACTAGAGATAGGAGAAGTCCACAAATCAGCATGACTACTATCAAACGGAGAAAATGTAACACTTGAAGATGATTTAAAAGGAAGACAAACATGTTTATCCAAAGAAGAAGAAACACAGTGTTGGGACAGTTTACCATTATTACACTCAATTAAATTATTGCCTCTAAGAAAATTAAAAATCGGGGCGCCTGGGTGTCCAAGCCTATTATGCTAAGCTGACAGAGAGATGACAGCGAGAGAAATAGGAGTGCTTGGGCTGACAACGGAGGTGAATGGGAACATGTATAGATCCCCCGTTCCAAGCCTAACTTAACCCCAAAAGCTAGCTTGTAGGGTGAGGATTGTCCAAGTCCTGAGACTCTTAACAATAGATACTAGTGAGTGTAGGATTTTGTTGGGTACAAAGCATATAAGTAAGGCACAGTAAAATTGAATTTTTTTTTCTTACTTACCCCAACAATAATTTTGGTATGGTTATACAACAATTGGACTTGTAACATAAATCATATACTTACAAGTCTAGATTATCTTTAGTCTTTATCTACTGTGAGGTGCACACGTGGTTGCCCTTCCGATTGCAAGCTCCAAGCTTCAATGTATTTCTCCTTCGGAAAGCTAGGAAATCCGGTAGAGGTTAGAGAGTATTTGATTCTAAGTCTCTAAGGCTTAGAATGTTTTCAGAAATTAGTGTGACTAATGAAAGGGAATGCCTCTATTTATAGTTGGAAATTAAGTCAAAATTGCATTAGGGTTTGACCTTGGGCTTGACCTAAAAATCGATGCAGCGTAGCGACCCTAGGGTATGGGCGTATGGCCCTAAACGTCTTGATTACCTTTGCCTCGATTTAATTTCCATGCATTCTTAATTAAATCCAAAATCCAATTTTGACTTAATTAATGTAATCATTATTCATTTAAATGTCTCGATTCCAAATCGAACATTTTAATTACTCTCTCAATACATCCTTAGATCGAAACGGACAATCGACATTTTAATTCAGGGTTCTAACCAAGATCAACACTTTAATGCCACATCCAATATGACATTTTATCATCATGCAAAACTAATAACATATATAGTTTGGGAACCGTCAACCCAATATGCATGATTGAAGAAGGTTTAATCAAACACTGGGCGCCGCCTGCCCAGACAATCATAGCGGACAATATTCTAGAAATGTAAATGACAAACATTATGACATTTAGCACATAACCAGTATACTTATCAAATAATATATTGTATAATAATAATCTTGGGTTAAACATTCTGAACTCTAAAAAATTTGTTTCTGGACCGGTGGGGCCGCGACGCTATTGATCAGCGCCGCGGCGCCACTGAGGCAGTAGCCTTTAGGCTTCTGGAAATTTGCATTAGTGCCGCGGCGCTCCACCATGGAGTCGCGGCGCCACCTTGAAACCCTAGCCAGCGCCGCAACGCCCTATCAAAGGGTCGCGGCGCCGACGTCCCGACACAACCATTTACAATAATTTTCATGTGAGCAGTAGTCCAGATCAATGGCGGGGAGACAGAATTTTTACTAAGTGATTCTAAACATAAGGAGGATATAACCACATGAAGAAGCCTTAAGAGATTTAGCATCTACTATATATATACATAAAAATAATTTTAACCTTATATACAGTACCCTGGCTCCGCCTATGGTCCAGATGATCATACACACGAGACTTATTAGCTAAGTCACACAAAAGAGTGGATAAATCATAACCATAATCATCAACAGAAACTTGTTCATGACAGTAATTAGTACTATATTGTAAGATTGTATTAATCTCCCCGAAGAGTCTTTCTCATTAATACAAATATATATATAGGGTGTACAATGTGGAATCTTAATACAATAAAGATCCTAAATCTATCATAATTATACAAGACTAAATATTATAAAATATAGGAGGAATATTTTATAATATTTGCTAATACACCCCTCAGTCGGAGCGAGAGGAGGTCAGACGCTAAGACTGGATCTGAAGTTGAGAAATAGTTGTCTAAGAAGACCTTTCATGAAGATGTCCGCATACTGATACGAAGAAGGCACATGCAACACCTTAACATGACCGAGAGCAACATTCTCACGAACAAAGTGTATATCCATCTCAATGTGCTTGGTTCGCTGATGTTGAACCGGATTATGAGATAAATATATGGCGGATATGTTATCACAGTAAACCAAAGACGCCTTACACAAGGGACACTGGAGCTCCAAAAGAAGGTTTCGGAGCCAACAGATCTCAGCAACAACGTTTGCAACTCCTCTATACTCTGCTTCTGCACTCGAACCGGATAAGGTGGCTTGCCTCTTGGCATACCAATATATGAGATTATCCCCTAAGAATACACAGTAGCCGGAGGTGGAGCGTCGCGCGTCCGAACAACCAGCCCAATCAGCATCCGTATATGATAACAACATGGTCGATGCTGAGGGGTATAGATGCAATCCATAATCAAGTGTACCTTTAACATATCGAATGATACGTTTAAGAGCGGTAAAATGAGGCTCCCTGGGGGCATGCATGAATAATCACACTTGCTGAACGACATAAGCAATATCAAGTCTAGTGAAAGTAAGATACTAAAGTGTACCTACAAGATTCCTGTAAAGGGTAGGATCTGACACTGGATCACCATCAACATCACTAATCTTTGATTTAGAGTCAATCAGAGTGGACATGATCTTGCAGTTTGCCATTTTAGCTTTGTACACTATCTCATCTGCATACTTACGCTGACACAAAAATATAATATTTGCAGATCTAGTCACTGATATCCCAAAAAGTAACTCAACTTCCCCAAATAAGTCATAGCAAATTCAGTTTTAAGCAATGCAATAATCTCATTTTTCAATAAATCAGAAGAGTCAATAAGCACAATGTCATCCACGTATAACAACAAATAAGCAATGTTACTACCTTGATGAAAAATAAATAGAGAATTATCACATTTGCTGCATACGAACCCAATCTGCTTAATGTACTGTGCAAAGCGATCATTCAAACCATAAAGTGACTTACGAAGACGACATACATATTGAGGGGCTGCTGGATGGACAAAACCAGGCGGTTGGTGCATGTAAACGGTTTCTTTCAAATTCCCGTGTAGAAACACATTTTTCACATCAAGCTGATGAATCGGCTAATGCTTACCTATAACAATAATCAAAACTGTGTGAATAGTAGTCGGTTTGACAATCGGACTGAATGTCTCACTACAATCAAAACCCTCTTGCTGATTAGTGTCATTAGCCACAAGTCTAGCCTTATATCTCTCTAGCTCACCATTATCTCTGTATTTGGGATGAAAAAGCCACATGCATCGGATCACATTCACCCCCCTCTGGTCTAGGAACTAAATTCCAAGTGTGCTGTTTTGTTAAAGCATCAAATCCCTCACGCATGGAAGCATTCCAATTAAGGTCTTTTTTGTCCAATTTTGTGTTTTTGGAAATTAGGAATATAGTTTGGGTAGATAGGTTAAAGTGGACTTTGGATTTGAAAATCCCGTGTTGGGCACTGATTTCCATGTGGTGCGTGGGGGTAGGGTAGGGTACTTGTTCTGGGTTACGGGTCGTAGTGACGGAGTCAGGTTGATTTCTGGTTTGGGTGACAGGGCAGGGTACTCTGGAGGGTTCGACGTTGGGCTGGGTACGATGTGTGTGGTATCTGGGTGTAATGTTGGGTTGGGTTGGGACGGCGATTTGGGTATATCGATGTGGATTGAGTTACCCGGTGAGAGATGGTGTCGGATCAAACCGAGGGTTTGTGGTGGTGTCGATGAGGGTGACTGGATTAGGCTTGGGTTTGGTAAGGGCGACGGTGTTGGGTTTGCGTGACGGGTTCGATGTGGGGTGACTAGGTCGCTGGACATAGTTGACCAACGGTAGGAGATGCAGTGTGTGACTGTGGCATTGGGGTCGGCAATAGGGGTGACCGGTGGTTGAGAGTGTCGATGCCTGGGTTAATAGTCGATGCCGGGGAGAGATCCAGTAGGTTGGACGGACTGGACTTGGATGACACTAGCAGACGTTGGTCGTGACACAGTGGTCGTAGCTGCTGGAGGTGGCAGTGACAGTACAGTGACTGGATGACTAAGAAGGTGGTGGACGATGAGGGAGGGTTTGGACTCTTCGAGAAATGTGTTATCGGTAGTCTGGAATTTTTAGAGGTTGGCGAATGGAAATATTGCTTCGTTAAACGTGACATGACGAGACATGATGATCTCACGTGAATACAGGTCATAACACAAATACCCTCTATAATTGGGTGGGAAATCTAAGAAGACATAAGGGGTGGTGCGGGGTGCAAGTTTGTGTAGGGCCGTGGACGTAAGATTTGGGTAACACAAGCAACCGAAAATCCGTAGGTGATCATAAAAGGGGATTCAACGGAATAAAATTTCGGTAGGTGTTCTATTTCTTAGAATGTTGGTAGGCAAAATATTTAGAATATATTCATCCATTTTAGCAACATAGACCCAAAAGGAAGGGGGAGAGGCATGAAACATGGTCGTACGAATCATGTTATTGATAGTGCGAATGATTCGTTCGGCCTTGCCATTATGGGAGGAGGTGTGGGGACATGAGAACCGAAAAACCATGCCATTAGTAGAGCAAAAATTGTGAAATGCAAAATTATTGAACTCACGACCGTTATCATATTGAATCGATTTTATGTCTTTTTCAAATTGTGTTTTGACATAGATACGAAAGTCAAGAAATTTGGCAAACACTTCAAACTTGAATTTGAGCGGATAAACCCAGACAAAGTGAGAATAGTCATCTAATAAGACGAGATAAAATATATGACACATTGAGCTAGTAATGGGAGATGTCCATAAATCTGCATGAACAATGTCAAAGGGAGAATACGTAACACTTGTAGAAGACTGAAATGGAAGGCCAACATGTTTGCCTAAAGGACAAGAAAGACAATGTTGGGCAAATTTTTTATTATTACAACGAATAAAATTATTGTTTCTAACAAAAATTAAAACAAGGGCTCCTGGGTTTCCAAGTCTATTGTGGCAGGTTGACGGAGAGATTGTTGTCAACGCGGTGGGAGGAGTAATATGGGCGGTTAGAGATGTGGGAGGATTGACACTAGTAGCGGACGTGGATAGGAAATGATAGAGATCACCCTCACTACCGTAAGGAGTTTCCCGATACGGAGGTCCGTTACTGAAAATCCAAACGGGTCAAAATTAATTGATACAGAATTATCGGTGGCAAATTTCCTAACGGAGATTAGGTTTTTGATAATGTTAGGAGCATATAGGATATTATTTAGGGAGAAATGGGGATGCGGTGGTGGGGTTAGTGTGTGGCCAAACCCTTGAATTGGAATGCGATGACCGTTTCCGAGCATAATAAATTGCGAAATATTTAAATTTCGCAGTTGAGGAAGATGACCAGAATTGTTGGTGAGGTGAGACGTGCCGCCTGTATCCATATACCACACATTATCAGGCTGCCGAGGAGTCAAAGTGTCGAAAGTCTGACCCAAATTGGATTGGGCTGTATTCATATAATACACATTATCATGCTGTCGAGGAGTCAGAGTGCCAAAAGCCTGACCCAAATTGGATTGGGAAAGTCCCGGAGCGGATTGTAGTCCAGGAAATTGGGCCTGATTGTTTTGGCCTGTTGGCTGTGCCCCCCAGACTGCTGGGCCGCTGGGAAGCAGCAAAAAAGTGGGTCGTATGACTGTGGCCGATCAAATGGTTTGGGAGCAGACTGCATGGCTTTCGGAAAAGTATTCTCTGGAAAGTGGATTGATTTTGGGTGAAGGGAGGGAAAAGTATTCTACGAAAAGAAGAGAAAAAGTAGACAAAGTTGTAGTCTCTGAAAATAAGAGAAACATAAGACAATATTGGCTGCCACTGAGAAAAGTATTCTTGGGAAAGAGACAAAGTAGACAATTATGTATTCTCCGGAAAGAAGAGAAAAAGAAGACAATATTAGCTGCCAACTGGTCGAAAAAATAAAAATCGGACCGGGGATCATCCGGAGCAAGAAAGTAGAAGAGGGTTTAGGTGTTTTAAGTTTTGGCTCTTGATATCATATTAGATTGTATTAATATTTCCCTTGTGGAGTCTTTTTTATTAATACAAATATATGTAGTGTGTACAATGTGAAATCCTAATACAATAAGGATCCTAAATCTAACATAATTATACAACACTAAATATTATAGAATATACGGAAAATATTTTATAATATTTTCTAATATATATGAATCCATCTCCAATAGCCATGACTCTAAATTCCTATAATATTCTTCTGAAATATCCATTTCTTGGCTTGCCATCGAATTATTACTATCCAAGAAACTGAAACCCGGTTCATGTAACGTATTAATATTAATAGATGATGGTATACTTCCTTCGGATGAATCTACAGATACTTTCTGGCTATATTCTTTATAATAATATTGGTGAATGGATTGCAACCGTTGATCATGATCATGATGATCAGGAGGAGGTGGTGGGGATGATGAGATTATAGGACTTGATGATGATGATCCATTATTGCCAGTGAGTTGTTGAACAAGATTCTTGAAATTTGAAGAGTGTGTAATATAAACTTTGGGTTTCAACAATTTTATCAAGTTGTTGAATTGTTTCTTCTGTGATTTTGAGGCTTGATCTCTAACTTTCTTTCCCATTTTTCTTGCTTAGAGCTACAAGAAAGTCTATAGGATTCAACGAAGTGTTTTCTCTTGCTTTCTTTGCTCCTATCGATGGGATATTATCCTAAGAGGAGAGGTATTATTAATCTATGAAGGATTTTGAGGGGTTGACGTAGGGATAAGGAAAAATATATGGTATTATACACACAAAATACTTGGAAGAAATTACAAAGATGCTGAAAATGATGTTTATTCTGCACTAAGGTCTGAAAATTGGAGTCCAATATTCTATCATTTTCGTTTTTTCTTTATAAAAAATTACTTTGTGTGCATCTTAATTATTTTATATCTATACCTCTCACCAACATAAATATCTGATAACTCTATTAATCATAGTTTGAATAGATGAAAAGAAATCACTAGATATTCTTTTTCTCTTTGTTGGACTATGTAATTCATGAGCTTAATTAAATGCAGAAACACGTGAATAAAACTTCATATAATTGACTTCAATTTGCTTGAGATTCAAATATTATTATTATTATTATTGTTTGTTGGGATAATTTTTATGATTTTCACCCATTTCATTGATTTTCGAGTCACGTTCCTTCGCGCTATCTAATATAATATCTATCGGCAAAGGCTATTATTCATAAGTTAAAAAGAAAATCACTTTTCCCTAAAAATATTTTTAAAATTTTGATCAAACACAAATTACTACTCTGAAAGTATCATTTCGGGAAAAAATACTCATAAAAAAAATACCTTCTTAGGCCCATACCTTCATTACTCCATTTGCGGCACCTCCTACCTATCGATCTCTAATATCTATCCATGTGTCACCTCAAATTGTAGACTCGTCCACAATACACCAAAATTTGTAATTACATGGATTGGTGGTATTTTTGTGGTATTTTTGTGTAATTACATGGATTAATGCAATTATGTCAACAGATGGAGTATTAATTATTTGCAAGTTTTTCTCCTCTAATTGGGACATATAAGTATATTATAATTAGAATGAAAAGGGACATTAGCTTGAGATGATAAACATCCATATCATTGCTTGAAGTGACTTCATATTAAAATCACATAAGAATCTGGAATTTTGGTTGGTGGCTGTCCTGCCTGCACGATTGCGATGCCAGAAAGAAGACAGACAAGGAAATGTTTATAAAAAAATTGAGAGATATTTGAAATGTTGATTTATAATTTTGAAAATAAAAAAATTACATGTTATAATAGGTGAAAATGGCCTGATAGTATACATCAATGACTTGATTAGTATAAAAAATTTACTACACCGACATGTATATATAACTTAAACTTAGAAAGAGAAGAAGCCACAAATATCTATGCCGTCTAGGATCAATATTAATTTTCTAATTGTTCCAAAATTGAGCAGCATTAGGCAAATACGTGTCAAAATGTAGCCATGTAATTGATTTGCACCAGATTCTGCACCCCAGTTCCTGACTTATTACTCCATCTATTATTAAAAAAAAGTTACATTAATTTTATGAGTAATCCTTTTGGTCTCTGAAAGTATACTATGATATACACGGTATACACGGTATATACAATGCCTTGTGTATATCGTGTATATCACGGAAATCCAAGACAAATTGGAGATTGTGATATACACGGTATACACAGCCGTGTATATCTATTTTTGGTAATATGTTATTTGTATTTAATTAGCATTGTACAGTTACCATAATTGTAGAATTCTTGTACAAATATAATAGGATTTTGGGAGTAGAATAGGAATATAAAATTTTCATATTATGGATATTGTAAATTGTATATATACTCATTCATTAATGAAAATAATGAGGGGATTATTTCTTTTATGGTATCCGAAGTCTAGGTCTAACTTGCTTCTACCGATTTCCTCTCTTACGCTGCCTCGGTTTACGTGTCCATTCTCGGAATCCGTGCAACATTACCCACTCTCTTCCCAAATTTTCTTCCAAACCACTCATTCAACTATTGTTCTTTCGTTATGTCTACGTCAAAGAACATGTTTCATCTTGCTCTTACTGTTTCCAACATCAAGAACCACATCCCTATTGTTCTTGAGATGGTAAAAGTCCAATATGTTCAAAATTCACGCAATCTGACATCAAGTCCTCCATCACATAATTCCTCTGGCACTTGGCACAACCGGTGTCCCTACACCCGCGGAGGATCCTAAGTTATGGATAACTCTTGATGCTACCGTCCTTCACTGGATTTACTCCACTATTTCTACCGACCTTTTAAGGACGATCATTGAACCAGACACTACGGCTATGGCTACCTGGAATAGATTGCGTGATATATTCCAGGATAACCAACATTTTCGAGTTGTCACTCTTGAGCAAGAATTTTCACAAGTCAGCATCGAAGATTTCCCAAATATTTCAGCATATTGTAAGCGGCTCAAGGAATTGGCGGACCAACTCCGTAATGTTGGAGCGTCTGTTACCAATAATGGTCTTGTTCTACAAATGGTTGCAGGCCTATCTGAGGCCTATAATAGCATTGGGACTCTACTCCATCAAAGTAATTGGCTTCCACCTTTTTATCAAGCCCATTCGATGCTCATGTTAAGAGAAACAGACTTGGCAAAAAAGGCGGTTACTGGCGCAAGTTCTGTGGCGATGATGATTTCATCCGATAACTTTCACAGTTTTGTTGATAATTCGGGCCAAAAAACAACAACGGTGGCGGCAAAAGGATTGAAGCCGTAAAAATAATGACAAAAATCACAGAGGCAACAATAGCGGCGGACGGAACAGTAGCAACGCCGGCAGTGGGGCTCGGGGTACTAGGCTCCAGCCCGCCTAGTCTCAGCCCTGGGCCTCTTGGCAGTGGACTTGGACCAGCGGCCAGTGGCCCAGTCCCGCCTACTGCCCTCCTAGTTATTTCCAAGGGAATTGGGCTCCGGTCCAGCTCAATCACCGACCCAGTTTCTCGGGTTCTTACGACACTAACCAGCAGCGTTCCGGGTCGGGTCAGTATGCCGGCGGGCTAGAATCTGATCCCGACACCCACTGATATTGAGGCTGCCATACATACACTTGGATTAAATCCTCCAAACCCGAATCGGTACATGAACACCGGCGCCACTTCTCACATGACGTCCGACCAAGGTACTCTCCCATCTTATTTCAATTTGAGCAAAAATCGTGTCATTATTATTGGTAATGACAACTCAATTTCAATTCGTGGTTACGGTCATACAACTTTGTCTCCCCCACATCCACCTCTAGTTTTGAAAAATACCCTTCATTCCCCTAACTTAATTAAAATTTTGGTGTCTGTTCGAAAATTCACCACTGATAATTGGGTTTCTGTTAATTTTGATTCATTTGGGTTTTCTGTGAAGGATTTCAAAACGGGGATACTTCTTATGAGATGCAATAGTATGGGAGTTCTTTATCCAATCACGACCGCCACCACTTTCTCTAGTCAAGCCATGTCGTCGACATTTGCAGCTCTAGCTCCTTCCTTGTGGCATGCACGTTTGGGTCATCCTGGGTCGTCAATTATTTCTTTCTTGCATAAAAATAATTTTATTTCTTGTAAGGGTACGCGTAGTACTCCAATTTGTCATTCCTGTCCGTTAGGGAAATATGTTAGATTACCATTTATAGCCTCTACTTCTCGTACTTTGATGTCTTTTGACATTATTCATAGGGATTTATGGACATCTCCCGTTCTAAGTTCTTTGGGCCATCGTTATTATGTTCTATTTTTGGATGATTATTCTAAATTTTTATGGACCTTTCCGTTAGCGAAAAAATTTCAAGTTTTTTCCACCTTCTTAAAATTTAGAGCATTCATCCATACCCAATTCGAATGGGAAATCAGAAATATTCAATGTGATAATGACAAAGAATATGATAATGGGTTGTTTCGGGAATTTTGTGATGCTAATGGCATAGTTTTTCGTTTCTCTTGTCCTCATACGTCCTCACAAATGGAAAAGCCGAACGAAAAATTTATACTATTAATAATATTGTCCGTACTTTATTGGCCCATGCTTCTGTACCTCCTTCTTTTTGGCATTATGCTCTACAAATGGATAATCACCTCCTTAACATACTTCCTACCAAAGGGTTAACATATGATTCTCCCCTTAAAATTCTCTATAATAAGAATCATTCGTATTCACATCTTAGGGTCTTTGGGTGTTTATGCTATCCACTTTTTCCGTCACCTACAATTAACAAACTTCAAGCCCGTTCTACCGCATGTGTGTTTTTGGGTTATCCCTCTAATCATAGTGGTTACAAATGTTTTGATTTATCGTCTAATAAAATCATCATTAGTCGCCATGTAATTTTTTATGAAACCCAATTTCCGTTTGCAAAAGTCAGTAGTCCCGTGCCTGGTTCATATAATTTTTTAGATGACGAAGTCTCACCGTACATTATGCACCACTTAATGGGCCAATCAGGTGATCACGTGCTGGCCTATAAATACCCACTACCCATCCCTTCCCCATCCCAGGTCTAGCTATTGGGCCGATAGTCCAACCCACTACCGAGAGTGCTTCAGCCCCGGTTTCTGTTCCAGTAATGAGTCCGGTTTCCAGTGTTGGGCCAGCAGGCCAGTCCATCACCCATCTGAATTTTTCCTAAAATCCATTCAATTCTCCCATCACAAACCTGTTACTCGTAGTCAACAGGGTATGTTTAAACCAAAAAGACATTTTAATCTAAATTCTAGTGTTCTTAAATCCCCACTACCCCGTAACCCAATGTCTGCATTAAATGACCCAAATTGAAAATTGGCTATGTACAACGAATATAATGCTCTTATTGAAAATAATATGTAGGAGTTGGTACTTCGTCCTTCTGGTATTAATATTATTCGGTCTATGTGAATTTTTACTCATAAAGATAATTCTGATGGTTCTTTTGCGAGACATAAGGCTCGTCTTGTAGGTGATGGTAAAATTTAACAGGTTGGTGTGGATTGTGGGGAGACATTTAGTCCGGTGGTCAAACCGGCTACCATTCGCATTGTTCTCAGTCTGGCTCTTTCAAAAGCATGGCTCATTCATCAACTAGATGTGAAGAATTTTTTCTTACATAGTGATCTTAAGGAGACAGTTTACATGCATCAACCCTTGGGTTTTCGATACCCCAAATATGTTAATCATGTTTGTTTATTGAAAAAGTCCTTGTATGGGCTTAAGAAGACCCCACGGGCTTGGTATAAGAAATTTGCAGACTATGTATCTATTATTGGGTTTTCTCACAGCAGGTCTGATAATTTTCTGTTCATATATCGTCGTGGTACTTCCCTGTAATATATTCTATTATATGTGGATGATATTATATTGACTACTTCTGATGATGATTTACGCAAGTCTATCAAGACACTAAGTTCTGATTTTGCTAAGAAAGACTTGGGGCCCTTGAGTTATTTCTTGGGGATTGCTGTCACTCGTCATGCAGGTGGGTTATTCTTATCACAAAGGAAGTTATGCTGCTGAGATAATTGAACATGCTGGTATGTCCTCATGTAAGTCTACTTTCACTCCGGTTGATACTAAACCCAAGCTGGGTGATGCAGCTGGCTCACCTTACGAGGATCTCACCCACGATCGCAGTCTTGGAGGAGCTCTTCAGTATCTTACTTTCACGAGACCAGATATTTTGTATGTCGTACAACATGTGTGTTTGTTTATGCATGATCCTAGGGTTGAGCACATGAATGCACTCAAACGCATTCTACGATACATCCAGGGAACACTTTACTATGGCTTGCATCTATATCCATTGTCGGTCTCTACATTTGTCCTCGTATACAAATGCTGATTGGGGTGGCTGTCCAGATACCAGACGCTTCACGTCTGGTTATTGTATGTTTCTTGGTAATAACTTGGTCTCATGGTCTGCAAAGCGACAATCTACATTATCACGCTCTAGTGCCGAGACTGAGTATCGAGGGGTAGCCAATGTGGTATCTGAATCATGTTGGTTACGTAATCTTCTCTTAGAACTTCATTGTCCCATTCAGAAAGCTACCTTGGTATATTGTGATAATATTAGTGCAGTCTATCTTTCTGGTAATCCGGTTCAACATTAGCGCACTAAACACATCGAGATGGATAACCACTTTGTTCGCGAAAAGGTGGCTCGTGGACAAGTACGCGTCTTGCATGTCCCTTCTAGGTACCAAATCGCCAACATCTTTTCTAAGGGTCTTCACTCGGTTCTATTTGAAGATTTTAAGGGCAGTCTCAGCGTACGACCTCCCGCTATGACTGTGGGGTGTGAAAGTATACCATGATATACACGGTATACACGTCATATACAATGCCTTGTGTATACCGTGTATATCACGGAAACCCAAGACAAATTGGAGAACGTGATATACACGATATACACAGCCGTGTATATCTATTTTTGGTAATATGTTATTTATATTTAATTAACATTGTACACTTACCATAATTGTAGAATTCTTGTACAAATAGAATAGAATTTTGGGAGTTGAATAGGAATAGAATTTTCCATATTATAGATATTGTAAATTGTATATATATTTATTTATTAATGAAAATAATGAGGAGATTATTTCTTTTAGTCTATGATATTCAGATGCTAAATTCACCAAATGACACAGTCGTGCTCCTTTTGCTGTTTTTAGAAGCTATATTAGACCATAGCAGAGGTAAAGGATTAATATAGGCGATAACAACTAAACAGGATTAAAAGTATAATTATTGTTATACTTACATTAAGGTCCACGCAAGTCTACACATGAATAAGTCTGAGACTTATCTAACTTCTAATTTTAGAGAACCCTTTATTTGCATTAAAAAGAAGTGATTTATATTTTATAGTATCGGACCACTGGACCAGAATAAGTAGAATGGAAAAAGAGTGTTCATATAACTGAACCCAATCAATTTGGTATATAGAAAGTGCATGAAACCCTATGCTTATCCATATTAATATTAATATTAAATAAACTTCAAGAAAATCCCGATAAGTACCAAGAAGGTAATGAATTAAATATTACCGTAATAATCTGAATGAAGTACATAGCCGAATTTTCTACACGAGTATGTCATAATTTATAAACTTTGCTACAAAATATTTTTACACCCTATGAAATAAGAAGATTTCTTTGTTCATTCATCAGTAGTAATGCCTAAGTTGAAAAAAAAAAAAAAGTGTCCAACTGTGCTAAACAATAAAGTTCAAGAATTTGGTGATTTATCTTTCTTCCCTGCAAGAATCATTGAAATCTGGAGACCTCTACTGAAAGCCTGGTTGAAGAGCAGTCGCGTTTGGAACTCTGATACGAATGGGAACCAAGACAAAACCACAATTGGCGCGAATATGAACAGTCCCATGATGCACTCGTATGCCCTTGCTAACTCCATCACTGAATCCCATATTCCAAGGCCCTTAAAACAGGGCCTGCATGCTTGGCCAATCTTTGAACATAAAGGAAGAAATAAGTCACAAAGGTATCATCATGGTTACATGCTCTCTCAAAGCTTTAAAACATGCTGTATGACTTGACAATGGAAACATTTTCATTTCATTCTAGTAGCTTAGTGGAGAAACAGCAACAAAAGTTTGCTATTGCAATATTACCAAGAATAAGATCATTAATTGAAAAGAGAGACATTGCATATATAGATGAGTTGGAGTCGACTTAAGTTTCTATGTAAACCAAATTGAAAGAATGTAAGATGGATATGGTAAATTTTGAATTTTGCTATTTGACCAGAGTAGGTGAACGAACCCAATTAGCAAGAAATATATGAAAAATGATGATCCATATGAGATGCAAAGAAATGAACTTACAAGAAGAATGCCCCAGCCTGTTGGTACAAAAGCAAGAATGGCAGCAAATAGATCACTTAGGGTGAGGCCACAAACAACAAATAACACGGTCATGACAGATACGAATCCAAGGAATAGAAGTGCTTTCAGAATTCTGAACATGAGCTGAAAATCAGTCCCAAATCTTCGTCTGCCCATTGATACCATCTATCGCAAGCAAAATGACAAGAATCTTGATCAGAGAAACACATTTAGGCCAACATAAGCATGCATAATTGTTCCTTGATAATATTTCACACATCCAGTTCAAGATTACTCAGTTAGGTCAAGTTTCGAAGCTAGATGACTGTCGATGAAGCTGATATTTTGCAATTGAAAGAACTTAGATATTATGTGGATAGACATAACTAGGAAAGATAGAATTGTGCAATCTGTTTAAACAGCATTTCACCCCATCAACAGTAAGACTATGGTAAATGTGATTCCTTCACTTCCTATATATTCAGTTTAGTTAAGTTGTAATGTGTCGAGCACGCTAAGAGGTAAATACCTTTAAGACCATAAGAGCGGTTAGCATAACGAACCAAGAAAGTCCATAAACCTGTATGAGATGATTTAATGGAAACTGTAAGACTTCCCCAAAAAGGAGAGACAGAAGTTAAAAGGAAAGAATGACAAGTAAGTTGTTACCAGTAAACTTCTGCTGCCATGAGCTATATCAAGGTGATAGACAATTCCATATTGGTAAATAAAAAAGCGAAAGGACAGGATTATGTCAACCACTCTACCCCTTATATTTGTGTGTTTTAGATGTTCCTGCTCCCCATTCCACCAAGATTCCCAACTTTTATCCGGCGAAATCCCAATGCCTCCACGATTTCCCATCCACCTCTTCCAATCTGTCCAATCATCTACCGTCTTTTGCCAGTCGAAACCAGATGGATTGAACACAAAAGGAGCAAACAACCAGGAACCTACCAAGAACCACATTGAGATAGTAACAAACCAGTACAACTGTGAATCACGATATGATTCCCCATAGACTTCATAGACAATTAACAGCATAAACAGCTCAAGCCCCTTGACAAAGTGACTGCGAGAATACATCCTGTAGTTATCTGCATACTTTGCATGAAAAACAACAAAGCCACGACCAGTAGCTCGATATTTAGAACCTCCATGCAAGATTGTTCTACCGTAATAATGTGCTTTTGTTCCGAGTTGGAATGTAAAAAATACAGAAGCAAGTTGCAGCTGCATTATTACAAAATCACCCAGGGCCGTGCGAAATCCTCTCTCCAGCCCAATTTCCATTACCATAGGGAGTACAAGCAACAACCCCAGCTGAAACACAGACGAGGTAGCCATAGCCTCTTCAAGAGCTTTGGACTGACGAACTGTAGGATCCTCCAGAATTCGCCTTTCCAACCCACTCAATACCATATATAACCGTCCATACAGAAATACATAGACAGTAAGCACCGTAACCTGGAAAATTAGACTCCAGAATAAAACTCCAGAATAAAACTCCAGTTGCCAGTAGATATAAATGGAAACAACAATTTTGAAATTGAACAAACTGGTTGAGCAGTTCTCAACAATCACCTCTATCAGCATTAACAGAATGAAGGTGAAAACAATGTGCTTTAAAACTTGCCTCTTAAATGCCTAAGCAGAGGTCACTACTACATTACCATCAGCTCCTTATCAAGCCTCCAAAAAAATACAGAGACGTCGCATGAATCTCTAAGTATGTGCTTTTCTATTCCCTTTTTTGTTCATTGACTTCTTTCATCATGTGTGATCTAATAATTTTCTCATCACTTTTCTTTGGTAATATTTCACTGTAAAAGCTCAAATATATAATGTGATGCCTCAATTGTGCTACATCAGCTAGCATGGTTTTAAAAAAAAGGGGCAGCCCGGTGCACAAAGCATCTCGCGTTAGCAGGGTCCGAAGAATGACCGCTTGATTCATCAGTCACATAGTCAAAAGATTTTATGCAATAAAGTGTGTGCATGACACTAAGAGCAGTTTGCATACCATGCTGCTGAAGTAGAAACCAACTGTGGTGAAGTAGAACGACAACATCCTGTAGAAGTCAAATCGACGCCCAAGCCTATAGACATCACGACTCAATGTTTGTTCTCCATTTCCATTTGCCACCTTTGCCTCAAATTGAGAGATCTGATTCATCCCCACATCACGACCTTTCCCTACTTGGATGTATTCGTGATGTGTTACGAACCCTCCTCGTAAAGTTGAATTATAACCTGAAGATGCACCCCAGTTAGGTACCAAAAAATGCCTTAGCAGTTTCACCATTAAAGAAACACTATCCCACCTGAAAAAATATCTTCACTCAGGTTAATTGTTTTAGAAGCTTTGCTAACACCACCCCTTGTTACATGAAAGATTCTGTCGAAAATATCAGGATGACCATAATGAAATCTTACCCTGTGAAATTTAAAAAGAATAAAAACAACAAGCTGTGAGTCAATCTTTAAAAAGAAAGAACACAACATTAAAAAAGTAGCCCAAGTGAATTGCAACTAAAAGTAAGGATAGTCATATCAAATAGTAACCATTTCAGCACAGTTGGATTAGAAGGTATCCTGGCAGACAGTTGAAAAGGCAAGAGATCACAGGAAGAAGTCTCAAAGAAAGCTTCTAATTTATCATCTACATGTGATCGTTACGTGATCTGACTTGCCAATTGGTCAAGTACATGGACATATGCAATATATTAGTAGGGAAATAAATTCGAGCAACTTACTAGAGCTAAGTCCTTGACTCCTAAGTAACTAAATTGAGACTACAAAGTTGGATTGGCTCCAAAAAAGAGGGGAAAAGAAAAACAAAGAAACAAAATAACAAGCCTTAATGTTGTAGGGTGTAACTAAGGTGTCAAAATGTAGATAAATATATATAAAGGGGGCAGCCCGGTGCACTAAGCTCCCGCTATGCGCGGGGTCCGGTGAAGGGCCGGACCACAATATATATAGTCTGAAAAGCTTTAGGCCCAAAACCAACACCAAACCAGAAAAAGACTCTTCAATTTTCCTACTTCAGAACCAAACAATCCAGTTATGGTAACAATAGCCTAAACTAAACCAATTAAGTATTCATCCCAAGTCCAGAGAGCTCAACAAGAGAAGTGAAGTTAAAGAATCAGTTCAAAATATTTACAGTTGTACAAGAACAGTCAAGACTGCATGACTTTTTCTGCAATAGGACTCTTGCACTGCAAGAGCTGAAGAAACTATCTCCAGCATTAGTTAGTGTTAAGGAAAGAATAGTGGTACATATCTAGGCTTTCCATGTATATATTGATACATTTATAGGAAGTTGATTGTATGGATATGCAGGTCTAGTTACCTTATTTAGAATATTCTACACATGTATTTCTACCTTTGAGTCTTGAAATAACAATACAAGAAGTTCCTTTACTATCTCTTTTGATTACATGGTATCATAGTCAGACTCATCTCAATTCTTGCCTTACCGAATTTTGGGCCCTGTTGAGAATATATAAGAAAATAAAAGTGTGCTCTCTCTAATAGCGTAAGCTTTTAGATGAGTTGGTCACATACTTCAACATGGTATCAGAGCAGGCAGACGTCCTCAGATCGAATCTCACCACCACCCATTATCAAAAAGAATTTTCACATGCTTGGCCCATGAAAAAAGAATCAGGGCCGCACGTGAGGGGACGTGTTGAGAATATAATTAAGAAATCAAAAGTGTGCTCTCTCTAACAACTTAAGATTTTAGATGAGATGGTCACACACTTCAACAGGCCCAATGTCATACTATCCATGCTCCAAATGTCCAACCCTGAGCATACTAAGAAGAGAGGAGGAGGAGGGATTCTTAGAACTTGATCTCTACAGGCTATGTAAAGATAGAAGAGCATCTAGGTGATATGTTCACAAAAGCCTCAAATGGAATCCGGGTACCAACATGATTAACATTAAGAACATAGCTGTACATATCCAGGCTTTTCATGCATATAGCGATACATAGGCAGCTGATTTGTAGGAAACTGTAGGCTTAGTTACCTTAGTTAGAATCTCCTGTACATGTATTTACACCTCTGATTCTCGGAAGAACAATACAAGAAATTACTCTACTATATTTTCTTATTACAGTTAGGTTAGATTATAAGTGCCTGGAAAGTTGATGTCCTTAAACCGATGACTACCACGTGTCTGTCAATTAATGCTCATGAACAAAGCAGAAAAATGGTTTGCAAAGTTGAGCTGGTTAATACTTATTTCACGCAGAATAAGTGGATATGTAAGGCAAAGAGCTAGGAGAAGTAATTTTCTTTCCTTAAAAGAGAGAGTCAAACAGCAATCCTGAAACTATATTGTGATGGCCAAAAAGATGTGGGAAAATGCTGTCACTCCATGTAAATAAACTTTTTGACCACCAACCAGCACAAAAATAAAAACTAAAAGAATCAATGTCTAATACAGTATACAATGGAACTGAACATTAGCAGCTTCAGGTGTTCAACATATCATGCATCAGCGGAAAACATATTTCATTGGAGGTCAGTAAGACGACTCACCTTAAAGGGTTTGCCAAAATTCTTTGTCCGATGGTTACAAAACTGGTTTCCTGATTGGACATGAACCAAGCAAGCGAAGAGACACTACAACACAAAGGATAAAGTAAGCGGTTCCGTAACCACGTGAGCTATCAAGGGCTTATACCATCAAATATTGCGAACCTTCCTGTAAAAATATGCTCCCTTAAACCTAGTATTGTCGGTCTTCGCTGCCTATGAGGTTTCAAGAATTCCTCCAATACATTCCTCATCTTGAAAGCTTCTTCAAAATAATTATCCTAGAACAAAAATAAGTAAGACTCATAGTACATATTTAATGAAGAAGCAGAAAAATTAAAAACTTACTTGATTCATATCTATGGTTTGTAATGCTTCTCCACGAGTAAAAATGATAGCATGATTTTGATTTTCAGGTTTCCCTTCCCCAATTTTAGGAGGGCCAGGAAGCTTGATACGGTATATTTCCTAGCATGACAGCACAAGAAGACACTACATATTCCAGTGATATCAAAACAGAAAGATTCACATTTTAGCAAGGAAAATTTTTGCGCAAATTAATCTTTGAGCAAAAATCATTTGTTGACGAAATCTCTTTGTTTCTCTTTGCAGTAACAGTCATACCTCATCCAATTTATCACCTCCCTTCACCAGTACGGAGTAGTAAACCTTCTCGGACTTCCCATTAACAGTTTCATCCCGCTCATCTATGTAAGCAACACGTAAAGATGGATACCTGAAAGGTTCAGAATAGAACTAAAGATACCCACTTCTTCAACTAGTAGAGTAGTCAGAATTTCCAACTTACGTCAACATGAGATTCAGAATATTGACATAACAACTACGGTCTCGCTGTTCACTGGACTTCTTCTGAGCACCATAGATCTGACAGGACACAACGTATGTGAACTTCAGATCTGCCAATGCCTGTGCACGCTCCTTCAAAGCTCTGTAATCTGTTTGATTCATATCAATGATCCGATAACCTCCAAATATTGCTGCCAAGTAAAGAGTAGATAGTTAGCACCAACCACATCCAACTCACAGTATCACAGATTTATCGTTACACAATGAAATAAGAAAATTCAAGTAGCACCTTTGTCCTCTGCAAAATCCAGAAAGTACTGAAGCTCAAGAGCCTCCCTGTAGTACATCATTCCTCTCACTGGAATTCCACAAGCACAATACAAACAGAGAGCATAGTTGAGTTGCAAAAAAATACTCTGTCAGAAGTTGTAAGAAATATCAAAGATGTTATTGCGGTTTGACCTGTCCTTGCAAGTGTCTGTCCTCTGTACGATACCCAGTAACGTATTAATTCATTCCTGTCTTTACTTTGGTATCCAAGCTTAGGATCATTGATGCGGTCCTCAAAATTTTTCCATTGATCTATTTCATGGTCAAATAAAGGCAATCTAGTTTAGTACTTTATCTGTGTTTCAATGTGATACAGCAATTAACAAGCCACAGATTACACACTCACCTGGATATATCTTCTGAAGGTAAAACAGAGTGGTAATACCATCCTCATTTTCCTTGTTAAGTTCCTCATCAGAATAGAGAACATCTTCATTATAGTAAGGAGTCAAGACGCTGAACAATAAATAAATATTGAAATCAGTTCTGCGATTGCAGCACAGAAAGCGGACGCATAGTTGTAACATGAGATTCATTTGTCAAACAACTACTTTAGCAACGTGGCAAACCAACATAACTTTAGTTCCTGATCTATAGCTTCAGCAATGCTTCATAAAGAAGAGAAACATAACCCTTTAGTTCTAGCTAAGAACTGACCTGAAAGAAAGCATATTACGAACTCTTGGAGCATCTGGCATTTTCATAAACAGGGAGTTTGCGAAAAAAGTAATTCGACGGCGAGCATCCAAATTTGTAGGCACATTAATTGCAGATTCTTTCACAGTCAATAATAAATTAAGCCTGATAACCTATAGAATAAATGGTATGGAAGAGGCAGATAAAAAGCATTAGTAAGGTTTAAGACCGTAATTTAAGGAATTAATGAAGAAACAAAGCTCAGGTTCAAAATACCTTTTCCCTCCAAGATCTGTTATGAGTAAGATAGATATTTATTCTTTCAAATCTCTGCTCCTTTCTGTCAATCTGGTGAGCTCTCTCCAGAATTCTAGGGAAAAAAGAACAGAAAATATAAATTGTACATCAAATTTGAAGATGCTCATCACAATGCAGATTTGATTACGTAAATCTCATGTCATCTGAGAAAACTATTTTCTGTCAAGAACTTACTCGTGGCCATCAACCATAACATCTTGAATGATAATTTCCATGATATCTTGGATAAGGTTAATCATAGGGGATCTTTTCGCCTCTTCATCTTCGTAATCTGACACCTGCACGTACCACAATCAAACACACAGAACGTACTAGCAGAAAACTCAGCGTCCACAATTCCATCAAAAAGTTGAATTCGAGATGCAGAAGGAAACATTTAAATCATGTTAGTTGTGTTTGTGCATATACATGTATTGCACTAACCAGAAGATTCAAGAATCTTTCCAATTTATCATTCAGTAAGGGCAACCCACTCATCCGAAATTTCCTTAAGAACCTTTTTTCTTTTATGCTGTCATCTACTTCTTTGCGTATCTGCTCCACAACCCTATAAAAGAGACCAAATTCCAAGTGGTCATATGTATTCTTCGCGACAAATTACAGAAAACTGTATGACAAATATGGACCTGGACCTTCAGCATTAGATAGTCAACAATAAAGAAAAGACCAATTAAGTACTTGAAAATGCCTTACATCTTGTCATCTTTGTCTTCCAGAATGCCAACCAGCAAATATCTAAGTGTCTCATAGCATTCGATCACTGCAGAGCGCATAAAATCATCATTTTTAATCTTCCGGAACAGGTCAGCATCTTCTTTTCCCCTGAAATCTTTTGCCATATCCAGTGCTATTGGAATCTAATAAGAATCAGGTGAAAAAACTGAGCCAAAAAAGGAAAATTTAAATGATCTAAAATCAACAACAGGAATCAAGTATCACCTTACTAGCGAGCAAGAAAGGAGGCCACTGAATAACAGAGACTTCACTTGATGAATATGGCACAAGAAGCAGATCTCTTTCCCTGGCAGTTCACAACAATAAAAGAATCACCAACTTAATTTTAAAGTGCATACCTGCAGAGATCTATTCACTAAGTAGCATAAAGAATTTCAGGCATAGTCCCCACATATGGCTGATCAGATCCTCCATCCGCAAGGAAAGTATGAACTCATTCCACATCTGAGAGAACTTCGCAATGTTCTTCCTCTCCAAAGAATCATCCTACCACAGTAACAAAAACCTCAGCAGAAGGAAATAGTTAAAGTAGGACTTAGGAATTTAATGATGCAAGAATATGGGATCATCTATTTGCATATATAATTAATAGCTACCTTTTTTTTGAAACTAAGTAATAGCTACCTGATATCTATGTTTTTTTTCTACTTTTGAAGATGGCACAAGACGTTCACTAAAAGCTGAAGGAATTGATTCAAATCGTGATCGTAACATCCCTAGCGTCCTTATCTAAAAACCAAAAAGGTAGAAATAGTTAGCGCAAGGGCATGAAAGATTATCCAGAATAATACCGTCCAAGAACGCATTCATTGCTCCAATAGAGTTAACTAACCTCACCAAGGTGGCTGAATGCACCATAGATCCCTCCGACAATTGTAGAGAATATAGCATACCAAATTTGTGTGTCCATGAAATAGACCTACATGCAATCCACATATCTTAGAACTCAACGTCAGATTGTCATGCTCAAGTGATTTTTCTTCCATAACATACCAGAAGAACTGGCGCCCATATGACAATCACTACTCCAATGTTATGTGGCACTGAATAACATTCAAATGCAAAATGATTAATTACATTTTCGCAACAAAGCAAGGTCAAAGAATTTTTAACAAAGACGTACTATGTGGAAAGAACTCATGCCAGTCAAAGCTTGTGATTCTTATATCCATAATTGTTTTGGTAGGCTGCACTAATGGCAATATCTGCAGGGGAAGATAAAAAGAGAGACTGAGGAAACAAGAACATACAATTAAGAGCCATCTCGTACTGAAAAGCCATAGAGAGATCCGACTAAAATTGAAGTTTCGTCTTCACTTTTTTCATTTTCTTCTTAAATAAGCAAAGGGAGTAGACACTTTTTCCAACTGAAGTTGCAAATAACACTATTAGTCTTAAGTAATACTTCTGAAGTAGCACATCTTAGTCTGTGGAGATAGAAAGTGGTCATACAAATAATTTAGAATAGACATTAAATTGCAACATTTAAAAACACTGATGTCTAACCTCATAGTGCAAGAGTCAACCATGCACCAAAGTTTTTAAGAACATCTTAATGTTTGAACAGCTAGAACTAAATAATCAATACTTCAGAATGTGCAAGCAAACATCCAGGCTAAAAGCATCCTGAAGCTTCCATTTCGGAAAGCAGTCCTTTAGTTTGTACACACAAAAGTCACTGCTGCTTGCCATACCATTCCTCTGATGACCTCATCAGTAATGAATTAGAGTTTAACATATGAAATTCAAATAGAGGTCACCCAAGTGGAGTTCCATTTAGTTGGGGATGTGACGGTCCATTGCAACCTAAGCAGGATTTGGGAACTGAAGAATGCATTTGAGCAAGAAAAGGAGAGTAATGAATAGAAAATATTCTTCAGGCTGCAAGAGGTATCTTACACAAGTTGTATTGTTTACATTGCATGATAGTGAAACACATTCTGGTAGCGGTTTCAGGCGTGTTACCAACAGCAACTACTAGGGGTGGCAAACAGGCGGATCGAAAACAAGTTAAACAAAAACAGATAAAATATCCACTCCGCCCATATTTAACACGGATAAAAATGAGTTAACCGACGGATAATATGAATAACCATATTATCTATGGTTTCAAGAATAGTCAGGTGAGAATACAAGCTAAAAGTCAAAATAAGCTTAGACTCTGAGAAAATTAATAAAATAAAAATTTAAATAAAAACTTAAAAAAATAAAAGACCAAAAAAATAAAAATAGAAACATAAAAAAATCCTAGACTCTCAGAAACTTTCTGTGATGTACTAATGTACTATGGATAATTGGATACCCATGGGTTGACCTATATTTGACCCGCTTTTGAAATGATGCGGATATCATAACCGTAAATTTTCACCATTTTGCCACCCTAGCAACTACTAATCTTGACCTTGGTTCAGTTTTTCTATTAAGTAATAATTTTATTAATTATGCACAAGAAAACCCCGTAGTATACAAAAAAGTTGAAAACCTACAAAACGCTACAATTTCTACGACATTCAATCTTCTATACATAAAGGGATTTCATGGGTGCGGGTGCACCTAGAAGAAATAAGGGATAAGAGGCTACTCTATAATTGTACAAAATTCATCTCTACACACACCAAGAACTCTTTTATTTCTTGCTCTCCAAATAACCCACATAAGTGCTAGTGGAACAACATTCCAGACCCTGCATCTTTCTCCTACCTACCATAATTCCAATTGAATATTACTCCTTTGACAGTGCCTGGCATATCCTACTAAATTCCAAACCAACTCAGGATTTGCCACCATAACCAAATACTACAAGAGTGAATGTTGGAAGGGTGGAAAATGGGCAAAGGCATGATGAAATTTTGACTATGGAACAGAAGAAGTGTGTCCAGAACAAACAAGACACTGGTTGAGAAGAGAGATTTAGTATGAAAGATGTTAAAATATTAAGAGACAGTGTATCTAGATTCATTGTACGGTTTGTACCTAAATGAGGAAAATCTTATAGAATGTTTTATATGATACCTTCGGATATTCCGCATTTAATTCTAGAATATTTACTTATTATTAGCATAGAGATTCATTTCCTGCCATATTGTGAAACTCTTACATCCTCCAAAGGTAGGGGTAAGGCCTGCGTACACTCTATCTTCCCCAGACCCCACTTGTGGGATTACACTGGGTATGTTGTTGTTGTTGTTGTTACTGTGAAACTCTTATATAAAGAGCACATATGTACATTGTTAATCAAATCAATGGGCTCTATATTTTATTTCACATGCTATCTGAGCCAAATCCATCCATATTCTTCGTTTACCCAATGCTACACCCCTACGATATATTGTTCACGTTCAAGATGTCCAATCCTAGACGTACCGGGAGTGTTAGAGTGTCCACATTAGTTAAAGGAATAATCTATTATATCCTTATATGGTTTTGGACAATCCTCATGAGCTAACTTTTAGGGTTGAATTAGGTCCAAGATCATTTACTTTACATCAGAATGAACCTCATTGGTTGTTGTCTCCTTATATGGGCTTGGTGCATCATCACATCATGAGCCAAATTTTAAGGTTGAGTTAAGCCCAAGGTCCAATTTTTTTACATGATATCAAAGCCTTTTTTTTGTAAGGACATGATATCAAAGCCTCTATGATCATGGTATGATTCAAAGAGCTTCTGCTACCATTAAGCAGTACAGACACTGTGTCCCGCCTGCTAAGCCAATAAAATCTTTTCTTCGTAAAAGTGTCCAGTGTCGCTACTCTCTCTATCATCATTCAAACACCATTCATCTCTCCTATGATAGTTTGGTGCCACTATCTCTCCAGCGACCGGTGTGCTCCTTTCTAAGTGACTGGTACTCTCCTCTAAACCTTGAATTTCTTCTCATTGATCTACTAGAATAAGTTACGCTAATAATGTCTTGAAGATTTGCGACATCATATCCCTTTTCGATGATTAAGAATAGATTCATCTTCGTTTGTAGTGCAAGAAGCACCTTCTATCGCTATGCAGTTACCAGTGACTTTTCGGAGGAAAATATTCCAACACCATTTTCTTTTTGGTGATTGTTCATCATTTCAACAAGTGTCAGCGTCAACTTTTCATGTTTCAAAAATAAGCAAACTCAAGTTAGTTTTCCCAATTTGAGTTTGAGAGGGCCTCTTAAAGTATCAAGAGAATATGTATCTAGATTTCTTAACTTAATGACGGTGTGAATACATCATCCAAGCGTATATATGCCGTCGTGGATACAACGGCCATATTATGTAGGATGTCATCGGATACAGCCAATAATAACACAACGACAAAAGGCATCGCATATAGAGTTGAATAATGTGTTTTAGCCCTTTCAAAAAAGCCAAGTGGGAGAACATAACAAGACGGTTATGCTGAAGTAGAATGTAAAGTGGATAAGTCTATTCACGACAGTGATGATGTGGCAAGCCACGTTATTAGTATCTAAAGACAACCTTTTGATGACATAGTAGTCACGTGGAGGTCATGTTATGTAGGAATCAATGACGGTTATAAAAGTTGTCGTTATATATTTTTTAAATTTACTTTTTCATACATGTGGAATAAGGACAGTCATACAGGAAGATAACCACTCCTCAGACATGCTAAAATGGATTTACAAGGAGAAACGGAAGGGTAGAGCTTAAGGTAAAACATTACCTCAACATAGTAGCTGAATGAGAGCTTGCTTATGAGGAGCATGATCCAGAAGAGAGTGTACCTGAGCAAATAAGATGAGGGAATGAAGTGTTAGATCAATTCGCTGCACCCAACATAATTTCGAGTATTCACTATAACGCATCAGCTAACCTTGCCCCACATCCATGCACATCATACCAAAAACGAATGAGAGGAACAGAATAATAGAAATGCTATCAAACATGACTTGTTTATTTGTGTAAAAATTGAAGGCAAGTGAGTTCTTACTTTAAAAGGGAGAACATGTCTTCGTGCATGCCTCTTCCAACATAAAGCTTAGGCTGGATACACTATAGGTATTAGACAAATGTGACAGAACTGTCCATGTAAGTATCAAAGCATAGATATGCTGACCTGAGCCCACCACATAAGGAGGGTGATAATTCGCCAGTTTGAGCGCTCCATGGATTTCCGAAAGAAAGGGAAGAAAAATAGAAAGGCAGCCAATATCTCTGGTAACAAATAAATAGCAACACAGTAGTAATACAGTGACTCATTTTCAATAACACTTCCCAAATTACTGAAGAATCTCAAAACTCCCGCTGGATCCTGAACAGATTTTGAATAAGCAACAGGCATGACGACAACCCAGAATGCTGCAAATGTAAATTTCAGAAGGTAGCGAAGAATCTGGGTGAATTTTAAGCTCCTCCAAGCTCTCAAACTAAGGACTATGTCCAAAGTAGCTGCAGAAAGCACATATAGATGGACCAACGCTCAGCTTTCAAATGAAAGACAGTCACCATATCAAAAATGGAAAAAATCTAGGCACACTCCTTACACTTTTACTAAAGAGTTTCTAGTGGATGAATAATGATATAGAAAGGAAATCATATAAGGTACTGCAAGTACCTCTCAACGCGTTAAGAATAGCAGCAGTTATGAAAATGCTCAAGACGCTTTTGAACACATCCGCATCAAAAATCACAGCCAAAGATCCTGACTGATTCCACGCAATGATAAACATTGCCTGAAGACGGAGGGAAACAAGATCATTACAAATATTTATAAAGATGACATGATGCTACAAGGGAAACTTCAATATTTTTGCAAGATATTTTTTTGTATTGTAAAAACCCAAGGACCCAACTCAAGAAAATGGCAACCGATCTGTAACCCTTAATCTTTGTTAACCACCTTGATAATCTTCTGTTAAATATTCTCATTCTTAACAATACCCGAGCAAGAACTCATTACACTCAAAGTGATCAGCTAACTGTCAATTGGAGGACTCACTGTGGACATGCCAGGTAAATATATGGCATACCATGTGTCAAGTTAAAGAATCTGAACTCTTCAGTCCAGTATCCATTAATTCAATGCCAAGCAAGAAAAATAAACCCCTTGAATTCAGCAAAAGCTAAACCAATAAACTCCAACCCTAATCATCTAAAATACATCAAACAAATTTATAGAAAGCTATAACATTCCCCTATGTGAGCTTTGCTAAGCATAGACGATCTTAACGGAGGAGGCCGCATATGATAAATCCTAAGAGTCTGAATAAAGCAGAATGAATTCAGATGATTCATCCAGCCAACTCCCACTAGTTCAAAATCGAGGGCTCAGTTGATATCAGCCTCTTCATTACGCGCTTAAAGCCCCAACAGACCTTAGCTATTGAACAACTTAGGCTCTTCTATTTAATCAACAATGCAACATTTTCAACTTGTAACATATCAGCAACTAGCGAGTAAAGGGAGGCATTGCTTTTGGAAAGAGGGAGAACTGCCACCTCTCCCCCACGACAGGGGCAACCATCTTGATCTTGCACTGAGTCCTTTTTCTCCATTTTGTTCATGTTTTTCTTACAATTTTCACAAGCAACTTCCCATGAAAGAAGTACATCAGGGTTTCAAAACATTCTACCAGGGCAGCATTTCAGGACGCAAAAATTACCCTTCTTAACCTGATAATTTCATTTTCATCTATGATTTAGAATGTTGATTTGGTCTTGGAGTTAAAGCCCCAACAGACCTTAGCTATTGAACAACTTAAGACTCTTCTATTTAATCAACAATGAGACATTTTTAACTCGTAACGTATCAGCAACTAGAAAGTAAAGGGAGGCATTGCACTTGGAAAGAGGGAGAACTGCCCCCTCTCCCCCACGACAAGGGCAACCATCTTCATCTTGCACCGAGTCCTTTTTCTCCATTTTGTTCATGTTTTTCTTACAATTTTCACAAGCAACTCCCCATGAAAGTACACCAGGGTTTCAAAACATTCTACCAGGGCAGCATTTCAGGACGCAAAAATTACCTTTCTTAACCTGATAATTTCATCTGTGATTTAGAATGTTAATTTTGTCTTGGAGTTCGCTTACCAAAGTGAAGATTTGACATTATGCTAATCTTACGTTAGGTACTTATGTGTAAAGAAACTGAAAGATTTAGGAGTAAATAGCTGATGAAGATAACAACAACATACCCAGTGTGGTCCCACAAGTGGGGTTCGGAGTGGGTGGGGTGTACGCAGACCTTACCCCTACCTTTGTGGGGTAGAGAGGCTGTTTCCTATGAAGATATAGAAAAAAATCCATAATCAGAAAAGGTGTTCCGTGCGATAAAGAAGATGCCAATCATCGGTAGCCCATTCACAGAGAAAACAACAACAACATACCCAGTGTAGTCCCATAAGTGGGGTCTGGGGAGGATAAGATGTACGCAGACCTTATCCCTACCTTTGTGAGGTAGAGAAGTTGTTTCCGGTAGACCCTCGGCTCGAAAGAAAAGACAGGAGAGTGACAACAAATAGTATGACAAAAGACATTGTATCAAGAAAAATATATGACAACAAAATAGCAAGATAAAAAAGTAAATGCGGCAACTTATAGTAAAACACCTTGAGGAAAAGAAACTACGTGATTCCTACCTAACAATACTAATACGGAAAACCATTCGGCTACCTACTAACCTTCTATCCTAATCCTCGACCTCCACACCTTTCTATCTAGGGTCATGTCCTCGGTAAGCTGGAGATGTGCCATGTCATGTATAATCACCTCCCCCCAGTTCTTTTTCGGCCTACCCCTACCTCTCCCAACTCCTGTTATAGCCAACCTCTCACACCTCCTTACAAGCGCATCCGCACAGATGTCAGAGGTGTTCCATGTGATACAACAGATGTCAATCATCCTTAGCCCATTGACTAATTACATTCTTGATGTTGTCACATGGAACACAATATGCAGCCTAGGAGAAAAAGAGACTTCGCAGAGAAGAACTCACAAATTCAGTTAGAAATAATCCTCTACAACCTCATTTTCTTTCTTCTGGAATTTGAACCCGAGACATTATGGTTCTCCTCCAACTTTATTGACCACTAGGCCACACCATTGGGTGAAAGAAAGCATTGTTATGTGAGACATTATTTTGTTCCAAAAGAAAAGCCTCGGCATTGAAAAATTAAAGAAGTTCAGTCGAAATTCCTCTGAGACAGCATTGCTCCTCAAATAACTATACATTTCAGTGGCATCTATATGGAGATTTAATACGCTTGGTTTTCCAAGTATAGCTGAAGAATAATGGCTGATATCAAATGAAATATTAGCCAAAATCCTGAAGCGCCAGATCCCTTAACATTTTACTGGGGAATGGTTAGCATTCAGACCTGCTGATTAGTTCATTTCCGAAGAGTGCTTGTACTAACTTATGATGGTTGTGTGACCTCATTATCTCTGCTTTCTCCTTCATTTTTTTCACCTTTCATCCCGTGTAAATATGTTCCCACATAGTTTATACGTAATAGACATGGAAAGAAGAGCATGCAGATTTTAAAATAAAAACATAGCAGTTTACGTGAGTCGGGGGATACCTGAAGTGCCAATATGAAAAATATCCACATCCGGTCAAAACTCCTATAAAGATGCCAAAAAGTTCGAATTTCAACAAAATTTGACTTGGGCTTCCTCCCTCCAGTAGCAACATTATTATGTCCCTGAGAATCAAGCTAAGTTGGTCCATTTATAGAAAATCATGAGGGAATACTGTGTCTAAAACAAAGCAAATGCGAAGACAAAGTTAAGCCAAATTCTACAAGTTTGACAGCTTCTGGTATTTTGAACTTCTCAGTTAACTTGCCAAGGAATGTTAGAATCTTCACTTCATAAGTCAACATACAGACCTGCCAGACTTTCAGAGAAGAGCAATTACGTACCTTCTTTTCTCCCAGAGTCAAAGGCTAATGGTTCTTCTTATTTTTTCTTTTCTAGTTTTTATCTTTTGACATATTGGTACAGTAGAAAAAGTTCATTCTCTTTTTCAGCAGCTCCAAAAGAGAAGTGAATGACATAACAGTGTATATATATATATATGTACATACATACATATATACACCACGAAGGCAGGGATAAGGTCTACGTACATCCTACCCAGAGCCATTCCTATACTTTTAAAGGCCCGGTGCGAGAAACAAAAAGAGACCCTTTTTTATTCACATGAAAAATTAACTTGGTTGAGGGCCCTTTTTAAACAACTTGCAACAAAAACAAAATGCTTTGTCAAGTGCCATATCTGATTTTGTGTTTTAAAAAAAAAAGCGTTTCGCTCCTCATTAGATTCGAACACTCAACCTCTCACTAGGGAAGGACTTTTGAAGGGAGCCTTCAACCACTAGGTTACAACTCCCACTAATATGATTGGAGACATTTTTAATACATATGTTAATATTTGAAACCAATAAAAGAAAAATGAAAATTCTGGGGTGGAGGCCCCGCCTGCCAATAATTACAATTTACAAGCAACAGTCTTTGAACATTTACAACAACGACTACATACCCAGTGTAATCCCACAAGTCCTTGATCATTTACGAGGCTTCCAAAAATTGTAACATAGATTCTGCATCATCTGTACAACTCTCTTTACACCAAAAATGGAAATTTAAAATACAATCCATCTTAACATTTTGTATCGAACTACTAAACACCTGTTATTACCTTATATATTTTAATCACCTTCAAAGAGCAACAACATTCTCTACCTTAGTATTACACCTGCCATGTGACTTGGAAGTTGGAACTCACTCAAGCTAAGCACTATTGGTGCTCAAACTTACTTGGGCAAAGAACTCAAAAAGAATGTGCAGCATACAACGTTCATATAACTAAAGGTTTGATGACAATTTTTATTCTTAACGCTATTCAAAAGTGATGCAAATAAACCTACTCAAACTTACAAGCTTAAACAAACTGCTTATTCGAAGAACTCCCTATGTAACACAATGCATGAGTTCTAACGTCCCATGTGAACGGGTTGAATTCTAATTCAAGCCTCAGGATGCAACATCATGTTAAAGAATCAAATCACCCAATAGAAAACCAACTGACAGTAAGCGAAACAGCCACTAAAGTAATCTGTAAACTCTTCTATTTAGCCAGAGATAATTTTTTCATTTTAAATATATACGTAAAGAATATGACATCCTTGAAGTACGATTTATTTTCCTGTTGAATAAGGCAGCGAGTATTGATCCAAAGACCACATTTTATGATGGGAGCTTGCTAACCAATCCCAAAAACTTTATTTATGAAAGCATAATTCAATACAATGGAATAATCTAGAGAATAAAATTGATGTCATGGAAGTTTTATGCTTGTAAGTGTGAAAGTCCATTAGTATACAGGAATTGATAGGACTTTAACACAGCTACCAAGGTTGTCACAACTACTGAATACTGTCTCTTACGCAACCTCTACAGACACGGTAATATATCTGATAAGAGACACATACCACATTTGCTTTATTTATTTTAGTTGAGTGCACGAAGAAATCAGCTTTTTTATCCATTGGCCATCCCAGCTTCAAACATTTATCGGACCTGCAAAGGAAGAGTAAGTCTCTTCTTCCTTAGACTGCAAAAACGAAAATCGTAACATGCTATACAATTGATTACCAGAAGTATTCATTCAAATCATCATAACTTCTCCATGATGAATGGCTTGCTGTCCCATTCTGGTTTCTCCTAGCTTCCTTTTTCAGCGAAGATAATTCAGAAAGGTGATAAACAACAACACTCTGAAGCAAATAGCACAAATATAGGAGTTACCTTACGAATGACTTCATAAATAGGGGTCACAACATCCCGCAGGAAAGACTCCTCACCATGAGACACTGGTTGATATGCACCTCCACTGACAGGAAGTACATTGCCAAATAGTATTCCATGCATCTCATGTGCCATCTGATTTTTGAAGTATAAAAGGCACGCACACACATGGAGGGTTACTTTTTATATAAATAATGTTGCACTATTTCTGGAAAACCTATGGAGAACAATCTCCACAATCCATCCAAAATACTGAAGAATTCTTGCATTACATGTGTGCAATGTGTATAACATGACTGGACAGTTCGCTATGGAGAAGATATCGCATCAATCAAGCATCACAAAACTTATCAGATTTCGTGAAGAGGTCACATGGTAACATTGCACATGTTATCACACTGTTCCTCAACATCCACTTCACCCTTCCAGACAAAAAAACAAAATGTCCCTAACGACCTATTTATCTTCGTATTGGTATCATCTCAGTTCCTTCAGTGTATGAGATAGTGTACATGCAATAGTCCACAAGAGACAACAGAAGCAGTGACTGATGTAAACTGACCAGCAGATTCTAGACAAATCGCAGGCATGTACTGAATATGTACATTATTTCCAAGCAATCCAATTTAAAATTAGAGAAGTATTATCACATATGATAAGAAAGCAAACCTACATTGTGGAAGATATAGCAAAGGCATTCTGGCATAAATCGTATATTTGAAGCTTCCCCCCATATAAGAAGATAAAGGCCAATGTAAAGAAGCTCCAACTGTAGCTTGTGACAACCCTGCGGAAACCTGCAACACAAGATGTAAAAGCCAAGCAAGAGAAAAATCACTTCCTGTCCCATTTTTATAAGACACTATTACTATTTGGAATTAAAAAAAATTACTTCGAGTACAACTATTCAAACATCTTCTAAATACTTTTTAATTATAAAATTGTGAACTATAGTACTTTCTATGTAACTTCTAAGTATGTAAATTTAACATCAAAAGGAGTAAAGAACTGAGGTTCATATTTACACCGACATTGAGCAGGTTTGAAATCCGTACGCTGAACTGCTTCATTCTCTTTGGGATGGAAGGAGTAATGTAATTTTTCATTATAAAAAATTTAAACATAGTTAACGTATTCTAGAAGGTTGTGCTTGTAATTTCATGATCACTACTTGGCTCACCTGAGGTTTGATGGACAGTGCAAATATTTGCACCATGATTCATAGTTTTTGAATATCTTATCCTTCAGCTGCTGAACTGTATACACGTCCAACTGCAAAAATGTTCTCTTGTACTCAATTTTCAAGAGAAAAGTACCAAAAGGGTTGGCTGCTAAGCAGACAAAACAAATAGAGATCTATATGCAAATTTGATCAAACTGGTGTAATTATCAAATGAGCAGATACAGTTACCTCATTATAATTTGCATCACCCTCCACACTCCTGTTTCTTATATCCATGTTTGCAAGTAGCAATATTAAGTGCTCCCTCTGATTTGCCACATTTGCTTTCTTGATTCCACATAAATCAGCAGCAAGATGCAATCAGATGAAGTTAGGAATCTCAACTATCAGCATGTTGAAGGAAATGGTACTAGAAGCAATTGGAAAAAAAATGCTAAACGCCACATCTTTGTTTGAAAGCATCAGAAAAAGTATCAAATGCAATTAACAGAACCAAGGCAAACTCAAGGAGGTAGCTTCCCGGAAGGTGGTACATGCGTTCCTGATATACTAAGGTATGCCGTAACATATCTCACAGCACTCTAAAGTGTGATGCAACAGAAATCAAAAGAAAATCACAGACTAGCAGGTCGTTTGCTTTCAACAAGGGAGAGACTTGCAAAGTGTAGGATTTCATCAAGGAAGTGTCCAAAGACCTCTGAAGTTCATAGAGAAACTCATGAATTTATATAAGCATCTTGGTTTCACATGTATTTGGTAAACACTTCAGGAAAGAAATAACTAAATGAAATCAGACATGCTTTACATGTTTGAGATTTTTTCTCACATTCACAGTCCTGCTCATTTCAAACTGGACGCGACACATGCTTCGTACAATTTGTTGATGACAAGAAAATAACTTTAGTAAGCAAAGTTGAACATGTCGGAATGTTCTTCAACCAATATATATCCTGGTCCTTGAATGCATTATTATCATCAGAAAGCCAAGGAAGATCCAGGAAGCTATGCATATTAACTGAAGATACTTCCGTAGCATGCTGTGGGAAATGGGTTCCAAACAAGTGGTACTCATAAGTCAATAAAAAGCCGGGAAGTGGTGGGTTTCAGAAGGAAGTGGTTAAAATGCAAACATGGTTCAATAAAACAAAATGCAAATACATGATTTTTAAGTGGAATGAGTTCAAACAGCTGGAGTGATCTTTCAGGTCAGCCCAATCTCAGATTCTAGGAAATTCAGTTAGTACTCCTTCTGCTCAACTTTACCCTTCAACTCCCGAAATGGTGACACCAACATATCATTAACCTAACTCTGCTTCTAAGACAATATACTTTCACAATGAGAATTTACACTGCCGAAGAGCTGAAATGAATTAAATATTGATCCAGTGTCACTTTTTGTAGAACACATTGTACCCTCTCAGAACTTGAGATTTAGTTGGTGTGAATGAAAATGTGTAAAACAAAACACTGCAACAGTTTATCGCCACTTAAGCACGTCGCCTTACATAAGACAATAAGTTCTGGAACACCTGCGTAGAGAGTCAAGATCAGTATATTTTACCTGGAAGCCAAAGGCTGAAGCAAGCCATTCGAGTATATCATTGACGGACTTATCCTTGTCATCGGGCACTCTGAGAATGGGAAGATTATCCATATTTCTTATAGCTCGAAGAGCAGCCTTAATCTGATCAAGAAAGACAATTACATCAATCTTTTCTGTAATGGAAATGAGATACAGAAGTACTATTTAATCACACAAAAGGAGCATGCAGCAAATGAAACTGAGACTAAAGCGAATTTCCGTATAACCTCAGGAAGTTCCATTATCACCGGTTTGACCCCAACAGCATATATAGGAAGAATGTTGTAGTGCTCATAGTATTCTCTTTTCTGTTCGACATCTTCGGCGTATTTGTGTGTCTATGAAAACGAAGACACTAGAGCTTAAAGATCCCATAAGAGGAATAAGTACGGGAAAATTCCAAGGACTACATAAGAACACAGATCAAACCTGATCTTCCACTTTTGAAGAGGGTACCACTGTCCTCAGTACATCATATAGTACACTTGCAATTTGATAGATCTTAGCCATCTCCTCTCTAATAATGCAAAGTCAACCAGTAATTAAATGAACAATAGTAGGCCATTACAAAAGAAATACAAGGCGGCCATGAAAATCAGGTTGAAGTCTCACGGTTTCTTTGTTTGATGGCCATCTCTGATATTTTTCTCATAGAAGTTCTGGTAAAATTTCTGAATTTCTCTAGGATCATTTCTTGCAAGTTGAGGTTGAGTTTCTTCTTCTTCCTACAATCAACAAAGACAGTACACACTTTACGTCATGCTAATCATTGAGAGATTGATCTCAAAACATTTAACACTAAAGACATAGAACAATTAAAAGATGAAAATGAACTACTACTTATTAACAGAGATAACGAAGATGGGTAATGTCAAACAAACATGTCAAATGGAAGTTATTCGTCACAACCAGACAGAGTTTTGACATCTAAACAAGAAACGGAAGAAACATGTTTTAACCCCGAGGTTGAAGTAGTATGCCCTCCAGACAGTGAACGCCATTAAAAGGAAAGAACTTATTATTTTGGTACACATTGAGGCCATATCCCAACATACTGGGAAATCAGTTGAATAGTGCAGAACTGGCTAACATGTCAAATAAATCCATAAAGAGGTTTTAGGGGGAGCCTGTTGTAAAACCCAGACATGTAATCCTCTATAAAGAATCTGCTTAAGTAACTCCTCCATGTCAACTTGTGGAAAATCCTTACATTTATGGCTAGACCAAACAACATGCGGGAGAGTACACTTAAGGAGCTTTTATAAGAAAGATGAAAGCACAAAGCTTAAACTTGCATATGATGTTCCTACCCTTTCAAGTCTGTGTAACAGGTACGTCTTGAACTGACGAACGCCGCGCCCAGTTGATTTTGGATCCATCCTATGAGCCTTTTCGAAAGCATGGAACCGACCTAATTTAAAAATATAAAAACAGGAAAAGAAACAAGAGAAAGCATAAATCGAATATCAATGAAGACAATTAGTAGCACCAAGTAAAGTAAAGAGGGCATAAAAGAAAATTGACTTCTTCTCAACATATTGCTTAATTAAGGTCTATCTCTGCTATATGACTAATCATGTTACTGCATCTTTTTTAAATATAACCTAGATATCTCCAGTATTAATGATCCATATATGATTTCCAACATCTCATCTCAGTGAAACGAAACCAAAGAAAGCATTCAGGCCACCAGCAAAAGTTTCCAACATAAACAGTAGACACTCTGGTTGTTAAGCATAGGAGTCAAGGACAGTACACTGATTTAGTTAGAGTCTCTCATGTAATATATAGAGATCATCTTATGAGTCTTAAAGTATTGAGCAACTTTGAGGTGATTTTCATGCAGACTACAAGAAAAGCGTACTAGATATTTGATCAAGGCCACAATGCCAAATTGTTTTACTGTTCTGTCCTCCCTCATAAGCCACAACTTTTGGGTGCCTCAGAAAGAATTTTAACATGGGAAAACATTATGGTACCTCATAAAGAGTTTAACTTGGGAAAATGGAGCTCTATAAATGGACAACAGACGTGGGTGTCTCATCTGGATGAAAGGATGTTGACTTGTTGATAACAATGTCCTCATTGTTCAGGAACTTTAAGATTAAATGGGCAAAATAATTTGAGCTACCAAACATAGGAGCATATAATGTCTTTTTTTTTCTTCTCTGGCCACGTAATTCATAAGGGACTTTATTCTTTACATTCTGGGCTTGATTGAAAAAACACATAGGACCTTTTCCCAGATCGCCGATGCTCAATCTGGTCGAAACTGGTCCCAATTGTTTTACTGGACTCAAAGTAGATGGAATACAAGCTAGGTGTTCTTAATGAAATTTACCACTAATTCACACACCAGCTAAAGTTTTTTTCTGCTCCTTCCAAGGCGTAAAAGTTAGAACTGCTTTCGACAGCATTATGCATGTTAGTTAAACTAGCTTTAGTATGACTGCGATTCAACAAAATTAACATCCTAACGATTAGAACCAAGCCTGTTCAGCCCATAGGTCAAAACGCTTATGTACATTTTCAGAATTCCACATCATGTTAAGTTGCTTAAAATACTTGCCATACCTACTACATTTGTTTATAAGTTTATAGTATAGCTGGCCAATGGGCCGGGTCAGCCCGAACCCGACTATTTAAAAAAAAAATCGTGGTATCGGGACTCGAACCGGGACAGGACATGGTCTCGTCCCGACCCAGGCCTGCTAGTCCCTACCCGATCCCGCCCCGGTCCCGCCCGAAATCCCCCTTTTGCAAAAATAACTGTTGCACCAACGACCATTTTACATTTTGGTCATTGTGCAACGGCCATTTTTGGCCTTCCCCCTACCCCTTAATATTTGTTTTAAACCCATAAGTTATTATATTTACACTTTAACCCAATTCCCAAATATAAATACCTCATTTTCTCTTCATCTTTCTCACAAATCTTCCTACAATCTCTCTAATCTCCCAATCTATCTCTCTACAAGTCTACGTTGTCTACTAAATATTCAATTTTATTTATTCATTTGGGAGTGAAGTTGGCAACTAGCTTGAGGATCTTCTATCGAGCAAAGTTTCAATTTTCAACCTCTCGATTACACGTCGGTGTTTGGTACATTCGTTCCTTCATTAAATTATTATTGTCTGTTTATTTTATTTAGCGCACTTAATTTCATTTACTTTAATTATTTATTAGTATAATTATAAATTTATAATGGAAGGATTTAAACGTATGCTTACGGGTAGGGGTCATGTTTCTTCTAGTAGGGAAACAAGGGCAAGGGTCGTATTTCTAGACAGAATCTTATTCCTACACATGATGATTTTGTTGATACTGAACATTTTTCTATAATACCATTAGATTTAGACGAGAAGCTATTTTCTGGTACTCAAAAAGACTTTAATTTAGACGATGATCTAGATGATACACCCACTAATGTAAAGGACAACACACCCACTAGTGCACCTTCAACTGAAATCTATTGCTCCTAGTATGATACGAGGTCCAGCAAAACGAACATTAAAATCAGATGCATGGACATTTTTTTATAGGGACGTAGAGAATCAAGTAGCTACATGTAAAATTTGTAAAGATGTTTTAAAATTTAAAACTGGAAAAGGTCAAGGTGGGACGGGGGTTTAATGAGACATGTAACAAAGGCTCATCCAGCTAGGTATGCCCAATACGAGGCTTCAAAACCGGGTGCGCAAACGTCCTCTCCATCGGGACAAGGTTCACATACTGTCCCGGACCAAGTACAGGGTCAAATTAACCCTATGACGAGGGGAATTGTAGGCCCTAAATATGATAAACATAGAGATAGGGAAGCAATAGCAAAATTAGTTATTGTGGAGGGTTTGCCTTTTTCATTTCCTTCATCTCCTGGTTTTATTCATTACATTAGAGATATGTATAATCCTGCTTTTAACGATTTTCCTACATCAACTGTTAAGAGAGATGTATTTAAATTCGCACATGAATATCAACAGTATTTACGTTATTCATTATATCATTTTAATGACAAAGTGGCTATCACTTCTGATATAGCCTGTAGCACTAACGACCATGATTATTTAACGGTAACCTGTCATTGGATAGATTATAAATGGTCTATGCAAAAACGTATCTTAGCGTATAGATATATAGATGATAGGCACACTGGTACTTTTATTGCAGTAAATATTTATCAAGTGTGCGATTATTACGGAATAATTGATAAAATTATGACTATTACATTAGATAACGCTTCTTCTAACAATTACGCTATTACAATTTTAAAAAATAGTTTAACTCCATCTTTTTCAGATCATTTTCATATAAAATGTGCGTGCCATATATATAACTTAATTGTAAAGGATGGTATATCACTTTTTGAAGACATTCTTAGTAAAATACAATTTGCTATAAACTTTATTTTTAAAAATAATAGAATACAACGAAGAAAAGAATATAAAAAAACTTGTCACGATTGCCAACTACCTTATAGAAAAATTCCAGAAGAAGTACCCACTAGGTGGAATTCTTTATACGGCAACTATTTGTTGCTTATGACTATAGAAAACCTATAACTTTATTTTTTAACTCTCATAATCAAAATCATATGGTTGTAGATAGCGATTGGGGAAAAATTTCTGAACTTATTGTATTTTTAGAGAAATTTTTTCAAACAACAAAAGAATTTTCCGATATATATTATCCTACTATTTCAACTATGTTGTTTTATATAGCTCTAATATTTTTATTACTTAGTGAATATATGAAAAAAACCGGCTTATAAAGCAGCTATTAAAAAATGTTTATCTAAATAAAAAAATATTTTATTCTTATTCCCACTATTTATATTATTGGTGATGTATTAAATTCGACTATTAAAATAGACGGTACTAAATCACTTATTGTTTATGATTGTATAGAAGTAATACCAACTCCAAGTCCCAAAAATCCAAATCACCCACCACTTATTGAACAAACTAAAGAAGAAGTGTTGTCTAGCGTAGAAGACGAATGCAAAAAAATATATAGGTTTTACCAACAAGAAAGTGCTAGCAACCTACCGGCTTCCATACCAACTTTTTCTTCTTCAACACAACCTCACAAAAGACATGTTGTTTCTGCGGCTGGTATTGAAAGCCTTAGAAATAGAATGTGCGGCCGTACCGCTACTAACCAAATTAGCGAGTTTGATATTTTTATTTTGCAGGGTTTTGTACCGGTACCGTACCAAGCAGTTCTCAATGAAGAAGGACGTGAAGACTTGCTGAAATACTGGAGGAGGAATGAGAAGACCTTTCAGACACTTTCAATGATGGCCCGAGATGTTTTGAACATTCAAGCGTCATCAAAGGCGTCTGAAAGCGCTTTTTCTGCCGGCAAATATCAAATAGGAGAGCACAAACACTCATTAGCCGGAGACAGCTTGAAGATTGTAGTATTATTCAGAGATTGGATACGAGCGAAGCGGAGAAGGTGCGGTCAACCGAAGATCAACGAAGAAGAAGATGAAAACTACAACGAAATTTTATCCGAAGGTGGTGGAAGTGACGTGGATCAATTTGACCAACAAATACCAATTCCAACCGAAGAACCACAATAAATTATCAAGAAACTAGAACAGGTTTTTTTCAGAATGTAATTTTTTTAATTGTAATTTTACTATGTAATTTGCTATTTTTGAACAACACCACAAAGTTGCAATTTTGACAATTGTATTTGTATTACAAAAAAATCATGTATATTAAATAATATAAGAGGCACAAAAATAACATTGGGATGTTTTTATTACACTATCTTGTCTTGTTTAATTATTGAGTTTTTTATATATATGTTATTTTTTAAATTAAGTGCAAAAAAAAAAAAATCGCCCCGGATCCCGACCCGACCCGATTCCGACGGGATCGGGATCGGGATCGGGATCGGGATCGGGGTGGGACTTCGGCAAATCCCGCCTATCCCAATCCCGCCAAATCCGGCCCGAATGTCCCAATCCCGGCCCACTGGCGACCCCAGCTTTATAGAGACAATAATTGCATAGAAGTTCTCCGTAAAAATGTGCCTTGATTCATAAAAAAAATATATAAAATTTATGAGGACCCGCTGGTTTCAGATATAAATTGAAAGTTTTTCCATGTTCATTTTTAACTCGACTCCCAAAAAGATTAAAACTATCCTGTTATTGGTCATATAACTACAAAACTAAGGACTTGATATCCTGTTATTGGTCATATATTTTTTCCATCTTCATTTTTAACTTAGACTCCCAATGTCATTTCTTCCCCTTACGCTTTGGTGGGCTCAGATATCTAGTATCTATACTGGTGAGAGGTAGCAGTTTAGCAGATACCAATAAAATAGTCTAAGTGCGTACAAGCTGGGCCTGACACCACCGTCATTAAAAAAATATGAAATCTCTATCTAAAATTTAAAATCAAAAAATCAAAAACTAAGGACTTGAAATTAAACCTAGACTAATAGGATATTATTTTAGTATATACCTATTGATTCCAAATCTAAGTTAAGTCAGGGAGTGAATTTCCATGCTAATCATAAGGTCCAACAGTATTAAATAGTAATATTTGTCTCAATTTATATGACACTTTTTATTTATTAAGAATCAAACAAGAAAATCTTTGATGGCTATTTATTCGTATTTCCTTTAAACTTTTTAAGTTGTTAAACTTATACTAATACTTTTTATCCAGTAGTTTCTAAATATGTAAGTCGAAATCCGAACATCAAAATTGAAGAAATGAGGCAACAGTACATAAAATGTGCTTACAGAGATAAGCAACTCTAGGATTTTCTTTCTCGACTTCATTGGCAACACGGAGAATGGGAGCAATCGAAGCCAACGAGGAAGGCACAAGTTCACTATCCAATGAATTTTGATCTTCACCGGCGGCAGGGTCTACCATAGTAGGGGCCTTAGAAACCCTCCTAGACCCCGTTCTAGGTGGTGGACCCCCTTCCTCCTTCGTTCCACTCGTACTAGCCATAATTATTTCTCTAGAGTTCTAATGAAGAAATACATAGAGTAATAATTTTGTGTATATATTAGTGTTACTTAATGTGTTTGTATTGTTCAGATACTTTGGATGAAAAGTGGTGGCAAATAGAAGCTTTAGCTTTAGCTTTAGCTTTTGGTTTCTCTATGAGCAAGAAAAGAATGTGACAGTGATAGACTAGTAGAAAGATTCCAGTTTCTTTTTCTTTCTTTGGGGTTCCTTTTCTTGGAAATTTGTTTGTTTGTGGGCTTTGGATTTGCTTTATTAGCTTTAATGGTGTGATAGAAGAGAGAGATATAGTAAAGAAATGGGACAACTTTTTTGAATGAATGAATTAGCGCACTTTGCTTTGCTTCATCCAAGGGCTTTGATACAGACGACCAAAAAAAAAGAAAGCAAGAAAAACAGAAGGGTTGAATGGTGTTCGTACGTTAATCATTCCCGCGCTTTATTAAAAGACTCAGTTATGCAGTTGATTAACGAACGCAAATTCACCCAGTGATTCAGTGGATGGCGGGGCTACTCCTCTCTTCGGGTTCGAGCCAAAAAATTCTCTAGGAAGAACTTTTTTCATAAATGGGTCTTACCTAATGCGAATCCGAATATAATGAGATTAAATATAAGTATTGAACCACGTGTGGAAAAAAAAATGAACACAAACTTAGAATTTTTAATTTGTGAAATGTGAGTATCATGATTAGTTTACCTCTTTATTCTTTGTGACAATTGGTCCAGATTTATAGTACAACTGTCCAAGTACAAGTATAAACAAATGAATTTATAATACATGTGCTTTTTGTTTTTTGGTATATATAATACATTTGTGGATTCAGAGCTTTGAGTTTATGAGTTCTGAATTCTAAAAAATATAATTTATTATATTTTGAATAAATTATTTATATACATTTAGTGAATTGCTTAATACTAATACATATTTTTTCTAAGTTATTGATTTCGATCGAACCGTAGCTAAAACTTTAATGTTGCCTCTGGCTACGTCTTTTTTCATACATACCTAACCTCTAAAAAGTAAAGTAATTGGAGAAATCATTTGTAAAGTCAAAAAAAGATAAGATAATTTGTATGGCACAACTCCATCATGCATCATTTAAGCGAATGTTTCTAATTATATATGCATAGAGATAGAGGTCTTCTGTTTATTCTTTCCCAAAAAGGATTAAAAATAAATAAGTTTTGTGAGTTTTTTTCATTAATGAAAGGTTGAATTGTCTACAATCTTGATCTAAGAGATGAAGATTGTTTATCATTTAATTATTTGTGTTATGTATAATGTATATTGTGATAAGCGGTTTACTGTTTAGGAATATTCATGCCATAATGTCCATATGATCATGATATGACCGCATTAATCCATAGCTTGGACTTGTTTCGGAAACATAACTTTTGTCTACTTGGGGAAACGTGTTGAGTGGAAATTGGAAGCTTAGTTGGGAAGGAAAGTAGTCAGGTTGTTTTATTGTTGTAATCATGATACCTCTCTTTTTGTGATTCCATGGTAGGCCTTTGAATATCTGCTCCATTAGCTGAATTGTAGGTCCATATTAGATTTGCATTATTTAAGTTTTCATCGTATTTTAAAATGTTTAGCAAAAATAAGTACACTCCAGAATCTGAAACTTGTGTATCAAAACATGATTGTAAGTTACAACAGATCACTAGAAGTTCGAAGGGATAGTCAAAGACGCTCCCCTCCCATCCCCCCCCCCCCCAAGTACACCCCAGAATATTAAATTTTGACCATTGATTGATTAACTGGGGGAATTGGAGGGAATGCGTAGTGCGTACTCGAGGGAGCCAAGTCCGGCAAAGACCTATCTTGCAACAAGTCGTGACGGATCACCCAAAATTTAATATAAATTATTTTTGACTTTGGTCAAATTATTCACAAGTCTTGGAGGATCTTCATGACTTGTATAGAAATTTAACTATCATATTTATATAACTTTTTCGTGAGTTTTCTATCTAACTATCACTATGTATTTATCAAAAACTATTAGTTGTTTACTTGTGCTACCTCATAGTTCAGCTAAGAAAAGTGAACAATTAATAGTTGAGTTGTGTTTTGATAAGCAGTTGGTGATAGTTTCGGTAGGAAACTCGCATACCTATAGTTCAGGTAGAAAACTTACGGGAAATAATAGTTTATGTATATTTTTTATCATTATCTTTTTCAAATGTGATCCAAATTAACACTAAGTGACTTCAAATTTGATATCAAACCTTTTAATACCGATGGTTGAATTCAAACCAAAGATTAAAAATTAATAAGGCACACTTTATTTTCCTTAATAAGTTTTTTTTAAAACACAATAATTTATTTTTTATTATGTGTTCATAATTTTTGCAAGACGAAAGAGGAGGAATACTTGCATATTGATGTCACATAATTTTAAGGTGAAACTAAAAAATAACATTATAAAAAAATTCTTGTTGAAGAAAAATATATCACATCGGTGACAGATGAAAAATCTAGGATCCTTATAAGGTTTGGACAATCCTCCTTCCTTTGAGCTAGCTTTTGGGGTGTGAGTTAGGCTAAATGTCTAATTTGACATGGTATCAGAGTCAGGCCCAGACCCGATCCGATATGGGCACCCAAAAAAAGGGGGCGAGGAATACTCTCCGGACCAATTGACCGGTCTCGGACCGATGGGGGTGGAAATGCCCCCGATCCATGAATGTGCACACTCCAGACCGAACCCTGGGATCCTTATAGGACTTGAATGGTCTTCTTCTTTTGAGCTAGCTTTTGGGGCGTGAGTTAGGCTCAATGCCTAATTTGACACCTATAAAAAATCAAAATTCTTAACAATGGTTATTTTTCAAAGAAATGGCCGAAAAGTAATCCTCAGATAAATCAAGATTTTAAAGTTAGAGAAATTGAAAAAAAAATACTATATAATTACCATTGATCTACATTTTTTGATTTGTTTTATATATTATATGATTCAGCGATACCAACACATTCATTAGTCACTGTACAAAGAGTACACCAACCCATGTCTGCACGGTCGTCTCTAAATAGGAATTAATCTATGCATGAAAAACAGTACTAACGCCTATAGATTTTTTTTTGTACTGTATATTATAACTTGTGTACAAACAATGAAAGAGAATGCGTTAGATTCTATTTCGGATTCGTTTATTCCTTTTTTGTGTTCTTCCATTTTACTTTAAAAAGTTCTGGTCGAAATATTGGAGAAATTGGAAACTAAGGCTCAGTGGGCCCATGAGGAATATGTAAAAATAATAGTACCAAATTTACGAGATGGGGAGAAGCAAGCCAACAAATTAGGAAATTATGAGACCGGGTAACTAGATTAAACATATTTTTAAAATATTGTGGTAGCTTTAATTTTTATTTTGTTGGGAATAAATCCGGCGCAAAAATAATAATCACGGCATTAATAACGGAATAATAACGTAACACCGAGATACGGTTAATCAACAAGAATAAAAAGAGTGATAATGACACTAAATTTTTTACGTGAAAACTCTTCCGAATAAGAGGAAAAATCATGGGTCGAGAGGAGCAATTGATATCACTATAGTAAGAAATTTTACACTTATAGGTCTGAGTAAATACTCTAAAGACCACTACACACTCAAAATAAATAACCATCTTTTGATTTTTCCACCTCACTACAATATAGATCACACTCTCTATTTTTTCTCGCATACTATTATTCTATATGTGAATGCTCACTCTTATTCTCTTTTTGTTTGGTGTTTGGAAAGAAGTGAGAGCGCTATAATAGGAGAAAATACTTCCAAGTTGAAAAAAGAGAAAAGAAAAAGGAATTAAAATATTAACCTCCACAAATTTTTACTTGCTCTCTAAGTTCAATTTCCAGCCAAGCAAATTGGCACATGCCAATTACAACCAAATGGGATGGATCTCATCAATCTCCCTATCCAGCCTCATTCGCCGAAAGAAGATAACAATAAGCTTCTAGTTTGAGTGCATGCCGACAAGTTCTTTGCATAGCTCGAATTTGTCTCTTGGTACCACCTTCGTGAACATATCTGAAGAATTCTCACTTGTAGGGATCTTCTTCACATGCATATATCTGTCCTCTATCTTTTTCCGAATCCAGTGATATCTCACATTAATGTGTTTCGTTCTTGCATGATACATGAAGTTCTTGCTCAAGTCTATTGCATTTTGACTGTCACAATAGACGACATACTCCTTATGATGCAATCCAAGCTCTTGAAGGAACTGTTCCAGCCATACTATCTCCTTGCCAGCTTCAGTAGCGGCAATGTATATGCTTCATCTGTCGAGAGTGTAACACACTTCTGCAACTTCGATTGCCAAGATATAGCCCCCCCTGAAAATATGAACAGATATCCAGTAGTAGATTTACAATTATCAAGATCACTTGTCATATAAACATTTGTGTAAACCTTCAAGACTGGATCACATCCTCTGAAACACAAGCAATCTCCAGTAGTACCTCTCAGGTACCTGAGTATCCACTTGACTGCTTCCCAATGCACTTTTACAGGATTATCAAGGAACCTGCTAACAACACCCACTGCATGAGCAATATCAGGTCTAGTGTATACCGATGCATACATCAAGCTTTCGACTGCTGAATAATAAGGAACTTTGGCCATGCTTTCTTTCTCCTCATTTATTGTAGGACACATTTTCTTGCTCAACTTTAGATGACTAGGAAGAGGCATGCTAATGGATTTAGCACTCTTCATGTTGAAGCATTCAACGTACTTCTTGTGAGATAGCCACAACTTTCTGCTTGCTCATTCTCGAATAATTTTCATCCCCAAAATTTGTTTTGATGGGCCCAAGTCATTCATGTCAAATGACTTGGACAAATCTCACTTCAACTTGGCAATCATCTATTTGTCTATTCCTACAATCAATATGTCATCCACATATAATAATAAAATAATAAAATTGTTGTCAGAAAATCTTTTGAAGTATACACACAAATCAAAATAGGTCTTTGTGTAAGTTTGACTTTTCATAAATGAGTCAATTTTTTTGTACCACTACCTTGGTACCTGCTTCAATTCATAAAGACTCTTATTCAATTTTCACGCCATGTGTTTCTTTTTCGATACTTCAAATCCTTCTTTCTGCTCCATATAAATTTCAACTTTCAAATCTACGTGAAGAAATGTAGTTTTTACGTCCAACTACTCCACTTCAAGATCTAGGCTAGCTGTTAAGCTCAAAATTATTCGAATAGAAGTCATTTTGACAACATGTGAAAAAATATTGTTAAAATCAATACGTTTCTTCGGTTCGAATCCTTTTACCATCAATCGAGCTTTGTATCTGACTAGCTTGTCATTTTCATCTTTCTTGAGTTTAAAGACACATTTGCATTTGCATTTGAACGGTCTTTTACCTATTGGAAGTTTAACCAGCTTGTACGTGCCATTTTTCTATAGATATTCCCATCTCTTCTTGCATGACTTTCATCCATTGACTCTTTTCTGGATGTGACAACACCTCCTTAAGACTTTCTGGCTCTCCATCATCAGTGATGAGGACATATTATGAGGAATGATACTTGTATGACTCTATTATTTGCCTTTATAATCTCCTCAGAGGTTGAGATTGTTCTTCTTCGTCCTGAATAGGGTACTCCACTTGCTCGGCATAATCATCAAGTTGTTCCCCCTACTCAACAATCTCATCAGGTTGTTCCCTCTGCTTGACAACCTAATCAATCGTACTTTCTACACTTGTTGGATATTTAGAAGTAGAAGAAATGATAACAAGGTTAGGGACTGTACCATTATGCTTCTTGTCATTTTCTAACATATCATCAGCAGTTCCAACTTCACCTTCTTGAAAGACTACGTCTCTGCCTTCGATGACCTTCTTCTTTACATGATCCCACGATCTGTACCCAAATTCTTCATCTCCATATCTGATAAATATGCAGGGAACATATTTATCATCCAGCTTTGTTCGATACATGTGCAAAAGCCCTACAACCGAACACCTTTAAATATGAGTAGGACACGTCTTTGTTAGTTCAAACTCTCTCTGGGATATCAAACTCCAATGGAACTAATGGGCTCCTATTGATCATGTAACATGCTATCTAAACTGCTTCACCCAGAGTAACTTAGGTTGTTTAGTCATTTTGAGCATGATTCTCACCTTCTCAACAATAGTGTGATTAATACTTTCAGCTACACCATTGTGTTGTGGGTTTTCAAGAACTGTCTTTTCATGTCTGATCTCATGGCTCGAACAGTAGCCTTCAAATTCCCTTGAAGTGTACTCACCTCCATTGTCAGTTCGAAAACGCTTTAGATTTTGACTTGTCTCCCTTTCCACAAGAGCATGAAACTTTTGAAAAACTTGAAATACCTGATCTTTGGTTTTCAAGAGATAAATCCACATTTTTTCGTAAAGCGTCATCAATAAAAGTAACAAAGTATTTGTTACCACCCATTGATTCTATCTCCATTGGACCACAAACATCAGAATATACTAAATCAACTACATTCAATTTTCTTTCAAACTATGTCTGAAATGAAACTCTATGTTGCTTACCAGATATACAGTAGTCACGAGGTTTTGTCGTCGTACCTTTGAAAAAAGAAATGGGTGATTTCTTGGAAAGAATCTGCAATCTTTTTTTACTCATATGACTCATTCTTCTATGCCACAAATCTGCAGAAATTTCTTCTTGAGCCGCGTACAATTCACCTCAGGATATTTCTGCATTTGTCTGATACAACGTACCACGAGCAACTCCCTTTCTAATCACCAGCGATCCCTTGGTAAGTCTCCAATTTTTATGTGCAAAATAGTTCTCGTATACATCTTGATCCAAATCAATCTTGAGATCAAGTTTAGTGGTAAATCAAATACATGACGCACATCTTTCAAAATTAATGTACATCCGACATTCGTCTTACAAATGTCTCCTATGCCCGCAATCTTTAAGTAACTTGTGTTACCTATTTTCACGAAATCACCTGCTATATATCTGTAAAAAAATCTCTTACTGGTGTGGTATGTTAAGATATTACTGTGTCAACCACCTATTTCGACTATGCACCTGCCAAGTGCACGCATTTCTCTTCTTCACTTATGAAGAGAACAACATTATCATTATTTTGTATCATGGTAGTTATATTATCATCGTTCTTATTGTCACTGTTTTTATCTTTGCCCCTTTTTTAGATTTAAACAATCTCTTTTGAAGTGAACTGGTTGATCGAAATTGTAGCAATTTATGGCTTTTGATTTGAATCAATTCTTAGACTTTCCATAAGCTCTGAATCTACCATAGTTGCTCGAACGCCTTTGATAACTCTTGCATCTACTTTATGTGGTGATAGTTTGTCTGTGATTTCAGACCTCTTTCTCATTTTCTCATTGAGTAAAGGAGCTAATGTGACGTCCTTCAGCTCAATGGAGTCCTTACAATGCAAGGTGGTTGTTGCCAAATTATCATAAGAAGAAGGCAACAAATTCAGGAGCATGATGGCTTTATCTTTCTCCTCGATCTTTACTCCGAGGTTTGCTAGCTGCGTGATTAGTTCATTAAGTATATTTAAATGTGATTAAAAATTATACCTTCACGCATATGTAGGGTGTATTTTTTTCTTTAGGTACAATTTATTTGTCAACGTCTTGGACATGTATAGATTTTTTAACTTTGTCCAAATTCCACATCCACTCTCTTCATCGGTGATGTTATTGACCATGTCATCTATTAAGTGCAACCTGATTGCAGTAGCTGTCATCTAATCCATTTCTTCTCAATCCTCAAGTTTCATGGATTCGTGTTCTTTGGAATTGCAGGCTAGTGCCTTGTGCAAACCTTGTTGGATGAGCAGATCCATCATCCTTCTCTACCATGTTGAGAAACCACAATCACTGTTGAATTTTTCTATCTCGTACTTTACTCCAGATATTTATTTTCACCGAGTATAGTACGATCAAACACAAAAAATAATTTTGTGAATGAGCAGAACCTGTGCTCTGATTTCAGTTGTTGGGAATAAACTCGACACAAAAATAATAATCAGGGTATTAACAGGGGAATAGTAGTATAACACTGAGATACGGTTAATCAACAAGAATAAAAAGAGCAATAATGACACCAAGATTTTTACGTGAAAACCCTTTTGAATAAGGGAAAAACCCACTGGCCGAAAGGAGTAACTAATATAGAGTAATGAATTTTACATTTGTAGATCTGAGTAAAATACTTTAAAGACCACTACACACTCAAAAGAAATAATCCTCTTTTGATTTTTCCACCTCACTACAATATCGATCACACTCTCTATTTTTCTTAACAGATTATTACTCTATGTGTGAATGTCTCACTCTTCTTTCTCTCTTTATGTTCGTGTGTTGAAAGAGATGAAAAAGCTCCTCCTTTTAAGAAGAACTAGATGGCATGTGCCCGTGCAAGGCACATGCATTTGTTACTACTGAGAAGCAAATAAAGGAGATATGATTAAACTAAATATTAACATAACACGTTTCATAGTATTACATTCATTTGTGAACAAAGTTACATAAAAACAGAGAGATTGTCTGTGCAACAAAGTTAAAAAGAGAGCTTGATAGAAAGGCAAAAATAGATATTGTAGGTGATCCAACATATATATGTGATATGCCGCAATGCCTTGGAATCTGAATTGTGGAATCTGTTAACAAAAGTATATTCTTCCAGGATGAAACTCTTTCATGACCTGAAAAGAAATTACAGGAATAAACTTACAGAATCTAGCCGATAGCAAAGTAATAAAAGACAACATTACAACAGAGAGACTTCTGTATTGCTTGGATATCTTGGAGCTAAAATAGAAATATGAAGGTATAATGGTATTCTTATTTCATTCCAAGGAAGTTAGCCTTATATTGCTTACATTATTATAGCATCATGACAGAACATTGTTAAAGCTGCTCTTCCAGTGAATGACTGCTGGAATACTACTCCGGCACAACTCGTAAGTTAAACTAAACTTATAGAAATGCACATTGCAAATTGACAAGACAAACTTAAAGGTCTAAAGTGTATTTGCACCAGACTACAAAGTGTGGAAAACTTTACATGTAAATTACAAAAAACAAATGCACTTGGAAGAGGAAGAACTAATTCCTTCTTTATATGAGTCTTGTCTCCTTCATTGCAACATTTTATCCCATTTATCTTAGAAATATATTGCAATGCACAACAGGTTACACATAAATCCATAAAATTGCAGCACTCTAAAACTTATTAAGTGAAACTTTAGAGTTGTGTACATAATGCTTCATGATTTCACCAGAAATGCATGTTCTGCAATTGGGCAAACTACCGTCCATATCTTTTTTTTTTTGGTAAGGTAATATTTTATTAAAAATAAAAAAAGTACCAAAAGGGTACAAGATACAAAAGTCCAGCTACCACCACTAACACAGCAAAACTACAATTCTCCTATCTCTTCAAGAAAGTTCATATATTGCTCCATATTTTCCATGACACTGCTTTTACACCAGAAATACAAATTCAAAAGACAACCATTTTTAATCCTGGATATATGTTGCCTTTTCCCTTCAAACCTCACCTTATTCCTCTCCCACCAAAATGTGTATAAAATGCAAAGAGAAATTGTTCTCCATACTGCTTGCTTACTTTTTGCCATTTTTGATAATGCCAAGTCTCCAGCAAGCTCTCTATTGGGAGGCATTACCCATTTGATACCATACTTATTTAAGAACTCCCACCATTATCTTGTACCGTCCATATCATTTGATCGACAATTGGAAAGAGTGAGTTATGATCATACAACGTCAATGTTATTTAATAGACACAGGCAATTAAGAATCCTTATACTACTATTCAAATTTCACAAGAAGAAATCATACCAGATGAATATTAGCAACGAGCACATATCACCCATCCTCCCTCTTTTCTTGTTGCTCTCTTTCTTTCGAGAATTGCATCTATAGCTACAGTTATTTTACTAAAAAAGCACAGCTCTGATTTTCAGTACAGTTTAATGCTGAACTGATTAGTTGACAGCAAAGACAATAATAATAATAATAATGATGATGATGATGATGATGATGATGCATGTGCAAAGCAGATACAATTACTGATACGCTTTCTAAAAGTTCTAGCAAGAAATTATTCAGAACAAATTAAAATTGTACCTGCTATAGAAAAACCAGAAACTCCTCTAATCACATTACTGAAGAATAGAACTAACATCAGCAAGACCAATACATGACATGTCCATGGATATAAAATTCTCTAAAAAGGCACAATCAGCAGTTGAGGATGATAAATAGTGGCTTCTGATTACAAATGGTGGCTCAATAAAAAGGAATAACGAAGATATCAATTTACCCATAAACCAATTACCATTTACAGAAATTTTCTTCGTTGTACCTGTAACACCTCGTACCTTCAAGCTAAGGTTTGACCTGTATGATGGGAACATAATGGAACCAAAATGTCCTGTATAGGAAGTGTTTTGAAAACCAATCAAGTTATAAGAAGAGTCTTTGGACAAAGTAAAGTCGGAAACTACTCTACGAGCCATGTTTTCAAGGGAGTTTGCACAAGGCTTCCCTTCAAACGAGTATTCGGAAATGATAAACACCCGTGATATACACCGTTTGTACATTTTGTAATGTGTTTTGTGAAGAAAGGAAAAAAAGGGGAGATTGTTAATGTTGGGTTTGGTGTTGTGACATTTGACCCAACATATCTTCTGAAGTACTGATTTGAATGCATAAAAATGTTGGGACAAATGTCATAACATTCGGACCAACATCTTCGAAAAACAGTTTTGCCTTACTTCACGGAATGAAGTAATATTTTTGTAAATATTACTATGAAGTAAAAATGAATCGGCAAGGTAAAAAGGAGCCAGTGAAAATGTGGGAAGAACGAGTCAAAGTTGTTGCTTTGCGTGAGGAACAAGTCAAAGATGTTAGAGGATTTTACTCCATGATCTTCTCCAACAAACACACCAGCTGCCCACATTTCCCTCAACCTTCTCAACGGATCGACGAGCTCTTCAAGGAAGACTCTCTACTATAAATAGAGAGGCTACTACAGTGAATCGATATCCAGAATCAGATTGCAAAAATACCAAGAGAGCTCTCGCGATTTCATCTCAAAAATCTGGATCACAATGTTGCCTGAATGTGTCGACAACATTCTGTCCAACATTAAAATTGATGTTTTGATTCTAGATTGGTTTTGTATGGAGCGATTGTAATGAGAGATTGTCTATGTCTACTTAGTTAGATTTTTCAGGCAGAAGTCATCTGCGACTTCAACTTTTAATTCCTTTCCATTTTATCTTGTAAATCTGTAAAGAAAAGAATTTGTAATTTTGTATATAATATATATACAATACATTTGGTCATTGACCATCATAAGTTATATAATATATATAACTTATGAAAATTTTAAACTTTTGTGTTCTTTAAATTCCGCTGCATTTACTCTTTAAAGTTACTGTTTTGCTAAGTGTTGTTACTGGTGTCGGACGACATAATTGCCGACATTCGAAAACAGAATTGACATTCAATTTATTTCACTTTTAGTTTACTTTCCCATAGCATTTGACACCCTGCACAAACGTTATATTATCAGTAAGAGACTGAAATTTACGAAATAACCTACAATTGTAGAATTCTTACGTCAAACTTGAAATATTTAAAACTCTCAATTAATATAAAATGCATATGCTTCTTAGATTTTCTTCTTTATCGGTATGGTACAACTACGTATGAATTTATTAGTCTTTTTTATTTTTAATTAATGAGATATAAAAATCAATTGAGGTTTTAAAATTAGCAAGTATGTTGTTTTCGTTTATAACATAAAAAATACAAAAAAAAATTATTTGTATTTTTATTTATAACAGCTAAATGAGATCTAAATATCAAATGTCAATACATATATACCAGCACCTCACTATAGCTATCTTGAAATCTTTGGACAAACGTTGTCATTATAGAAAAATTTAATTGTGTTCGCAATATTTTAAAATAAATTAATCCTAAAACTCTTTGTGACGGTAAAGTTACTAAACTATGTGTGAGTTGTTCAGAAAATATAAATCACCGAAAAATCAAATTTACGATATCAAAAAATAATATGTTATCGCTACATCATCATTTTGTCAGAGTGTACATACCACATAAGAAAAAGGTTTATTTTTATCAGAATGATGGTTGTGATTTTATAACATTAATCCAATAGGAATATTATGAATAACCAAAGACAATAGCAAAACTCCAACCAACTCTTTTGGCACAACGGAAAATTTCTGAATATATATTCTGTGGTGTTAATTAAATCTTATTAATGGGAGTTCTAGTGGAGAAGTGCTAAAACTTTATTGAAGTGTCGCAGTTTGTCAATATAACCGTTACACGCGTCATATTTTGCTAAGTGCTCTTTTTATATATGTTCTTAAATTAAATTCTAGCCGTGCTGCTCTTCTAAAATTAATTAATGCTTCTATTTACTGTCTTCGAATTTGTTACTTTTTCTAATCAATAGTTGATTCCACCAATTTTTTGGAGTTAAACAGAAAAAATTAATTGATATTTTTTAATTAAGATCTAAATTAAAAGATCACAAGAAAGCATTATAAGTTGAAAATTTTGTTGTATCAACATTACAAACCAATACATTTTATGTATAAACTTTTATTCATAATCATTTATTGGACTATCCATATCAAACATGACAAATAATAAATATGTTGCGATAGGGATCGATGTAAGTAATTATTAGTACCTAATATTTACATCAAACTAACTCGATTTATCGTGATTAAGTAATTTAATATAGAGAAAAAATGACTTAATCAAACTTGGTTAAATAATCAATAGGAACAAGGGCGGGTCTAGAAGGGCACAAGGCGATTCATCTGAACCTTTTTGCCTAAAAATTACATTATATATACCAGATCAGAATTACCTTTTTATGTATATAATGTAGATGTTTAATTTCTTAAATTTACTATGTTATGTGTTTACTGTTGGAGTTATTTACCATTTGCATTGTTATCTTATTCCAAATAATGCAAAGCCAAAAAATTCTTCTCTCTTTCTTGACTCTAGTGAAAAAACACTTTGTACCACATGTTGGAAATTAGCCTTTGGCGGGGAGATGCGTCCACCCATCTTTGATGAATTAAACACTAGTATTCCGCATGTTGGAGACCTTGTCTCTTCGCACATGCATGATCTACGAAGTGAGTAGATGACCGTAGGGCCAAGAATCGTCTAATTTCGTTGAGATATGAAAGAGATATTGGTCCGCGAAGTAAGATGTTTAAGGCATGGAAATGTGGTGTGGGACAAATCTACCACATCGGTGGGAATAGGAAGAATTGCTCTCTATATAAGTCTCTAATTGGTAAAGGGTTTGGGACCCCAAGGGGTATCCCATGTGTTTAAAGGAGGGAAGACCTAGATGTGCTTGGGTTCATGGCTAAGCCCACACGCGCGCCGCCGCCGCCCGCCAGTCCCGTCCGGTCTCGGGTCACGGGCTGTGGGCTGTGGGGACTTTCTGATATTATCTTTTTGGACCAGAGAACTCTGCCAGATGTACAGTTTGATCCCTGAAGTTTCATATGTACAGTTTGGTCCCCAGAGTTCCTGGAGACTTTTTCTGCCTACCGTTGGATTGCGTTTTGGAGCATTAACCAGCCATTACTTGGCTGATTAACTCTCCATTAACAACCCATTACTTGGGCATTTGTGCAGCCTCTTTCAATGGACTTAATAGCCATTACTTGGCTGTTTTAATGGTCTCCCTTAATGGCCATTACAGCCTTGTTTTGGCAGTTGGACAGCCCCTCTTGTATGCTATATATTGAGCAGTTGTTGGCTCAATTTTGGACTGCACAAAAACGCTGAAAACAGGCAGAAAAACCACACAGAAAACAGCACTGGAAACACATCAAAATAGACAGAAACAGTGAGCAAAATCACTGGAAAAACAGTGAAGAAAAGTGGCTGAAAATCAGTCAAAAACATTGACTAAACCCTCACGTATACACAAGATATACACTATAGAGACACACTATATACACAGAGACAAAAGAGAAGAGTAGACATAAACTCTTCATTCCTATTCCATATCTTCAGCAAGTCAAGTCATATTTGTTTTCTTCGCCAGGCTCAACCTATTGGCTTTGTAGCGTTGAGATTAAAATATTGTTTTATCTTGGGAGACTATTGCCCGCTAACGTAAAATCATATATACGGGGCAATCTTGTCTTAAGGATAGAGGGCTATCCTCGACTCAACACACAACGTTATAACAATCCAGATTTAGTTGTTTCTTGATTTCAGGATATCAACATTCAAGACACAACACACATGCGGCAGTTTTGAAGATTGACCATTTATTTATCCTTTCGAACATTTGTAATAGTTATTACTTCCCGTACTGCTCTATAAAGTACCATAGAATACCAACACCACATTGGTGGCTGAAAGACCTCTCTTCCCTCTTATATTCAAATGTGCTTTATTGGGTTAGTAAATGATCTAGAACAAGAGAGGGGTCTCGCGCACATGAGAGTTGAGTTTCGTAGGCAAACGGATCGATTTGCCCCCTGCGCGCGAGGTATACGTGAGGCCTAATTCAATTTCGATTTTGCAAAATATTATTTTTGCTATTTTAGAGCTTATCCAAAATTATCCAAATTCATACTTATCGGACCAGTGTCCAAGTTTATTCCCTTGTCCGGACGTAGGTCTCATATACCCGGAATTAGTTGTTATCGATCATGGCTTATACCACATGAACTATTGTTATGAGTCTGGTCAAGATTTATTCTTCAGAAATTATTTATTTCGAAAATGGTCAAAGCTTATTAATTGTTGCAACGGTCTATTATCCATAAATACTCTGAGTTAATGTCAATCTTTATTTATCTTAACGTTAGAGACATTTTATATTTCAATATTTATTATCGAGACCTTGACATCTACCTATAAATAGAGAGGTAGAAATCTTTATTGTTGACACACAGACAAATATATCATCTTCTTCAAAGCTATTTCCTTCCTTCTGTTTTCTGAGCAAAATACTTTGTGCAAACTTCAAACTTCCAGCCACTAGTGCAAGTGTCCGGAAGTGTTGTGGAACCTTGGGGAGCGACCGAGTTAAATGATTTGCACCGGAGTCGGTCCGAAATCGCTTTCAAAACAGTGACTTACCACGACACATTTGTGATTCGATAAGTTGTTCTTTACTGTTTTATTTTTTCTTAATCAATATTGTCTCGTATTTTACCAACAATTTAAAAGTGATTTTATACAATATTGATATGATGGTTGTTTCTTTAAACAAAACTCTTTCAAATTTATCAAAACTTAAGCCTTTGGATGGAAATAATTTTAAACGTTGATCTTAAAAGCTTTTGATTTTCTTCGAACAATTAGAAGATGATTATATTTTGTGTGACAAATCAATTGTTGATATTCTTAAAAATGTTACTAACACCACCGGTAGTGCAGCTGCTACCGGTAGTCCTACTGCTACCGTGACTCTGGATGATGTTGCTAAAAAGAAGTTTGAAAAAGATAATAAAACTGTTAGAGGACATCTGCTAAACCATATGACTAACCCTCTGTTTGATTTATTTATGACTAATAAATCTGCTAAGAAAATTTGGGACAGTTTGGAAAAGAAATATGGTGTTGACGATGCAGGGAAGAAGAAGTATGTTGTTGGCCAATGAATTAAGTTCCAAATGATTGACAATAAACCAATCATGGAACAAGTTCACGAATACGAGAACTTGACTGCTGATGTTCTTACCGAAGGCATGAAGACGTGTGAGATTTTGAAAATTTTCCACCGTCTTAGAGTGATTACCGGAACCAACTGAAGCATAAGAGGAAAAACTTGACTCTTCAGGAACTAATCAGTCACATGAGGACTGAAGAGGCAAATCGTCTCAAAGATAAGATGAAAATTCTTTCCCTTAATACTTCTAAAGCTAACCTTGTGGAAACTTCTTGTACTGTTGTGAAAGACAGGTTTAAGGGAAAACAGAAGACAGTCTCGAAAAAGGAAAATGGAAAGAAGAAGAACCACTTCAACAAGTTGGAGAGTCAAATTCAAAAGACAAAGAGACCTTATTTCATTTGTGGGAAACTCAGACACAGGGCTTCCAGTGCTATCAAAGACGAGGGAAAAACTCAAAGTAAAGAGGACAAGGTGTTGCCCAAGCTAATCTTACTATCGAAAATAAAGTAATTATTGCGGTGATCGTAGAGGTGAATCTGGTGGCTTATAATGCATATTACGTGGTGGACACAGGCGCTTCAAGGCATATTTGCGCAAATAAGGAGTTGTTTCATACATTTGAGGAGTCCACTGATGGCGAGTGTGTCTACATGGGTAACTCCACTACTGCTGGAGTTATGGGTAAAGGAATTTTTTTTTCTTAAGTTAACTTCTGAAAAAACTCTAGCCTTGAACAATATTCTGTATGTATCCTCCCTTCGTAGAAACTTAGTTTCTGGAGCACTACTCAACAAAGCTGATCTTAAATTTATTTTTGAAGCCGATAAAATAATTATTTCTCGTTGATGAGACTTTGTTGGGAAGGGATATCTTAGTGGAGGTATGTTTGTACTGTAAATTGTTCAAGAGACTATAAATAATAATATTTTCAGTTCTACTTATATTGTTGAGTATGTTGATTTTTGACATGCTAGACTAGGTCATGTTAATATTGCTTCTATTAAAAGACTTAGAAAAATGGAATTAATTCCTGCGATAAAAGTTAATGAATTTTCTAAGTGTTCTCTGTGTGTAGAAGCAAAGCATGCTAAGAAATCTTTTAAACATGTTCCTTGTAGAAAAATAGAATTGCTTGAACTAGCACATTCAGACTTAGCTGATTTCAAGAACATTGTTAGTAAAGGGGGAAAGAAGTATTATATTACCTTTGTTGATGACTTTTCTAGATACACTAAGGTATATCTTCTTAAGTCTAAAGAGATCTGAAAGCATATTTTTGAAATTCAAAGCATAAGTAGAAAATCAATTAGACATGAAAATCAAAAGACTTAGATTTGATAGGAGTGGTGAATATAGTACTAATACTCTAGAGGCATTTTGTGAGAAAAATGGTATTATAGATGAGGTTAGTGCTCCTTATACTCCCCAATAAAATAGTGTAGCTGAACGCAAAAATAGAATCCTTAAGAAAATGATGAACTCTATGTTTCTAAGTTTAGGTCTATCTGACAACATGTGGGGTGAAGTTGTTTTGTCTGCATGTTATATTCTTAATAAAGTCCCTCATAAGAAATTAGACAAGACTCCATATGAGTTGTGGAAATGGTATGCCCCTAACTTGAAATTTCTGAAAGTGTGGGGGTGTTTGGTTAAAGTTGGTTTACCAGCTTTCAAAAGGGTAAATGTAGGATCTAAAACTTTTGACACTGCCTTTATTAGTTATGCTCAAAATAGTGTTGCTTATAGATTTATGTATTTGAATGATTATTCTATTTGTGAATCTAGAGATGCATAATTTTTCGAGCATGTTTTTTCTTTGAAAAATAATGTGTCTAGTGATATGCAAAATAATGCTTCTACATCTATGCCTGTTAATTCTCATGTTGTGCCTTCTTCTAATGTTGTTGATAATGAGCATGACGTTTAACTTAGAAGGAGTGCAAGACGTAGAATTGAGACTAACTTTGATCCTGATTTTATTACTATATTTTTTACTGAAAATTGTGATATTGATGTCTTAAATGATGAATTAGTGTCCATTTTCTTAATGGAAGAAGACCTTGAGACTTATGATGAAGCAATGAGGTCAATAGATGCTATGTTTTCGAAATAAACAATTAAAAGTGAATTAGATTCTATAGTTTCTAATCATACTTAGGACTAGCATGATTTACCTAAAGGTTCTAAATCCATAAGTAGCAAGTGAATATTTAAGAAGAAATTCAGACCCAATGGTACAATTGATAAAAATAAGGTCAGACTTGTGATTAGGAGTTTTAACCAAAAGAAAGGTGTTGATTATTTTGATACTTATTCTCTTGTGACTAAAATAGCGACCATTAGAACTCCTATTACCTTAGCCACTATTAAGAGTTTAATGGTTCACCAAATGAATGTTAAAATGACTGTTCTAAATGGTGATTTAGAAGAATAGATCTATATGACTCAACCTGAGGGTTTTGTGGTCCCAGGATAAAAAGATAAAGTATGTAAATTGAGGAAGTCCTTGTATGGTTTAAAACTAGGGGTGGCCAGTGGGCCGGGTTCAGGGCGGGTCCCTGCGGGACGAGACCCAATGGGATTGGGGGAGGGTGGGACCGGTCCCCCAGCGGGACTAGCGAGATCCGTAGATGTCCCGTCCCTTTCCCGGTCCTATCAAAAAAGGGAACTGGTCTTGGCGGGGCGGGGTGGGCCGGGTAGGGTCGGGATCGGGTTTTTCTATTTTTTTGCACTTAATTTTAAAAAATAATATATATAAACACTTCAATAATTGAACAAGATAGTGTAATAAAAATATCCCAAGGCTGTTTTTGTGCCGCTTATATTATTTAATAGAAATATGATTTTTTTGTTATACAATTTCAAAATTGCAACTTTGTGGTGTTGAAAGTTGCAAATAACATAGTAAAATTGCAATTAAAAAAATTACATATTTATAAACACCTTTTCTAATTTCTTCACAATGTCTTGTGATTCTTCGGTTGAAATTGGAATTTATTGGTCAAATTGATCGACGTCGCTTCCACCTCCGTCAGACAAGATTTCGCTGTAGTTTTCGTTGTCTTCTTCATTGATCTCCTGTTGACCACACATTTTACGCTCCGCTCATATCCAATCTCTATATAAAACTGAAATCTCCAAGTTGTCTCCCACTAATGAGTGTCTCTGCTCTCCTATTTGAAATCTTTCGACAGAAAAAGTGCTTTCAGACGCTGTTGATGACGCTTGAATGTTCAACACATCTCAGACCATCTTTGCTAGTGTCGGAAATGTCTTCACATTGTCCCTCCAGTATTTAATCAAGTCTTCACGTACTGATTGGTACGGTACAACACCCTGCAAAACAAAAACATCAAACTTACTAACTTGATTAGTAGTGGAACCACTAAACATTCTCTTTCTACGGCTTTAAAATCTAGCTGTAGAAACAACATATTTTTTATAAGGTTGTATTGTAGAAGAAGAAGATGGTATATAATTCGGTTGGTTGCGTATATTTTTTTTGCATTCATCGTGTATGCTAGACAAAACTTCTTCTTTAGTTGGTTCCTTAGGTGGTTGTTCATTTGTGTTTTTTGGAGTTGGAGGTGGAAGTACTGTTATACAATCATAAATAGTTTCAGTAAGTGTTTTACAACCGTCTATTTTAAGAGTCGGGTTTAATACAGCTCCAATAATATAAATAGTGAAAATAGGAAAAAAATATTTTTTTAATTTGATAAACATTTTTTTAATAGGTGCCTTATAACATAATTTTTTCATATATTCATTAAGTAACAAAAATATTAGAGCTATATAAAATAACATAGTTGAAATAGTAGAATAATATATACCAGAAAATTATTTAGTTGCTTGAAAAAACTTCTCTAAAAATTCAATAAGTTCTGAAATTTTTTCCCAATTATTATCTATAAGCATATCAGTTGGATTTCGATTATGGGCGTTAAAAAAATAAAGTTATAGGTCTTCTATAATCGTAAGCAACAAGTAGTTGTTCATATAAAGAATTCTACCTAGTCGCTACTTCTTCAGGTAGTGATAGACCATCCTTTATAACTAAGTTATAAATATGTCATGCACATTGTATATGAAAATGATTAGGAAAAGATGGAGTTAATAGATTTTGTAAAAGTCATCATAATTATTAGAAGAAGCATTATCTTCTTCTATTTGAGGTGCACTAGTGGGTCCTCATCTCATACTAGGGGGAATATGAGGCGTTCCAGTTTCTGTTTGAGGTGCACTAGTGGGTGTATCATCTAGATTAGTGGGTGTGTCATCAGTTTCATCTATATGAGTGTAATAAATTAAATCATCCTATCTAGGAATAGGATGACTAGAAGAAGTACCCATGCCCTTGTTACCCCTACTAGAAGAAGCACCCTTACTCTTACCCTTAAACATACCTCTTAATCCTTCCATTTTAATTATGATAATAAATAATTAAAGATAATAAAATTAAGTGCGATAATTAAAATAAAGTAACAATAATAATTTAAAGAAGGAACGAAGGTACCAAACGCCGATGTAACGTCGACTTGTAATCAAGGTTGAAAATTGAAACTTTGCTCGATGGATGATCCTCAAACTAGTTGTCAACTTCAGTCCCAATTTTTTAACTTTGATACAATTATACAAATGAGCAAATAAAATATTTAGTAAGCAATGTAATTGTAGACTTGTAGAGAGAGAGAAAGATTGAGTTGAGAGATTAGAGAGAATGTAGGAAGATTTGGGAGATAAAATAAAGAGAAAATGAGGTATTTATAATTGGGAAATGGGTTAAAGTGTAAATATAGTAACTTAGGGGTTAAAATAAATATTAAGGGGGTAGGGGGTTTATGGGTGAGGGGCCAAAAATAGTTGTTGCACAACGGCCAAAATATAAATTGGCCGTTGTGCAACAGTCATTTTTGCAAAGAGGGAGTCGGGGTCGGGGTCGGGGTCAGGGTCTGGGTCGAGGTGGGGTCGGGGCGGATTCGGGGTGGGTCCGGGGCGGGTCTGGGGCAGGATGGGCCTGGGCGGGACGAGTCCAGGTCCCGTCCCGTTTTCGAGTTCCGACACCATTTTTTTAAGGGGGATCGAGACTAAAATCTTTTTGTCTTCTAAATTTTAAATGAAAGACCTTGGAAAAGCAGGTGTGATTTTAGGAATTAAAATCAAAAGAACTGTTAATGATTTTTTTGTGTCAGTCTCATTACATTGAGAAAATATTGAAAAAGTTTAATTGTTTTGATGTTGCTCCAGTGAGAACTCCTTATTATTCTAGCATACACTTAAGAAAGAATAAAGAAGCTTGTGTTTCACAAACTGAATTTACTAAAATATTGAGAGTGTAATAATTCTCATAAATTATACTCGGCCTGATATTGATTATGATGTTAGTAGATTAAGTAGATATACACATAGTCCCAGTAGTGAATATTGGAATGCTCTTCATCGTTTGTTAAGGTACTTGAGAGGTACTATTGATTGGTGTTTGCATTTTAATAAATTTTCTGTTATTTTAGAATGTTTTTGTGATGCAAACTGGATAACTGAAAATGATGAAATTAGCTCCACCAATGGCTATGTGTTTACTTTGGGTGCAAGTGCTATTTCGTGAAAGTCTTCCAAACAGACTTGTATAGCATGTTCTATCATGGAATCAGAGTTTATTGCTCTTGAGTTGGCAGGGCAATAAGATAAGTGGTTGAGAAACCTTTTGGTAGAAGTGCCATTGTGGGAAGACGATCCACAAATAGCAATTAGGATTGCAAAGAACAATGTGTACAATGGTAAAAGGAGACATATTCGCATAAGACATGGTGTGGTTAAACAAATGTTGAAGCATGGTGTTATTTCCTTGGAATATGTAAGGTCCGAAAGAAATTTAGCGGATCTTTTAATCAAGGGTTTAGCAAGGAAGATGATATTTGAAACATCGAGAGGGATGGGACTAAAGCCTATGTATTGAGGTAATTTAGTGAATACCTATTTGTGGTCAAACAAAGCCATATAGGCCGTCAATATACACTATATTTCCTATCCCTGTGACGTGTGGTAATGTTTATAAGGTTGAGCTTATTTGCTCTTAATAATTTCATAATCTTAATGTGGTCCATGAGATAGACTTGATGAATCACCTACGCGAGTGTATATGTGTGGTCCCCTTTTATGAAAGACTTAGGTCGTCTTTCTAGAGCGCTCATTAGACCCAAGATGTGTGTGCATGACCATAAATGCACATTGTTGTATCGCAGCGTTTGCATAAATTAAAGGATATAATATGTGATGTGGGAGTCTCAACTTATGTCCAATCAGTTCAAGAGTACTTCAATTTTTGGATATTAGTTGTTGCCTCATTTCACTACGTGTTAATTCAAATCGAAAGATATTAACACTTAAGTACATGTTCCTTCTTATTGCCCAGAATTCATTCTTATTCTTTACCTTTGCATTAGTGGGGATTGTTGAAGTTATTTACCATTTGCATTGTTATCTTATTCCAAATAATGCAAAGCCAAAAAAATATTCTCTCTTTCTTGACTCTAGTTAAAATACTTTGTATCACATTGGTGGCAGAAAGACCTATCTTTCCTCTTATATTTAAATGTGTTTTATTGGGTTAGTAAATGGGCTAGAACAAGAGAGGGGACTCATGCATATGAGAGTTGGGCTTCGCAGTCAAAACATATCGATTTGGCCCCTGCGCGCGAGGTATACGTGAGGCCTAATTCAATTTCGATTTTGCAAAATATTATTTTTGCTATTTTAGAGCTTATCCGAAATTGTCCAAATTCATACTTATCGGACCAGTGTCCAAGTTTATTCTCTTGTCCGGACGTAGGTCTCATACATCCGGAATTAGTTGTTATCGGTCATGGCTTATACCACCAGAATTGTTATTTCGAGTCTGGTCAAGATTTATTCTTCAGGAATTATTTGTTTCGGAAACGGTCAAAGCTTATTAATTATTGCAACGGTCTATTATCCATAAATACTCTGAGTTAATGACGATCTTTATCTCTCTGAACGTTAGAGATGTTTTAGATTTCAATATTTATTATCGAGACCTTGACATCTACCTATATATAAAAGGTAGAAATCTCTATTGTTGACACACAGAAAAATATATCATCTTCTTCAAAGCAATTTCCTTCCTTCTGTTTTCTGGGCAAAATACTTTGTGCAAACTCCAAACTTCCAGTCACTAGTGCAAATGTCTGGAAGTGCTATGGAACCTTGGGGAGCGATCGGGCTAAACGATTTGCACCAGAGTCGGTCCGAAATCGCATTCAAGACAATGACTTGCCACGACACAACTGTGATTCGATAAGTTGTTCTTTACTATTTTATTTGTTCTTAATCACTATTGTCCCGTATTATACTAGCATTTACTTCTTTATATTTTGAATTCCCTTAATAATGAAAATTCTAGTTTTGTCACTTGATAGAAGTGTATGTACAAATACATATCATGCATCTATTGATTCTATGTAAACACCTGGTGCAGGTAAATTTTTACCGAGGATTAAGAGAGTATAATTCTTTTTCTACCAAGAAAGTATAATTTATATATGTAAAATTTGTCGAATAAAAAGAATTCCCCATACATGATTGCATGGGTCTGTTGATCTTGAGGGTCGTAAAGATTATAATCTCATTGATATTTATATCTATTGATATATTATGGGCTACCAATTGTGAGAACATTACTCGTATCTTATTGAATTTATGCAATTTGCATAGATTAGTGTCGTTATTCAGAATAATTTGAATTGCAATTGTGGATTTAATTAAACAAAGAGTATGTCGCTGGAATTGCCTTTTCTGATGCTTCTTTATCCAATTGCAAATCACATAGTCAGATGCAACTGACCTTTTTTTGAAAAATAAAAAAAACTAACTGATAAAGCCAGTACTTGTCAATTATTTAATTACTAAAATTAAACTAGTCCAGAAATGACGGTAAAAAGAAAAAGCGGAGAAAAGGAAAAATGATCCAGACTTTTGTTTACCCAAAAAAATTACAGTTGAATTTGTAAGTGATTTTAAGGATACGTGGATTGATTTGTAAGTAAATGTAATAAATAATTAGAGATAAATAAGCAAATGTAAATAATAAGCAACAGAAATAGCCTGAATTGATAGAATCTTGATTGGAACTAGGACCTGAGATTGATCCGGTCCTTAGCTGAATTACTTTGAACCCGAGCCAATATTGAGAGTTTGAGTATCTTAAGTTTACAATGAAATCGTGCAAGTGAATGTAATGAGAATTAGATGCCCTCCTAACATGAAGGTTGGACTCATTTTATAGTTATGAATTACAAACGTTACATATTCAAATTTCCTCTCCACTTAAATGTCATAATTGCTAATTATGGCTATTGATGACCTCTGACTGACTGAAGAATAACAGTTGTAACAACTGAGTAATGATTGGCACCATGTCTGATTCGATTACAAGCCGAGTACTTTCGGGTCTTCCTCTGGTGTCAACTGGTTCGATCGCAATTCGATGTCCTCTGGTTCGGTTGCCACTCAACCTTGCCTTAGTACCCGGACTCACCCCGGTGTAACCCACATTCGATACAAATCATTGTTATTCCATTCGATCTCATACTTAAATCATGTTATGTGTTGTGCCGGTTTTCACCGTATACAACTTTTAAAACAGTGATACACGATATTGTTAGAGAATTTGGAATCGTATTTCCGAAAAGAGAATTTAAATTAGTTAAGTGGATTGTTTGCCACTTGATATTCAATATCCATTTTGATACTTTAATTAATTTAAATTTGTATTGCACAAAACCTATTAGAAGTAAATCGGCTATCTATACTTCTTCTTTTATTTTTTATTATCGGCAGTAGTACAAACACTTTACTATAGAAGTTATACATACCATACTGATTTATGGAAAAAATTCACGATATATATATATGTGTTCACATAAGTATTTAATTTTAAAAGAATACATATGTTTACTTACAATAAACAAACATACTTGAAAATACAAAAAAAAAAAAACTAAAGTCTTAAAACGCCAAAAATCCTAGACGCAATCCCGTATATTAGCTTAATTGTGATAATAAGTCGACACTTATTTATTTTTTCATTAGTCCCAAAAATGAATTAAAAAAGGATTTAAAAAGTTAGGAGTACTTCCACGTGGCATACATGCGGTGCACGTGCAAGGTTTTGTTATTGTGAAGCAAGCTTACTAGGGTATCCTACTTTCCCATGTGAGATGCAATAGATTGGACGGCTAAGAAGTGAAGACAATCCATTCGGGTCAAAATTATTCGGGCTTAAGAATAGAACCCAATGGACAAGTAGGCCCACCTGTGCCACTTTAATTGTATAAACACATACCACATTTTCGATTTTAAATTTATAAATATTTTTACAAATTTTACATCCAGCTAGTTGATTCTTAGTCCCTATAAAAAAAAATCTCATGCAACTGATTTTAATTTTCGTTGTGTGGGACCTCGACTCATACTAGGGGGATTATGAGGCATTCCAGTTTCAGTTTGAGGTTGAGACTCAGTTTGAGCCTGAGGTTGAGGTGCACTAGTGGGTGTGTCATCTAAATTATCGTCTAAATTAAAGTTTGGTTAATCTACCTCATCATCTAATGATATATCATTAAAAAAATAGTTTCATCTATATGAGTGAAATCAATGAAATCATTGGGACTAGGAATATGATTACTAGAAGAAATACCCATACTAAAAGAAGCAACCTTACTCTTACCCTTACCCTTAAACATACCTCTTAATCCTTCCATTTTAATTATGCAAATAAATAATTAAAGATAATGAAATTAAGTGCGATAATTAAAATAAAGTAACAATAATAATTTAAAGAAGGAACGAAGGTAGCAAATGCCGACGTAACGTCGACGTGTAATCGAAGTTGAAAATTGAAACTTTGCTCGATGGACGATCCTCAAGCTAGTTGCCAACTTCACTCCCAAATTTTTAATTTTGATATAAATGAGCAAGAAAAATATAATATTTAATAGGCAATGTAGAATTGTAGAGAGATAAATTGAGAGATTAGAGAGATGGTAGGAAGATTTGTGAGAAAAATGAAGAGGAAAATGAAGTATTTATAGTTGAGAAATAGGGTTAAAGTGTAAATATATTAATTTAGGGGTTAAAAATAAATATTAAGGGGGTAGAGAGGTTTATGGTGGGGGAGGGGACACAAAAGTGGCTGTTATAGTCGTTGCACAACGGTCAAAATTGAAATTTTGTTGTTGTTGCAACGATTATTTTTGCAAAGGGGAGGGGATGGCGGGGCGGGACAGGGTCGAGATAGGGCGGGTCGGGATCGAGACGGGGGACAATCCCAGGCCCCATCCCGAGTTCGAACCCCGACACCAACAATTTTTTTAATTTGGATGGAGCGGGTAGCGGGACGGACCGAGTAGGGATCGGGCCGACCCAGCCCACTGGACAACCCTGGTATGAAAAGTTAGATTAGAAAGGATTTGTCTCCGACATACTTTAATGAAAAAAGTTTATGCTTCAAATCAAAGCCTCTGTTCCTCCTCTTATGGTGGCTTTTTATTTATCTCTCCTCCCATGGCCAATGCCATAATCATAATTAAGAAAGTCACATTTATTCACTAAGCAAATGCTTTTTTTCTCCCCATACCCCCGTCTCTAACTGCCGGGGATTGGGGCTGCCCAATGAGGTTTGAATCTTTTTGAAAAATTAATATAAAAAAACAGTTGACGGATATATAATATAAGTATATATTATTTATATTAGCTAGAGATTGTAAATACTTTTGGCCGAATGATCAACTGTATGTGGTTAAAATAAATATTTGCACATGTTCTTTTAATTGAATTTTTATCACTTGAATATAATTGAAAGGGAGTCTCGGAACACGAAAAATCCATATATGATATATATAGGTAAAGAATTAGAGTCGTGGAATCAATCATTAACACTTGCGTTAGGATAATTTGCCTACTTTATACTGAGACACAATCATTCTTTGAACCATACACGAACACTGGAGTGCATTATACCTCATTTGAGGTGCGATCATTTTTCAGACCTTGCATAAACACTGGAGGGTAGAAAAAGACCCTTTTATTCCTTAAATGTAATTAATTAGAGTATATATTTTCATTTTATTTAGTTATGTAAATGTGATAAATTAATATGATTTAACACAAACACCAAATAGGAATAAATATTTTTGCAAATGGGTGGGTGTTAATATATTTCTGCAGTCTTGGGTTTGCTTTCTTTTGGGAGCTGGGGTTGTGGTAGTGGTGGGGTGTTGTTTTATATGTATTTCTGAGTCGAGGTTAATCACTTAATCTAAAGTGATTTAATGGCAGGAATTTACTAACTTACCCCTTGTGAGCCGTTGCAACAAATATTATAAATATGGCAGGTTTTGGTCAAAAGGAATATATACTTAAGGCACAAATAATAATTCTGCATAAGTTTGACAAATCGTTCTCATTCTTACAAAATACTGCTACATAATACTATATTTTACTCTAAAAGGAAGAAAAAAGATCTAGAAAGATTTTGATATTGACAAAGGAATATAGTGGTAAAAATAGAAGAGGTTTCTCTTAGGGAAAGACAAATCACATCCATTAAAAATCACAAATATAGTAAAATGGCAGAGAAATATATTCTAAAAACAACAATAAAGATAGAACAAGCTGTTTTGTTTATATTATTGTATTTGCAACTTGCAATCTTATTACCATGCTTGTAAAATGAGCTAATTTTGATCTCCTTTAAAAACATTTACCATGCTCAGAATAATTTGCATTGAACTAATTCCCTTGACCAAAAACTAAGACTTGATATATTTTTTTCTTTTGAATTTTTGAGTCATGGTTGTAAACTTGTAATGTTGAGATGAAGTCGAAATTAAATTTGCGTCATTTATTCCGTAACCGTTTCTTCTTCGTGATATGCATGCACGACTACACGTGTCTTAGTTATATTATGAAGGTTTTTGACTATCAAAACAGATGCTAAAATATTACCGTGACTCTACTAACCGTAACGGTAACCTAAAACAAACAAAAATGTTGGTCAATTTTTCTCATGAACCATGTTTTTTTTTGTATTTGCTCTAAAAATTAAGATGACTTAAATAACCTTAAATGTGACCTCATTGGGAGCAAAAAATTTCCTGAAGAAAAATCAAAATTGGAGCTGCCAGGCATAACAGTAGGCAGTAGTGGTAGCTTATGTAGGTTGCTTAAGTACAGTAATTGCCAGCCCTTATGGTTGTAAAGTAGTCAATTTTAGTGATGTGTTTATAGGGGTTCATCATCTCATTTGCTGCCTACAAAAAATCCAGTTTTTTCCATAGTATCAGCTGTGAAAAGGTCAAATTTTATGTGTATGTATCGTTAATGACAGAGAAGAAAACTTGTTTTTTAGGCCAAGGGCAATGAAGTAAAATAAATCTTGATCATTACATTAAGGCCTTAATATTAGATTTGAACTTGCCACTTTCCTCCTGTTGAGTTGACTCTCTTCCCCAAAAGAAAAAGCCCCCTCATCTTCTCTCTTTCACATTCATATGTTTTCCCCTTTTCTTTTAAAGTTTAATTAATATACACTTACAGTTAAAATTATTTTTATATTACCATATCATCTTTTTACTTGTTGTAATAGATGGTACATTTTATTTTTTAGATTTTCAGTTTCACATTCTAAATTTTTTATCTATAATAAATATATTTTTAATAACTTGATAGTATAAAAGGTTCAAATCATGAAAATAAAAATATAAGTTAAGATCGCATATAATAAATTCTTGTGATCTAGTCTTTTTTCCGTTCATAACAAAAATTTAATGTACTGAGATGCTCTTTAACTTGGTAGTATAAAAACTTATTTTACTAATACTAGTTTAAAAATTTGTTTACACTGTTAATGTATAAAGTTTAAACTTTTTTATTTTGGTGTTGGGGTTTTCACTTTTTTCATAAATTATTTCCCATCCAACCCATAAATGCATTTCTCTTCTATTCCTCTCATTTTTGCTTTTCCTTTACTATTCTCTTTTTCCCTTCTCTCTCAACACCACCCACCCCAAATCAAGAACCTCACCTCTTTATCTCTCTTTCTCTCTTTTTAGCATAGATTTCCTCCATTACACACCAAGCTTCCACCTTTACAGCTTTCTAAGGTCCCTATTGCCTCCACATTCACATTACTCACCAACCATTTTTTACCCACACCATTAAAATCTCTATCTCTCTTTGCATTACCCCTTCACAAAGATTAGATTTTTATCTTGGCCTTTAACTTAGAACAGTTCCTTTAACTCTTAGCTTTTGTGGGGTTGCTTAGTTTTCACCTCTGCATTGGCTTATCTATGCTTTTTGAGTCTATATTGGTGCAAAGAAAGACACTTTTATTGCTTCTTTGGGTTCTTAAAGAAGAAGATCAAGGTGGTTAAGTCTTGTTCTATACATCACTTGTGTAAAGGTAACAACTTTGAAATCTCTATTCACATCTGGTTTACTTATATTACTTTGGCGTGAAGTCATTATTTTCTTGATTTTTGTGCCCAGTTTGAACAGATTTAGTTAAAACTAGTTATGTTGTAAAGTAGTGATTTTTATATTTGTGAATTCTTGATTTGCTTCATCAGGAGGTGGAAGTGTTTTAGTTTTTATGGTCACTGTTCTAAATCTAACTGCTATGTGTTTTACTGCAAGGGCTCGTTTGGTATGAGGGATAAGGAATATTTAATCCAGGTATTAACTTTGAGATGAGTTTATCCCCTGTTTGGTTGGGATAAAATCGAGGTATAACTAATCCGGGGGTTAGTTATCCCGGGATTATAGTGTTATTTTTATCCCTGTGGGTGAGTGGAATAACGAATCCCGGGATTACTTGTCCCAACCGAACGACCCCTAATAGTTTGATGGTGATGTCAGCTGCCACCAATTTAGTTGCTTTGTCAATGTCTAAACTTTAACTAATTGTACTTGAAAATGTAATAATTTAGACAAAGACCAACTACTTTGTTTTAGTAAAATCATAAAAGTAGTACTATTACAAGCCACAATTGTAGATATGTGTGTAGTGACTTAAATTGTTTGTGGGATACAGGAGGCAATGGAGTGAATCCAAGTCTTGAATTTGGAGGAAAAAGCGATTTGGTTTTCAAATGTCTTCTGGGGAATTACACAGTGAATTGTCTAAAAAGACATCATTTTTGGGTCTCAAACTATGGGTTGTAATGTGCTTATGTGTTGTTATATTTATCGTCGGGATACTCTGTATGTTGTCGATATGGGTAACGTGTAGGAGAAAATCTAGAAGAACGCTTGACGGGTATTCACATTGCCAAATACCCAATATTTCCAAGGATATCAAAGTTGACAAAGTTGGTGCTGCGAACCACGATCATCCTGAAAGATTATTTCTGACCATTAATGATAAATCTAATGAAACAAAATCGGAAAAGATGTTTGTCCATTTAAATAGGAGCAAATCATGTGATGCTGATAACATCAGCCAATGCAGTTCGATATATCATCACGAAAGGGGGTTTAGTTCACAGTCAGGGGAAGAGGGAAGTTCAGGGACTGTGAGGAAACAACCATCTTACGGAATTGCAATGCCTTCTCCTTTGATTGGCTTGCCAGAAATCTCACAGCTCGGGTGGGGCCACTGGTTCACGCTTAGAGATCTTGAACTTGCAACAAGTCGGTTCTCTGCAGAGAATGTGCTTGGTGAAGGTGGATATGGTGTAGTTTATAAAGGCAGGTTGATCAATGGGACAGAAGTCGCTGTGAAGAAGCTCCTAAATAATCTGTGAGTATGACTTTGAAGTACTTCTACAAGTTCTGTAAACATTCATCTCCATGAGTGACTATTATTTATGATCTAATGATGAATTGCTCCACAGTGGCCAAGCAGAGAAAGAATTTCGGGTTGAAGTAGAGGCAATCGGTCATGTTAGACATAAGAATCTAGTGCGTCTTCTTGGTTATTGCATTGAAGGTGTTCACAGGTATACTTTTTTTTCCAGATCAAATTGTGGCATTTCTCCAAGTACAACTCTTTATTTCGCAATGTCAACCACCATGATTTCAATTTAGTTATACTTTTCTTAACATTTACTTTGTTTTGGCTACAAAAGGATGTTGGTTTATGAGTATGTCAATAATGGAAACTTGGAGCAGTGGCTGCATGGAGCTATGAGACAACATGGTACACTTACATGGGAAGCCCGTGTGAAGGTTCTCCTTGGTACTGCAAAAGCGTAAGTTTCCTTGTTAAAGGCCGATTGACAGCTTTAGTTCTGTTATTTCACTTGAAATTCCAATTTCCTTGATGACCTATTTCTGTAGCACGCACTCTTTTAGGTACTTCTGTATTCCTAAGTAGTAGTCTCTTAGTGCTATAAGACTTTGCATTTCTGATTATTTCTAATATCAACAGAAAAGAGATAAACGACAACTAGATTTATTATACAGTAATATGAAACTTGTTTTATTTGCAGGCTTGCTTACTTGCATGAAGCGATAGAACCTAAAGTAGTCCACCGAGACATAAAGTCTAGTAATATCTTGATTGATGACGAGTTCAATGCCAAGGTCTCTGATTTTGGATTGGCAAAACTCTTGGACTCAGGAGAGAGCCACATCACCACCAGAGTCATGGGCACATTTGGGTACAAACTTCTCTATCTCCACCTTGGCACTTGTTGATGTGTTCCCATAATGAAATACTCAGATTTCTTTCTCATTTGAATTTCAGATATGTGGCTCCAGAATATGCTAATACTGGATTGTTAAATGAGAAGAGCGATATTTACAGTTTTGGTGTTCTATTGCTAGAATCAGTGACTGGTAGAGATCCTGTGGACTACAGCCGTCCTGCTAATGAGGTACCGAGAGTTGGTGATGTGGTGCATGTAACTGTAAAATTGCTTTAATAACATGCATTCTTATGGTTCATGTTTGGCAGGTTAATCTTGTTGAATGGCTCAAAATGATGGTGGGAAATAGGAGGGCGGAGGAAGTTGTGGATCCTAACCTTGAAGTTAGGCCTAGTACTCGTGCTTTGAAACGGGCGCTTCTGGTTGCACTTAGATGTGTTGATCCAGACTCAGAAAAACGACCCAGAATGAGTCAAGTAGTTCGAATGCTTGAAACTGAAGAAGTTCCCTATCGCGAGGTACAGTCCATTCCTGACTTCCATATCTCCACTCCATATGATTTCCTTTTTTCGTTTTTCTTCATTTTGGCTACAATTGAAGCTTTCTTCCAAACCCCTTTGAATGCTTTCAAGCAACATATAGTATTCCAAACATTTGTTCATAGGACAGAACTTTAATCCTGCTCTAGCTCTGCCCATAAAGGAGCAGTGCACAGTTTCTTAGCAAAATGAAAAGGAATATTGGGTAATGTTAAAGTTTGCTTTTTTATGGTGAATAGTACTGCTCTTGTATTTGGTCCATGTGAATTGCTGACATAACCTCAATAAGGTTGCATATTACCTCTCTCACTTTGCACTATGTCCAAATTTTATCTTTTCGTTCGAATCACTAGGCATAGGAACATTTTGTTTAGTGCAGTCTAGATGTTCAAATGTGTATACGTCAACTCCAACCAAGTTGAGGTCTGTTATATGAATTCCATCTGTCTATGTCGCTCTTTTGAACTCATTTTAAACGGGGTCGGCTATATGAATACTTTCAGACCCATGGTTGGACATTGCATTAGATGTGTTTTAGTTCTTCTTGGGGGGGGGGGGGGGGTAGTCTTAGAAAGTGGTTCGTGATCCAGATTCAAGAAACTCTTTTTTTCTCCTTTTGCGAATCGGTACGACAAAGAGCTGATTCTCAGTGAATCATGCAGCAAGACTACTCTTGACACTTATAAAGTTATAATACCCCGTCTTGTATTTAGCTATGAAATAGATTAAAAACAAGTTTGATTTTTGTACAGGATCGACGAAACAGAAGAAGTAGGACAGCCAGCATGGAAATAGAATCAGTAAAGGAAAGTTGCAGCAACTCAGCTGATGTGGAAAGCAAGGTGGGGAGAGCAGATAGCAGTACATCGGATACAATTCTTGGATAGGGACATTGACACACAGGCACATGACATCTATGTGGAATGTATAATTGCATCTTATTACCCCCACCCTCAAATACATACCAACCCCCCATTGAGATTTAAAAGCTTTCAGTAACCCAATGAAGGATTTTCCAAGTTGGTTTTCAGGAAAGATTCCTTTGAATGACAGAATGGTAATTGAATTTATGATAGGTCGGCCCATTTGGCTCTTCTTTCAGTGCTTCTGTTGGCAGGTAGCTGCATGAAAATGAGGACTTGTTGCTATGTCATACTACTAGACTACTAGTAGAGAGAGAGAGAGAGAGCAGAGAGATATTGTTGATGTACAGATATGTTTTGATGATTATGTGTTATCGTCCTTTCTAAATACATTTTGTTCATCATTCTTGTCTCTTTTGTGTGGTTTCACTCGAGTAGATATTTACAATGGCATGCCTCTTACAGTTGAGTACAATTTCTTTCACAAAAATTTCCTTAGGTGTGGTTATTGTAAAATGCTTTTGTGAAACAAATGTTTTCCTGAATAATTTTCCGGTTCTTTCGAGTGCTAAGGGTTCTTTTGAGTGCTAAGTGTGGCATGGTGGTTAATGAAGTGAGGAGAACAGTCACAATCCAAGCTCATGACACGTATTGTCCTCTTTGGACTAACTGGCCTCACGAATTCGTTCTCGCCACCATTGATCCCATCGATCACAAAGTGTTTGTACCATGTGAAATTGTATTGTCTTATAAAACTTCGCTTTTTTATTTCATTTTAATTTGGGGCTGGCCTACGGTATCATTGTGCTGCTTTTAATTTTTTTTTCTTTTTCAGTTTATTTGTATTTCTATTATTTTATTTTAAAATTTTTTTTTTTTTACATTATTTATCTTTTATTTTCTTTCTTCTCATTCTAATCTTTACTTCTTGAGATTTCATATAATTGCTCAAATTCTTAATTTTTTTCATTTAGCATAATTGCATTATTATTTTAGTTTTTGAAGCTACACCTACTAATATTAGAATAAATGAGTCATTAACAAACTCAAGTACTATTTATTTGTCTTAGTACTATTTACTTGCTATTTCACATTGAGTAATTTGTATTTAGTTTATTTTTCGATTTCAATTTATTTTATTTAGTACTATTTATTTGTTATTTCACATTGCATGCTATTCATTTCACTTATAATAATAGATTTTTTTGTCAAACAATTGATAATGTTATGGCATAATATTTATAAATAAGATTTTTTTTGACAAACATTCAATCCATGATGTTTTAAGTGTGCTTTTAATTTTTATAGTTAATTAAATTAAAATATAATAATTTGAAAAATATACATCAATATTTTTTGCAATATTAGTTACAAATATATGATTATTAATTAATATATTTTCAAAGAAATAATATGTATCTTAAATGCCTAATTTAATATCATTTCAAAGATACATATTTTCAAATATTAACTTTTAATATTTGGTAATTAAATTTTATTTTTAAATTAAATTAATTATATAATTATACTTATGCAATCAAACAGTATGCTTTAATTACACTGTAATTACGTTGTGACAAACAAACATGTCGTCGTAATTACAATACTGTATAATTACTAGGCTGCCAATTCCAATTACCAGGTGGTTTCCAAACAGAGCTATATGATTTCTTCTAATCTGTCTAATCTTAAATTAGTTGAGGGGTGCGCAAGCTTACTCAAATCTATTGTAAGGAGGAAACTTTACTTTGCTATTACTGTCATGTATCCCTTTAATAGATTAAAGAGATAGGTCTTTAGTACAAGTGAAGCTGGAGTTTGTTTTTCTCATTGCTGGTCCCCTCTTTGGGAAAATCAATCAATGCTGGCAAAAAATTATCTTTAACTTGTATCCACAAATTTCTATAGATTCACAATGATTGAGAGAGAGAGAGAGAGTTGGAACATGTAGCTGATTGTATGCTTTAGCATGCTTTGCAACATTTGTCATTGTGGTTGTGGGACACTCCTCTAGGCTCTAAGGATAGCGCAAATGCCAAATCTTTAAGCATACTATAGTACTATTTTGTTATATGCCAAGTAGTTTTCCATCACCCGAATAGGCATAGTGGAATTGTGAAGGGTAAAATTCACAAATAATTACTTTTCGACCCTCTAATAGAAAAATAGTTATTATGGAATTTCAAATTCGACAGTATAAAATTTCATGACAATAATAATTTTTTAAAACGGCCGAAAAATAACCGGTGAGTGCTATTTCCACGATAGGCTTGAGTTGGCCCCCTCTGGCCTTGATCATCAAGACTTGTTTTATTCAATATGACTTCACTTTGATACGTTTATCACGAGGCTCATTCATAGTTCATATAAGATCTGTTTCCAAATATGAAAAGCCATCTTTTGACTGGTTCACAAGTTCATTTTTAGCTATTAATTCCAGGCCGGAATCCCTGACCTGGATGTAATTTTGCATTTGCAAAATCCAAGAATTGGAATGAAACGGGTCCAATGGGCAAAATTAGTTTCCAAGATATTTGAACTGCCACTAGATTCTTTTGAATTTTTAAATATAAAAAATGAGTTGCTAGGAAATAATAGATACAAAATAATTTGAAAATTTGTAATTCCGACTAATTGAGAATTGGTATGTTTTAAATGCAAGATACATATATTTTCACTCTTTAGAATCATATGATTCATGCGCCTAAGACTTGAAATCACAAAATCCAACTTCACAAGTTTTTGTCAGCCATATAATGAATTTACATGATAGCTTTATTAAGTTTGACAACGTTAGTAACCTTCTTGATGCTGACAAACATTGTGCCTTTAGCGTTTTAAAGGTTCCTTAAGTTGAAAAGCAATTATCATTTATATGAGATTTTGGAGTTATTGAGTTTGAAAACTTGGGATTTTGAATTTTCGCAGAAGACTTGTGATTCACCATCAAAATCCAAATTAAAGTAACATGGGACAAGGACCTAGCATGTTTCGGTTAGGTTAATTACTTTATGAATACTTATAAAAAGGAAATATAAAAAATATATTTTATGTTGAGTGTACGAACAAACGTTTCACGTTGATAGTTTTTTTAATTTTTTTTTACATATGAGTCATATGGTACTTTTAACGATGTGATCATACCTTTTGAATAAAACCCTGGCCTAAAACAATTTATTAATACACCATGTTAAAAATATTTTTGAATTATTTTTGCCCAATCATTTTCATCATGATCATTGCTTGTTTGAATACCACAGTGATCACCCATTACGAGTACAGTTTACAACTATATGCAACAGTTCAATCCCAGCTGTGTATTTCTTCATCTTGTTCTTTTCATTTTTTGTCATCTCTTATATGTAATTCTTTTTGTATTGCGGCCTTAAACGTTTATAAGTTATAACTACAATAATATTATTTCCTTTTCTTGCAGCAGTACTTGTTTTCTTTTCTTTTCCTTTTTTCAAATTGTTTTGTATAGGTAAATAAATATTGTCGCATTAGTTATATATTTTCCTTTGCAACTTGCAAGTTCCAAGTTAATAAGTTTGTACCACTACTAATAGATATTAGGATGAACTGAACTTATTTCGGTTTGTACCACTACTAATAGATACTCCCTTAGTTATAATAGAATACTTTCCAATATTCTTTTTTATTAATTGTATTAATTGTATATCTCCTATTTTAGGTAGAATTATAATCCTTTTTGTAATTAGGATAATTAATTACCTAGTTTGTATCAAAGTAAATATTCTTTTAACCTTATATATATTGTAAATCATTCATCAATAAAATCAAGGAACATATCTTGTAGGTGATGGCAGGTCTCAACAGGTGGGAGTGGACTGTGATGTTCAGCCCGGTCGTAAAACCCGCAACCTTCCGGACCGTCCTCAGCATTGCCATATCCAAGTCTTGGTCAATTCATCAGCTTGATGTCAAGAATGCCTTCTTACATGGGGGATCTTCATGAAATGGTATACATGCATCAACCTATGGGTTTCAGGAATCTTATTCATCCGGATTATGTGTATCTGTTGCGAAAATCGCTCTATGGATGGAAACAAGCTCTTCGAGCATGGTACCAGCGGTTCGCCGATTATGTCTCCTCTATCGGTTTTTCACACAGTAGAGCCGATCATTTCCTGTTCATCTACAACAAGGGTACAGACATGACTTACCTATTATTATATGTTGATGACATCATCCTTACCACATCATCTGATGCTCTCCACCGGTCCATTATGTCTCTCATTTTCTCTGAGTTTGCTATGAAAGATTTGAGGCCCCTGAGTTATTTCTTGGGCATCTCTGTCACTCGACATTCTGGTGGCCTATTTCTATGTCAGAAGAAGTATGCCGAATAGATCCTTGACCATACAGTCATGACATCTTGCAAACCATACCACACGCCTATAAACACCAATTCCAAGCTCAGCGCTGATTCTGACCCTTCATATTCAGACTCGACTCACTATCGTAGCCTGGCTGGGGCCCTACAGTACCTCACATTCACAAGACCAGACATATCCTAAGTCGTGCAACAAATTTGCTTGCACAAGCACAATTCGACAGAAACACACATGCATGCCCTCAAACGTATTTTACGATACGTCCAAGGTACACTTCACTTCGGATTACATCTATACAGGTCTTCGCTCACTGGTCTCACTGCTTATTCTAATGCTGACTGGGGTGGATGTCCTAACATCCAACGCTCCACGTCCGGTTATTGCATTTTCCTCGGAGATAACCTATTATCTTGGTCTTCCAAAAGGAAACCTACACTATCCCGATCCAGTGCAGAAGCAAAATACAGAGGTGTTGTCAACGTCGTCTCTGAGTCTTGTTGGATCCGTAACCTTCTACTTGAGCTTCAATGCCCGATTCAAAAGGCAACACTGGTCTATTGTGATAATATTAGTGCGATATATCTTTCTGGCAATCACGTCCAACATCAGCGCACTAAACACATTGAGATGGACATTCACTTCGTTCGCAAAAAAATGGCTCGTGGTTAAGTTCGTGTCCTTCATGTTCCTTCCAGATATCAGATTGCCGACATCTTCACCAAAGGACTTCCGCGCATACTATTTGATGAGTTTCGAGCCAATCTCAGTGTTTGAGAACCTCCCGCTTCGACTGCATGGGATGTAATAGAATATTTCCTAATATTCTTTTTCATTAATTGTATATCTCCTATTTTAGGTAGAATTATAATCCTTTTGTAATTAGGATAATTAGTTACCTAGTTTGTATCAAAGTAAATATTCTTGTAACTTTATACATATTGTAAATCATTCATCAATAAAATCAAGGAACATATTCCTTTACGTTCCATAATAACCGGTGTTTTAGACTTTTCATTTTGTTTTAAAATAAGTAGTACTTTAGGATTTCAAGAAGAAATTGACCTTATACTTTCAAAATTACCCTACATAATCAAGAATCCTTAAGTAGCTTTTCTTTTCTAGGCATTAATTAGGGGTAAGTTAGTAAAAATGCTCATAATATTCTAGGAGTGAGTAATTTTTTAAGGGGTGTACATAAGATAAAAACATCACTTATTATGAAACAGAGAGAGTATAAGGATGAAGTTCAAATGTGCGTATAAATAAATAAAGTTGAAAAGAATTAACGGTCAGAATACGAAAGAAAGCTAATTAAGCGATTTGAATATTCAAGCAAGTTGCTCAGGGGGCCTGCTGGAAACCCTCGTCTTCGGCTCCATACTGAAAACGCCGGCCATGAAGGGACATCACAACTATCCTTTCTAGTAATACCGGGCTTTATATGATCCTGATCAGTGATTAGTATATTTGAATATTCTGGATCCTTATGTGCTTTTTTTTTGTTATACTAGCGCGGCAGGTCTATTAGTAAACAGGAGCCGCTATCGCTCACCCGATTGGATGTCAATATGACGGATGGATAGGCGTAAGAGAAAATAAAGGGTCAATTACAAGAGGAAGGCGGAGGAAAAAAGACGTATGACGTGAAATCCAAGAGAGTCGTTGTATCTTTAATGCTCTCTTTAATAGGGTCGCCTCATATTTTCCTTAACCTAATTAATCACTTCGGGTCAAATGTAGCCTGCGCTAAGCAGGGAGAGCTCCTCTTTGGTTCCATCTGTCCATATTCTTCTTCCTTTCCATCCAAGGGAATTCGGGCTTGATTGTTCCGTGTAAGTTAATGAAAGAAATAATCCCTTGATTATTTTCATTAATTGAAAGGCTAAATATACAAGTTACATAATAGGAGAATCATATTCCTATTCTATTCCTAAAATATTATTCTATACATTTATGGTAATACACTAATTATGGTAATACAATACAAATTATATTACAACCTTACCTAAACTAGGATACTAAATATTTACCATAAATTACACATAATAATATTTAACACACCCCCGCAGTCATAGCGGACGGTCTTCAAACGCTGAGACTGTCCCTAAAATCTTCAAAAAGGATTGAGGGAAGACCCATTGTAAAGATGTCGGCAATTTGATAACTCGACGGGACATGACATACGCGAACCTGATCACGGGCAACCTTTTCACGGACAAAATGAATATCCATCTCGATATGTTTAGTGCGTTGGTGCTGAACCGGATTATCAGAAAGGTAGATGGCACTAATATTATCGCAATATACCAAGGTTGCCTTCTGAATGGGACAATGAAGCTCCAAAAGCAAATTACGTACCCAACATGATTCTGAGACCACATTGGCTACCCCTTTATATTCAGCCTCGGCACTTGAGCGGGATAGAGTCGCCTGACGCTTCGCAGACCAGGATACCAAGTTGTTGCCAAGGAACATACAGTAGCCAGATGTAGACCGTCTGGTGTCTGGACACCCCCACAATCAACATCTGTGTATGAGACAAGTGTGGATGTCGATGAATGATACAAATGCAACCCATAGTCCAGTGTACCCTGAATATACCAGATGATGCATTTGAGTGCATTCATGTGCTCAATTCGGGGATCATGCATGAATAAACACACCTGCTGGACAACATACGTAATATCCAGTCTGGTAAATGTAAGTTACTGAAGGGCCCATGCAAGACTACGATAGCGGGTCGGATCCTCGTAAGGGACTCCGGCCGTGGCACCAAGCTTGGGCTTGGTATCAACTGGAGTGGAAGTGGACTTACAGGATGACATCCCAGCCCTCTCGATGATCTCGGCTGCATACTTCCGTTGTGACAAGAACAACCCATCGGAATGACGAGTGACAGCAATCCCCAAAAAATAACTCAAGGGCCCCAAGTTTTTCATAGCAAACTCGGAGCTGAGCATGGTCATGAGAGACTGGCGCAAGGCATCGGAAGAGGCAGTCAAGATAATATCGTCCACATATAATAGAATGTAGGCTACAGACGAACCACGACGGTAGATGAATAAGGAATTATCCGACCTGCTGTGAGTGAACCCAATAGTTGAAACATAGTCAGCAAACCTTGTATACCAGGCCCGTAGAGACTGCTTAAGTCCATATAAGGACTTCTTCAACAAACAGACATGATGAGGATGGTTGGGATCCCTGAATTCCATCGGCTGATGCATATAGCTAGTTTCCTTGAGATCACCATGTATGAAAGTATTTTTGACATCCAACTGATGAATAGCCCAAGTCTTCGAAAGAGCCAAGCTAAGCACAATGCGAATGGTAGCCGTCTTGACCACCGGATTAAACGTCTCCCTACAATCTATACCAATCTGCTAAGTCTTACCATCACCCACAAGCCGCGCCTTATGTCGAGCAAATGAACCATCTGAATTCTCCTTATGAGCAAAAATCCACATAGACCTGATAACATTAATACCATATGGACGGGGCACCAACTCCCACATCTTATTATCAATAAGAGCATTATATTCATCAGTCATAGCAAATTTCCAATTCGGGTCGTTTAAGGCAGACACAGGATTACGGGGCAACGGGGATTTAGAGACATTAGAATGTAAATTAAAATGTCTTTTAGGTGTAATAATACCCCGCTGACTACAAGTGACCGGTCTATTACTCGAGGAAGAATTGAGTGGATGTCGGGAATTTGCTGGGCTCAGGACGGACTTGCCAGCAGGTAGTGGGCCTGTTGGCCCAACTCGGGAAGCAGTACCAGTGGTGAAGCAGCTGGACGATTCGGTATTGAAATTTGGACATACCCAATTCTTTGGCGGCCAAGTGACAAAGCGGGCGAAGGGGCGTGACGGGCGATGGGACCAGTGGCGATGGGCCGTTGGAGAATTTTGGGTGCGGGAGATGTCCGAAAAATGCTGAATAATATACGAGAATATTTGTTCATCCAAAAAATTATACGAACTAGGCACGGGAGAATGACTTTTAGCAAATGGAAATTGGGATTCATAAAAAATTACATGGCGATTAATGATGATTTTATTGGAGGATAAATCAAAGCATTTGTAGTCATGATGATTAGAAGGAAAACCCCTAAACACACATGGAGTAGACCAGGCCTGAAGTTTGTTAATTATGGTGGATGGAAATAACGGATAACATAAACACCCAAAAATCCGAAGATGAGAATAAGAAGGAGATTTATTATATAAAATCTGAAGAGGGGAAGAATATGTCAAACCTATGGAAGGAGTTATGTTAAGTAGATATGTAGACATTTGAAGAGCGTGATGCCACAAATATTGGGGTACGGAAGCATAAATTAATAGAGTGCGGATAATGTTATTTATGGAACGAATTTTACGTTCGGCTTTCCCATTTTGTGAAGATGTACGGGGACAAGAAAAATGAAAATTTATCCCATTAGTAGCACAGAATTCCCGAAACACCCCATTGTCATACTATTTTCCATTATCACACTGAATATTTTTTATTTCACTGTTGAATTGGGTTCTGATGAATGCTCTAAATTTTAGAAAGATGGAAAAAACTTGAGATTTCTTCGCTATTGGAAACGTCCATAAAAAATTAGAATAATCATCCAAAAAAAGAACATAATACCGATGACCCATAGAACTAGGAACATGAGACGTCCATAAGTCGCTATGAATATTATCAAATGGCATTAACGTATGAGATTTTGAGACTACAAATGGCAACTTAACAATTTTTCCTAAAGAACAAGATTGACAAATTGGAGTACGACTCATACCCTTACATGAAATAAAACTATTTTTATCTAAAGCTGACAAAATAGAGGACTCCGGATGACCAAGACGAGCATGCCACAAGGAAGGAGAGATGGCTGCAAAAACTGATGGCAGGGCTTGACTCGATGGACCGGGACTGGGTGTGATAGGATAAAGATCTCCCCTACTATCACACCTCAGAAGAGGACTCCCCGTCTTAAAATCCTTTACAGAGAAATCAAATGGATCAAATTCAATAGAAACGAAATTCTCAGTAGTGAATTTACGGACAGAGACTAAGTTTTTAATCAATTTGGGGGCGTGTAGGGTATTTTTCAAGATAAGAGGGGGATGAGGGGGAGACAATATTTTATGACCATAACCACGAATTGGAACAGAATTACCATTACCAACAATTATATCGCGAGGGTTGCTCAAATTGGAATAAGATGAGAGAGTACCTGAATCGGATGTCATGTGGGTAGTGGCACCGGTGTCCATATACCAATTCAGGTCCGGTTGAGTCAAACCCAGTGTGTGTATCGCGGCCTCGAAATCGGTCTGAATGGGGCCTGCTGCGTGATGGGCTTGCGGGAGTCGAGGCCCAAGCACCCTTACTTGCGGTCTCGACCCAGACTGCTGCTGGCCGTAACTAGACCAGGCTGAATTGGGCCTGGACTGTTGTTAGGCTTGCCACTGCTGCTGGGGTGGCCACTGCCGCTGGAAGGTAAACTGGTTGGGCCCAAACTATTGTTGTGGGGCCCACTGCCACTGTATTTGGGCCCACTGTGGGCCCCAGAACCGTTGCTACTGCCGCTGACCACCGCGAGGACCCCCACTGCCACCACCATTCTGCCGGCTGCCGCCGCGGTTTTTGCCATTTTTCTTATTTCCGCCCTTTTTGCTGCCACCGTTGTTGCGGTTTTGGCCCGAGTTGTTGGAACTGGTAGGATATACCGTGGACTCGGTCATCATGACTACGGGACTAATACCGGTAGCCGCTCGTTTCTCTATGCCTGCTTCTTCTAGTGTAAGCATAGAACGCGCCTGATAAAATTGAGAAAGCGGATTGCTTTGCCGAAGAAGCGTTCCCACACCACTATAGGCCTCGGAGAGGCCGAAAACCATTTGGAGGACCAAACGATCGTTCAAAACCGGCGCGCCAACATTGCAAAGTTGGTCCGCCAATTCCTTTAATCTTTTACAATAAGCCGAAACATTAGGGGAATCTTCCATATTGACGTGGGAGAAATCCTGCTCAAGGGTAACGGCTTTAGAATTTTGATTATCTTGGAATATATCACGCAGTCTATCCCAAGTCGCCTGTGCCGTAGCGTCAGACTCAATAATTGTTTGCAAAAGATCGGTAGATATTGTGGAATATATCCACTGAAGGACAGTAACATCAATAGTCGTCCACAACTTAGGATCATCTTCGCATTTTGGCACCTCCGTATCATCAGGAGCCGCGGGGATTATGTGATGGATGACTTGATGTGATCGTGCGTGAATTTTGAACAGTTCGGCCCACATCGCATATTGGACGTTTTCTATTTCAAGAACGAGAGGGATGTTATTCTTGATGTTAGAAACTGTAAGGGTCGGATGAAACATGTTCCGGGATGTAGACATATTGATAGAACAATATGTGATTGAGGGATTAGGAAGAAATTTTTGGGAAGAAAAGAGGTCCCATCGGCACACAAACCGAGAGCAAAACGTCTCGGAAGTGGAGGGAAGTCGACGGAAAATTTAGGAGAGTAGAGAGAGGATTTTAAGACCTAGACTCTTGATACCATGAAAGAAATAATTCCTTGATTATTTTCATTAATTGAAAGGCTAAATATACAAGTTACATAATAGGAGAATTCTATTCCTATTCTATTCCTAAAACCTTATTCTATACATTTATGGTAATACACTAATTATGGTAATACAATACTAATTATATTACAACCTTACCTAAATTAGGATACTAAATATTTATCATAAATTACACATACTAATATTTAACAGTTAATTAAATTTTCTAGGATAATCATTTTATCTTGATTAGTAGCTCAAATTTCATACACATACACACGAACAAATTAATTACACATATGTATAATAATTCGTACTCCTTTTAAACCTTTTGAATTCGAAATTATAAATCCGTCTTTGTTTCTTCATTCAGAAATATCTGCGAGAACAACTGTGATTATAAATATGATATATCAACATGGCTTTGCATGGAGAGAGCATGAATCATTGTTTTCACGAGAAGTCATGAATCTTAGGAACAACGTGTGCATCTTTTCCATTCTCTAAGGAATAAAGCTATCATTAAATATTGGTATAATCTGTTTTTTCTCCGTATATATGTAGGCAATAATGTAATGCAACTGTCTGAAAAAAAAAATAGAGTATGACGGCCGGAAGATTCCGGCTTAATTAAAATATAAACTTTGGTTAAACAGATTACGGCTACAAAAAATATAAATAAAACATAATTTCTTATCTCCGATTAATTATTTGGCTGAAGAAACTTAACAACTACTAATGTAGGAGTATTAAGGAAGAGAAGATGTATAAGGAGTATTAAAATAGAATAAAATACTTTGTATTAACAGCATGGAAGCACGCCGCAAAGTTCGGGAGTTTCGGGTATAGGGGGATGACGTGGAGAATATATCAGCAGGATCCATATAAAAATATAAATATATTTTTTGTACAAATTAATAAAAAAAATTGTATCATTGGGAGAGGAAGTAATAGTATATTTTTCCTCAATTAATCACTGAAATTAAGCTAATGCTATTTGATGTGAATTCAGTTTTCTGTAGTAGCATTATTTTTGGACATAAGACGAGCAAAGCCAAAAATGTCTCCCACGTGGCAAGTGTGTTGTCTTGTACGGTCAAATGGCGGTGCTCGTTTCATGACACGTGTGAGGAAATTGATTGATCACTTCCCAACCAAACAGGCCGTAATTTCGGAGGCGTTTGAGTTTGACCACCACTTCCACGTCGACATTCACTTTAGCTTATCGTTGTGTTTCCTTTACTCCCTCACTCCCAACCCAACTCCCAATTTTGTTAGTTTTCACCTAACACAAAATTTTAAAAATAAAAAAAGATTTTTTAATTTTATTATTTTAAATTAAAAATATATAAAATCTTTTAAAATTTATAATTTTAAACTTATTTTAGAATTTAAAAACTTATTAAATATAAAAAAAAATATTTTTTTTAAACAGACAAAAAAAAAGTAAGTAACTTAAATCATGTGACAGGGAGTAATATTTATTTCCAATGTATTGAAACTATGAGGTGGATCCTATCATTTCTTGTTTACACACCTTGGTACGCTATTGAAAGGTTTTTAAGAATAAAATTTACTTATTTAAACATTAAATAAAAAGTGAAATAAAAAATATTTTCTATAGTTAGTATTCTACATATTCGGTTAATCCGTCCAAGTTTGGACATGTTATTGATTTGCTTATTTATTAACACAGTCCAATTTAACACATTCAATTCAGTCCATATAAAAGTTGTGTTGATTTGAATTCGCTATGTAACACATGTTGACTTACCAGAAATCTTGCCAAAATATTATATTTGTTTATTTGATATATTATATATAATCTTTTCCACCTTGTGGGACCATATTGAATTTGTTGTTGTTGTTATATGTTATATATAATCTTAATAAATAAATATATTTTTAAATTAATTTTGTTTAACAACTAAAAAACTACAAGAAAATAAATAAGAAACTAAAACTTGATAAGAGTTGAGTTATGACCGATTATTTAATCCATATTAACCTAATTCATCCCAATTCGTGTCACCTTTAGGGGGGTTAAAGTTTATTATTAACTCAGCCTACCCGACCCATCCATTTGCAACTCCTAATAGAAGCACCCTAGGTCGGAGGGAATCTCTTAGATTTCTTAATTTTCACTCCAAAATTCACGGTTCATGTGATCCATTAGTTGATGGCAGTTGAGTAGCCACGATTATATATACTAGGTTTGCTGTCAGTATTAGTAACTTTTTATTTAGTAATTAGTTCATTTTGTGTTAGTGTATGTATATCTGGATTAAGTTCCTTCCTCAAAGAAAACATGACATTTATAGTGCGATTTTAAGGGTTCACAAGGGAAATTCCCGTGACCTAATCCCACTGAATTAATTAAATCCAAATTAAAAAAAAACTTGCTTACAGATGGACGTGTGCTCACTGACAGACTAATGAGATTAATTAAATACCAGTTTATATTACTACGGTAAGTTGTACCATAAGCTACTATGTACTCTTGCCTTTCCAATATAGCTAAATTGATACCTTTTCTATGATTCATTAATGAAAATACGTAATGGAAATATGGAATATATAAAGAAAAAGTCTTTTTAATTGGGAAAGTTAATAGTACGATTTTGGAATAATTCAAAAGAAAACGCAATACAGCTAATTAATACTCCTACATGTAGAAGGAGCACTTGTATTGATCTCCTTGGAGCCTCAACCTCCATTTGTAAATGGACTTTTTATATTCTACTTCTGTTACTCTTTTTTATTTGGGGGGTTAAAAAGTAACTTTTTATATAAGTATAATAATGCAAAAATACAAAATAGAGAGTCCCCCGTGGAAAGAGGATTCATTTGTATTTTAACTATTACAAATATTAATATAATTACTAGCTAAATCTTTTTAAAAGCTCCGAACATGTCTAATGAAAAAAATCCATAGGCAAATACGGTGCCAACATAATTGTTCTATTCCATTTCATTGTTAATGGTAGCACTATTTTCTTATTCCGCAACCTCATAGCCCATATTCACACTTGGAAAAAATGACAAAAATGGTGTACTATATACTACCAAATTGCAAGATGATGACAAAAAGTTTGTGACCCTATTCAACTGTATCGAATTAATTGGAATACCCTTTTGATTAAAGTATATCATTAAAGTATGATATATATGTTCCATTAAAGCAATCCATGAAGACACTGTCTTAGTACACACATTAGTGGGCTTTGTGGTCATTTGCTACACCCTATATTAGCTTCTTGAGTACCTCAAATAATCCATTCTTCTTCAGCAAGAACCATTCATTTCTATTTCCCTAAACAAGTTACTTTTTCTTTTTCCTCTCCAACCTATAGTAAGACAACTTCCCAACTCCCCAAAAAGGAGAAATACCAACTATTTACACAAAGCATTTCAAGAATCAAAAAGCTAAACCTCTTCATATATTGCACAAATCAAAGTCTGAAAAACTTCAAGAATCTTGAACTATTTTCTCTTCCTCCTCATCCTTTTCTTCAAGAATCATTTTTGGTTCCCTTTTTTATTCAATTGTTATAGATCCCTAAGGAGACCCTTTTTACTCTCATGTCTGAAAATAACCCTTTTCATCATGATTATGCATTTCCTTTCTTTGGTGAAAATCCTTCAATTTATGATCATCAATTACCTCAAGCCAACACACAAAACCCTCATCATCATAATCAAGATTTTGATTATCCTTCATCTTATATGAGTACTCTCACAGAGTGTTTACATGGGGGTTCAATGGATCACTACAACTCTTTATCAAGTGCTTTTTGCTCATCATCCTCTGAAGTTGTTTGTCCACCAATAGATCATCAAGAATCTTCTAGAAAAAACAGTGCTGATCATCAAATTCCATTGACACCTAGTTCTTTGGTCTCTTCATCTTCTAATAGTGAGGGTGGTGGTCATGAAGAAGATTCTTCAAAAATCAAGAAAGATCTACAAGAAAAAGATCAGTGTGAAGATGGAGATGGTGATAAGTCTAAGAAAGTGTAAGCCATATTTTTCTTTGGTCCTATAATACTACTATAAAATATAGCCGCGTATTAATCTGTGAAGAAGTTTCTTTCTTACTTAATAGATTAGGTTATTGACCACTTTGGTCTTAATTTATTAGAGGTATTAATTGGCTAGACTTTTCTTTCTAGTTGCAAGTTTCTTTTACTGATTTGAAAATTAAAAATATGTAATGTGTACCCTTTACTTAGTTAAGTCTTCCTCCTTTTCTTGTGTTATGATTGTAAGAGAAACCCTAATTTTTATTTTTCCACTATTCCTAATTTGATTGGTGTTTAGCTCATTTTGGAAATCTGATACATGCATAATGGTACTTAATAATTAAGATGGATTACTTCTTTTTTTTTAATTTATAGAAATTAAAGTTTGTGCTAATTATTTTAGGAGCAGAGCAAAGAAGAAAGGAGAAAAGAAGCAAAAGGAACCGCGATTTGCCTTTATGACTAAGAGTGAGATTGACAATCTTGAAGATGGCTATAGATGGAGAAAATATGGACAGAAGGCAGTGAAGAACAGCCCTTTTCCGAGGTATAGTTTCTTTAAATCAACATAAATTTCAGCTAATAATAATTTCTCGAGTTAGTAAAAATGGATTCACAAGCTTCTATAGCATGTTATACTCTTCAAACTTGCTTAACTAATAGTAAATGTACTTAATAACTTCAAGTTGCTTAAGTTTTTATCTCTATTTTTCATAATCTTAATGAAAGACTACAAATGAATGAGCAAGTTTGCCTAGCTCTTTGAATTTCTCGGACTCTCATGTTTGAAATGGTGGCTTTAACATGATGAATATTATACCTCAGTTGCACTATAATGATGCATATATATCATAAATGTAATTTAATTTGTTAGTTTCCAAATGAGTTCAACGTCTATACTATGCAGCTCAAAAGAATTTATCACTATTAAATCACTTCAAATATAACTATAAATAACCATTCATAAAGGATATGAGATTAGCTAGTAACCTGAAAAATAAAGCAACTTATTACCTATGCTATAACATGTTAAAATATACACTAATTGTGTAAGGGTTCTTATATTGTCCTGTGTATGTAAGTCAAAAAATTCAGAATATAATTTTTTGTGACCTAATTTTAGCTTTTCTTAGATGATTTAATCTAAGTTTTTGGTTTACACTAATGGGGTAATTAGCTAGAGATTGAGCAAAAAAAATCTTGTTTCACGCAATCAACCTTGTGAAAATATGAGTTCAAGTTATATATATCTTATTTTACACTTCCAAATCACTTAAAAGATATCTACGTGTAAGTCTCCTCAAATATGTGATCTGTAATCTTGAAAATAAGATATATTACCTATATAATATAATTTTCTTTTTTTTACAGTGACGTGTATATAACAGAAATTCTATGAGAGAATACATGGTTTGTGATTGGTGGTTATTATTATTGTAGGAGTTATTACAGATGCACAAGTCAAAAGTGCAGTGTGAAGAAACGTGTTGAAAGATCATATCAAGATCCATCAATCGTGATCACTACATACGAAGGCCAGCATAACCATCATTGTCCAGCAACCCTTCGTGGAAATGCTGCTGCTGCTTTGTTATCACCTTCCTTCTTATCCTCACAACAACAATTTATTCATCCTCATGAACAACAACTCTTCTATAATCCAAATCTCCCTATTAATAATTCCTTCTATAACAATTATCATCATCAACAACATCAGCAGCAAGTCCAATTAGGTCCTGATTACCAATATGGACTATTTCAAGATATGGTTGCATCATTGATCCAAAATAGAGAGCCATGATCAAGCATTTATTGATCTATTTTTAATCTTGCACAATTAGTAAAGTACTAAAAGGAGTATGGTGCATTTAATGCAATTCCGTGACTTATGTATTCGATTGGTAATATAGAACTATATATTCTAGTATCATCCTACGACCCTTAAACACTTCTATAAGGGGAAAAAATGAAGGCAGAAGTTGGAGGAGATGGGTTCTGATGGAAATACCAACGATTCATGTGGGATGATAAACCATATTATTAAATGAAGATGCTATTTTTTGATAAGTTCTCTGCGTCTATGTAATTTGGGGTTTTTATTTTATCTAGGTAAGGCAAATTATTTCGTCCCATTAAACCCGTTTTTTATTGTGTAAATAGAATTAATTCCAATTAATGTTTCCTGTTCTTTTCCGCTTTCTGAGTGTTTCCGTTTATGTTTTTGCTTAATTCACCCTGTCATTGTAAGTTGTCTTGCTCAATTGGTAAAAGATGTAGATTTTTTCTCTTTAATTTAATGTAGAAACATGTCGTTCGACGTAGTAATTAATTGCTTTATTTTTTAAGGTAAATATTGTGGGACGTTCTATTAAACTTCTCTGTTTTCTATTAAAAAATTATTATTTCTATATTTAGGATCCGTTTGGCCATGAGAATTATTCATAGTTTTTTTTGAATTTTTTTTCACTTTATTTAAAAACCAGTGTTTAGCCATTAAAATTTCAAATACAACTTGAATTTTTGGAATTTGAAAAACACTTAAAAATCGGTTCACTTTTTTCGGTTCCAATACATTCAAATAGTCAAATATTATTTATAAAAACTATAACCAAATATAACTCATGTAGGGTTTTGTTGGGTTCAAAACATATAAGTAGGCACAACGGAAGTTTAAAATTTTGTTCTAGTTACCGCAACAATTTCTTCTGGTATGGTTATATGACAATCAAAACCTGTAACATAAAACTAGAACACTTACATGTTAATCAATCTGGAGTCTTTACTTAGGAATTACACGCGACTATCCCTTCGACTGCAAGCACTATGCTATGGTGTATTCCTCTGTCAAGAAAGCCAATAAATCTTGGCAGAGGTTCGAGAAAGTTTCGTCCTAGACTCTAAGTTTAGAATTGTGTATGAGAATTGGTGTGTTTAACTTATGGGGTTTAGTGTTGTTTATATAGGGAGGATTAGGTCAATATCAGATTAGGGTTGGACTCTAAGCCTGGCCCAAAAATCGAGGTGCAGTGGGCCAGTCTGACTGGGCCCATTGTCGGGTCGGCGCCGCGGCTCCTTACGTAAAATTCCGTTTCCCATTTTTATTTAATATATATATTCAGCACATTAAATCCAAAATTTAATTTTGATTTAATTAAATAATTTTCATCTAATAGAAATTATCACATAGTTAATATCAATTTAAATATCTCGATCCCAAATTGAATATTTAATACTTTTTCAATACACCCTTAGATCGAAGAGACAATCGACATAGTGTGACCCTATATGCCTTCATATATCAACACTAATCCAATTAAGGTCCATATGGAACTCCTAGACTGCGTCGTACGACGAACTCAATATATGAAGTACGTTTACATGAATCCAACAAACATAATCTTTATGTGAGATGATATATTCCTTTCATTCGCGACACACTAGATCAAGCTTAGGATTTGCCTTGTGTCTATCCAAATGGCTTGATCACTTTATCTCGTATATATTAGTCGACAACTAGATCATATTCTAAATATGTCTCTTGCATTGACCAATGACTTGGTCGACTTAATATCACTGAGAAGCTGAGTGCTCTCTCGAATATCCAATCGAGGAATGAATCCTATTCTTGGCTCAACTACCACCTTAATTTACATCATAATGCTCCCAACACAAACCGTATCTTATCCTATAAGGAGTTTAAACTTAGGACAGGGTCAAAGTACATTACTCTGTAAACAAGGTGCGTATTGTCATTGGAAATAAATGAGGAAAACCCCTTAATGTCTAACACTGGGATAGAAATAATATTCCTCGTCAATGAGGGAACAAAATAACAATTATTTAGTTCTAAACAAAAGCGTGAAGGTAAATCTAGTCTATAAGTTCCCATGCGTTCAACTTCCACTCGTGCTCCATTTCCAACGCATATGTCTACCTCCCAAGGTCCAAGCTCCCACTATTTTAACATACTCTTCGACCCCATGGAAGAATACAAACTCATATCAAATATGGTCATAATGGGCCAAGATTCAGGTTCATGCTATCTCCGTGTTTGATGTGGCTGATAACTTCAATAACATAACTCGGTAGGTCTCCAAAACAATTACAAATAATTTGTAACTCTTGTTTGACCGAATGTTCTAAACAATCAATCTGCGTCCCTCGGCTTGTCCGACACTGTGGCGCCAAGACAGCCTAGCAAGTCAACCCGTTATGCGATTGCAATTATGTATCTAAGTGAGTTTTGCCTTATAGAGCAAACACTGTGGTGTAAATACTCATAAATGTTTATGACCCACTTCTACATTTAACATGTATCTATGAAAGAGTCTGAGTCCTTGTAGACTTAGAGTAAATGCTGTGGCATAAATACTCATCTCGCAAACATTTTAATTCAGGGTTTTAATCAAGATCAACTCTAGTATGCTATATCAAATATAACATCTTAATTATCATGCAAAGTCTATTAAGCACTTATTGGGTACCGCTTGCCCAAACATGATATTAAGCGGTTTAAGCACATACTGGGTGCCTCATACCCAGACAGTTATTTGAGGACGTTATTCTAGTAATTTAAATGACAAATAATTTGACATTTAGCACATAAACAATATACTTATCAAATAATATACTTAATAATAATAATAATCGTGGGTTAAACATTCTGAACAAATTTTTTTTTTGGACAGATGGGGCCGCGTCGCTAACCATTAGAGCCGCGACGCCAGTGAGGCAGAAACTAAAATTCTGCTTCTGCAACGCATTAGCGCCGCGACGCTCCACTATGGAGTCGCAGCGCTAGCAAGGCAGAAACTTTCGTGTTGCATTAGGGCCGCGACGCTCCACCATGGAGCCGTGGCGCCTAATCTCCAGAATTAAAAAAATGAAGCATTAGGGATGCGGCCGTCCACCATGGAGCCGCGACGCTGCCTTGAAACCATAGCAGGCACCGCGGTGCCCTACCATATGGTCGTCACGCCGACGTCCTGAGAAAACGTTTCTGTGTTGATTTTCCAAAATCGATCGAGCCCTAAATCCAATTTAGGGATCAAATCACAGATCCTTTATCCTTACCCACCATTATAAAAAACGCACATATCGACCATCATCCATTCATACTCGTTCTTCACTGTTCACCATGTTCGCAATGAACCGGTTATCTCCACTTGGCTTAGTCCGAGTTATAACAGAATGACTTCCACGATTTAGCGTATGCGATAATTTAGGGTGATATCAAAAGGTCAAAATTCGATCAAGATATGTAGGTTTTCAAGAAGCCTTGTTTTAATCCAATTTTATGTTTAACTCATATTATTATGTTATTCAATTGTTATATAACCATTGAACCAATCTGGGCTCTGATACCACTGTAGGATTTTGTTGGGTTCAAAACATATAAATAGGCACAACGGAAGTTTAAAATTTTGTTCTACTTACCGCAACAATTTCTTATGGTATGGTTATATGACAATCAAAATCTGTAACATAAAACTAGAACACTTACATGTTAATCAATCTAGAGTCTTTACTTAGGGATTACACGCGACTGTCCCTTCGACTGCAAGCACTATGCTATGGTGTATTCCTCTGTCAAGAAAGCCAGTAAATCTTGGTAGAGGTTCGAGAGAGTTTCGTCCTAGACTCTAAGTCTAGAATTGTTTATGAGAATTGGTGTGTTTAACTTATGGGGTTTAGTGTTGTTTATATAGGGAGGATTAGGTCAATATCAAATTAGGGTTGGACTCTAAGCCTGGCCCAAAAACTGAGGTGCAGTGGGTCAGTCTGACTGGGCCCATTGTCTGGTCGGCGCCGCGGCGCCTTACATAAAATTCCATTTCCCATTTTTATTTAATATATATATTCAACACATTAAATCCAAAATCTAATTTTGATTTAATTAAATAATTTCCATCTAATAGAAATTATCCTATAGTTAATATCAATTTAAATATCTCGATCCCAAATTGAATATTTAATACTTTTTCAATACACCCTTAGATCGAAGAGACAATCGACATAGTGTGACCCTATATGCCTTCATATATCAACACTAATCCAATTAAGGTCCATATGGAACTCCTAGACTGTGTCGTACGACTAACTCAATATATGAAGTACGTTTACATGAATCCACCAAACATAACCTTTATGTGAGATGATAAATTCCTTTCATTAGCGACACACTCGATCAAGCTTAGAATTTGCCATGTGTCTATCCATATGGCTTGATCACTTTATCTCGTATATATTAGTCGACAACTAGATCATATTCTAAATATGTCTCTTGCATTGGCCAATGACTTGATCGACCTAATATCACTGAGAAGCCGAGTGCTCTCTCGAATATCCAATCGAGGAATGAATCCTATTCTTGGCTCAACTACCACCTTAATTTACATCATAATGCACCCAACACAAGCCATATCTTATCCTATAAGGAGTTTAAGCTTAGGACATGGTCAAAGTATATTACTCTATAAACAAGGTGCGTATTGACTTCAAGTCAAATGACTTTCATCTCCCACACGCTGATAACACTTTAGACATGTATAACAAATAGTTTATCAGCAGGGATACCAATACTTTCCAAAAGTATTCATGTGTCCATCACGAGTAACCATTACTCGTAGTAGGTGAGACATGATACATTCTCCAAGAATGTGATGCAGACCACACATCGACTTATAACATACCATCGATATCCCATTCTTGATGATCATTAGTCGATGCTATTTTGAGAGTTACGCTCTATCATCAATATCTCACTCTATTAATGACAACGTAAGCTCAAGAGATGCACATTAATGAATAATTATAAATAATCAAATAATAATTCAATAATTGCAAATGCCATAAATATTAATCTTATTAATAATACGAATGTGTTCAAGTACATTTGTCCCTAATAATGACTGTCTCTAGGACATACATACTTTCAACTCTAACTTCAAAAATTTCAAATAAAATGAAAAATATTTGATTTCTATGTCAAATGCCTACTTAGTAACTCTTTTGATATATACACACATTTTTAGTTTAAAATCATAAAATTTAAAAATCTTCTTTCTTTTTCTAAATTTTGTAATCAATTAAACTAAAACACGAAAGGGATGGATTAAAAAAATCATGCGAAGTTCGCAATTAATTTATGATGATCAACGCCTTTCCTTTTACTTTCTTTTTCTATTTTGTCCTTTCCTTCAACAAGACACTTTTCTGCAATTTGCAGCCCCTGGATTTGATGGAAACTTTGGTTGGCTAAATTTGATGGAAATTTAACTGTATAATGGTCTTCTGCCAATATTCAGGAAAGTTAGTAGCTTGATATTCTCAAAACGAGAACAACAAAAATGGTTGTGTGAGGTAGGTTTAAAATAGCTTTTCCTAGCTACTCCCTCCGTTTTAAAATATTTATCTTATTTTAATTTGATACGAAGTTTAAGAATTTTTTTTTTAAAATCTTATGATTGTTAATTAAAGATATATCGAATGTACTAAAATGTCCTTTAATCTTATCCTGTTAATCATGTCATGTGAAAATTTAAAATTAAAGAGTTGTCAAAAAATGAAAGAGATATATTATTTTTTTAAACGGATGAAAATAAGAAAAGTAAAACAAATATTTTGAAACAAAGCAAGTATATTTTTAGCAGATTTGATTCTTTTAGTTGTCAAATGTGAACACTTTTGATCTCTATCAAATGTATTAAGATAATCTACCATCACCATGAATCATGAATCTTGTAATTAGATCAATTAGGATTGATTAGATCAATTACATTAATTAATATATTCTTAGAGATAGCTAAATCTTAATTATTAGAGTTGTATATTGTAAATTTGGGAATGAAATAAGATCATGAAATTTATTTTCTTCAAAATATTTTTATAAATATTGTCTGTTACATTTAACTGTAAGTGTGAAAACGGGTTTAACCAGAAAGTCTTGTTAAACTGCAACATTAATAAAAACTTTACGGACAGTACTAGAAATAGATAAACAAAAGTAGCAGGAATTGCACCAGACAAAAAAATAAACCAAAGAGCAAAAATTATAAAGTTGTACCACAAAATGCTAGTTCTAACTTCTAGCTAATTTTTTTTATTTTTGCAGTTCTCATTAAATCTAATCAGAGTTATTAACATTTGGTGAAGACAAAAAATGTGGTTTTTAGTATAGTTAAAAATATATTTAAAGGACTATTTTAAATCTATTCTAATCATAATGGAATTTTCTGTCAATTTATTTTCTGAAAGGTCTTCTTTTTATTTTTTTACTTTTTTTTCTTTCTTGGGATGAAAAATTTATATTTATACAGTACGATAAACAGGATGAAGTGAGAAAATATATAACACCTTCAAAACGTTGTCTCGTGGTGTCTTCAAGAACACATGAAATATTATTATTGAAGTGTGTGACAAATCTAAAGCTTAAGCTTAGATAACACACTTTTAATATTTGATTATATTCTCTACACGCCCCCTCACGTGTTGACCTAATTTTTTTCATGGTCCAAGCATGTGGAAATTCTTTTTGATAATGAGTGGCGGTGAAGTTTGATCTCAAGATCTTTGACCGCTTTGATACCATATTAAAGTGTGTGACCATCTGAACTAAAAATTTAAGCTATTAGATAGAATACACTTTTAATAATTAATTATATTCTCTACAATTATTGATGTATGATGATTCTTTGCATCAAACCCATATTAAGTCAAAAATCAAAAGCCCATAAAAGGTATTATTATCTGATTAAACACCCCATGATCTGTTGCTGCCTGAGCCATATAAGGTCATTGTATTTACACGTATCTTTTCCAGAATGCTACCGTTTAAGGAAACTGGAAAATAACTAGTCTAAAATAATATTTTTTTTTCTTGCAGAAAAATCGTGCATTATTGTAATCACATGCTAAACAATTCAAACACGTTATGTAGTCCCTTCCCTTATTCTCCTCCCGATTAAAGGAGGATCTACAATGTAATCCAAAGTTCACGTGAATTTAATATTTCCTCTATCTCAATTATATGATAACGTTTGAAGTTCAAGATTTGATTTTTTTTTAAAATTCTGATAGTGAATTCAAATATGAAATCTTTAATTTCTTAATATGAAATTTATATATTTAAAAATTATTAAAAAAATACTCTAAGTCAATATATAATTAATAATTTAAAAAGAACATGAAAAATCAAGGTAAAAAAACTTGTTTGATTATTGAAATACGAAAAATTTCACATAGATTGAGACGGAAAGAGTGGTTTTATCAAGTCTATATATTTATATGAAGAAAAAACTACTAAATATCTATATATATATATTTAATTATAATCATAATAATTATTATTATACTAATTAAAATTAATATTAAGTTTATAAACTTTAAATTTCAAATTCGTATATGCTTTTTCTGTTATATATAATTGAGGAAATAAGAAAACGACGAGGAAGGAGCACATGCAATAAATATAGGAGCATGACATTGTTGACCTTCTATGTCCTATACTATATAGTAGTAGTAGATATATCGTTAGGTTCAGAAAGCATCAAGACTTAAAAAGAATATCAGACATGGACTTCTCACAAAAAGAAGTAGCTTGTTTCACTTTCAACTTCAGTTTCATGCGTCCTTACTTATATTGCACCACATGCATATAAAATTGAACTTTTGCATTTAAGAGATGAATATTGAAGTTACGAGATGGGGTCGATATTTATATCGTTTGAGCAATTTTCATCTTTTAGACTAATTTTTAAAGTTAAGTTATGTTAAAAATTTAATTTCATGCGTGATATTAGAGCATGACTTATTTCAATTCTCGTCTTCCGATATAGGCTCCTATATTAAAGACATTTTTAACTCTCCAGATGTTCAGTTCTGATTTTTTGTTTTGTTTTGTGTGTATGTAGGGTGGGGGAAGGGAAAGGGGGAGGGGGACTATGCTCGTCTCCCGAAGCAGCGTCCTCTCATACCAAATACACCGTCTGTTTTTGTTTGGAAACAGGAGAAAACCACGAACAATATTGCTAAATTCTATGCTTACGCCATAATTATATTTAGTGTGAATATACTTGAAGATTGCATAATGAGAACCCTTCTCATGTTAGGTAAAGAGTTTCTCAAATCTAGACTTGAATACATACGTAGCTCAACTACCTTTAATTTTTAAGAATGAAACAAATTACTTCGGATTTTCTACAGTGCAATCACAAAGAATATATATAGTCAATGTTGCATAAATGTTTGGCAAGTGTTTTATATACGGCTCATTTTTTTAAATCCCTGTGCAACTTCTCTTTTTTGTCTCCATTCATTTTGACCAAACAAAAACCTAAAAAAGATACACAATTTAATTTGGCCTAAAATTTAGAGACTAATATACAGATGATAACCAAAATCATCAACACATGCTACGTACATATCTCGTGGAACATCCTTTGTTACAATTATTAGTTCAACGCAATTTAATGACAGATATTCAAACTTAATAATTTTGACTTTAACTCTCCTATCTATCTTCACTTTCTGTACAAATTGTGTTGAGCGTGCGAATAAAGTTTTTGTATTAGTAGTTGAAAATTTGGAAAACTATATATAAGGTGTATGCATACTCGTGTGAGATCTTTTGGAGAAAATGGTGTCATCTTGATCCTAATCGAACAATATCACACCATATTAAGAATATATTTGAGTAGGCTTAGCCCAACAACTAATATCAGAGCCTATGGGTCGACATGACAAGTTTGGTGATGACAGTGATGGCGTGAGACTCATTTTACTTCCCCCTACGAGCTTAAAGTCGCGTGTGCATTGAAAAGAAGAAGCTAGTTGTGAGCTTCAGTTGCCATGATATTCTAATGATATGGGTGACACACAGTGAATCTCAAAAATTGATCCGTGAATTATGGTGATAGGCAACGTGAAACTTAATTCGAGGAGGAATGTGAATCATGAAAATAGGTCATACGGAACTTAGTTTATGGGCGAGATTGTTGGCTGTGCGAATAAAATCATGTTGGAAATTTTCCTTTGGCGGGGAAGTGTGTCCACCCATGTTTAATGAATTAAACACTAGTGTTCCGCATGTTGGAGGCTTTGTCTCTTCACACATGCATAATCTACTATGTGAGTAGATGACCGTAGGGCCAAGAATAGTCAAATTTCGTTGAGAAATGAAAGAGATATTGGTCCACGAAGTAACGTGTTTGAGGCATGGAAATATGGTGTGGGACAAATCTACCACATCGGTGGGAATAGAAAGAATTGCTCTCTATATAAGTCTCTAATGTGGTAAAGGGTTTGGGACCCCAAAGGGTATCCCATGTGTTTAAAGGAGGGAGGACCTAGATGTGCTTGGGTTCAAGGCTAAGCCCACACGTGCACCGCCGCCGCCGCCCGCCCGTCCCGTCCGGTCCGCTGTGGGCTGTGGGGACTTTCTGATATTATCTTTTTGGACCCCAAATTGCTTAATATTTACAGTTTGGTCCCTAGAGTTTCTGGAAAGTTGATTTTGGGAAAGACGGAAGGCAGAAACTTTCTACCTACCGTTTGGACTGATCTACCTCACTAATGGCATTAAACCTGCCATTTTCAGCCTCCCTAATGGCCATTAACAACCCTCCTAATGACTAATTACAATCATGTTTGTGGCAGTTGAGGAGTCCCTCCTCCATGCTATATATTGATGCCTCATTTGGCTAAAAAATGTGACAGAAAATAGCACAAAATAGTGACGAAAATCACTGTAAAACAGTAAAGAAAACAGACTGCAAACCAGTGAGCAAACATACACATATACACAAGATATACACAACAGAGACACACTATATATACAGAGACAAAACAGAAGAGAAAACAGAAACTCTTTCTTCCTTTTCTATATCTTCAGCAAGTCGATTCATATTTGTTTTCTTCGTCAGGCTCAACCTATTGGCTTTGTAGCGTTAAGATTAAAGTGTTGTTTTATCTTGAGAGACTATTGCCTGCTAATGTAAAAGCATATATACGGGGCAATCTTGTCTTAAGGACAGAGGGAAATCACTCGGTTCAACACACAACGTTGTAACCATCCAAATTTAGTTATTTCTTGATTTCAGGTTATCAAGATTCAAGACACAACAAGCTTGCGATAGTTTTAAAGATTGGCCTATTTATTCAACAAGATTCAATTTCTGAATATTAAATATTTGTTTATCATTTCGAATACTTGTAATAGTTATTTACTTTCCGTACTGCTTTATAAAGTACAATAGAGTACCAACAATTTAATACAAGAGTGTATTGAAAGAGTATTAGTGTTCGAAAGATGTCGGTCAAAAGTTGTGTGACCAAATCTGGATATGGCTGTGGTTTTCTGCTTGAAGACAGTGATGATGATGTTGTTGAAGGTCAACGTGTTCGTGGTGTCACCGATCCCAAGAGTAGTGGAAACAAGCGCTCACGAGAGGCTGAGGATGTCAACTGGGACAAGAGGAGAAGGCTGAAGATGTGGTTCTATCTTGCAGCAGAAGACCTATATCTGTCCCAGACAAAGAATCCGAAATTGGGATAAGTTATTTTTCTCACTTGTCAAAAATAAGGTTAAATGATTTCTGATTAAAATGGCTTAAAGTAAGGAGGAATATGAAAATGTTTTCCAAAATAATTTATATTCCTTACGCTTTAAAATCAGAAGTTTAATCTCTTCTTCTTTCCCGTTTAAAGATTGAATTTTGTAAACGACTTAGAAAGATCCGTTCTTTTAAGCGTAATTATTAAAAGTGTGTAAAGTATGTTTGCACATACGAGGGAGAAAGATCCACTGACTGTGCGAAAATTGTTACCACTCTTAAGTAAGCGCCAAGAATTATCTGGGCACCAATCATAAAGGAAGAAGTCTAAAAGTTAAAGACGTTGAGCCTGTCACACTATTTGGCAGAAGATCCTTCATAAGATGATATTGGACACTCAGTCATACAAAGCCTCCGGGCGACTGGAGTGGGCCAAAATTCCTTTGATATGATGATATTGGACACTCAGTCATATAAAGCCTCCGGGCGACTGGAGTGGGGCCAGAATTCATTTCATAGGAAAAGTAATGGACACCTAGTAAGGTGGGCCAGAGTTTCCAGGTCTTAAATGATCTGAAGGCCTAAAGAAAGGTAGAAAAGAAATTGGACACTCAGTATGCAAAGCAACTGCAGTGGGCCAGAGTATCCAGATCACATATGATCCGGTTACGCCCTAACCACGGGCAATAGGTTGTTCATGTGAAGCAACGCCACCTCTAAAGTAGAAGGGGTTGGAGAAGTTGTTCTCAATAGGACTTCTAGGGAATGGGATCACTCTAAAATGAGGTGATACATGTCCCAAACTTAGTTAAAGGGACACTGTTGGTCAAGCTGGTTTGAGACTAGTCCAATAGGTCTGTAATAACTAAGAATGGTACAGTATGTCTGTAGCTAGATGAATGATATATTTGTAATCCGTGCATCTATGCCATCATAGATTAAGACACGTTAAATAGAAAGTCATTCAAAAGCTAATGATGTTGAGATTGTTGCCTACTGTCGATATAAATCCTCAAAATAAATGTGAGGTAGACGAAGAGGCAAAATCATCTTTCCAAATTCCGTCAAGGGAATAGCGAAAGAAGGACCACTCCTCTAGAACTTAGTCACACCTTTATGGTTGATTTGAAGTTTATATAAAATAGAGGGGGGAGAAAAGTACGTTGTGATCTTCATTGATGATGGTACAACGTATGGAATCCTTTGTTTGTTGAAAATCAAAGATGAAGTTGTTGAAGCGGATAAGCGCTACAAAGCAGAAGTTGAAAATCAACTATGCCTACGGATTGAGAAATTCGTAGTGATAGAGGGGGAGAATGTGAAGCATCGTTTATTAAACGACTGCTCATTACTCACCTCAGTCTAACGGTGTTAGCTAAGCGTAAAGCCGTACGCCCAAATTATGTGGGGCAAGTCGATCCTTACCGCTAATGCGATTCTCAACAGAACTCCGCATAAGGATAAGGAGAACTCTCCGTGTGAGACATGGAAAGGATCTCACATACAAAGGTTGTGATGTGGGGTGGCTTGGTAGAAGTTGGACTACCGAAATAGGTCAAGTTCGACCTAAGACTGTAGATTGCATATCCACTAGATCTGCAAATAACAGTAGTGTTTATCACCTTTTGGCGTCAAAGAATGCTGAATTCTTTGGAGATAACTTTCTGTGGAAAAGAAAAAAGAGTAATTGCTCAAGGTTAACAAGAACCTGCGATGGCCTGACTGTCCGGAACTAGACGTTCTGTATTTACAAGACTCGAAAGTTGCTGTCTATCAGGAACTTAATATTCCAGATCTACAGAACTCAGGGATTCTAGATGTTGAACCGATACGGAGAAAAGAGGGGACAAAGACCTGTTCCAAGCCTTCTAGCTTGTATGGTTGAGAACAAACCATGGAAAATTAACAAATAATTGTTATCTCCAGAAGCGCTGCTTTGGAAAGAAGCTACAAAGAGAGAAATAGATTCCATCATATAGAACCATACTTGTGTAATGGTTGATCTTCCTCCGGAAAAAGAACCTTTGGGTTGTAAGATGTGCTCCCCTGTGAGTAGCTTAAAATCCAGGGCCATTGCAGTCTTGCGTGGCATGGATGTTGAAACAGCCTTCCCAACCGGAGAGTTGGAAGAAGATGATCAGAGTTGGTTTGCTGAACTGTTGGGCTTTTTCCTGAACTTTCATTTTGGTCCCTGAAATGTTTACATTTTGGTCCTAAAAGTTTCAGATAAAACAGAAACAATGAATCTGACCACAGAAACATTGACTCTGAAGTTAGAAAGCCAACAGTTGGAGAATCAACAGTCTGAAAGTAAAAGTCATATTGAAACAAAGTCTCGATATGAATGATATGGGTATCACAGATGACATCTTAGGAATTGGATTTCTAAGACATCTAACGGACTGGTCGATAGTTGACAGTCTCGTTGAAACCACCAATGGATATGAATCATAGAACTGATTGGAATCATGGTGTACCCATAGACAAGGAGCGATGCGCATAGGTCACGTGTAGTTCAATGTATTGTACAAACTACAACCGACCTGGTATCGGCCAACAAAGCAGATCAGTTGAACTAAGGTTCACTGATGATTTTAATACATGATCGGTAGAAGGCGTTAAGTCGGATATGACGATATCTGAATTATTCGCTTATCTATGAATTATAGTATTCTGGATATCCAGCAGTTCTGAGAGAACACAGTGATGCAAACTGGATATCAGATCTGAAGAACACCAAAGCCATAAGTAAATGTATATGGTGGGTCTTGGAAAATTCTCTAAGCAAACTTGCATCGACCGATTCATGATGGGATCGGAGTTTATCGCTTTATACAAAGCATGAAAGAAGTTGAGTAACTTCATGACTCCTTAGAGGACGTCCCTTATTGGGAGAAACCCGTGCCTTCAACAGTTATACACTGTGGCTAGCCGGTCGGCTTCAGAAAGGACACGGATGACGGCATCTGGACAAATCTGTCAGGATCTGTCGGAGACATAAGACCGTATGGTAGTTGATCATCATGTGTGTCACTTCCCTGTCGCAGCATTCTGCCTCCGAAGCACCGCGGCTCTGCGTATTAGCACCGCGGCTCCAGTGGCTGAACTCCAAATTAGCGCCGCGGCGCTCCGGCACCTCGGCTCTAACGGGTCTACACCGCAGCCCTTCGCGGCTCCGCGATGATTTCCGACTCGTTTCATGTTACACTTCGCACACTTCTTCCTTCGTTTACCAACGTGGAATACTTGTTATTTGGCCAATAACCGTCCATCATTCTATGTCTCAAACGTTTCACTTACGTACCAATATCTCTTTCACTAATGAAATTTACGATACTTGGCACTACGTGTGCACGTGTGTGGAAATGATATTTCTGACGTGCGGGGCCCCAATTTGTTCGAGTCATAAATAATGGGATAAACTTAATTCCATATTAGTAAATTTCCAACAATCTCCTCTTGAAAGAGATTTTGGTGCACTCACATGGTGCCTTTTTCAGTAATCTATCAGCGGACCAATGTTGCATAAGGAGAGGTAGCTTCAGCTTTGAACCTTCCATAGTTGAATACCATCGGACTTACTTACTGCGCTGTGAATGTGATGTCTTGAACCGTCAGTGTTTAGTGTAAGCCAAGTCAAAGATAACAACACAACAACTTCCCTTACTCTATTCTTCGTAATGTTTTATTCGTTGTGGCCGTGGACACTTCTTGGATTCTTAAGTGCGTTCATTTAAGGTGACCTGTCCTCGCACTTAAATACGCGGTCTCCTACAATGTATCCTGCTATACCTCACTTTACAAGTGTTAGGAACCATTAAAAGTTTCCCCAAACCTAACCTCAATCGTTGAGGATCCTTAAAGGTTTTGGAAACTTAACCTTTATCCACACTGCAGATAGAACTTAACGTCTATCGCGGGAACGACTTTGGATTGATGTTTCTTTACAGAAATCACTATCCGAAGTGCCCATGCTTTCACCGAAGCGCTCAACTGAACCTTTACAACTTAGTTTTTCTATTAAACCTAACTCTTGGGATCTCCAGTCAGAAAGGTTGGGTTTCCACCGTATTGGTCCTTATAGCTTGGGTTTTAAGCCTATTCTCCTAGACAAGCAGAATATCTGATCTTTGGGTAATCCCTTTGTCAGTTTATCCTTTGATTTTATGTAATCAATGGATATTATACCCGTGGTGATCAGCTGCCTAATGGTCTTACGTCTTCGTCGAATATGACAAGACTTGCCATTGTACATAGAACTCCGTGCCCTTCCTAGAGCCGACTGACTGTCGCAGTGGATCATTACAGAAGGTACGGGTTTGTCCCAACAAGGGACATCCTCTAAGAAGTCGTTAAGCCACTCAGCTTCTTCTCCTGCTTTGTCTAAAGCGATAAACTCTGATTCCATCGTAGATCGGGCTAAGCAAGTTTGCTTAGAGGATTTCCAAGACACAGCCCCACCACCAATTGTAAATATATACCCACTGGTGGACTTAGTGTTCTCTATATCAGATATCCAGTTTGCATCACTGTACCCCTCTAGTACAACTGGATATCTCGAATAATGCAACCCGTAAGTTAACGTGTATTTCAGGTATCGTAGTACCCAATTCAACGCCTTCCAATGATCATTACTCGGATTACGGGTAAACCTAGCCAACTTGTTGACTGCTTAAGCAATATCAGGTCGGGTGCAGTTTGTTATGTACATCAAACTCCCAATCACTTATGCATATTGCTCCTGGCATATGGGTGCACCACGATTTTTATCAAGCTTTAGATTTCTATCTAATGGTGACTTCATAGGCGAACTGTCAAACATCTCGAACTTTCTCAACACATCCTCGATGTAGTGAGACTAAGATAAGACCAGTCTGTCAGACGTCTTAGAGATCTTTATCCCTAAGATGACATTTGTGATACCCATATCCTTCATGTCGAAGCATTATTTCAACATGTTCTTAGTCTCTAGGATCAAGCTAGTACTGCTCCCTGTGATCAACATGTCATCTACGTAGAGGCATATCATGACGAACGAGTCAGAGTTACCTTTCGTGTAGACATATTTGTCACACTCATTAATGGAGAAACACTTCGATAGTAGAGTACTATCAAATTTTTCATGCCATTACTTCGGGGCCTGTTTCAGCCCGTACAGAGATTTGACAAGTTGACAAACTTTCTTCTCTTGCCCTGGAACCACATACCCCTCGGGTTGTTCCATATAGATTTCTTCTTCCAAATCACCATTTAGGAAAGCTGTCTTGATATCCATTTGATGTATCTCAAGGTCACGCAACACTGCGATCACAATGAATACTTCACAATGAATACTCGTACGGACATCATCCTAGACAACGGGGAGTACGTGTCTAAATAGTCAAGGCCTTTCTTATGTCGATAGCCATTGACTACTAACCTGGCCTTGTACTTATCTATTGACCCATCTGCTTTATATTTCCATTTTAGTATCCATTTACAACCCAACGGTTTATTTTCCAGAGGAAGATCAACCAACTCCCAAGTATAGTTATGCAGGATGGATTCTATTTCACTCTCAATAGCTTCTTTCAGAGAGGTGCCTCTGGCGTTGACAATGCTTCAACAATTATCCTTGGTTCGTCATCAACTATATAAGTTAAAAAGTCAGGACCGAAGGATGTATCCTTCCTGGCCCTTTTATTTCGCCTTGGTTCCATCTCTGGAGTCTCCAAGTTATGAGAATCTGGAACACTAGATTCCGGATATTTAGTCACTTCGAAGTCCACTAGATCTGAACCATCTAGATCCGGGCAGTCAACGACTCCTGGTTCTTGAGAGCTTTGTTCATAACTTCATTTGCGAGAGGTTATGTTTTTTTTCCTTTCTAGGAAAAGTATCTTCAAAGAATTGAGCATTCCTTGATTCCATGATTGTACCCCCGTGGATATCTGGACTATCTGACTTATAATCTAAAAAGCGATAAGCACTACTGTTATTTTCATATCCGATGAAAATACAATCTACAGTCTTAGGCCCAATCTTGACCTGCTTTGGCTTGGGCACTTCAACCTTTGCCAAACAACCCCACACTTTTAAATATTTATAGGTGGGTTTCCTTCCCTTCCATGATTCATATGGAGTTTTTGTCCTTATCCTTATGTGGGACTCTATTAAGAATCATATTAGCGGTAAGGATGACTTCTCCCCACATGTTTTGGGGAAGATCGAAATTAATGAGCAAGGCATTCATCATTTCCTTCAATGTGCGATTCTTGCGTTCAACAACATCATTCGACTGAGGTGAGTATGGAGCCGTTGTTTGATGAACAATGCCCAATTCGGCACAATATTCCTCAAATGGCGCTACATATTCTCCCCCTCTATCGCTACGAATGAATTTAATCCTCATGCTTAGTTGGTTTTCAACTTCTGCTTTGTAGCGTCAGAACATTTCAAAGGCTTCATCTTTACTTTTCAATAAGTAAATGTAACAATACATTGTGCTATCATCAATGAATGTCACAAAGTACTTGTTCTCGCCGTAGTTCGTGCAAACTTCAAATCACATATATCTGTGTGAATCAGTTCTAGAGGAGCGGTATTTCTTTCGACGGATCGATAAAGAAGCTTTGTGAGTTTTGCCTCTACGTACACCTCACACTTATGTTGAGGGTTTACGTTGACAGACGACAACAACTCCAACTTAACCAACCTTTAGATGGACTTATAGTTAACATGTCCTAATCTATGATGCCATAAATTAGAGCACTCAAACAAGTAAGAAGAAACTTCAATATTATTGCTTGCACGTATTATAGACATGGCGTTAAATTTGAAGAGGCCTTCACAAATAAAGCCACTTCCCACAAAAGTTCCATTCTTGGTGATTACAAATTTATTGGACTCAAATACTAACCTAAAACCAGCATTAGCTAATAAATGACCTGAAATTAAATTCCTCCTAATCTCAGGGACATACATCACCTCCTTCAGAGTGAGCTCCTTTCCAAAAGTCATCTTCAGGACTACATTTTCTACCCCCAGCACATTAGAGGAAGCGTTGTTACTCATGAACAACTTCTTGTCTTTAATTGGTGTATATGTGGAGAAGACATCTCTATTGGAATAGATGTGTCTGGTAGCACCCGTGTCCATCCACCATTGTATGGGATTCTCAACAAGGTTTTCTTCAAGCACCACCGCCGAGAACTCCTCAATCACGTCGTTAAGAAGCGTGTCTTTGACGACGTTAGCTTGTGCCTTGCCTTTGGCCTTGGCCTTATCTTATTGCTCAGTCTTGAGCTTGCTGCAGTCCTTGATCATGTGACCAGGTTTCCACAGTGGTGACAGTTCCCCTTGAACTTCTCCGCCGCCTGGGTCTTGCCGTCTTTCTGGAACTTGCGCTTCTTGCTTGGGTTCCCTTTGGCCTCAACCAGATTTGCCTTTGCCTCAGCGGGTTGTTTTCCCCTAGGCAAGGCCTTCTTATTATCTTCCAGAATCTGGAGTTTGATAATAAGTTCCTCAAAGGCCATTTCATTTGTCTTGAGTTTTAAGTAACTTATAAAACTCATTCCACGAGGGAGGTAACTTCTCAATCAGTGATGCAACAAAAAACTGCTCATTTGGTTTCATACCTTCCAAATCCATGTGATGTAGAATCATTTGGAATTATTGGACTTGGGACATCACCGTTTTGCTATCCACCATTTGAAATTTCAGGAATTTTCCAACGATGAATTTCTTAGTACCAACATCTTGTGCGTTGTACTTCTTCTGCAGCTTTTCCCATAACTCTTGGCTGTGCCTACGACGTAATAGACTGTGTAGAGTGGGTCTGACAGACAATTCAGAATATAGTTCTTACACATGAAGTTACTATGACTCCAAGCATCAAGAACCATCTTCATGACATTGACGACATGTATACCTTGCCCCCCTCCAGCCGTTTCATTAGGCTGATGGTCCACTTCATCTCCAGCTTATGGAGGATCTTCTGTTAGGAAATGAGTCATTCCCATAACAGTCAGATAAAACAACATCTTCTGCTTCTATCTCTTGAAGTTGGAGCCCATAAACTTCTCTGGGCGTTCATTATGGAAACCAGAGGGTGGAGGAACAATAACGTTCCCTTGAGCAACCGGAAAGGCATTGGGTGTGCCTTGAGCAGTGGGGAAGGCAGATGGGTTGCCTTGAGTAGCAGCAGCAACAGAATCAGAAGCGAGTTATTCTCTTCCAGTCATCTTTCTAAGCACTTACAAAACAAATCTTGTCTTAAAATTGTGGGTTACAACAATTGTAAGAAACGGGAAGTAAGTAAATATTACAAATAGCTAGAAATGATAAACTAAATATTACAATAAACTGGAATCAAGAACGTTACAAACTCCTTGTGATTTGTTGAGTCGAGTGATGCCACTCTGTCTTTAAGACATGATTGCCCCGTATATATTCTTTTACGGTGTCGGACAATAGTCTCTCAAGATACAACAACAACTTAACAAATGAGCAAAGGAAACTCAAGTGTTACTCTTGAAGAACTTTGAATATAGAACACTTGCTAGAGAGGAAGAAGAAGATTTCAGAAAATTTCTTAAGTGTTTAGCAATTGAGCCAAATGCCTCAATTTATAGTGTAAGGAGATGACCCCTCAACTAGCCAACTAATGGCCTTCAATAGCCATGTAATGACACTTATTGAGGGGTTACATTCAGCCAAATAATGGCTGAATTCATGCGCCAAATAATGGAGATTCAATACTCCAAAACCAGCCCAAAAGTCAGAACTTTTCATCTTCCCGTTGCAGCATTCTGCCTCCGAAGTGCCGCGGCTCTGCGAATTAGTGCCTTGGCTCAAGTGGCTGAACTCCCAATTAGTGTCGCGGCGCTCATGCGCCTCGGCTCCAGTGGCCGAACTCCCAATTAGCGTCGAGGCGCTCCGGCACCTCGGCTCTGACGGGCTGCGCCGCGGCCCTTCGCGGCGATTTTTGACTCGTTTCTTCTTACACTTCACACACTTCTTCCTTCGTTTACCAACGTGGAATACTTGTCATTTGGCCAATAACCGTCCATCATTCTATGTCTCAAATGTTTCACTTACGTACCAATACCTCTTTCACTAATGAAATTTGCCATACTTGGTACTACGTGTGCACGTGTGTGAAAACGATGTTTCCGACGTGCGGGGCCCCAATTGTTCGAGTCATAAATAATGGGATAAACTTAATTCCATATTAGTAAATTTCCAACACATTCAACCAACTACCCTACCATCACCCAACTCACCCCCAACCCCCACCCCACCAAACCACTACCACCACACTATGCACCCCCACCCCCACCCATAATTTTTTGTTTGTTTTCTAAACCACTCTCCCACCCCTTCCTCCCATTTTTAAAAAAGTTTTTAATTTGTTTTTGATTTTCTATACCCCCATGCGAAACCCCCCCCCCCCCTTCAAAAAAAAATAATTTTGTTTTAAAAAAAAATTTAAAACTTCTTTTATTTGTTTTCTACACCTCCCCACCCCGACCACAACACCCCACCACCCCTCCAAGAAAATTATTATTTTTAAAAATAGTTTTTAATTTTTTTTTTGTTTTCTACACCCCACCCTGATCTCCCGACTCCAACACCCTTCCAAAAAAATTAATTTTTTTAAAAAGAGTTTTTTATTTTTTTATTTTTTACACCCCCCGCAACCCCTACCCCTCCCGAATTTTCTAATTCATATATTTTAACTTACTTTTATAAAAAATAAAGAATTTGCATGGTTAAATTTGATGTGGATGAGTTGCGGTTTGGGGGGGGGGGGTTTGGGTGGAACGGTGGTGTGGGTTGGGGTTGGGTGTGGTGGTATGGGGTATGAATGGGTGAAGATGAAGTGCATTCGAAGGTGGGTGGGTTGGGTTGGGATTTTGTTGGGTGGTGAGTGGGGTGAGTGGTGGAGGGCTGGTGCTTGGGATGGGGTGGTGGGGGTGGGATGGGTGTGGTTGATGGGCTTAGGTGAGTATTTTCCGAAATCCCCACTCTCCACCCTATCCTACCCCATAGTATTTTGCTATACATATAAATGCTCTTAGAATGATATTTTCTTTTACTTACTTAATAAATACTAAAAAATAAGTAAGAAACTCACTTGTTTTCAAGAAAACATTTTCCTTCATACCAAACACACCCTCAATCTGAAAGACTCTGTTAGAAGAGTTAATGATAAAGAAGACAGTTCATCTGCTCCACCAATGAAGATATTTTGTTCTTTTATGCGGAAAAGATGAAAGGGAAAGATTAGACATTTTTAATGGCATTGTAGTTTAATGTTAATGACCAAAAAAGATTGGTGCACAAATTGATCTGTCCTTGTGGGTCTAATTTCTACATAATCAGTCCTCAGCTAACCAAGTCAAATTGCATTTAAGATATTCGTTCAACAATATTTAAGTTTGTATGCTTGGCCCTTTTTAAAATTCTTTAAGCTCTGGTGGACCAGTGATTGGTGAAGGGAGAAAAAATATATCAATGAAAGATCTTTAGTGAAAATGGACAAAATAGTCAGCTTTATAAGTAGTAATTTAACTGTGAAAGTCCAAGTATACTAACTAAATTTTAAATTACAAACAACTTGTTGGAACTAACTTCTATCAACTTAGGTGATTAATGGTCCTATATACCGGGAATTTAAATTAATCGGATAGTAGGTATCAAACATCATATAGCTATACAAAAATAGATCATCTGAGGCTAGGAAGACATTCGTAACCTTTTTATTTTGGAGATGTTGGAACTAAGTCAATCTCAAAAGTTAGTTTATAAGGTGAAAATTACAATTCACTCTCAAATCAATATTATATTAAATAACCTATAGACCCAAACTGGACTTTTGGAGCGTAATTAAATAGAAGCCCAATATTAGTGTATAAAAGCTGGATATATAGTTAATAAGATAAGGATAAAAGATGACTCCGGATGTAACTCAAATATAAAAGCTAGCTCACACGATAATGATTTACCTAAACTATATAAATAGATCACATCACGTACACTTAACTAAAACTCTAATATTATGTAAAGAGAATAGATTTTGAACCAAACTCTAGCATAAATTAATATTAAGTTTCTGATAATGTGTAAAGAAAATATGTAGTGAACACTTCAAATGCTCAACGACTAATTTCTTTGATTGAAAGCTCAAACTAACTATTACATTGGAAAGCTTACAGATCAACAAAGGCAATACAAAAGATAATATGGGAATTGTCACATAGAATAGAAGGAGGATGAGGAGATACAAACACTAAGAATGGGGATAAGAGGAAACGGTCTTTTCTCAACAATATTTACATCGCCCAAATTGCCACAACACACTATTTATCACCAGGATCTCAAACATAACCACTTAATATGGTGTTGGACTGCTTTTGCCAATTGGTTAACTTTTTTTGCGTGTAGTTCCCTTCATATGCGCTGGTCTTTAGTTTTTTTCCCCTCATATGCGTGATCTTTAATTTTTGTCCCTCATATCCATTTAATGAAAATATCTAGACGATAGTACCCCTGATCTATGCAAACTCTTTCCTTTTTCGTTATTTCATTTTTCGTCTTCTCTATTTACCGATTCTCTGTACGATAATTTAGGTATGCTAAATTCGATTTTGAGGTCTTTTTAATCTTCGTAGTTGTTATTTTTCATTTTATTAGACTGAATTTAACACATATTTTTACAATTACTGATCAATTTTTTGTATAATTTCCTGTATTTATTGGATTATTCCATTTGTAAACTTTTTTTAGCGTCTTGTCTGTAAGAATAATTATGGGGCAATCCCATAATTATCTCCAATCACCACTAATTAAGAATATTGTAATATTGTAATTAGGATTGTAAATTAATTTGTCATCAATTAGTTAGGATGATTAACATCTTATATTTTAGGTAACTTAGAATTAGTGCTACATTGTAATATTGTATATATTTTCTATCATTGGAATGAGATACTCAAGGAGTCAATTCTCTACATGGTATCAAAAGTCAAAGATCCTTTGCCCTAATACTTCTTCCTTAAACTGATTTCTTCCTTCTCTGTCTCTTAAATTTTTCGGCCACCTTAGGGTTATTTACTCCTCATAAACCCTAAACCTAAACCACTTCTAAAACCTAGCAAAACCCTAGCCGACAACTACCACAACCCCCCCTCGGCTTACTCCTATCCTAAACCCTAGCAAAAACTAAGAGTTCTCCACATCCAAAACATTAAACAATACTTCTTTTCCTCTCTAGTTTTGATTTCTTGTGGAACCTATGGCCGAAAAACAAACATTTCATTCCGCTCTTGCCATTAATAACGTCAAGAAATTTATCTCGATAACACTTGAAATGGAGAAAGGAAAATATACCTCTTGGGCGGAATTGTTCAAAATTCATTGTCGCGCATATGAGGTGATCGACCATATCTTACTCTTCGAGTCGTCATCGGACACCATTTTGGTGGACAAAAAGCTATGGTCCCATTTGGATGCTATTGTCCTTCAATAAATTTATGGCACTATATCTAACGATCTTTTACACACCATATTGGAGTCGAATTCTACGACTCAACAATCATGGGAACGTTTAAAGAATATATTTCAGGATAACAAACTTTCTCGGGCCGTTTATCTTGAACACCAATTTGCTAATGTTAAATTGGATGATTTTTCCAACATCTCCGCCTATTGTCAGGAATTGAAGGTGTTTGCGGACCAACTATCCAACGTTGATTCGCCCGTAACAAATCAAAGATTGGTCCTTCAGTTGATTGTAGAGTTGAATGAATAGTATGATGGAGTTGCTACATTCATTCAGCAAAGTAATCCCTTGCCTCTTTTCTATGAGGCTCGTTCGAGCTTGATTTTTGAAGAAACATGAAAAGCAAAACAGGCATCCTCTGGAGCAGTCATCGCCGGAACTGCTCTCATCTCCACCAACTCATTTTCCACGGATTTGGAGCCCCAAAATTATGATTCGGGGGCAATAGTAATCGTCACAATAATGACAAAAAATGGGGTTCAAACCATAACAATAACAAAGGAAAAAATAATGATGGAAAGGGACGAGGGAGAAGCGGTGTCCAACCTGGCAGCAGCAGTGGCCAGTCTGGGCAGTGGCGGACATGCGGTAATCAGTGTGGGCAGTACCCACCGTGGGCCTGGGCCCCACTGTGGGCTGCCGCGCCATGGCCATATCTGACTTCATCATGGGCTAGGCCTCTCTCTTCAAATCGCCAACCCGGTATTCTAGGGTCTCGTCGACAACATGCATTTGCGGTCCAGGCACCATCTTCTGTCGGCTATACACCCATTGACATTGAACAAGCCATGAACAATATGAATCTAAGTGTTCCAAATGAGTTATGGTACATATACACAGGGGATACATCACACATGACGACATCTCAAGGTAATCTCTCATCTTATTTCAATATGAGCAATAATAAAAATATTATTGTAGGCAGTGGGCAGGAAATTTCAATTCGTGGTATTGGTCAGGTAACACTACCCTCTCCACACCCACCATTATACTTGAAAAACGTCCTATATGCACCAAAACTAATTAAAAATTTGATATATGCTAGACGTTATATAATTGACAATAATGTTTCTGTGAATTTTGATCAATTTGGCTTTTCTGTGAAGGATTTTCAGACGGGGATGCCACTAATGAGATGTAATAGCATGGGAGACTTGTATCCCATCACCTATGTTTGCAACAATCGCATGACCAAACCATCAACCTTTGCTTCCATTTCTCCTATTGTATGGCACAATCGGTTGGGACACTCAGGAGCACCAATTTTTAATAATCTTAGGAAGAATAATTTGTTTTCTTGTAACAAACTTTTGGACTCTTCTGTTTGACAAACTTGTGTGTTTGGTAAACATGTTAAGCTTCCTTTTGCATCATCTATTTCTCACACTTTTATGCCATTTGATCTTTTGCATTGTGATTTGTGGACATCCCCAGTTTTGAGTTTTGTAGGTCATAAATGCTATATGCTAATTCTAGATGATTATTCAAAATTTTTGTGGACTTTCACCTTAGGACATAAATCACAAACCTACACCATTTTAAAACAATTTAGTATTTTTATTAAAACTCAATTTGGTAAATTCATTAATTGTTTTCAATATGAAAATGTGGGGAATTCATAAATACCTGATTTAATGATTTTGTCATCAAAATGGGATGTCTTTGCGTCTTTCGTATCCACATACATCACCATAAAATGGGAAATCCGAAAGAAAAATTTGAACAATTAACAATATGATTCGCACTCTCCTTGTGCATTCTTCCACACCACTAAATTTTTGGCACCATGCACTTCAAATGACAACATATCTTTTGAATATTCTTCCTTGTAAACTACTCTCCAATGTGTCCCCTACACAAATGTTGTATCATCGTCTCCCATCTTTTACACATTTGAGGGTATTTGGGTGTTTGTGTTATCCTTTGTTTCCATCCACTTCCATTAACAAGTTCCACGCTCGGTCAACTCTTTGTGTGTTTTTTGGATACCTACAAAATCATAGGGGATATAAATGTTATGATATGACGACTGGGAAAATAATTATTCTCGTCACGTAGTTTTTGATGAGTCTCCATTCCCGTTTGCTAAGTCTCATATGGCATCTTCACCTTCATATGATTTTTTAGAAAATGGAATACATCCCATTTTACACCACCATCTCAATACTCAAATACCAGTGGGATCGACATAACAACATACCCAAATTACCCTGGCCTAACCACTACACGGGACTGGACCAGTGGTCTCGGCCCAGTCCGGTTCCCATGGCAACCAGGCCCAAGTGGGGGAGCCCATTGCTCCCTCACCCGTAAACCAAGGCAGCCCATTACCCCGGCCCAATAACCAAATGGTAACCCATTCCACACATATTTAAACTTGGGCCACAATACCTCATATCAACCCAATGCCATACCTGAGACCCCTACTACCCAATCGATGATGGTACAACCTCGGACTATTAAAACCCATGCCATGCACGTGAGTTTTCGGCCCAAAATATCAGTTTAACTTACTATCTTTGGTTCAACCATCACCAATACCAAAGAATCCCAAAGCATCCCTATCAAACCCGAATTAGAAAGCTGCCATGTTAGATGAAATTAATGCTCTTATTAAAAATAAGACGTAGGAATTAGTGCCCTGTCCATCTACTGTGAACATTATTAGGTCTATGTGGGTTTTCTTCTATAAAAAGAATTCTGATAGCTCATTTGCGAGATACAAAGCTCGTCTTATTGGTGATGGCAGGTCTCAGTAGGTTGGAGTTGATTGGGGTGAAACTTTTAGTCCGGTAGTTAAGCTAACAACTATCCAGACTGTTCTTAGCCTGACACTGTCAAAATCTTGGACCATTTATTAGTTAGGTGTCAAAAAAGCATTCTTGCATGTCCATCTACAGGAGACAGTTTACATGCACCAGTCATTGGGTTTCTAAGACCCTACACATCTGGATTATGTTTGCTTGCTGAAAAAGTCCCTTTATGGCTTGAAACAGGCTCCATGAGCATGGTATAACATGTTTACATGTTTTGTATTCACTCTTGGTTTCTCACACAGCAAGTCTGATTAAATCATTATTCATTTATAAGAAGGGATGTGACATGATGTATATCCTCTTATATGTAGTGACATCATTCTCACTGCATCATCTACCTCACTTCGCTAGTTTATTATGTCCCTTCTCCCAACAAAATTTGTGATAAAGGATTTGAGTCCTTTAAATTATTTTTTGGGCATTGCTGTCACTCAATATGCATGTGGTCTGTTTCTAAGTCAAAAGAAATACATCGAGGAGATCACTGAAAAGGCTGGTATGTCCTCCTGCAAGCCATCACACACTCTAGTGGATACAAAAGCAAAAATTGAGTACCGCTGCAGGGACTCCATACAGTGATCCTACACACTACCGCAGTCTTGTAGGGGCCTTGCAGTACCTCACTTTTACGAGACCTGATATCTTCTATGCCATTTAACAGGTGTGTTTACATATGCATGATCCAAAAGAGGAACATATAGGGGCTCTCAAGAGGATTCTGCAGTACATCAAGGGTACTATTCATTTTGGACTGCATTTGTACAAATCCTCTATCTCGACTCTCTCATATTATACAAATGCGGATTGGGGTGGCTGCCTGGACACATGACGTTCCACCTCGGGTTATTGTGTGTTTTTGGGAGATAATATGATTTTATGGTTATACAAACGCCAGCCAACTTTGTCTCGGTCGAGAGCTGAGGCAGAATACTGGGGGTAGCCAGTGTGGTCGCTGAATCATGTTGGCTTTGTAATCTTCTCTTAGAGCTCCATTGTCTGATTGAGAAGGCAACCGTTATTTATTATGATAATGTGAGTGTGATATACTTATCCGGTAATCCTGTTCAGCATCAATGCACAAAACACATCGAAATGGATATCTTATTTGTCCGAGATAAGGTTGCCCGTGGACAAGTCCGTGTTCTCCATGTACCATCCCGTTATCAGATTGCAGACATCTTCACGAAAGGTCTTTCGCGCGTACTTTTTGATGATTTTAGGGACATGTCACAGCATACGAGAACCTCCCGCTAATACTGCGGGGGACTGTAAGAATAATTATGGGGCAATCCCATAATTATCTCCAATCATCACTAATTAAGAATATTGTAATACTGTAATTAGGATTGTAAATCAATTTGTCATCAATTAGTTAGGATGATTAGCATATTATATTTTAGGTAACTATATTCGTACTACATTGTAATATTGTATATATTTGCTGTCATTGGAATGAGATACTCAAGGAGTCAATTCTCTACATTGTCAATTTTTTCTTTGTTTTTATCTGAGCACATAAATGTTATTTTTGTTGAATTACGAGTGTGATTTTTTTTGTGTATAGTCTGTTTGTATGAATAGATTATGTCTCCTCCGGCATAATTTGTTCAAGTCTTTTATAGATTCTGTTAATTCTGAAATTGAAATTATGCTTGTTACGACATAATTAGAGTTATTACTTATATAGTGTTTATACTTTATGAAAAGTAGCAATCGATGTGCTTTAAAGTTAGATACGGCTGTTTTTAGGGAACTTTACTTTGATATGGATGTTAATAGTCATTTAGTTGTAAGGTGATCTAAAAAAATTAATAATCTGAATATGCAGTGGCTAAAAATTTTGTTTTTTTGACATAAACTATTGTGAATTTTATATGGAGGAGGAATTATAGTTATAATTAAGAGTTTGTGTAATTGTTTTGCATAGAGTATGTTTTGTATGAATAGATCATGCCTTCTCTGATATAATTTGTTCAAGTCTTTTATAGATTCTGTTAATTCTGAAACTGAAATTATGTCTTTTCGACATAATTACAGTTATTACTTATATAGTGTTTGTTCTTTTATGAAACTCAATTTTTTTTGAAAATTGATGTATTGATTCTATTACGCATGTGATTTTTTTGCCTTAATAAGAGTATTAACTCATTGCAATATGGTACGTGTTAACCATTTTTTTAAGTTGATTGATTTTGTTTTCATTGCAGTTTATTCTTATATAATTTATGAACTTTTCTTTTATAGGAAGTATAACTCTCGTATAAGTTTGAATTTTGATTTGAAGCATATGGTAGGTGGAGTGGTGATTTTAACTTTAAGAATTTGATTACGTCATTTTTAAGTATCGCTCATTTGACTATGTTGAAAAAGGGCGTGTTTGGACATTTTATGGAATTGAGTGACTTGCATTTATTTGATAATATTTTGCATTATTTGGTGTTATCTCAGCTTGTTTCTAGTAATGATAATGTCTTAAAATTTAAAGTTTTTGATCGTGAGGTCATATTTGATCGCGAGTGTTTCCATCTCATTACTGGGTTGGATTTTTGTGTCGGTGATTTTAGTGTTGTGTCTATTAGTGAAAGAAATAATCCCCTTGATTATTTTCATTGATTGAATAGATATATATACAAGTTACAAAATAGGAGAATCTTATTCCTATTCTATTTCTAAAACCTTATTCTACCATAATTCTAACTATACAATTTATGGTATGTGTATATCCTAAATATGGTAAGAGTATATCCTAATCTAGGTAACAAATATATTACAATATACACACAATATACTTTCCTTAATATACAATTATGTCCATTGTTTTGCTGCCCTATTTCCGTGACTGGCCCAACTCGTCCAGGCCATTTGGGCCGCCTCTGGCCGCCATCGCTCTCTTGTTGGGCTGCCATCGTTTCATCGCTTTGTATATCTGTGATATATCTTCTTGTATATCAGTGTATATCACGGGTATATTACCTCATTTAACACACCCTTGATCATAGCGGGCGGTCTTCGAACGCTGAGACTGTCCCTAAAATCTTCAAAGAGAACCGCTGGTAGACCCTTTGTAAAGATATCTGCAATTTGATAACGAGACGGGACATGGCATACGCGAACGTGACCCTTTGCAACCTTTTTTCACGGACAAAGTGAATGTCCATTTCGATATGCTTAGTACGTTGGTGTTGAACTGGGTTACCTGAAAGGTAGATGGCACTAATGTTATCGCAATATACCAAGGTTGCCTTCTCAATTGGACAATGAAGCTCCAAAAGCAAATTACGTAGCCAATATGATTCGGAGACCACATTCGCTACCCCTCGATATTCTGCCTCTACACTAGAGCGTGATAGTGTTGCCTGACGCTTTGCCGACCAGGAGACCAAGTTGTTGCCAAGGAACATACAGTAGCCAGAAGTCGACCGTCTGGTATCGGGACAACCGCCCCAATCAGCATCCGTGTAAGAGACAAATGTGGATGTAGATGACGGATATAAGTGCAACCCAAAGTCTAGTGTCCCCTGAATATACCGAATGATGCGTTTGATTGCATTCATGTGCTCAACCCTGGGATCATGCATGAATAAATACACCTGCTAAACCGCATACGTAATATCCGATCTAGTAAAGGTAAGATACTGGAGGGCCCCTGCCAGGCTGCGATAGCGGGTCGGGTCCTCATATGGTGCACCTGCTGCGGCACTTAGCTTTGGGTTTGCATCAACTGGTATGGAAGTGGACTTACAGGATGACATCCCAGCCCTCTCTATGATCTCAGCATCATACTTTCGTTGAGACAAAAACAAGCCACCTGAATGACGCTTGACGGCAATCCCAAAAAAATAACTCAAAGGCCCTAAGTCTTTCATAGCAAATTCAGAACTGAGCATAGTCATGATAGACTGGCGCAAGGTATCAGAAGAGGCAGTCAAGATGATATCACCCACGTACAACAAAATGTAGGCCAATGACGAACCACGGCGGTAGATGAACAAGGAATTATCTGACCTGCTGTGAGTGAACCCAATAGTCGAAACAAAGTCAGCAAATCGTGTATACCAGGCCCGTGGAGACTGCTTAACCCCATATAATGACTTCATCAACAAACAGATATGATGAGGGCGGTTGGGATCCCTGAAACCCAACGGCTGATGGATATAGACTGTTTCCTTGAGATCACAATGTAGAAAAGCATTCTTGACATCCAACTGATGATCTGGCCAAGTCTTTGAAAGAGCCAAGCTAAGTACAGTGCTAATGGTAGCCGGTTTGACCACCGGACAAAACTTCTCACCACAATCAATCCCAACCTGCTGAGTCTTACCATCACCAACAAGTCGCGTCTTATGTCGAGCAAATGACCCATCTGAATTCTCTTTATGAGCAAAAATTCACATAGACCTGATAATATTAATCCCATATGGACGGGGCACCAACTCCCACGTCTTATTATCAATAAGAGCATTATATTCATCAGTCATAGCAATTTTCCAATTAGGGTCATTTAATGCGGACACAGGATTGCGGGGCAATGGGGATTTAGAGACATCAGAATGTAAATTAAAATGTCTTTTAGGTGTAAAAATACCCCGCTGACTACGAGTGACCGGTCTATGACTCGAGGACGAATTGAGGGAATTTTGGGATTTTTCTGGGCTCGGGACGGACTGGCCAGCAGGCAGTGGGCCTGCTGGCCCAAATCGGTAACTGGAAGCCTCTTCTGGAGCAGTTCCAGAATTGGGCTGGACTGGCCCAATTGCTGGAACTGTTCCAGTTACTGGAATTGCTGGGCTAGGCGGTACTGTGGGTCCAGCGGGCAGTGGGCCCGCTGGAGGATTTTGGGTGCGGGAGAAGTCCAAAAAATTCCGAATAATATACGGGGATATTTGGTCATCCAAAAAATTATACGACTTAGGCTCGGGAGTATGAACTTTCGTAAAAGAGAATTGAGTTTCATCAAAAATGACATGGCGATTTATTATGATTTTCTTGGAGGATAAATCAAAACACTTATAACCACGATGATTTGACGGATAACCCAAAAATACACACGGGGTAGACCGAGCCTGAAGTTTGTTAATTGTGGTGGATGGGAATAACGGATAACATAAGCACCCAAAAATCCGAAGATGAGAATAAGAAGGGTTCTTATTATATAGGATTTTTAGGGGAGAAGAATATGTCAGACCTTTAAACGGAATTATGTTAAGAAGATATGTGGCCATTTGTAGAGCATGATGCCAAAAATATGGAGGTACGGAAGCATGAATTAAGAGAGTTCGAACAATGTTATTTATGGAATGAATTTTGCGTTCGGCTTTTCCATTTTGTGAAGATGTATGAGGACACAAAAAATGAAAATTTATCCCATTATTAGCACAAAACTCCCGAAACTCTCTATTGTCATACTCTTTCCCATTATCACATTAAATATTTTTTATTTCTCTTTCGAATTGAGTACGAATGAACGCTCTAAATTTGATGAAGACGGAAACCACTTGTGATTTATTCGCAATTGGAAACATCCACAAAAATCTAGAATAATCATCTAAAAAGAGAACATAATATCGATGACCCAAGGAACTAAGAACCGGAGACGTTCATCGCTATGAATAATGTCAAATGGCATAGAAGTATGAGAATTGGAGTCTACAAATGGCAATTTAACAATTTTTCCTAATGAACAAGACTGATAAATTGGAGTACGACTCGTACCCTTACAAGAAATAAAGCTATTTTTATCTAAAACTGATAAAATAGAAGATCCCGGATGACCCAGACGAGCATGCCACATGGAAGGAGAGATGGCTGCAAAAGCTGACGGCAAGGCTGGACTCGATGGACTGAAACCGGGCATGATAGGATACAGATCCCCCCTACTATCACACCTCATGAGATGACTCCCCGTCTTGAAATCCTTCACAGAGAAACCGAAAGGATCAAATTCAACAGAAACAGAATTGTCATTTGTGAACTTGCGGACATACACTAAATTTTTAATCAATTTAGGAGCATGCAAAGTATTTTTCAAGAGGAGTGGTGGATTGGGGGGAGACAACGTTTTCTGACCATACCCTAGAATTGGAATAGAACTGCCATTACCAACAATTATCCCCCGAGGGGTGCTCAAATTAGAATAAGATGAGAGAGTACCTGATTCGGAAGTCATGTGAGTAGTGGCACCGGTGCCCATATACCAATTTGGGTCCGGTTGAGATAACCCCAGTGTGTGCATTGCGGCCTCAATGTCGGTTTGAGTGGGGCCTGCTGCATGATGGGCTTGCGGAGGTCGGGGCCCAAGAACTCCTGGCCGTGGTGGAGCTGGGCCGAATCGTTATTCTTCTGCCATTTGTTGGGCCATTCGGGTGTTGGGCCTAGACTGTTGGCCAGCCCACTGGCCGCTGGAACCTGCTGGTGGCTGGTATGGGTTCCACTGCCATGGGCCCCACTGTTGGGCCCAGAGGGGTGGTGGGCCACTGTACCCTGGCTGGGACCCACCGCCTGCTTGTTGACCATCGGAACCGCCACCAGAACCGCCGCGTTTGCCCCCGCGGTTTTTGTTATTATTTTTGCGATTATTCTTGCCGCCACCATTATTATGGTTTTGGCCCGAATTATTCACAAAACCCGAAGAACTAGGAGAGGAGGCCACCATGACGACTGGGCTTGCTCCGGTAGCCGCCTTTTTAGCCAAACCGGCTTCTTCCAACGTAAGCATGGAGCGGGCTTGATAGAAGTCGGGAAGAGGGTTGCTTTGGCGAAGGAGAGTTTCCACACCATTATAGGCCTCCGAAAGACCGGAAACCAACTGTAGAACTAGACGATTATTTGTTATCGGTGTGCCAACATTACGGAGTTGATCTGCCAACTCCTTTAGTTTCTTGCAATATGCAGAAACATTTGGAAATTCGTCCATTCGAATGAGAGAGAATTCCTGCTCGAGTGTGATGACACGTGAATGTTGGCTGTCTTGGAATATATCACGCAATCTATTTCATGCAGACATAGCCGTGGTATCCGGCTCAATAATCATCTGTAGAAGGTCCACCGAAATAGTGGCGTAGATCCACCGGAGAACGGTAGCATCAAGTGTAATCCATAACTCAGGATCCTCCGCAGGAAGGGGTCTAGTGGGAGGAATGATGTGATGAAGAACTTGATAAGAGATAGCGTGAATTTTAAACAACTCCGCCCACGTCGCATATTGGATGTTTTCTATCTCAAGGACAATAGGGATACTGCTCTTGATATTGGACACCGTGAGGGCAGGGTGATAATTGTTCTTAGACATATTGGAAGAACAAAGAATGAAGGGAAATTTAAGAGAGGTGTTTTTGAGAGCGGAAGACGAATTTTGGAAGAGAAACCCGAGGGGGGGAGGGGGGAGGGGGGAGGGGTGTCTCGGCCACAAGGAAGACAAAAGTTTGAGAGAAAAACTTTTGTTTAGACCTAGTCCTTTGATACCATGAGAGAAATAATCTCCTTGATTATTTTCATTGATTGAATAGATATATATACAAGTTACAAAATAGGAGAATCCTATTCCTATTCTATTCCTAAAACCTTATTCTACCATAATTCTAACTATACAATTTATGGTATGTGTATATCCTAAATATGGTAAGAGTATATCCTAATCTAGGTAACAAATATACTACAATATACACACAATGTACTTTCCTTAATATACAATTATGTCCACTATTTTGCTGCCCTATTTCCGTGACTGGCCCAACTCGTCCAGGCCATTTGGGCCGCCTCTGGTTTGCCATTTGCTCTCTTGTTGAAATTTGCTATTGTTCACTGCTTTGTATACCTGTGATATATACTGTTGTATATTCAGTATATATCACAGGTATATTACCTCTGTTTAACAATTGGGACAAACAAATTGTTGAATCGTTATTTTCCAAACAAGGAACGAATAAAGTTGTCTGATATTAGGAGGTTCTTACAGTTTCATTCATCACGTCGTGCTTGTGGATATTGGGAGAGATATAGTGATGTTGTTAGGCTTGATGAGGTATACATAGTTGAGAGGGTGTTATTGGGTCGTGATGAGGTTGGTTCGTCAAAGATCATATAATGAAGATAATTGATGATGTTGTTCTTCGTCTTTCTTTTTCTTAGGGTACGTTTGATTTTGATTGGTTGCAAGGTTATTGCGTGGTTGTTTAAGGAGTTTAGAGACCATGCCATATGGTAGTCATTGCAATTATGTGAAGAGTGATTTTTCTTATGTTATGTTGGGGCCCTATGAGGTAGGCCGCTTACAACATTATTGTTGATAGATACTTTCATGCCGAACATATATATATATATATATATATATATATATATATATATATATATATATATATATATATATATATATATATTTTGTGTTGTTTGTTTCTTAGCTTTTTTTCTTTTGGTGTTGTATGATTCACTTCTTTTTTATATGTTGTCATAGAGATTCATGACTTTTATTGTGAATGTTGTTGTTGCTACATATCAAGAGATGCATCATTTTTAGTTGCACTCCAACTTCCTACTAATGCATCCTCTTCTTCTTCTGGTGTTATTTTGCCACTGGACTAATTGACCACTTAGCTGATGTAAGTGTTAACTTTTTTATTATTTTTTATGTGTTTCCTCTGATTTTTTTTTGGCTTTTGATGCTTTTTTGTTTTTTGTTATATTTATATATTTTTCAAAGGGGTTTGTATCTGGTGTTAAGAAGCAACTTGATGATGAACGATCTGCTATTGTCATTCAAATCATGATTATTTGTTCTTTTTGGTTTGAGTATGTAATGTTTTTTGTAGATGTGTTTTACTGTTGATTGTTCTTATTTGTTCATTTCTTACTTTCTTTATTTTTCATCTTTAATAAAATTTTGGATGTAGATTTGATGGTTTGGATATTCGTTTTGAAGATTTGGATAGTAGATTTGTTGGTGTGATTAATACTTTTGAGAATTTAATTCGAGTACATGATGAAAGCAAGTCATTTGCTGGTGTTGCTGAAAGTGTAAAACAGACTAGTTTGGATAATAGAATTCAAAGTTTGGAAAGTAAAGTTGATTAATACAATTGAGAGTTTAGTTCGATTACATCATGAAACTAACTCACATCTAATTTTTGGAGTATCTCCTAAAAGTACTATTTTAGGTGATCCAGTGGGGGGAGGGGGAGGGGGAGGGGGTGCGTGCTAGATCCACGTTCTCAACAAGATGTTCACCCCCCCTCCGGCCGAATATTGTATGTAAATCAGGTAGTACAAGAAATGAGTCCTTTTCGCTCCTGCAAGTTCTTTGCGATGCTGCTTGTACACCAAATCATTTGTCTGGGAAGACAAACTATTTCTCAGATTAAAGTGAAACTTGCGAAATAAAATGAAGCAGAGCGTGCAACATATCATGCGGCAATTGTTGCACAACTAGTGGATAAAATTAGGCGTGGACTTATTGATTTGAAGACACCTAGTTCTAATGAAGGTCTTCCGTCTTGAAATGTTGTATGTTTATTACATTGTATTTACTTTTATTCTATTTTAGTTTTGATAAAGATGTTTACCTTTATAAGAATGTTTTTTTTTGCAGGAAATTAATTATCAGGATCTACATTCTCAACAGATAGGTGATGTAAACCTGTCAATAGTGGAGGCAACAACTGTTGATATCCCTGTTTTGAATGAGGTTTCTTGTAAACGTCGAAGATGTGATGATGGAAAGAAAGATGATGATGATCTCCCTCGTTGGGATTTGATCACACCGGAAGATAGTGTGTTTGAAAAACGCACGAATTGTGGGACTGAGATATACTATAGTGCAAAGGATTTAGGGAACTGAAATATATTTTGAGAAGTTTTTTATTTTTTTTAATATTTTTTGTTTGATGAATAGTAAAGTACTGTACACTTTTATATTTGTGAATTTATAATAGTCTTTTTGTTATGTTATACTTATCATATTTATTCAAATGAATGTTTTGTTTTTTAATGTAATTATTATGCCATTGGATTTCTCCCTTTTTTTATGGTGTGATGTATGTTGTTTTTAAAAGTAACATATTGTTTCTTCCGGCATAACCACTTCTCATTTTTTCAAATTGAACTTCTTACTTTCACTGACATAATGTTGTCTCTTTCGGCATAATTAGTGTATTACTCATAGTTTTGATGTTCTCTTATCTAAATTAGTTCTGTCTCATCCGGCATGATTTCTATTATTTGTCAATGTTTTTGTGTAAGATTTTTGTCCTTGTGAAGTAATTACTAAAACTTTCAAGCAGAAATTTTATTTTGAAATTCTTACAATTAATTAGTGTCCATTCTATTTTAATTTATTTATTAATTAATGGAAGTTAGACACTTTAATGAATTTATCTTTTCAATGTGAACTTCTCTTTTTTGTTGTATAAACTTGTCTCTTCCGACATAAATAGTACGTTACTTATAGTTTTGTGTTCTCTTTACGAAAATTAAAGTCTGGCTTATCCGGCATAATTTTTATTATCAATTGTTTTGTATGAAATTTATCCTCGTGAGGTCATTACTTATCCTTTCAAGCACCTTTCTGTATATTGAAATGCTTACAATTAATTAATATTCAATCCCCCCCCCCCCGGTCATTTTTATTTTTATATTATTTATATTTTTTATGAATTAGTGAAACTTATGTCCCTTTCGGCATAATCTCGTATTTCTTTTGGGAGATATATGCTTCCTTCGGCATAATATCCACGGCACGTGTCTTTTAAAGTGGGGCGCATAAAAGATATTTTTTATTCCGACATAAATTACGTGTTATATTTATTTTTATTAGTTTATCATTAATAAAGTTTTGCCTATTTGACAAATATTTCTCTGCACATGCCTTCTTTTTAATTTTTATCCGCTTTCTATAAATTGAACTCTCTTGCATTTCTTCACACTTCAAATTTTTATATCGTTTTCAGTTTTAAAACTCAAAAGTCACAATTATTCTCTATGACAATTTTCAACTTTAGGTGCTCTTTCAAATTCGAATTTGTCACTGAAATTCAATCAATTGTGAGTTTCTTCTGCTATTTTTTATATGTAATTCTGATTAGTTTTTTGTTGTCCTGTGTATTGTTTTTATCTTTTAAAATTAATATAAGAATTTTTTGTTTTTTGTGCCTTTTTATAATGCATGTGTTGTAATTCTACTGAGTTTTTGATTTGTATATGTTGAATTTTTATTCAGTTGGGGTTTTAATTTTTAATTTCTAGATTTCATGTTTTTTTTTGTTTTTGATTTCAGTGTGTTAAATCATGAGTGTCGTTGAATCAATTCCTGAATATTACATCAATCCAAGGACTGAAAATATTGTAGTTGTGCTAAGAGAGGAGATGAACATTTTGTAAGAACTGTTAGTAAGTTTCTGACAGAAGGACAATTGAAATTATTGAAGACTCGTCCTTTTGAAGAGTTCATACAATTGACTAGATTTAATGTGTCTGATATATTATTGGACGCTATACTATTGTCAGAAGTTCACAATAGCGATCCCAATGTTATGTATTTTAATCTGCAAGGGACTATTGTGAAATTTATTCGAGAAGTCTTTAAAAGAGTTATTGGGTTGTCAATTACTCATCCTCCCAGTTCATTTCATAAAAAAATATAGATAATCAATGGAAGTTCTCTTATGAAGAAATATTTTAGTAGTGAGGATTGTAAAATAAATTTGAAAATTAGTGAGTTAAGAAAGTTGATGAATCGTGGTAACATTGGAGCACAACTTGAAAAATATGATAAATACCTTGATGCTATTATGTTGTCCCGGGTATATATTTTAGGTCGTGTATTACTTGGTGGTAGAGATGATAAGTCAATCAAGTGGCACCATATCACTTACATTGAGGATGTTGATTTGTTTCAGCAGTTTAATTGACGACATATTTGTTACGAAGAGATTTTGAAGTCACTCAAAAGTGCTTTCATGCAAGGATCAAATAGGAGAAGGAGTCAAATTGATCTTGTTGGTTTCGTCTATGTTTTTTTTGGGTGTGAATTTGGGATAGGTTCAACAACTATCGTAAAAAATATGTGAAAATTATTGGCAGTCTGAATGAATCTCTTATACTGTCGTATGTCTGTAGAGGTCGTGGTCCACATTTTCCAACATTGATGACAATGCTTATTTCTGAAGATTACTTGAAAAAGGTAATTGCATTTGTTCCCCTTTATTTTTTTTTGTTATCTTTACTAGTTTTTCCCCGTTAAATCGATTTTTATCTTTGTTGCAGTTCTTTTTTTTTCTCTGTGTTTTGTATTTCAATAGAAAGGTAAAGGTGTGGTTGACCAATTTACACTACTGAAGGTGATGATGAAAGTGAAGATGAAATCACTTCTTTAGAGGATCTTGTTAAGGTACATATTATATTTTGGTTTTTTCTGTTTGTGTGTGAAATCAATTCTTACATTTCGGATATTTTTTTATAAAATCTATTTTTATGTCTCTATTAAAATAGATTTTGCCCCATTCGATAAAATTTCGTAACAGTGTGAGATATTATTAACTTTTGACCCTAAAATTGTCAACATTACTAAAATTGTGTAAAATTGTCACAATATTTTTTTAATATTTGTATTTTATTTTTTTGTAGTGTTTTTGGAGAAAACTTGTCATGTGAAATTGGATAAGATTTTAGAGAATCAGGAGTTTGAGAAGCAACGAATGAATAAATCGATTGAAGCTCTTGAAAAATCAGGTTTATGTTTTTAATTTGAAAGTGGTGGTGATGACAACCATCGTACTCAAGATACTGATTTTGTTGATATTTCTACTCCTGTTGAAGAGGCTAGAAAGAAGAAAAGTAGATCTGATACTCGGTTCCCTGTTGTTTGAAAAGTTAATAAATGAGTTCGTTCTCATAAGAAGATCGTTAGACCATCTGTTGGGTCACAAAGAAGATCGTTACGATCGCAATATGTTAATGAGACCTATGATATTGAATGATCATCTAACCCAGTTGGTGGTGTCTAGAGTCCTATTTATGTTGTGGATGGTCTTGCAAATAATTTTGAAGGTGAAGATTTTGATGGAGTTGATATATCTGAAAATCATCATGATGTTGGTGTGACTGAATTTGGTTTGGATGATATTGGAAAGGCTTATAATGAATAAGTTGCTAAAGAAGGAGGTTTGTCTCCTGGTAATGTTGCTGAAGATCATCCTGATGCTGACACAACTGAAATTCTGCTGGATGATGTTGGAGAGGTTTATACTGAACAAGTTGTCGAAGAAGGAGGTTTATCTTCTAGTAATGTTGCTGAAGATCACCCTTATGGTAGCACGAGTGAAGTTAGTTTGAATGATTTTGGAGGGGCTTCTACTGAACAAGTTGTCGAAGAAAGAGGTTAGTCTTCTAACAATGTTATTGAACCTGTTGTAAACAGAAAAAAATGATTGTGTTTCTGTTTCAAATCTGGTATTGTAAATCAGTTTGGGTAGAGCTTGAAAATAAAGTAGGCTCTCCTAAAAGTACTGTGGCTGGTGGTATAGAACAAGTATTCCAGTGAGCTGAATTTTATGTTGAAGAAGGAAGAAAAGAAAAGAGTGATCTATTGTTTTCAGATCTTGTTGAAACTACCACTGGTGTAGAACATAGTGGAATTGAATCTACATAAGATGAATCTCTTATAGGAGAATGTACAAGATAAGAACATGATTCATTATTGCTGGATCCTCTTCAATCAAATTCCGAAGCAGATATTACTGAAATGCAAGTTGAATCTACAATTAGAGATGTCATGAGATAAGAGTATGATGAATCAATTAACGTGGCAGCTGAGACGGAACAAGTATCTCAGGAAACTGCCTTTTCTACAGATGGTGAAGATCCTATTGAAGGAGTTCCGCATGAAAATGTTGATTGTGCAACAGCTGTTGATGAGCAAGCAATTGTTGTCTATACTGATGTTATTGTAGAGAATTCTCTTGTTGTTTGTAATCCCTTCATCGACAAAATTATTGCGCTAGAGTCGGTTGCACATGGTACCAAAATTCGGCGGAAGGGATCACCGAGAGGTACTATTCAATGGAAATTTTACAGGTCGATAGGCCCTGGCCTAGAAGCTGTCTTAACTCAAAATAGATCCAAATAACGCCCTAACGCCACCTCAACTCAGCGGGCTAAAATAGAACCATTAGCCTGAGCTTCAGATATTCCGCCTAGGCTGTCCTCTTCTCAACCTTAGTACCTTCTCACATGAATCATCGGCTTTATTAAAGCATTAGCACCATAATTCCAAGTAGTCTAGTGCAACATAGCTCAACACAAAAGATTTAGCCAATCATCAACTAATCCAGTAATAAATATATAGTTATAATTAAAGAAATTAAAATAAAATAAAATTACTAGGGCCTTTAAGTTGTGCTTAGTGAGAGAGATGGATAGTAAACTTCAACTTCTTATTTATAAAGCTTTTTACAAAAGAGAGAGGGGTTGGCGAAAGCCTTCCTCCTTACTAAAACTAAGGATTATTATATAACGAATCCCTTGGAATACAAACAAACCAAGAGGTCAAATCGTGGCAGACAAGATAAAAAGTGAAAAAGAAAAAGCTAAAAAGAAAGGGTCCTACCTGTGGCCAACAAAGAAAATTTTTAAAAGGCCAAAACATATGAGGCCAAAATAGAGTAATTCAAACTTTAATAATTTCTGCTTTATAAAAGAAGATTCTATCTATCCGGTCCTCTTTTATGATGGGTCCACCGGCTGCATTTTCCTATTATTCTTTTCCTTTTCCTTTTCCCTTATCTTTTTCTGTAGTGGAGGATTCCTCCAATTTGTCTTGAAACTTCTTGAGATATCCCTCAATATCGAAGTCTGTATCATAAGGGTCTTGAGAATCTTAGATATGATCTTCTTCTTCATCAGTATGAATGGATGCCATAGAGGTGTCTGAAGGAAATTCTTCATCTAGATTTTCATTAAATCTTTTTCACTTCTGCCATATATGAGGCTATAATATCAGCTCTGGAAACTACTCCTTTTTTATTTTGAAGTTTCCTAGCAATATGCTGGAATGGACTATTAACTTCAGCCTGTGGTTGATTTTATTTTAATTCAGTATAACTTGAAATTGTGGTTGTTATTTGATCTATAAGTTCTTGTCCATTCATAATATCATCTTTGTTCCTCTGTATTAATTTCTTCCAAAACCTTGTATAGAAGGTCCTTTGAAGACAAGGAATTTGTGGGGGGGGGGGGTATAACCCACATCTGCAGACCATCTCATAATCCATGGAATAGAAAACTCAATAAAGAAGTGCTTATTAGCGATTCATTTGATGATTGTATTATGATTCTCACACTTTATAATTTCAGGAGAAACATCAATCCACTATGTGTATAAGCTTTTGAATGGTTGAGGCAAAATATCAATAGATGTGCCATAACTTACCCACCAATGCCAAAACCAATTTGGAATGTTCTGTTTATAAACATTTGAACATATCTTTATGAACCAAGAATGCTTTTTATTAGGATTTTCATATAAGAAAGTTTTATGAAAGCTATCAATATAATCCCAATAATTGAACTTTACCTGAACTTTTTGCTCAGGATGGAAATATTCCCGTTCTTTTGTTGTGCTAAATCCCCAATATTCCGGGGTAAATATTTTCTTTATAATAATTTTGGAAAAGTTATAAACCTTTCTGGTGTGCATTGGAAAATAATGCTAAATTTCAGCTGATCATGTGGATGAGAGAATCATCTCATAGTGCATTCTTGATTTATAAGTCAAGATGGGATATGACCCTGTTTCCAAGTATCTTTCCATGAGCTTCCAGGGCTCATCTTTCCACTGGAGATCTTTATAATCAAGAAGAAGTATAACTTCTTTGTTTTCATGTTTTTCATAATTATCATTATCATCATGCTCAGTATTAGCAACCTCTGAATATGAGGGTTGTGGATTATTATCCTTTTCTTTTGATTTTATAAAATCCATGAATTGTTGATATAAATGATTGTCCTTATCAATACTTGAAGTCCCTACAACATCTGCCACAACCTTTTTGTTACCCATTTGGGCGAGGATATTACCTCTTCCTGTGCCCCGACCTCTATAATTGGGGTCGCCGCCTTACCAAGTCGGCCTCATCATCCTACAAATATGTATAACAAACCATTGAGTTATGAACTCAAATATTCTCTAGTTAATAAATCGGGCATACTATTATCTGTCCATTTTTTATAATGTATCTCAAAATCAAATGACGCTAATAATGCTTGTCATCTCGCAAACATTTGTTTAGAAACATCATGTTTGAAGTCTTTATTAAACATAAACTTAGCAGATTGACAATCCGTATTTATAATAAACTTTTGGTTGTATAAATCTCCTTGAAACTTTAAGACACTTTTTACAATTGCTAAGATTTCTTTAGCAAATGTGGAATAATTTTTCTGACTAGGATTCCATTTGCCAGAATAGAATTGTATTAAATACTTATGTTTATAAACTGGAGAGTATTGTTTCATTATGCCCCCATAACCAATATCTGAGGCATCTATCTCGATAATTTTTGGTCAAGTAGGATTGTTTAAGGTAAGACAAGGAACGTTATGAACCTTAACCTTAATTGTTTTGACAGCTTGAATATGATCATCTGTCCAATGTATAGGAACCTTTTTTAGCCGTTCATATAAGATGGTTGTATCCTTTGCCAAATCCTTTATAAAAGAACTAATATAATTCAGACTACCCAAAAATCTCTGAAGTTGGGTTTTATCAGTTATAATATCTGGAAATTTTGATGCAAATTCAATGCTTCTATTAATAGGAATGATTTTTCATTTTTCAATATTATAACCCAAAGATCTTACTTTAGTCTCAAAAAGGGCCATTTTTGGTTTGGATATTACTAAGACATTCTGTATAATAACCTTCTTGAATAAATCAAGATGTTTAAAATGAATTTCTATATCATTTGAAAATACCAAAATATCATCAATATAGACAATTATAAAATTACTATAAGGCATAAAATTATCATTCATAATATTTTGAAATTCTGAAGGAGCATTCTTTAATCCAAATGGCATGACATTCCATTCGAATTGCCCCATTGAAAGCAATCTTATATTTATCTGCTTCTGCAATCTGGATCTGCTAATAACCAAACTTTAAATCAAATTTAAAAAATATAATTGTGCTATTAAGTCTATCAAGCAAATTCTTTTTATTAGGAATAGGATACCTGATCCATTTCAAAACTTTATTAAGCGGTTTATAATTAATAACTAGTTGAGGAACTCCTCTTCCATGCTCGGCATGCTTATTAACATAAAAGGCCGTACACGACCATGGAGATTTTGAGGGTTTTATCAAACCCTTCTGTAATAGAGAAGCAATCTCCTTTTTACATAATTCCAAATATTCGGAATTCATTTGGCATGGCGTAGACTTTGTAGGGATATTACCCTCTTTAAAATCCTCCTCGTAAGGGAGAAAAACAATATATTTTTTTCCTATCCCAAAAAGCATTATGAACACTACAAATTTGGAGTGAAAGCTGATTTTGTATAAAATTAATTTTTTACGCAACTTTGGGTTTTTTTAAAAGTTCATCAATGTTAATACCATAAATCTCTTGTTTTAGAAAACTGATTTGTTGATGCTTATTCATCAACCTGTCTTTAATCTCATTAAGAACTCTTGACCACAGTTCTGTTATAAAAGGGAATTTAATAGGCTTTCCATTAAAAGTACCTATTATACCTTTCTTTTTTTATCAATTTGTGTAATAGGAAATAATTTTTGAATAAAAGGTGTTCCTAATATAATTTGACTCGAAATGTCTTTGACCAAAACAAAACTTTCAGTAATAAAAGTTTTGTTTTCACAGATATAAGCTTTTGGTAATTTAAAAGTAATTTGTATTTTTTGTCCATTTGCAGACCTCACACTATGAGTAGTTTTTTGAAAATATTTAGAAGGAATAAGCCCTTCTTGTATACAATTTACATCTGCTGGTCAACGGGGCGGGTCATCCCGGTCCCGACCCGACCCGACCTTGCCCTGACCCTCGCCCCTGTCCCGCCCCTACCCCGCTTAAAAAAAATACCGGTAACGGAATTCGAACCGGGACAGGACCTGGGCTTGTCCCGCCTGGGCCCGTCCTGCCCCTTGTTCCGCCCGATCCCCTCCCCTTTGCACGAAATAACCGTTGCACAACGACCATTTTATATTTTGGTTGTTGTGCAACGGCTATTTTTGGCCTCCCCCCCTCCCCCAACCCCTTACCCCCTTAATATTTATTTCTAACCCCTAAGTTATTATATTTATACTTTAAGCCAATCTCCCAATTATAAATACCTCATTTTCTGTTCATCTTTCTCACAAATCTTCCTACAATCTCTCTAATCTCTCAATCTATCTCTCTACAAGTCTACATTTTCTATTAAATATTCAATTTTATTTATTCATTTAGGAGTGAAGTTGACAACTAGCTTGAGGATCATCCATCGAGTAAAGTTTTAATTTTCAACCTCTCGATTACATGTCGGCGTTTGGTACATTCGTTCCTTCATTATTTTTTTTATTGTTTTTTATTTTAATTAGCGCACTTAATTTCATTATCTTTAATTATTTATTAGTATATAATTAACATGGAAGGATTTAGAGGTATGTTTAAGGGTAAGGGTAAGACTTCTTCTAGTAGGGGTAACAAGGGCAGGAGTACTTCTTCTAGTCATCATATTCCTAGACATGATGATTTGTTTGAAAATAATTTTTTTCCTGAAATACCATTAGATTTAGACGAGGAGATATTTTATGCTACTCAACAAGACTTTAATTTAGAAGATAATCTAGATGACACACCCACTAATCTAGATGACACTCCCACTAGTGCACCTCTAACTGGAACGCCTCTTATTCCCCCTAGTATGAGACGAGGCCCAATAAAATTAAAATTAAAATCAGATGCATGGATTTTGTTTTGATAGGGATGAAGAGAATCAAGTAGTTAGATGTCAAATTTGTAAAAATGTTTATAAATTTAAAATGGAAAAAAGTCAAGGTGGGACGAGAGGTTTATTGAGACATGTACAAAACTTTCACAAAGCTAGGTGGGACCAATACCAGGCTGAAAAATCGGGTGCGCCAATGCCCTCTCAGTCGGGACAAGGTTCACATACTGTCCCGAACCAAGTACATGGTCAAATTAACCCTATGACGGGGGAAATTGTAGGCCCTAAATACGATAAACATAGAGATAGAGAAGCAATAGCAAAATTAGTTGTTGTGGAGGGTTTGCCTTTTTCATTTCTTTCCTCTCCTGATTTTATTCATTACATTAGAGATATGTATAATCATTCTTTTAAAGGTTTTTCTAGATCAACTGTTAGGAGAGATGTATTTAAATTTGCACATGAATATCAACAGTATTTACGTTATTCCTTATATCATTTTCCTGGTAAAGTATCTATCACATCTGATATAGGCCGTAGTACTAACGACCATGATTATTTAACGGTAACATGTCATTGGATAGATTATAAATGGTCTATGCAAAAACGTATTTTAGCATATAGATATATAGATATATAAATGATAGGCACACTGATACTTTTATTTTAGAAAATATTTATTCAGTTTGCGATTATTATGTCATAACTGAAAAATTATGACTATTACATTAGATAATGCTTCTTCTAATAATTATGCTATTAGAATTTTAGAAGATCTTTTAACTCCATCATTTCCAAATTATTTTCATATAAAATGTGCGTGCCATATTTATAACTTAGTTGTAAAGAATGTTCTAACACTTTTTACGGACATTCTTAATAAAATATAATTTGCTATAAACTTTTTTTTTAGAAGTAATAGAATACAACGAAAAAAATATATATAAAAACTTGTCACGATTGCGGACTACCTTATAGAAAAATTCCCGAAGAAGTAGCGACTAGGTGGAATTCTTTATACGAACAACTACTTGTTGCTTATGATTATAGAAGACTTATAACTTTATTTTTTAACGTCCATAATAGAAATCCAACTGATATGGTTGTAGATAACGATTGGAAAAAAAATTCAGAACTTATTGCATTTCTAGATAAACTTTTTCAAGCAACCAAAGAATTTTCCGGTATATATTATCCTACTATTTCTACTATGTTGTTTTTTATATAGCTCAAATATTTTTATTACTTAGTGAATATATGAAAAAACCAGCTTATAAGACATCTATTAAAAAATATTTATTAAATTAAAATAATATTTTATTCATATTTCCACTATTTATATTATTGGTGTTGTATTAAATTCGACTATTAAAATAGACGGTTGTAAAGCACTAATTGAAACTATTTATGATTGTATAGCAGTACTTCAACCTCCAACTCCAAAAAATCCAAATGACCCATCACCTATTGAACAAACTAAAGAATAAGTGTTGTTTGCCATACAAGATGAATGCAAAAAAGTATATAGGCATTACCAACAAGAAAGTGCTAGCAACCAACCGGCGTCCATACCATCTTCTTCTTCTTCTTCAACACAACCTCAAAAAAGACATCCCGTTTCTGCGGCTATTATTGAAAACCTTAGACATAGAATGTATAGTGGTAACACTACTAACGAAGTTAGCGAGTTTGATGTTTTTGTTTTGCAGGGTGTTGTACCGTACGAAGCAGTTCTCAATGAAGAAGGACGTGAAGACTTGCTGAAATATTGGAGGGAGAATGAGAAGAAATTTTCGACACTGTCAAAGATGGCCCGAGATGTGTTGAACATTCAAGCGTCATCAACAGCGTCTGGAAGCACTTTTTCTGCCGACACATTTCAAATAGGAGAGCACAGACACTCATTAGCGGGAGACAACTTGTAGATTGCATTATTATTCAGAGATTGGATAAGAGCGGAGAGGAGAAGGTGCGGTCAACCGGAGATCAACGAAGAAGAAGGCAAAAATTACAACGACATCTTATCCGACGGAGGTGGAAGCGACGTTGAGCAATTTGACCAACAAATACCAATTCCAACCGAAGAACCACAAGAAATTATAAAGAAACTAGAAAAGGTATTTTTAAATATGTAATTTTTTTAATTGCAATTTTACTATGTTATTTGCAACTTTCAACACCACAAAATTATAATTTTGATAATTGTATTACAAAAAAAAATTATATTTCTATTAAATAATATAAGAGGCACAAAAACAGCCTTGGGATATTTTTATTATAGTATCTTGTTCAATTATTGAGGTGTTTCTATTTATATATATATATATATATATATATATATTATTTTTTAAAATTAAGTGCAAAAAAAAAAGAAAACAGGAAACTCTATCACGACCCGACCCGATAAATACCGGGCCCCTTTTTCCACGGGACCTTGACCGGGATGGGACACTGGCAGAACCCGCCAGTCCCGCCCGAGTACCAGTCCCCCCTCCCATCTCACCGATACCCGTCCCGCCCCGCCCCGACCCGATAATATCAGTCTCCTTTTCTGAGGGGATCGGGAACGGGATGTGACATCGGTGGATCCCGCTAGTCCCGCCGAAGACTCGGTCCCGCCCTACCCCCCATCTCGTCAGGTCCCATCCCGCCGGGACCCACCCCGTTGGCCACCCTTACTATCGACTAGAGCAATAAAGTCTTTTTTGAAATTATAATCAACTAAAAGACTAATTTTAATATGAAATTTTTGAGAATTTATTAACTCCAATGCTTGTAAAAAGTTTCCTCCTTTATCGTTAGGACCTGCAAAATTATTATCTCTAAATATTAAATCAGCTAATGCTGAAATATCATCTATGTTATTAGGGTCTATAATCTCTTTCCCTTTACCTTCAATACTGGAAATTCTCTTATCCAGTAATCTATTGCATCTCTTTAATTCGAAAATTTCCCCGATGATATTATGAATCTCTCTTTCCAAGTCCCTTTGCGTACTCTTATTACCTTTATTTTGCTCAATCAATTTTTTGAGCTCTGACATGGTGTATGCTTCTGTCTTTGCTATAACTTTTTCTTCTTGTGAGGATTTCAGAACATCTTGGATCTAATCTATAATTTTTAACTTTGTTTCTGGATCTTTTATCATCTTCAATAATTCCACAAGGTTATTACCATTCAGAATATTCACATTTAAATCCTTGAATTGAGGGAATATGTTATAAAACTCATCTTTTTCCTTGTTGGTATTACTGGAACAAGGTTGTCCTAATTGACATGCCATAGATTATTCTTCTGTATCCAAAATGATATAATCTTCATTATTCAGGACTCTAATATCCTTATCAGACGAATCATGTGTATTATCAGTTTCGCAACTTGAACCTTCTGGCTCCGAATGTAATAATAATTTTGGATAATGTGTCTTTTATATCCTGGTCAATGTTTAGGGCTTTAATCTTTTTCTTTACCTTACAATCCTTATAATAGTGGCCCGTTCTGCCACACTTCCAACATGCTTTTGGATTTTTGGACTTTATAAAATGCTTGCGAGTTTTAAACTCCTTCTTTCTTCTCACTTTCTTCGCCAGGCGTTTTGCTTTCCATTCTTGGAAGTTTTCCTTGTTCTTTGTTTTACGTCTATGAGACTGTTTTGCTTTGGGTGTGGGTATATCCATTCCAAATTGTCCACAGAACTCACCTAACTGTTGTTTCTCAATGAGATTCTACCTTTTGATCTGTTGATTCAACTTGATCTCATTACATAAGGAAAGACCTTCTTGAATGCAAGTTCCTATTAACTTCCCATAAGTATACTCTTCATAATTTATACTTACTCCTCCTTTTCTAAGAGTTTTTCTAACTCTTTCAGCAAAGAGGTTAGGCAATCCATATATAAACTTAGACTTCCAATGCGCGTTATTACACTCGGGTAATTCCATAACCCTACTAAGAAATACATCCTTATACCACCTAAATGAGGTTAGAGTCTTACATCTAAGATTATGGAGCAAGGTCCTAATGTTTTTGCTATCATCAGACCATCTTCTAGTAAATTGTTTTATAATGTTGAGAGCTAGTGAATACACTGCATTGGGTTATTTCTGATCAGTTGTAGTATTAACCTTTTTGGCACTCTCAATCTTTACCCGTTGGTCAGGAGTTATGTAATTATCCCACCAACCTTTAAGTTGGCCTATGAATCCAGATATAATCATCTCTGAAATAGTTTTTTCTGTATTATCATTGGCTTTACAGATCGTACTATACATTAGCATTCTATAAACAGTCGTATAAATTTATCTCTCCGTATAACCATCTATATTCCATTCGTAAATATGTTTCCCACTGTAACTGTTATTGTCGACTATCTCTTGTTCTTCAAATAACACATATTGGGGAGTAGGACAGGGATAGTAGTACATCATTTGAATAGGTTTTCTAGCATATTTTTCTAGATTATTAACCTCCTGTGACATCTTCTGTCTATAATCATTACCAGAAAGATCCCAGTCATAGTCAGGCTTACCTTCTTTTGTCAAAGGACTAATCTTTAACCCTTCAAACTTATCATCTAATAATTTTTCTAATTCAGAAAAATGGTCTGCCTTTGAAATATTTTATTTCAGGAGGAGGCTGCACATTAGGAGTGGCTACACCTGATTCCTGTTTATGATCAATATGATGTATTTTTTCAATTTGAGAAATCAACTTATCTACTCTATCATGTAACTGGAAAATTTGTTCACCCAATATGTTCATATAAACATTGGCATAGTTATGTTGTTTTAGCATTATATTAATATGCTTAGCAGTAATCTGTAAAGTATCATGTTCAAATAATATTAAAAAAGCTGCAAAGTGTATAACAATATTATCTTTCTCAATAATAAAAGGTTGTTGAAGAGGTAAAGCAGTATGAATAATCTCCCCATTTGTTAATTTATAATCTTTTTTCCAAAACAGAGATATAATCTCCCACATATTTTGCCATAAACCATGGTACAAAAGATATAATCTTGTTGGCTTTAATAAGATCTATATAAAATTCTTCTTGTAAAGAAGTTCTTTCTTGATTATTAAAAGAAGCAAAAAACCAATTTTTAAAAGGCTCCCATCTGGGTTTAAATAAATCTTCACTTATCATTTTTCTTGCGGGTGATCCCCGACTGAAATCAATTTTTGTGGTGTATTCATCATGTCACAGGAAAATTTCATGTTTGACTCAGTTATTTCCGGATCTTCTTCTTGAATACCACGAACTATATTGTCCTTATCAATTCTGATACTATCAATTATATTATCAGTATGTTCTCTAATTTGAGAAGTGGATGATCTGGATGGAGATCTTACCACACATTCAACTGGTGAAATATAAGAACAATTTGAAATATCAGATCTAGTAGATCTAGATCTTAAACTATCAGCATCAATTCTTTCTAACGTATAACATGGTTTAGAAAATCTTAACTTAATAGTCCCACCTGGGGTATGTTCAATATGTGTCCCTTCTCCAGGGGATTCTGTTAATGTTGTTTAAAGGAGTGTTCCATCCCAAGGCGGTGAGAGTAATTAGGAAAATGATGATAACTTTGGAGATATTATGTAAGTAGCTTCTTCTGTTGTGGACGTGGCTTGTGCTATTAGATAGAAGAGGCCATAATTATCTAATATTATCATACATCCTCCATTTTCTTCATTAAAGACTAGGGGTCAAAGGATAAGGGTTCAGAGTGTTGCTGCTGGTATTCCTCCATCAGGATGAATGTTGTATTCTGAGAATAATAATTTTGGTTATGGAGTTCGTAAGCAGAAAAGTGACTGAAATAATAATTACAGACGAATTTGCCTTTTTCATTATGAAACAAACAAAGACGCTGTGAAGTTTTTTGATAAGTTCATCAATCCACAAGATATTTCACCTGTACTATTTAAATCTATTTAGTAAGTTTTATTTTTATGTATTATATATTCCCCCTCTCCCTTAATAGCATAATCTTACCTCCTCAAACATAATTAAGATATTACTATAGGTTTTATTTCTTTTTGTAAACTTAAATTATTCCCTTTCGGCATAATTTGTTTCGTACTATATTGGCTACTAAAGTTTGTCTCTCTTTTCTTTTTTATTTTACTGACATTCATTTCATATTTTATTTATTAATAGTGATCAGGGAGAGAGTTTCTACCCTGAAGATATCAATAATCTTAATCACACTTTTTAGTTGGGCTTGTTTGATGTCAAGCAAATGATATTTTTTTGGGAGCTTTTGTTTTCAAAATATCTCCTTGATGACGAGGTTCATCACACTTTTTCTCTTTTTTGTGTTATTTTAATGTATAAAGTTTATGTATTTTTTGGGGCGTATTCTTGCCCTTTGCGGCATAATCTGTATAGTACCATAGGTGTGTGTTTTCTCTTGTAAAACTGAAATTATGCCCATTCGGCATAATTTATTAGTCATTGCTTCATTTTTTCTGTGTTTCCTAAACTGTTTTCTTTATTTTATTTCATATTCTTTCTATACTGCAGCATATTAATGTGCTCATGTATTATCCGAGGAAGAAGATGTTATATCATCCGCCGTCTGATAATTATACTCGGTACACAATCACAAATATCACCTTTGAAAATTTATTTAAGAGAACGATGCTTAGATTGAATAAAGAAGGGTAAAGCTTCCATTGGTATGTAGCTGAAGAAGATTTCTTTGAGTATATTATTGAAATGATATATAGGAGACAAGAGAAATATAGTACGTTGTGGGAGTATGTTCACAAAGTCTTAATACCAATGCATCCAGGCTTTGATGAAAGTAGTAAGGCTGTTCAACACTTTGTACTTGGAGTCTTTGATATTGATAATCATAAGATTGTAGATTATGATTCACTCAAGAATAGCAGAAAAAATAAAGAGTTGGTTAACCATATTAAGGGTTACTGCACACTTATTCCCAAATTGTTGAAAGTTATTGATTTTGTAAAATTCAGGCCAACATTTACATATTTTATAGATCTGACGTATTCCTTTGCTAAATATTCAAAGCAAGGCTCGAAAGTATTTTTTTTGTCCTTTCTTTGTTGGTTTCTAGTTTTGTGTTTTGTTTTTATGTTTTTACTAATGCTACGTTGTTTAATGATTTTTCAGAGATCAGAATTGTAATCGTTTTGTGATCAAGTTTGTTGACTTGCTGATAAGTGGTGAAAATCTGTCTTCTTACAAGGGCTCATATTTGTTGATGTTGGTATTACAAAGGATTGCAGGAATGGAAATTACAAATAACTGCTTATGTAAGAATTGAAATTACAATTCAACTAGAAAACTGAAAATTACAAAGATGAACAAGAAAAACTGAAAAACTATTTTTGCTGAGTGAGTGTGGCACTCTGTCCTTAAGACAATATTGCCCCGTATGTATCCTTTATACGTCCTGGACAATTTGTCTCCCAAGATAAAACAGCAATGGAACACTTGAGCAAAGGAAACTCAAATGCTACCGTGAAGAATATTGAGTAACGAAATGATGCTTGGAAGATGTAGGAAGAAACTGTTTTGCTTGTGTATTTTCGTGTATTGTAAGTGTGCCTCAATAATGATGTAAGGGGTGTTTATATAGGTGAGGGAGGAGCAGCAAAACTGCCTCCATAAGTGCCATTACTGGCCAAGTAATGGCCATTATGGAGGTAGTAATGTCACCAAAATAAATGGTGAAGAAACTATACTTCTGGCAAAGTTCTCTGGCCCAAAAAGATAATATCAGAAGGCCCACAGCCCACGACCCACGACCCACGACCCGTGGACCCGTGGACCTGAGGACCCGTGAACCCGAGAACCCAAAACCCGGAACTCGGAACCGGAACCGGAACTGGATCGGACCGGACGGACGGGCGGCGGCGGCGCGTGTGTGGTCTTTCCTCGAACCAAAGCACATCTAGGTCCTCCCTCCTTTAAACACATGGGATACCCCTTGGGGTCCCAAACCCCAAACCAATTTTGAGTCACAATAATTCTTTCTTCCTCTACCGATGAGGGAGAATTGATCACACACCACACTTTTCCATGCTTCAAACACCTTACTTCGTGAACCAATATCTCTTTCATTTCTCAATGAAATTTGACGATTCTTGGCCCTACGGTTGTCTACGTACTTAGTAGATCATGCATGTGTGAAGAACCGAATTCTCCAACATACGTAACACTAGTGTTTAAGCCGTTAAAGTTGGTTGGTCGCAACTCCCGCCAAAGGCTAATTTCCAACAATCCCCTCTTGAAAGAGATTTTGGCGCATTCACATGGTGTCTTTTCATTTCCAGCAATATTTCAGCGGACCGATGTAGCATTAGGAGAGGTAGCTTCAGTTTTGAACCTTCCATAGTTGAATACCATCGGACTTACTTACTGCGCGGTGAACGTGATCTATTGAACCGTCAGTGTTTAGTGTAAGCCAAGTCAATGGTACCAACACAACAAATTCCCTTACTCTCTTCTTCGTAATGTTTTGTCCGTTTTGGCCATGGACAATGTCTTGGATTCTGAAGTGCCTTCATTTGAGGCGGCCCGTCCTCGCACTTAAATAGGTGGTCTCCTACAAGGTATCCTGCTATACCCCACTTCACAAGTGTTAGGAACCATTAAAAGTTTTCCAAAAACCTAACCTCAACTGCTGAGGATCATTACAGGTTTTGAAAACTTAACCTTTACCCATACTGCAGATAGCACTTAACGTCTATCGCGGGAACGGCTTTGGATTTGGTGTTTCTATTCAGAAATTACTATCCGAAGTGCTCATGTTTCCACCGAAGCGATCAACTGAACCATTACAACTTAGTTTTCCCATTGAACCAAATTACTGGGATCTCCAGTTAGTAAGGTTGGGTTACCGCTGTATTAGTCCTTATATTTTGGGTTTTAAGCCCATTCCCCTAGACAAGCAAGCCATCTGATCTTTGGGTAAGCCCTTTGTCAATGGGTCTGCTATATTATCCTTTGACTTAATGTAATCAATGGATATTATACCCGTGGTGATCAGTTGCCTAACGGTCTTATGCCTCCGTCGAATATGACGAGACTTGCCGTTGTACATAGCATTCTGTGCCCTTCCTAGAGCCGATCGACCGTCGCGGTGGATCATTACCGAAGGTACGGGTTTGTTCCAACACGGAACATCCTCTAAGAAGTCATGAAGCCACTCGCCTTCTTCTCCCGCTTTGTCTAAAGCGATAAACTACGATTCCATCGTGGATCGGGCGATGCAAATTTGCTTAGAGGATTTCCAAGACACAAATTTCACCACCAATTGTAAATATATACCCACCGTGGACTTGGTGTTCTCTATATCCGATATCCGGTTTGCATCACTTTGTACCCCACTCTGAAATGCATTTGGATATCTCGAATAGTGTAACCCGAAATTTAACGTGTATTTCAGGTATTGTAATACCCGATTCAACTCCTTCCAGTGATTATCACTCGGATTACGGGTGAACCTAGCCAACTTATTGACTGCGTAAGCAATATCAGGTCGGGTGCAGTTTGTTATATACATCAAACTACCGATCATCTGTGCATATCGCTCCTGGTATACAAGTGCACCAAGATTTTTATCAAGCTTTTGATTTGTATCCATTGGTGACGCTATCGGTGAACTGTCTAACATCTTGAACTTTCACAAAACATCCTCGATGTAGTGAGACTGAGATAAGACCAGTCCGTCAGACGTCTTAGAGATTTTAATCCCTAGGATGACATCTACGATACCCATATCTTTCATGTCGAAGCATTGTTTCAACATGTTCTTAGTCTCTAGGATTACCCTAGGACTGCTTCCTGTGATTAACATGTCGTCTACATACAGGCATATCATAACAAATGAGTCAGAGTTACCTTTCGTGTAAACATATTTATCACACTCATTAATGGCGAACCCCTTCGATAGTAGAGTACTATCAAATTTTTCGTGCCATTGCTTCGGGGCTTATTTCAGCCCGTATAGAGATTTGATAAGTCGACATACTTTCTTCTCTTGCCCTTGAACCACGTACCCCTCGGGTTGGTCCATATAAAGTTCTTCTTCCAAATCACCATTTAGAAAGGCTGTCTTAACATCCATCTGGTGTATCTCAAGGTCACGCAAAGCTGCGATCGCAATGAATACCCGTATGGATGTCATCTGGGATACCGGAGAGTATGTGTAAAAGTAGTCAAAGCCTTCTGTCTGTCGATAGCCCTTGACTACCAACCTGGCCTTGTACTTGTCTATAGACCCATCTGCCTTGTATTTCCGTTTGAGTATCCATTTACACCCAACGGTTTACTTCCCAGAGGAAGATCAACCAACTCCCAAGTATGGTTATGCAGAATGGAGCTTATTTCACTCTCAATAGCTTCTTTCCAGAGCGGTGCTTCTGGAGTTGACAACGCCTTAGCAATTGTCCTTGGTTCATCATTAACCATATAAGCTACAAAGTCAGGACCGAAGGATTTATCCTTCTTGGCCCTTTTACTTCGCCTTAGATCCATCTCTGGAGTCTCCAAGTTCTGAGAATCTGGAACACTAGATTCCGGATGTTCAGCCACCTCGAGATTCGCTAGATCTGAACCATCTAGATTCGGGCAGTCAAGGACTCCCGGTTCTTGAGAGCTTTGTGCATAACTTCGTTTGCGAGAGGTTATGTCTTTTTCCTTTCTAGGAAAGGTATCTTCAAAGAATAAAGCATTCCTTGATTCCATAATTGAACCCTGGTGGATATCTGGAATATATGACTTATGCACTAAGAAGCGATAAGCACTACTGTTATTTGCATATCCGATGAATATGCAATCTACAGTCTTAGGCCCAATCTTGACCTGCTTTGGCTTGGGTACTTTAACCTTTGCCAAACAACCACATACCTTAAAATATTTGTAGGTGGGTTTCTTTCATTTCCATGATTCATATGGAGTTTTGTCCTTACCCTTATGTGGGACTCTGTTAAGAATCGTATTAGCGGTAAGGACGGCTTCTCCCCACATATTTTGGGAAAGTCCGGAATTGATAAGCAAGGCATTCATTATTTCCTTTAATGTGCGGTTCGTACATTCCGTCACACCGTTTGATTGAGGTGAGTATGGAGCCATCGTTTGATGAATAATGCCTTCTTGGGCACAGTATTCCTCAAAAGGCGCTACATATTATCCCCTCTATAGCTACGAATGGATTTAATCCGTAGGCTAAGTTGGTTCTCAACTTTTGCTTTGTAACGTCGGAACGCTTCAAAGGCTTAATCCTTTTTAACAAGTAAAGGTAACAATGCCTTGTGCTATCGTCAATGAAAGTCACAAAGTACTTGTTCCCCCCTCTAGTTTGTGCAAACTTCAAATCACATATATCTGTGTGAATAAGTTCTAGAGGAGCGGTATTCCTTTCGACGGATCGAAAAGGAAGCTTCGTGAGTTTTGCCTCTACGCACACCTCACACTTATGTTGAGGGTTTACGTCGATAGACGGCAACAACTCCATCTTTACCAGCCTTTGAATAGACTTGTAGTTAACGTGTCCTAATCTATGATGCCATAAATTAGAAGACTCAAGCAAATAAGAAGAAGGTTCAACTGTATTTCCTTGACGCAATACAGACATGACATTCACTTTGAAGAGGCCTTCATAGACGAAGCCTCTCCCTACAAATGTGCCATTTTTAGTGAGTATAAACTTATTGGATTCAAATACTAGCCTAAAACCAGCATTAACCAATAAAGGTCCAGAAACTAAATTTCTTCTAATTTCTAGGACGTGCATAACTTCCTTCAGAGTGAGTTCCTTGCCGGATGTCATCTTCAGGACCACCTTTCCAACCCCTAGCATGTCCGAGGAAGCGTTGTTGCCCATGAACAGCTTCTTGTCGGTGACCGGAGTATACGTGGAGAAGGCATCTTTGTTGGAACAGATGTGTCTTGTTGCACCTGTGTCCACCCACCACTGCATCGGATTCTCAACCAAGTTGGATTCTAGCACCACGGCCGATAAATCCTCAATCAAGTCATCCAGGAGCGTGTGCTTGACGACGTTAGCTTGAGCCTTGCCTTTCGACTTGGCTTTCTGTTGTTGCTCAGTCTTGAGCTTGCGGCATTCCTTGATCCTATGACCAGGTTTCCTACAGTGATGGCAATTACCTCTGAATATCTCCGCTGCGGGGGTTTTGCCGTCTTTCTGGAACTTCCGCTTCTTTCTTGAGTTCCATTTGGCCTCAGCCAGATTCGCCTTTGCCTCAGCATGTTGTCTACCCTTTGGCAAGGTCTTCTTATTATCTTCCTGGATTTGCAGTTTGATAACAAGCTCTTTAAAGGTCATCTCCTTTGTCTTGAGTTTCAAGTAACTCATAAACTCATTCCATGAAGGAGGTAACTTTTCAATCAGCGATGCAACCAAAAACTACTCGTTTGGGTTCAGTCCTTCCAAATCCAGGTGATGTAAAATCATTTGGAATTCCTGGACTTGGGACATCACTGTCTTGCTGTCCACCATTTGGAATTTTAAAAATTTCCCAACGATGAACTTCTTAGTACCCGCATCTTGTGCGTTGTACTTCTTTTGCAGTTTTTCCCACAGCTCTTTGGCGGTGCCAACGGTACAATAGATCGTGTAGAGAGGGTCTGCCAAACAGTTCAATATATAGTTCTTGCATATGAAATCGCTATGATTCCACGCATCACGAACCATCTTCATGTCGTTAACGACATGGATACTAAGACCCCCTTCACCCGTTTCAACAGGCGAAGAGTCCATTTCATCTCCAGCTTGTGGAGGATCTTCCGTAAGGAACCGGGCCATGCCCATAACTGTTAAGTAGAACATCATCTTTTGCTGCCATCTCTTAAATTCTGATCCCATGAACTTTTCAGGGCGATCACGGTGGTGTGAAGAAGAGGGTGGAGCTCCAACAGTCGGGAAGGCAGCAGTGTTACTGCCTTGAACAATAGCGACAACGGCCCGGTGAAAGCGGCGGGTTATCGCCTTGGCGATGGCGGCGATGGCGGGGAAAGCGACAACGTTGCCTCGAGAGGCAGCAGCAGTAGCAGCAACATCGATCATATTTCCAGCCATGTTATTGCAGTTATCGTAAGCGATTATTGTCTTAAGTTGTTGGTATTACAAAGGATTGCAGGAACGGAAATTACAAATAACTGCTTATGTAAGAATTGAAATTACAATTCAACTAGAAAACTGAAAATTACAAAGATGAACAAGAAAAACTGAAAAACTATTTTTGCTGAGTCGAGTGTGGCACTCTGTCCTTAAGACAATATTGCCCCGTATGTATCCTTTATACGTCCTGGAAAATTTGTCTCCCAAGATAAAACAGCAATGGAACACTTGAGCAAAGGAAACTCAAATGCTACCGTGAAGAATATTGAGTAACGAAATGATGCTTGGAAGATGTAGGAATAAACTGTTTTGCTTGTGTATTTTCGTGTATTGTAAGAGTGCCTCAACAATGGTGTAAGGGGTGTTTATATAGGTGAGGGAGGAGCAGCAAAACTGCCTCCATAAGTGCCATTACTGGCCAAGTAATGGCCATTATGGAGGTAGTAATGTCACCAAAATAAATGGTGAAGAAACTGTACTTCTGGCAAAGTTCTCTGGCCCAAAAAAATAATATCAGAAGGCCCACAACCCACAGCCCACGACCCACGACCCGAGGACCCGTGGACCCGTGAACCCGAGAACCCGGAACCCGGAACCCGAAACTCAGAACCGGAACCGGACCGGACCGGACGGGCGGGCGGCGGCGGCGCGTGTGTGGTTTTTCCTTGAACCGAAGCACATCTAGGTCCTCCCTCCTTTAAACACATGGGATACCCCTTGGGGTCCCAAACCCCAAACCAATTTCTGCTCTGACCATCTAAATTCTGACTTTCAGGAAACTTCAGGGACCAAACTGTACATCTTGAAACTTCAGGGACCAAACTGTACATCTGAAACTTCTGGGATCAAACTGTACTTCTGGAAAAGTTCTCTGGCCCAAAAAGATAATATCAGAAGGCCCACAGCCCACGACCCGTGAACCCGTGAACCCGGAACTCGAAACTCGGAACTCGGAACCGGAACCGGAACTGGACCGGACGGGCGGGCGGCGGCGGCGCGCGTGTGGTCTTTCCTCGAACCGAAGCACATCTAGGTCCTCCCTCCTTTAAACACATGGGATACCCCTTGGGGTCCCAAACCCCAAATCAATTTCGAGTCTTATATACACAACAATTCTTTCTTCCTCTACCGATGAGGGAGAATTGATCACACACCACACTTTTCCATGCTTCGAACACCTTACTTCGTGAACCAATACGTCTTTCATTTCTCAATGAAATTTGACGATTCTTGGCCCTACGGTTATCTACGTACTTAGTAGATCATGCATGTGTGAAGAATCGAATTCTCCAACATACGTAACACTAGTGTTTAAGCCGTTAAAGTTGGTCGGTCGCAACTCCCGCCAAAGGCTAATTTCCAGCAGTTGATTATATGAAAAGATGGGCAATCAACCTTGTTTGTCATGGGCATGTCAAGTACAAAAGAGGCTTTGAGACTCCACCAGAAAAGAAACAAAAGTTATAGTTTGGATTTTGTTGTCAGATATTATACGAATGATGTTTTTTTGTGTGTTATTGCGTTATGTTTTTTATGTTTATAAATTGCAAGACATATTAGATGTTTTTGTTGATAAGTGAAAGTTTACATTTTGTGATTTTTTGCATTTTTACTGACATAATTTAATTTACACTAAGTATGTTCTATTTTCCTTTGACATTATTTAAAGTTTTGCTTCTTTCGCCATAATGTTTTGTCTAATAATGAAGAAGTTTGTTCCATCCTGAAACTGAACTCCTGCCTATTTTTGGCATAATCTTGCCTCATCCGGCATAATCTCTGCAGTACTGTAGGGTTGTGTTCCTATTATAAAATTGAAATTATGCCCCATTCTGCATGATTTTCTTAAAACTAAATTGTTTTATCTTCTTTTTTATTCTGAAGTTTTGCCTCTGTTGGCACAATTTTTTTCTATATTGAAAAAAAATATTTTTTCTCACTGAAGACACTGAAGTTTTGCCCTTTCCTAGCATAGTCTTGTCTCTTGCGGCATAATTAGTGTGTTACCTACAATATTGAGTTCTTTTTTAAACTGTAATTATGTGCATAATTGATATTTTCAATTTTAGTTTTGTCAGTACTTCTGTCAAAATGTTGAGATATTTTGTGTTAATTTTCATTCAATGCTTTAATTAGCCAACTGTTTTGCCAGGAGCATTTACTTTTGATCAATACTTAAGATATATTCAATGAACTACTCCCTCTGTCTCCAAAAGAATGACTCCCTTTTCTTTTTAGTCCGTCCCAAAAAGATAACATATTTCCTTATTTGGTAATAATTTAACTTTAAACTTTACCTTTTATGGAAAACAAGATGATCTATAACCACACAAATATATTTTTCTTATTTTAGACCATAAGATTCAAAAGTCTTCTTTTATTTCTTAAAATGCGTGCCAAATGAAAGTATATCACATAAATTAGAACGGAGGGAGTAATAACTATTCAACTATCCTCTTCATTTATTTTTCAAGTTTGGCTGTTGGTTTTTTGACTGTTGGGTTCTATAAATAGCATCATCCATTTTACTACAATCACGTCCAGTTTAAGTGTCATGAAAGTACTAGTGAAAGCAATGAGATTACATAAAATCTCATGCAGAGGACAATCAATCAAATCTGATTGGGAAATCCTCATACCAAAATTTTTGTTGGATGATGATTTTCAAAAAAGATTACAAAAGGAACGAATGAAACAAGAAAGCAAAAAAGCATTTGAAAGGAGACAAGACAGTTTGATTCTTCAAGTCATTCTTCTACTGTTGATAAAGCAAAGCTCGAAAGAATTTTGCATGATATTCTTAATTTTAATGGATAAAATTAAAATAAAAAAGAAGGTGTTGGATGATTAATTCAATTTTTTCAAGGCTGATGTTGCGGATCATAGGGGTGTTTTTCTTGAGCATCCTATTGTTCTATCTGATGATTCTACTTTTGATGAATCACCATCACTTTCATTAATTCTTGGAGATATTGTTGAGTTTCATGAGAGTGAATAGGTTTTTTTGTAATTTATTCTTGTTATTTTTCTATTTTTTAGTTGTTTGTAATGTATTTTTTGTTCCTTGTGTTTTATCTTTAGTAATTATAATGGATTCAGTTTATATATTTTTTTCATGTGATTTTATATATATTTTGTTTCATTATTCAAACTATGAACATATAAATTTAATATATAATAATAAAAAAAACAAAGTATAATTATTCCTTAATGCATATAATTTTTATATCACTTGTTAATATATAATAATAATAAAAAAAAAAATTGTTGTGTCAGTTATATTTATTGAATTTTCATAATCTTGCCTTTTGAGGGATAATCACTTGTATAAATATAGTTTGTGTTTCTTTTCTGAAACTCAAATTATGCCCATCCAGCATAATTAGGCATAAATTTTGCCTAACAATGAAGCTCTTTTTGTCTTGAAACTGAAATTAATCCCTTCTTGGCACAATCTTGTTTCTTCCATCGAAATAAATGATACTGAAATTACGCCTCATCCAACAAAATATGTTCAAACCTGCACATCTATATTTTTTGATGTATCGTAATTTTGATTTACATTATATTTTTTGTTGGATCCAACTGGCTTATTAAGAAATGAAGATATGACAGTTAAGAATGTGGTCATGTCCTATGGAATTAGTAGTAGGACACGAACATACTACACTGTGGTTATGCGCATGGAATTAGTTGTACGGCATACTGAATTTATTTTTCTCCTGAAACCTAAATTTATGTCCTTCCTGGCACAATCTTGCCTTTTTCGTCTAAATTAGCAAAACTTAAATTATGCCTCATCCGATATAATTTGTTCAAATGTTTTACATATTGTTAAACAGAGCAATATACCTGTGATATACACCCAATATACAGCAGTGTATATCACAGGCAAAGCAGTGGACTGAATTGGCCCAGCAGTGGGCTTTCGGCACTAGCCCAGAAATGGGCTCTCGGGAGTGGCCCATTTCGGACAGATTGAGGACAATACAATCTTGTATATATGGTATATATATTTGTAGTATATTGTAGTGTAAAGGTTACCTTAATTAGTGTTATACACTTACCATAATTGTATAGTTAGAATTATGGTAGAATAAGGTTTTAGAAATAGAATAGGAATAGGATTCTCCTATTATGGAAATATGTAACTTGTATATATAGCCTTTCAATTAATGAAAATAATCAAGGGGATTATTTCATTCATGGTATCAAGAGACTAGGTCACACAAAAATTTTCTCTCTAAATTTTTGCCCTCCCTCTCGGCCGAATACCCCCCCCCCTCGGATTTCTCTTCCGAAATTAGTCTTCCGCTCTCAAAATCTCTCTTACTTTTCCCAAATTTCCCCTCCTTCTTTGTTCTTTCAATATGTCTAAGAACAATTATCATCCTGCCCTCATGGTTTCCAACATCAAGAACTGTATCCCGATTGTGCTTGAGATGGAAAACGTACAATATGCGATGTGGGCGAAGTTGTTTAAAATACACGCTATTTCTCATCAAGTTATCCATCATATCATTCCTCCCACTACACCTCGTCCCGCGGAGGATCCTCAATTATGGATTACGCTTGATGCTACCGTTCTCCAGTGGATCTATTCCACTATTTCAGTTGACCTTCTACAAACGATTATTGAGCCGGATACCACGGCTATGGCTACTTGGAATAGATTGCGTGACATATTCCAAGATAACCAACATTCACGTGCCGTCACACTTGAGCAGGAATTCTACCTCGTTCGCATGGAAGAATTTCCTAACGTATCTGCCTATTGCAAGAAACTTAAGGAGTTGGCAGATCAACTCCGTAATGTGGGCGCACCTGTCACCAATAATCGTCTGGTTCTACAATTGGTTGCCGGCCTTTCGGAGGCATATAATGGTGTTGGAACTCTCCTACGTCAAAGCAACACTCTTCCCGCTTTTCATCAATCTCGCTCCATGCTTACTTTGGAATAAGCCGGTTTGGCTAAAAAGGCAGCTACCGGAGCAAGCCCCGTCGTCATAGTGGCGTCCTCTCTAAGTTCTTTGGGTTTTGTTAATAATTCGGGCCAAAACTATAATCATGGTGGCGGCAAAAATAATCGTAAGAATAATAACAAAAACCGCGGCGGCAAACGCAGCGGTTCTGGTTGCGGTTCCGGTGGTCAGCAAGCAGGCGGTGGGCCCCATCCAGGGAACAGTGGCCCACTACCCCCTGGTCCCAGCAGTGGGGCTGGGGCAGTGGGCCGTGGGCCAACAGCCCTTATAATCAGGCAGCCAATTCCAGCGGCCAGTGGGCTGGCCAACAGTTCAGGCCCAACAATCAGCAGTGGCGGCCCACTAGCCAGTGGCCCAACAGCAGCAACTCTAGCAGCTACGGCCCAGCTCCATCACGGACAAAAATTCTTGGGCCCCGACCTCCGCATGCCCATCATGCAGCAGGCCCCACTCAAACCGATATCGAGGTCGCGATTCACACATTGGGGTTAACTCAATCGGAACCAAATTGGTATATGGACACCGGTGCCACTACTCACATGACTTTCGAACCAGGTACTCTCTCATCTTATTCCAATTTGAGCACCCATCAGGGGATAATTGTTGGTAATGACAGTTCTATTCCAATTCTAGGGTATGGTCAGAAAACATTGTCTCCCCCTAATCCACCCCTTCTCTTGAAAAATACTTTACATGCTCCTAAATTGATTAAAAATTTAGTGTATGTCCGAAAGTTCACTACTGACAATTTCGTTTCCGTTGAATTTGATCCTTTTGGGTTCTCTGTGAAGGATTTCAAGACGGGGAGTCATCTCATGAGGTGTGATAGTAGGGGGGATCTGTATCCTATCATGCCTGGTTTCAGTCCATCGAGTCAAGCCTTGCCATCAGCTTTTGCAGCCATCTCTCCTTCCATGTGGCATGCTCGTCTGGGTCATCCGGGATCTTCTATTTTATCAGTTTTAGATAAAAATAGCTTTATTTCTTGTAAGGGTACGAGTCGTACTCCACTTTGTCAGTCTTGTTCATTAGGGAAAATTGTTAAGTTGCAATTTGTAGACTCCAATTCTCATACTTCAATGTCATTTGATATTATTCATAGCGACTTATGGACGTCTCATGTTCTTAGTTCATTCAGTCATCAATATTATATTCTCTTTTTAGATGATTATTCGAGATTTTTGTGGACGTTTCTAATTGCGAATAAATCACAAGTGCTTTCCGTCTTCATCAAATTTAGAGCGTTCATTCGTACTCAATTCGAAAGAGAAATAAAAAATATTCAATGTGATAATGGGAAAGAGTATGACAATAGGGAGTTTCGGGAATTCTGTGCTAATAATGGGATCAATTTTCATTTTTCGTGTCCTCATACATCTTCACAAAATGGGAATGCCGAACGCAAAATTCGTTTCCTAAATAACATTGTCCGAACTCTCTTAATGCATGCCTCCATACCTCCATATTTTTGGCATCATGCTCTACAAATGACCACATATCTCCTTAACATAATTCCTTCTATAGGTCTGACATATTCTTCCCCACTCAAAATCCTATATAATAAGAACCCTTCTTATTCTCATCTTCGGATTTTTGGGTGCTTGTGTTATCCGTTATTCCCATCCACCACAATTAACAAACTTCAGGCTCGGTCTACCCCGTGTGTATTTTTGGGTTATCCGTCGAATCATCGTGGTTATAAATGTTTTGATTTATCCTCCAAGAAAATCATAATTAATCGCCATGTCATTTTTTATGAAACCCAATTTCCTTTTACGAAAGTCCATACTCCCGAGCCTAGGTCGTATAATTTTTTGGATGACCTAATATCCCCGTATATTATTCAGAATTTTTCGGACACATCCAGCACCCAAAATCCTCCAGCGGGCCCACTGCCCGGTGGACCCACTGTACCGTGCACTGTTCTAGTTACTGGATCAGTACCAGCCCAATTCTGGAACTGGTCCAGATGATGATTCCAGTTACCGATTTGGGCCAGCAGGCAGTGTGCCTGCTGGCCAGTCCATCCTGAGCCCAGAAAATTCCCAAAATTCCCTCAATTCTTCCTCGAGTCATAGACCAGTCACTCGTAGTCAGCGGGGTATTTTTACACATAAAAGACATTTTAATTTACATTCTGATATCTCTAAATCCCCCTTGCCCCGCAATCATGTGTCCTTATTAAATGACCCTAATTGGAAAATTGCTATGACTGATGAATGTAATGCTCTTATTGATAATAAGACGTGGGAGTTGGTGCCCCGTCCATATGGTATTAATGTTATCAGGTCTATGTGGATTTTTGCTCATAAGGAGAATTCAGATGGGTCATTTGCTCGGCATAAGGCGCGACTTGTTGGTGATGGTAAGACTCAGCAGGTTGGGATAGATTGTGGGGAGACGTTTAGTCCGGTGGTCAAACCGGCTACCATTCGCATTGTGCTTAGCTTGGCTCCTTCCAAGACTTGGCCAATTCATCAGTTGGATGTCAAGAATGCTTTCCTACATGGTGATCTCAAGGAAACAGTCTATATGCATCAGCCGTTGGGTTTCAGGAATCCAAACCGTCCTCATCATGTATGTTTGTTGAAAAAGTCCTTATATGGGCTTAAGTAGTCTCCAAGGGCCTGGTACACGAGGTTTGCTGACTTTGTTTCAACTATTGGGTTCACTCACATCAGGTTAGATAATTCCTTGTTCATCTACCGTCGTGGTTCGTCCTTGGCCTACATTCTGTTGTATGTGGATGATATCATCTTGACTACCTCTTTCGATGCCTTGTGCCAGTCTATCATGACCATGCTCAGTTCTGAGTTTGCTATGAAAGACTTAGGGCCTTTGAGTTATTTTTTGGGGATTGCCGTCAAGCGTCATTCATGTGGCTTATTTTTGCCTCAACGGAAGTATGCTGCTGAGATCATAGAGAGGGCTGGGATGTCATCCTGTAAGTCCACTTCCACGCCAGTTGATGCAAACCCCAAGATGAGTGCCGCAGCAGGTGCACCATACGAGGACCCGACCCGCTATCGCAATCTTGCAGGGGCCCTCCAGTATCTTACCTTTACCAGACCGGATATTACGTATGCGGTTCAGCAGGTGTGTTTATTCATGCATGATCCCAGAGTTGAGCACATAAATGCAATCAAACGCATCATTCGGTATATTCAGGGGACACTGGACTATTGTTTGCTCTTGTATCCTTCATCTACATCCACACTTGTCTCTTACACAGATGCTGATTGGGGTGGGTGCCCCGACACCAGACGGTCGACTTCTGGCTACTGTATGTTCCTTGGCAAGAACTTGGTCTCATGGTCGGCAAAGCGTCAGTCAACTCTATCACGCTCAAGTGCAGAGGCAGAATATCGAGGGGTAGCAAATGTGGTCTCCGAATCATGTTGGCTACGTAATTTGCTTTTGGAGCTTCATTGTCCCATTCAGAAGGCAACCTTGGTATATTGCGATAACATTAGTGCCATCTACCTTCTCGGTAACCCGCCAACACCAACGCACCAAGCATATCGAAATGGACATTCACTTTGTTCATGAAAAGGTTGCAAAGGGTCACGTTCGCGTATGCCATGTCCCGTCTCGTTATCAAATTGCAGACATCTTTACAAAGGGTCTACCAGCGGTTCTCTTTGAAGATTTTAGGTACAGTCTCAGCGTTCGAAAAACGCCCGCTATGACTGCGGGGGTGTGTTAAACAGAGCAATATACCTATGATATACACCCAATATACAGCAGTGTATATCACAGGCAAAGCAGTGGATTGAACAGGACCAGCAGTGGGCTTTCGGCACTGGCCCAGAAATGGGCTCTCGGCAGTGGTCCAGCAGTGGCCCATTTCGGATAATACAATCTTGTATATATGGTATATATATCTGTAGTATATTGTAGCGTAAATATTACCTTAATTAGTGTTATACACTTACCATAATTGTATAGTTAGAATTATGGTAGAATAAGGTTTTAGAAATAGAATAGGAATAGGATTCTCCTATTATGGAAATATGTAACTTGTATATATAGCCTTTCAATTAATGAAAATAATCAAGGGGATTATTTCTTTCACATATCTATGTCTTCTGATACACCGTAATTTTGACTTATCCGGCAAAGTTTGTTATATTTTTTTGTTGGATCCAACTTTCTTGTTAAGAAATGAAGATATCATAGTTAAGAATGTGGTTGTGCCCTATGAAATTAGTTGTAGGAAATGAACTTACCAATTTGTAGTCTTTTACTCAAGTTGAAAAAGAATATTTTTTCCTCATCCGGTCAATCCTGTTACACCTGTCATAGGAGGTAAAAGTTATAAAACTGGAAGTCTTCTTTCAATTTTTATGTTAGGAAACTACTGAAAATGTTATATTAGTCTATTGTAATTTTTTTATATGTAATTTTATTTTTATAATTAAGAATATATAAATTTAATAAAAAAATGAGAAAAAAATATAAGAATCTATAATGTCTTTAAGATTTTTCATTGTGGTAATCAAAGTTATAAAAAATTGCCTTTTCAAGCATAGTTTTATTTTATGTGTTGTTTAGGCACAAACTGCTAGAATATGCCTCAGCCCCATAATGGCTAATGTTTGCCTTATGGGGCAGAGTTAATAATAATATAAGACATGAAATAGTGTAATTAAAAATAAATTTTCTAACATGTCTATTTAGTTAATAAAAATCATATAAAATATATTAAAAACAAACAGTATATTGTGACTATCAAACTTTTCTTTTGCGGTATCTCCTTGCGTATGGATTGAGAGATGGACTGTGGCTACACTGTGCCTTATTGTGTTCAAAGAACTTAAATCTACCACATTTGTATATGTACTTTATTGTTTCTTTTCTTGGACGATATCTTTTCGTTTGTTTCCTACCAGACCTGATTTTTACTACTGGTGACAATATTTGATATCCATGATGTTTGGTGGAATAATCCACGAGTCTTCATTTCCAATTGAAAAAATTTCACCTTTATATGTCTAATGCCATGTTTGTTTCTTGAACCAGTCTGAACAGTATACATATTTGGTCAAACTTCTCTGATCCATAACTGTCATAGTGTGGGTGCATGGTAGCTCATCAGTTTGGAACTCTAATCAGTTACAATTCATGTTCTTTATATCTACGTTATATTGATATCCTTCATCTTTCACCACATATTTGACTGCAATAATATTTTCTACCTATGAAAAGTAATAATATGAATGATTAATATATTCCCTACCTGTGAAAATAAATAATATAAATGACTAAATTTTGTCTATCACTCTTTAGGTCTATCTCTGTCTTATTAGGCAATGTTTGTGCTAAAATTATTTCTTAAGGCATAACTTCATAATCTTGCCTCTTAAGGCATAATTACTGTAAAACTATAGTTTGTGTTTCTCTTGTGAAACTGAAATTATGCCCATCCAGCATAATTAAGCATATGTTTTGCATAACTTGTCTGACTGTAATGACCTATACAATCGTTTTGACAATTTTGCATATTTTCGTAAAAATACCTTTTTCTCTAGTCTTGTTATGGTAATTTTGATGTGCGGGGATGAGTGGCATGATTCCCGAGGGAATCAGATGAGAATAACTGGAGAAAACCTATGCTTCAAGTTTTAGAAATTTCATGTTTGGAAAGTTTGACTAGGAGTTGACTTTTGAGTAAATGCATTCGAAATCGAATTACGATGGTTCCATTAGCTCCGGAATGTGATTTATGACTTATGTGGACTATTGGGATGGGTTCCGAGTGTTTTGAAAGAATTTCTGGTAAGTTTATGGAAATTGGAAAGTCTTATATTATGAAATAGGCTTAAGTTGACTAAAGTTAATATTGAGGGTATTTCAGTATTTTTTGAAGTTTCGTCGATTCCGTTAGGTACAAAATATCGAATATGATATAGTCGAGTCATTGGTTCTATTCCCGAGGCACTCGGGTATATTTTGAGCATTTCGTTGAAATTATAGAATTTTAAAAGATTAAGAGTTGAATTGGGACAATATTTGGTCAGGATGACCTTGTATAATGATTCCGAGTGCGCGAACATATTCGTCGAGTGTTTTAAAAGGGATTTGCATATTTGGTTTGTGTTCGGGGAGTTCCGGATGAATCCCGAGGATCGGATTGAAGTTTGGAGCACACCAAAAACTTCTGGTGTTGGTCATCGCGTTCGCAATCCCTTAGGCTGAGATTGCGGGGAGTTTGAGAATGGTCATTGTGTTCGCGATTCCTAGGGCCACGATCGCATAGTGTAAGTTTTTGGGGTACCGCGATCATGACAGTGGGGTCCACGGTCGCGAGGAGACTACTGTTCAGCGATTTAAAATGCCCAAAAATGGCTCATTTCATTTTATTTTCATATATTTTAGCTTGGGGTCTCGGTTCGGAGAGCTTTTGCAGGAGATTTTCATGATTTTTTAAGTGGGTAAGTTCCTAATCACCCCCTTATGATTATATCTTCAGTTATTAAAGAATTCCATGCTAGATCTCATGATTTGGAATGGAAAAGTTGGGGGGGAAAGCCCTAGGTTGAGAAAAAGGGAAGTTCTTCAATTGACTATGAAATTGATGTTAGTTTTCGGTGATATTTGATATCTAGACTTTATAGATGATGGGTAACCTGATTTTTACCTTCGAGGCTTGGGGTCCTATTTTGAGGTGACTTTTTGAGTTCAAAAGTTTTTTTTATAGTAATATGGGTATCGATGGACTCGTGTATTGATGTACATTTCATATTCGTTTAGATTTGAACCTTCCAAAGTCGTTACAAAAAGACAAAGCTTCCTTGAGGCTATTGGATTCATATTCTAGGAAAGTTGAGATCTTGTACCTTACTTAAGTGTCATGGTTGGTTTAAATGAATTAACTAAAGATGAGAGTAATGTGGATTATAAGGGGATCTCGATACTAGTAAGGTGACGAGCACTCGTATCGAGTACTGGTGCTATATTATGAATTTTTGTACTTTAAATTACTTAGAAGAATGCAACGCTTTGGGCACTAGCTGATATTATAGTAAGATTCATTGAATCCGTGAGTGGGGTATGAAACCCGTACTTTTCGCGATATTATTATCTATCTATGTGCTATGTGTCTGTGTGTCCCCATTCATCCTATCATACTCATTTAAAATGAAAAGAAGCTAAAGATCGAGTTTTTATTGTATAAATGATTAAGTTAGAACATGTGTGACCTATAATTGTTTCTTGTTGTTGAGAATACTATATTCATGCTTCTTACTGTAATAACATGTATAGCTTATAATTGCTTTTTGTTGTTGTGCATATCATAATTACATTTCATAATGTATAAACCTGTGTGACTTATAATTGCGTCTTGTTGTTGTGCATATCATTACTACATTTCATAATGTATAAAACTTGTGTGGCAATAGATGATCATAAGAGTTGTATGATTTTACTTAGGTATTGTGTGATCATACTTAGGTACTGTGTGAGCCTGTTGTGTGATTATACTTAGGTACTGTGTGAGCCTACTATGTGAGCATACATTAGGTATTGTGTGAGCTTGCTGTGTGATTATACTTAGGTACTGTGTGTGAGCCTAACTGGTATATGGACCTCGCGAGTCCCTCATGGGTCACAATTCATTGACATTCAAATGTGTGTATACCGGTGATGATAAACAAAGGTCTTGCATTGCATAACATCTATATTTCATATAATTTACTCATTCATTCCTTGTTGCTTATTTTCCTAAACTGCGTAATTGTCGATTTATCATACTATGCGACTATTTAAGTGTTCCTGAGTAGTGGGAGGTTCTTATGCTTAGGCTTATGTCTTGGACTGATTAGACTCTATTGATATGAATCGTGAATATTTTATTAGGTTTGGGGAACTAGATGCTTAACCTAGGCTTGGACTCTTGATTTGAATGGATTCGGATATTGTGTCATTGTAGCAAACTGATGGCGGTTAGTGTGGAAGTAGTAATCAGTAGGCCAACCCTCATCTCCATTTAAGATAGGGTTGATCAACGATGCTGCTTAGTACCCATTGTTTTTGTACTCATGCTACACTTTTTCGTGTGCAGGTTCTATTTCTATTTCTAGTTCTAGTTCTAGTGGAGTTTGTGACTCTCCAGCCGTTGTGGAGCCATTTCGAAGGATTCGGGGTGAGCTACATGGTAGATATGTGGCATCGAATGCTTCTCCTTTGTCTTTTAACTATGTCTTATCATTTCTGGACAAATATATATTTAGGGATATATTCCCAATCTGTATTCCGTAGATAGTTCTTGTACAAGTGACACCAGTCTTGAGAGTTTGAAATATTTTCGTATTGTTTATATCATTATACTTTTTAAGACTTAAATTGATTTACTTGACAATTTCTTCACTTTATTTCTCTATTTAATTTGAGTCAAATAGTTATGGTAGGCTTACTGATCCCTGAGGTTAGTGCCATCACAACTCTGTGATTTTGGAGCATGACACTAACACTTTGTAGGTCTATCTTTGTCTTATCAGGCAGAATTTATGTTAAAAATATAACTTAAGTCTATCTAAAAATAGTAAGTAGTTAGGTTGTCATGCAAGTGTGATCTAAATATTTTTACGATGAGTTAAATGTTGTTAATAAAATATATTTTTTACCTTTATTGTGAAACCTTCACTTATCTAATCAAACAGAATCTTTTCAGCCCACGATGTCAGTTTATGTGACGGTCCTGTTGCATCCAATCTTCTCTGGTAAAATTAATTTTGCAGCTTGTTTTGTATGTAATCTATAGATGTCAATATTGATAGCTCCCTTGCTTTCCTCATTACTAAATTCATTGTCTCTATATTATTTGTTGTGAGCATGTTGTAACACTTATTGGTGTGAAACTAACGTGCCCATCTTTATGACGACTTTTCTTCTATATATTCTGCAGCTTTGGGGTTGATGTGTCTTATCTGTGTCATGTAGCTATCAAAATATGCGCGTTTATAGGTAGTTATTGCATTGTAGAATAGTGCTAAAATAACTTCAGATGGAAAATATTTATGTATGTTTTTCTTCATGTGGTAGATGCATATTCCATGGTGGAAATCTAGATAAATGTTTTTGAGTGCAGTTGCAATTGACATGTGTCGATCAGACAGAATTGATAGATTTTTTTCGGATGCCAAACACCTTATTGACGTGTTTGAAGAACCATTAGTACGATACATTATTTTCAGAGTCTGCAATTCTAAATGCCAATGGGAATATATTGTTATTGCCATTTTTTTCTACTGCTATTATGAGCACCCCACAATACTTTGACTTTAAAAATGTTGCATTCATCATCATTACTGATCAACAATGTTTTCAACCCTCAATGGATGCTCTGTAAGCAAAATAAACATACTTAAATTTTTTGTCATTTTCCCACCACAAGTTCACTTGTGTGCCAGGATTTCTGGCTTTCATCATGTGAAGATATTGAGGCAGCTTCTTGTACTTATCCTCTGGAATCCCTTTTATCACATCATAAGCATGTTGGGGGGAAACAACATGCGTTGTGGTAATCAATGTGTAACCCATATCTGCTTCTCATTTCTTCAATCACAAACTTTGGGGTAATATCTTGTAGTGTATGCCGTACAAATTTGTGATGTACTCGGATATGACCTTTGATGTTGCATTCCTCGTGTTTGAGATAATGAAATCAATTGAACAACTATGCTTCTTCTCAAACTTCACCACCTTGAAAAGTCCCGAGTCTTTCACCTTTGAACTGTGGAGACGCCATATGTAATTTGAGTCCAAACATCTGATGTAATAACTTTTTATACACAACTTTTCTCATTTGTACTATTGATGATGGGTAATTGCTATGTTATTCATGAACTTTTTACATCATTTTTGTCTTTGAGGATAGTCCCGACTTGTACTTGATCCATTGATGCACTCTGTGTCAAAATTATTATTTCAGTTTGTATCCTCTTTCTCTTCACTGCCTTTCTAACGTTGGATGGTTGTATTTGAGTTTCTTCAACTGTCGGTGATGAGTCAGTAATATAATACGCATTGAATTTTCTATTGTTGAATGCGGAAAAGTGGGTTGGTCGTTGGTTTCAACCTGTGTAACGTATAGAGGATGTCTTTGTGGTTGTTCAGGGGTTGGATTTGGAGTTAGTGTTTCATTCTCTACTAAAATATCAGTCGTTACAGTATGGAAATGGGGTGTGCCATGGCTTTGTTCAGTAATGTTAGATGGTTGTCCTTGTGATTCTAGTGAAGCTATTGGGTTGAGAGTGTGAAATTCTATATTTGGTGAAGCTTCACTTGTGTGAGTGTGGCAAGTAATCTCTTCATCAATGTCAATTACATCCATATTTTCATCATTAAAGAGGCAAAGTTATCTTTGTCTGTCAATTTGTTCTATACATTGTCCTTCAATCCCTTTTAGGAACCTGTTATGATCTGTGGACAACGTGTGTTATTGTGTATTAGTTTCATTGCCATCTATTATGAAATGGGATTTTCTGAAGCTATTGTCGTTGTTGATCAAGTACATGCAAGTGTTAAGCTCATTATTATTTGTCACACACATTCCTTTGGATGTTTTGTCACTTGTGTCAAACCATATGTTTATTTCTTTTTGTTGGGTGTCTTGTGTGAGTGTCTCAAATATTTGCTGAGTAAATTCCTTGAATGTATATCATCCTTGACAAGTATAGTTTCGTCTCATGATCCACATAGTTGTAGCTGACGTCCCATTTGCCATTCAAAGCTATGTCGATGCATGTTGTCCCCATGATTTATAGATTCCTGCAGAAACAAATATTTTAGTCTATTGAAAAAGTAATTGTCGTGTCACTTATACAGATAATTTATAATCCAATAACTTATGCCATACTAAAGTTTCGTCTGATCAGACATATTTTTTTGTTCTTTTCCCGCATAAGCAAATATTAAGTTGAATGAAAAAAATAATTGCAGTGTCAGTTATATTGTTGAAACTTCTTAATCTTGCCTCTTGAGGCACAATCTCCTTATACATATAGTTTGTGTTTCTCTTGCGAAACATAAATTATGCCCCATCCGGCATAATCATGCATAGTTTGGCATTACTTATATGCTTAAATAGTACTAACACTTTGTATGTCTATATTTACCTTATTAGGCAGAGTTTATGCTAAAATTATGTCGTGAGGCATAACTTATATAACAAACTCTGTCGAATAAGGCAGTGTTATACACTAATCAAAAGCAACATATAAACTAATCAAAATAACAAAATATACTATAGAAATCTTATCCGGTATAATTAAGTAGACTTATTCAACAAAATTTAATTATGCCTCATCCGACATAATTAGACAGATTTATTCAACAAACTCTGCCTTATCGACAGAATTATATACTAATTAAAAGCAACATATATACTAATACACTAATCAAAAGCAACATAATCAAAATCAGATATAAGCAATAGAGATCAATTCTACTCGATAAATATTGTATTCTAATAAAAAACAATGTATAAACTAATGAAATAAAAAAGTTAAGTAATAGATATGATCAATTCATTGTTGTTGAGTAAAATTATCAATCGGAATGTTAATTTTCAATTGCATTTCACCGTAATATCAATTGTTTATGAACAATTAGGTTAGAATAAACTAAACTAAATGAATTACGTTGTTATTTTGAAATATTAATAAATTTAAACTTAATCAAACCACTTAATTGAATTGAATTACGATCAGTTGAATGTATATATTCAATTGAATTATGTTAAACTGAAACTTTATCATAATTTTTACCTTTTTGGATTTGAGATTTTTTGCGATTCAGTTGTTCGGGTTTTCGTTTGCCGTTGAGGTTTTTATACATCTGGGGATCGGGGGTAATATCCTCTTTTAATATATGTTTCATAGAGGCGGAAGGGAAATACGTAAAGACCACAAATAAGAGGGGAAAAAATTAAAGACCATCCCGTTTAAAGGGCATTCCTGCGAATTGCCCATTGATTAATACTGGTTTGGGCCCATTCATGACAAAATATCCTAAATTAATAAATTAATATGAATCAATCATGTAAATAACTACTATTCCCTTCGAATAAAAAAAAGTGTCCATTTAGCCTTAAATTTTGAGTAAAAAAAAGTGTTCACTTACCAATCAAGAAACAATTAACCTTAATTTTCCAGAGATTTGTCCATATTAAGTGTTAGGTGGTCAAATCTCAATACCTATTTAATTAGAGAAATTTTAGTTAAATTATCTATTTTTGCATAGAAATTACTAGTATTTTCTTAAGGGATATGCAAATTGCTAAGTGAACACCCTTTTTAATCCAAAGGAAGTAACTACGATGTCAATCACGTAAATGTGACGTTTCTGATAAAGCAAAATATTCTAGATATGGACTATATGATTATAAGCCAATAATGAGATCAAAATTTAAGCTCAAAACTAATAAATTTGTATTTTTTTGGTGAATCGGTAAATATGTATATCAATGAAATGTACAAATACAGTGGGCATACCCACGTTAAAAAGTGAATGACGTTGTAAATCTTATGCTAATCCCACAAGCCGGGTAGTTAAGATATTTAATATCGTCAATACAAAAGCCTCAAACTATATACACACACGTGCAATCAAGGAAGCAAAATCTAGCCAGTGGCAGGTCCCCCATACGTGATGCATGGGTTGTAACCGTGGGCCTCGTTAAACCCTTGTCATGGTAAACCCAATGGGACAAACTGTGGCCAAGGAAGAGTGCATGAGCGTTAGTACTGCCAAAATGAAAGATCGCCATCAGCTAATAATTCTAAATGAGAAAGCACATGAGGGAAAATCGCGAACAAGACTCTAAAGACATTGGTCTTCATTCTGAAAATGAGAGCCTCCTTATCAAGTCGCGCATCCTAAAAGACTACCTTGTTGCGTTCAGTCCAAATGGGGTAGATGGTGCTGGCCAATGATTTGCCTTGGCCTGCCATCCTGAGCCGCGACCTTCTTTTCGGATGAACTTGAGTGCACTGTCGATGGTGGACATGACCCTCGTGATACCCAGCCAGCGTTTAACCTGTAGCCAAATATATGCACTCGTGGTGCAACTAAAGAAAACATGTGCATTAGTCTCATCAACAAGATCGCAAAATGGGCATGATTTGTCAATGTCCATGTATTGCACCTTGTCCCACATCTGAAGCCTTGCCTTAGTGGCCAGCCAAAGAATGAAAGCATGCTTAGGCTAAATGCATGCATTCCAGACTTCTCGTGCCCAGGGCACTCTAGAACTGTGGGGCCTAAAGAAATCATACGCAGCTCGTGCGCCTGAGATGCTCGATACGTCACTATGCCAGCCAGCAATAGTGACTTCTGCCATTACTTAAGATCCAACCTGATGCCTTATTTGATCTCTAATGCCCAACAATGTCTTTTCTAAGTGGGATTCATCCCTCTTCGCGTTCCAAGACCAAATATCGTTGTTGCGCAGATATCTCAAGTTGATCCAGCGAACCCAAATGTAATCCTTCTTTCGATGAATGTCCCAAAGGCATTTAGCCAGCAAAGAAGAGTTCCAGGCCCTAATATCTCTAAAGTAGAGACCTCCCTCAGTCTTCGGTTGGCAGTAGTCCCATCATGAGACGATAGGGTGCCTACAATGCCACAAGAAATATCGGCAAAGGCGTACAATCTTATCACATACCGTTGTCGTTATGGGAATGATGGACAACCAGAAGCATTTGACACCCTAGAGCACCGACTTTATAAGATTTGCTCTGCCTGCATAAGATAATGTAGCACTTGTCCACGCATAGGCTCGTAGTGGATGACTTTGAGTCTTTCGGTTACCAAGGGTATGCCAAGGTAGCGGAAGGGCATGGAGATAGTCGGGAAACCGGAGATCTCCTTAATTTCCTCTATATCTTCCCTTGAGATGCATGCTGAGTAAAGACTGGACTTGATTGCACTCGAGTTTAGCCTAGAACATTTACCAAATGTTTGTAGGCATTCCATAAAAATACGGACAGAGGGCACATCCCCTCTAGCCATAAGAAAAAGATCATCCGCTAACGACAGGTGCATGATCTCCAATTGGCCACATTTTGGATGGTAATTGAAGTCATTCTCGTAGGTATTGCCCTTGAGCATTCTCGAAAGATACTCTAGGCAGATGACAAAAAGAGAAGGTGATTAAAGGTCACCTTGCTGAAGCCCTTTTTATCTCTTAAAGTGGCCGTATATGCTTCCATTTACTACCAAGGAATAAGAGGTAGTTGAGATGCACTCCATGATTAGGGATACAAAACTGTCCGGGAAATTAAGTCCAATGAGGGTGGACTTCAAGAATTCACAATGAACGGAATCAAAAGCTTTGCGAAGATCCACTTTGAGCATGCATCGTGGGGAGACTCTCTTGCGATTGTAGCTCCTCAATAATGTAACACCCCGTATTTTCGGGTAACGGTTGAATGCATAAACATAGGCAAGTAGACCGGACCTTTGGAAGTTTATGTTGTACTTACGTATACTAATAAGAAAATTAGTATATAAAAGGATGTGGTCCCGAAATAATTTTGGCTTTAATAAGTGTGACGACGGGATTTGTCCCACACCATATTTCCATGCCTCAAACACCTTACTTCGTGGACCATTATCTCTTTCATTTCTCAACGAAATTTGACGATTCTTGGCCCTACGGTCATCTACTCACTTAGTAGATTATGTACGTGTAGAGAGACAAAGACTCCAACATGCAGAACCCTAGTGTTTAATTCATTAAATATGGGTGGACACACCTCCCCACCAACGACAAATTTCCAACAATCCCCTCTTGAAAGAGATTTTGGTGCACACACAAGGTGCCTACTTTCAGCAATCTTTCAGCGAAAAGATATTGCATCAGGAGAGGTAGCTTCTGCTTTGAACCTTCCCTAGTTGAATACCACCGAACTTACTTACTGCGCGGTGAACGTGATGTCTTGAACCGTCAGTGTTTAGTGTAAGCCAAGATAATGATACCAACACAATAACTCTCCTTATTCATTTTCTTCTTATGGTTTTGTCCGTTGTGGCCGTGGACACACTTGGATTCTTAAGTGCGTTCATTTGAGGCGGCATGTCCTCACACTTAAATAGGTGATCTCCTACAAGGTATCCTGCTATACCCCACTTCACAAGTGTTAGGAATCATTAAAAGTTTTCCCAACCTTAACCTCAACCGTTTGAGAATCGTTAAAGGTTTGGAAGCTTAACCTTTACCCACCATACAAGTAGCACTTTAATGTCTATCGCGGGAACAACTTTGGATTCATGTTTTCTTACAGAAATCATCATCCGAAATGCTCTTGCTTCCAACGAAGCGCTCAACTGAACCTTTTGCAGCTTAGTTTTCCCATTGAACCAAATTCTTGGGATCTCCAATCAGTATAGTTGGGTTACCACCGCAAAGGTTCGTATTATTTGGGTTTTAAGCCCATTCCCCTAGACAGGCAGACCACTTGATCTCCTGGTAGTCCCTTAGTTAAAAAGGTCCGCTATATCCTTTGATTAGTAATCAAGGAAGTGACACCCGTGATGATCAACTGCCATACGATCTTATGTCTCTGACAAATCATGACAGATATTTCCAGATGCCATCATCCGTATCCTTCCTGAAGCCGACCGGCTAGCCATAGTGTATAACTGCTGAAGGCACGGGTTTCTCCCAATAAGGGACGTCCTCTAAGGAGTCGTGAAGTTACTCAACTTCTTTCATACTTTGTATAAAGCGATAAACTCTGATTCCATCATGAATCGGCCGATGCAAGTTTGCTTAGAGGTTTTTCCAAGACCCACCATACACATTTACTTGTGGCTATGGTGTTCTTCATATCTGATATCCAGTTTCCATCACTGTGTTCTCCCAGAACCGCTGGACATCCAGAGTACTATAATCCGTAGATAAGCAAATATTTTAGATATCATCATATCTGACTTAACGCCTTTTACCGACCATTTATTAAAATCATCAGTGAACCTTAGTTCAATTGATTTGCTTTGTAGGCGGATACCAGGTCGGTTGTAGTGTGTAACATATATTGAACTACATGTGACCTACGCATATCGCTCCTTGTATATGGGTGCACCATGATTTCAATCAGTTATATGATTCATATTCATTGGTGGCTTCAACGAAACTGTCAACTATCTCACAACTGAGTTTGGAGTTTAGACCAGTCCGTTAGATGTCTTAGAAATCCAATTCCTAAGATGTCATCTGTGATACCCATATCTTTTGTTTCAATATAACTTCCACTCTCAGACTGTTGGTTTTCCAACTGTTGGCTTTCTAACTTCAGAGTCAATGTTTCTGTGGTTAGATTCATTGTTTATGTTTTATCTGAAACTTCCAGGACCAAAATGTAAACATTTCAGGAACCAAAGTGAAATTTCAGGAAGAAGCCCAACAGTCCAGCAAACCAACTCTGATTCTCCCCTTCCAACGCTCCGGTTAGGAAGGCTGTTTCAACATCCATGCCACGCAAGACTGCAATGGCCGTGGATGTTAAGCTACTCACATGGGAGTACATGTACAAGTATTCGAGGCCTTATACTCGTCAGTAGATCCATTTACTTTGTACTCACTTTTGAGTATCCACTTTTACAACCCAAAGGTTCTTTTCCCGGAGGAAGATCAACCATTACACAAGTATGACTCTATATGATGGAATCTATTTCACTCTTTGTAGCTTCTTTCCATAGTAGCGCTTTTGGAGATGACAATTCTTTGTTAATTGTCCATGGTTCGTTCTCAACTATACAAGATAGAAGGCCTGGAACAAGTCTTTGTCCCCTCTCTGCTCTGTCTCGGTTCAACATCTAGAATCCCTGAGTTCTGTAGATCTAGAATATTAAGTTTTGGATAGTCAGCAACTTTCGAGTCCTGTAGATACGGAACGTCTAGTTCCGGACAGTCAGGCCCTCGCGGGTTCTTGTTAACCTTGAGAAATTACTCATTTTTCCTTTTCAAGGAAAGTTATTTTCAAAGAATTCAGCATTCTTTGACGCCAAGAGGCGATAAGCACTACTGTTATTTGCAGATCCAGTGGATATGTAATTTACAGTCTTAGGTCCAACTTGACCTATTTTGGTAGTCCAACTTCTACCAAGTCACCCCACATTACAACATTTGTATGTGAGATCTTTTCCATGTTTCACACGGAGAGTTATCCTTATCCTTATGCGGAGTTCTATTGAAAATCGCATTAGCGGTAAGGATCGCATTGCCTCACATAATTTTGGCGTACGGCTTTGCACTTGGCTAACACCGTTAGACTGAGGTGAGTAATGAGAAGTCGTTTAATGAACGATGCTTCACATTCTCCCCCTCTATCACTATGAATTCCTCAATCCGTAGGCTTAGTTGATTTTCAACTTCTGCTTTGTAGCGCTTATCCGCTTCAACAACTTCATCTTTGTTTATCAACAAACAAAGGATATTATACGTTGTACCATTATCAATGAAGGTCACAACGTACTTGTCTCCTCCCTCTATTTTGTATAAACTTCAAATCACCCAAGTAGGTGTGACTAAGTTCTAGAGGAGCAGTGCTTCTTTCGCTATTCCTTTGACGGAATTTGGAAATGTGATTTTGCCTCTTCACCTACCTCACATTTATTTTAAGGGTTTATGTCGATAGAAGGCAACAATGTCAACTTCGTTAGCTTTTGAATGACTTGCTATTTAACGTGTCTTAATCTATGATGGCATAGATGCACGGATTACAAATATATCATTCATTTGGCTACAGACATACTGTACCATTCTTAGTTATTACAGACCTGTTGGACTAGTCTCAAACCAGCTTGACCAACAACGTCCCTTAATCAAGTTTGGGACATGTATCACCTCCTTTTGGAGTGATCCCATCCCCTGAAGTCCTATTGAGGACAACCTCTCCAACCCCTTCTACTTTAGAGGTGGCGTTGCTTCACATGAACAACCTATTACCCGTGGTTAGGGCGTAACCGGATCATATGTGATCTGGATACTCTGGCCCACTCCAGTTGCTTTGGCAGACTGAGTGTCTAATTTCTTTTCTGCATTTCTTTAGGCCTTCAGATCATTTAAGACCTGGAAACTCTTGCCCACCACACTAGGTGTCCATTACTTTTCCTATGAAATGAATTCTGGCCCCACTCCAGTCGTCTGTAGGCTTTGTATGACTGAGTGTCCAATATCATCGTATCAAAGGAATTTTGGCCCCACTCCAGTCGCCCATAGGCTTTGTATGACTGAGTGTCCAATATCATCCTATAAAGGATCTTCTGCCAAATAGTGTGACAGGCTCAACGTCTTTAGCTTTTAGTCTTCTTCCCTTATGATTGGTGCCCAAGCAATTCTTGGCGCTTACTTAAGAGTGGTAACAGTTTTCGCACAGTTAGTGGATCTTTCTCCCTCGTATGTGTGAACATACTTTACACACTTTTAATAATTACACTTAAAATAACGGATCTTTTTAAGTCGTTTACAAAATCCAATCTTTAAACGGGAAGGAAGAAGAGATTAAACTTCTAATTTTAAAGCGTAAGGAATATAAATTATTTCGGAAAACATTTTCATATTCCTCCTTACTTTAAGCCATTTTTAGTCAGACATCATTTAATCTTATTTTTGACACGAAAGGAAAATTACTTATCCCAATTTCGGATTCTGGCCCACTTCAGTCACTTCATCGGACTGAGTGTCCATTTCCTCCTTACCATAATTCAGATCTTTTGTCTGGGACAGATATATGCCTTCTGCTACAAGATAGAACCACATCTTCAGCCTTCTCTTCTTGTCCTAGTTGACATCCCCAGCCTCTCGTGGGCGCTTGTTCCTACCACTCTCAGGAGCGGCGACACCATAAACACGTTGACCTTCAACATCATAATCACAACTCTCTTCTACTAGAAAACCACAGCCATATCCAAATTTGGTCATACAACTTTCGACCGACATCTTTCGAACACTAATACAAATCTTGTCTTAAATTGTTGGATATGTAAAGCAGTACGAGAAGTAAATGAATATTACAAGTGTTCGAAAGGATAAACAAACAAGCCAAAGTTCAGAACTGCCGCAGCTTGTTGAGTCTTGAATCTTGATAACCTGAAATCAAGAAACACTAAATCTGAATTGTTAGAACTGTGTGCTGAGTCGAGTGATGGCACTCTGTCTTTAAGACAAGATTTCCCCATATATATGCTTTTACGTTAACGGCCAATAGTCTCCCAAGATAAAACAACACTTTAATCAACACTACAAAGCAAATAGGTTGATTCTGACGAAGAAAACAAACACGAAATGACTTGTTGAAGAATGGAAAAGAAAGGAAGAGTTTCTGTTTTAGTCCCAACGTTTCTGGTCACGTTTTGGACTGAATTTCAGTTTCTCTTCAGTTTGTTTCTGTGTATATATGTTGTCTCGTTTTTGTTGTCTTTTTGTGTAACACAATTGAGCCAAAAAGCATCAATATATAGCATAAGGGAGGCTGCCAAGACATGGTTGTTAATGGACATTAGTGAGAAATCAGCCCAAACGGTAGGCAGAAACTTTCTGCCTTCCGTTGTTGCCAAATTCATCTTTCCAGAAACTCTAGGGACCAAACTGTAAATATTAAATAATTTGGGATCCAAAGAGATAATATCAGAAGAAGCCCACGACCACGACCCGTGACCGAGCTCGGACCGAACGGGCGGCGGCAGCGGCGCTCGTGTGGGCTTAGCCTTGAACCCAAGCACATTTAGGTCCTCCCTCCTTTAAGCACATGGGATACCCCTTGGGGTCCCAAACCCTTAGCCAATTTAGAGACTTATAAAGAGAGCAATTCTTCCTTTCCCACCGATGTGGTAGATTTGTCTCACACCATATTTTTATGCCTCAATCACCTTACTTCATGGGCCAATATCTCTTTCATTTTTCAGCGAAATTTGACGATTCTTGGCCCTACGGTCATCTACTCACTTAGTAGATTATGCACATGTGGAGAGACAAAGACTCCAACATGCGGAATCCTAGTGTTTAATTCATTAAATATGGGTGGACGGACCTCCCCACCAACGATAAATTTCCAATCGTTTCTGCATAAGGATTCTAGAGAGGAGGAGGAGGAGGATTTGGTAATAGAGAGAAAGGACTAAGAGACACACTATTAAATTTGTATTTATTCATTTCACATGACATGGATTCAGAGAAAAGCTAGTCTCTTATGCCTACTTTTTTGACGTGTAACGTGTTATATACAACTTATAGAGTTATAGTCTTATACAAGTAGTAATTAAGTTTTCTTATCATCGGCTCAGCTAAACTTGAATGATGAAACCTAGTCAAACTTGAATGATGCGTTACTAATTTATAAGACCTTTATCATGAGTAGGATTAGTTATAGTGCCAGTTCAAGAACAATTTTCTGGTGGGAGAGGGACAGCTATCTATATGTAACCCCCCCCCCCTCCTTACCCCGCCCTTCATCTTTTAGGTTTGAAAAAAAAAAACTTTATTTAAGCAGATTGAAAATTGATTAGATGTTACACATCATGGAGTGAAGTCTTCTTGCATGTCATATCATGTGGGGCTCTAAAGTTTGAGGGTCTCATTCTATAGATAAAAAACCAAGATTTGAAGAAATTGAGATATGATTTACTTCCTATGTTTTAATTTATGTAACACAATTGAAATTTTAAAAGTTAACTAAATTTTCTTTTTTAAAAACTTAAATTGGTTTTTTTGAGATAGAAGGAGTATATATTGACAGTACCCAGATATACCTTATTCTGACCGGTGTCACACGATACTGTCTCGTTGAAAATTTTAGCTAGATAATTGTTAAATAAAGCAATATACCCGTGATATACACCCAATATATAGAAATGTATATCACGGACAAATGGAGCAAAGCAGCAAAGCAGTCTCAGATAAGGCCCATTAGTGGCCCATCACGGACAGTAATCAGTGGCCTATCACGGGCTGGTTGATATGTGTATATATGGTATATATTGTTGTAATATTGTAGTGTATATGGGCTATGGTCATATACCCCATATTTTTGGCATCATGCTCTACAAATGGCCACATATCTCCTTAACATAATTCCTTCCAGAGGTTTGACATATTCTTCCCCCCTCCAAATCTTATATAATAAGAACCCTTCTTATTCTCATCTTCGGGTTTTTGGGTGCTTGTGTTATCCGTTATTCCCATCCACCACAATTAACAAACTTCAGGCCCGGTATACTTCGTGTGTGTTTTTGGGTTATCCGTCTAATTATCGTGGTTACAAATGCTTTGATTTATCCTCCAAGAAAATCATAATTAATTGCAATGTAATTTTTGATGAAACCCAATTTCCATTTACTAAAGTTCATACTCCCGAGCCTAGTTCGTATAATTTTTTGGATGATGGTATATCCTCGTATATTACTCATTTTTTTTCGGATATATCCCGCACCCAAAATTCTCCAGCGGGCCCATTGCCCGCTGGCCCCACTGTCCCGTCACATTGTCCAGTTACTGGATCAGTCCCATCAATTGGGCCAGTCCAGCCCAATTCTAGAATTGGTCCAGTGGCTGCTCCAGATTTCCGATTTGGGCCAGCAGGCCGTGGGCCTGCTGGCCAGTCGGTCCCGAGCCCAGCAAATTCCCAAAATACACTCAATTCTTCCTCGAGTCATAGACCGGTCACTCGTAGTCAGCGGGATATTTTTACACCTAAAAGACATTTTAATTTACATTCTAATGTCTCTAAATCCCCCTTGTCCCGTAATCATGTGTCTGCCTTAAACGACCCGTGAAAAATATTGGGTTTGACTCAACCGGACCCAAATTGGTATATGGACACCTGTGCCACTACCCACATGACTTCCGATTCAGGTACTCTCTCATCTTATTCCAATTTGAGCAACCCTCGGGGTATAATTATTGGTAATGGCAACTCTATTCTAATTTAGGGTTATGGTCAGAAAACGTAGTCTCCCCCCAATCCACCCCTTATCTTGAAAAATACGTTATATGCCCCCAAATTGATTAAAAACTTAGTGTCTGTCCGAAAGTTCATCACTGACAATTCTGTTTCTGTTGAATTTGATCCTTTTGGTTTCTCTGTGAAGGATTTCAAGACGGGGAGTCATCTCATGAGGTGTGATAGTAGGGGAGATCTTTATCCTATCATGACTGGTTTCAGTCCATCGAGTCAAGCTTTGCCATCAGCCTTTGCAGCCATTTATCCTTCCTTGTGGCATGATCGCCTTGGTCATCCGGGATCCTATATTTTATCAGCTTTAGATAAAAATAGTTTTATTTCTTGTAAGGGTACGAGTCGTACTCCAATTTGCCAATCTTGTTCGTTAGGAAAAATTATTATGCTGCCATTTGTAGACTCCAATTCTCATACTTCAATGTCATTTGATATTATTCATAGCGACTTATGGACGTCTCCTGTTCTCAGTTCGTTGGGTCATCGATATTATGTTCTCTTTTTAGATGATTATTCTAAATTTTTGTGGACGTTTCCAATTGCAAACAAATCTAAGTGTTTTCAGTCTTCATAAAATTTAGAGCGTTCATTCGTACCCAATTCGAAAGAGAAATAAAAAACATGCAATGTGATAATGGGAAAAAGTATGACAATAGGGAGTTTCGGGAGTTCTGTGCTAATAATGACATCAATTTTCGTTTATCGTGTCCTCATACATCTTCACAAAATGAGAAAGTCGAACGCAAAATTTGTTCCATAAATAACATTGTCCGAACTCTCTTAATTCATGCTTCCATACCCTCATATTTTTGGCATCATGCTCTACAAATGACCACATATCTCCTTAACATAATTCCTTCCAAAGGTCTGACATATTTTTCCCCCCTCCAAATCTTATATAATAAGAACCCTTCTTATTCTCATCTTCGGGTTTTTGGGTGCTTGTGTTATCCGTTATTCCCATCCACCACAATTAACAAACTTCAGGCTCGGTCTACTCCGTATGTGTTTTTGGGTTATCCGTCTAATCATCGTGGTTACAAATGCTTTGATTTATCCTCTAAGAAAATCATAATTAATCGTCATGTAATTTTTGATGAAACCCAATTTCCATTTACTAAAGTTCATACTCCGGAGCCTAGTTCGTATAATCTTTTGGATGATGGTATATCCGTATATTACTCACTTTTTTCGGATATATCCCGCACCCAAAATTCTCCAGCGGGCCCACTGCCCGCTGGCCCCACTGTCCCATCACATTGTCCAGTTACTGGATCAGTCCAACAATTGGACCAGTACAGCCAATTCTGGAACTGGTCCAGTGGCTACTCCAGATTTCCGATTTGGGCCAGCAGGCCCACTACCTGCTGGCCAATCCGTCCCGAGCCCAGCAAATTCCCAAAATTTACTCAATTCTTCCTCGAGTCATAGACCGGTCACTCGTAGTCAGCGGGGGATTTTTACACCTAAAACATATTTTAATTTACATCCTAATGTCTCTAAATCCCCCTTGTCCCGTAAACATGTGTCTTCCTTAAACGACCCGAATTGGAAAATTGTTATGACTGATGAATATAATGCTCTTATTGATAATAAGACGTGGGAGTTGATGCCCCGTCCATCTAGTATTAATGTTATCAGGTCTATGTGGATTTTTGCTCATAAGGAGAATTCAGATGGGTCATTTGCTCGGTATAAGGCGCGGCTTGTTGGGGACGGTAAGACTCAGCAGGTTGGGATAGATTGTGGGGAGACGTTTAGTCCGGTGGTCAAGCCGGCTACCATTCACACTGTGCTTAGCTTGGCTCTTTCTAAGGCATGACTTATTCATCAGTTGGATGTCAAGAATGCTTTCCTACATGGTGATCTCAAGGAAACAGTATCTATGCATCAGTCGTTGGGGTTCAGGGATCCTAACCATCCTCATCATGTCTGTTGGTTGAAGAAGTCATTATATGGGCTTAAGCAGTCTCCACGGGCCTGGTATACAAGGTTTGCTGACTATGTTTCTACTGTTGGGTTCACTCACAGTAGGTCAGACAATTCCTTGTTCATCTACCATTGTGGTTCATCCTTGGCCTACATTCTGTTATATGTAGATGATATCATTTTGACTGCCTCTTCCGATGCATTACGCCAGTCTACCATGGCCATGCTCAGCTCTGCGTTTGCTATGAAAGACTTAGGGCTCTTGAGTCACTTTTTGAGGATTGTCGTCAAGCGTCATTCAGATGGTTTATTTTTGTCTCAAAGAAAGTATGCGGCTGAGATCATCGAGAGGGCTGGGATGTCATCATGTAAGTCCACTTCCACTCCAGTTGATACTAAGACCAAACTTGGTGCCGCTGCTGGCGTCCCTTAAGAGGATCCGACCCGCTATCGCAGTTTTGCAGGGGCCCTTCAGTATCTTACATTTATCAGATCGGATATTACGTATGTTGTTCAACATGTGTGTTTATTTATGCATGATCCCAGAGTTGAGCACATGAATGCAATCAAGCGCATCATTTGGTATATTCAGGGTACATTAGACTATGGTTTACATTTGTATCCTTCATCGACATCCACACTTGTCTCATACACAGATGCGGATTGGGGTGGTTGTCCGGACACCAAACGGTCTACGTCTGGCTATTGTTTGTTCCTTGGCAGCAAATTGGTCTCCTGGTCTGCGAAGCGTCAGGCGACTCTATCCCGCTCAAGTGCCGAGGCAGAATATCGAGGGGTAAATAATGTGGTCTCATAATTATGTTGGTTACGTAACTTGCTTTTAGAGCTTCATTGTCTCATTCAGAAGGCAACCTTAGTATATTGTGATAATGTTAGTGTCATCTACCTCTCAGGTAATCCGGTTCATCACCAATGCACTAAACATATTGAAATGGACATTCACTTTGTCCGTGAAAAGGTTGCTCGGGGGCAGGTACGCGTATATCATGTCCCGTCAAGATATCAAGTTGCAGACATCTTTACAAAGGGTCTTCCCTCGGTACTTTTTGAAGATTTTAGGGACAGTCTCAGCGTTTGAAGATCGCCCGCTATGACTGCGAGGGTGTGTTAAACAAAGCAATATACCCATGATATACACCCAATATACAGAAATGTATATCACGGGCAAATGGAGCAAAGCAGCAAAGCAGTCTCGGATAAGGCCCATTACTGGCCCATCACGGACAGTAATCAGTGGCCCATCACGGGCTGATTGATATGTGTATATATGGTATATATTGTTGTAATATTGTAGTGTATTTGTTATCTAAATTAGGATTATACACCTACCATAATTGTATAGTTTGAATTATGGTAGAATAAGGTTTTAGGAGTAGAATATGAATATGATTCTCTTATTTTGTAACTTGTATAAATACCTTTCAATTAATGAAAATAATCAAGGGGATTATTTCTTTCAAGAATAAGTAAAAAAAATATTAAATATAAATATAAAAACTAATACGGAGTATTGTTTATCATTATAATAAATTATTTACATTTAGTTCTTTAAATTTTGGCATCACTTGGAAAAAGAATTACGTACGACCACTGTATAGGAGACCCACAGAGAAGGAGGGCATGTCAATTGACAATAACCTTAGATTCTGTATGCCACTGATTGTTGATGACCAAAAAAAAGAAGAACGTTAAAAGATTATATTCATTGAACCTGTCATTTTCTTAGTTGTCTGTCATATGAAAACAGACAAATTACAACAATTTGAGGTGGAAGCATTTTTAGGCCAAAACAGATGGCATCTTCTTATTATCCTTGTGTTTGATGCCTTCAACCGTTTCTCGAATGGGTATTGAAAAAGATTTAATATTATTATTCATTATATTATCAATTTATATATATCTTTAATATTACAAAAGTAGTTTAAAGTTTCCGGTTATATTATCGATTTATATATCTTTAATGTTATAAAAGTAGTTTAAATTTGCCCGTCTACTAGTATAATAATAACAATAACAATAACAACAACAATATACCCAGTGAAATTCTACGATTACTACAAAATAACGAATAATAAATGAATACGATAATCAAATTACAAGAAACAACAGATATCAAGTAGAAATAGAGAGACAAGAAACTACAAGAGTAATACTACGACTACTAGTATAAAAGGATAAGTAGGACAACAATCAACTATTCACTAGTCTTCTACCCTAATCCGTGTCCTCCACAAATTCCTATCTAAGCTGGACCTGGCGTCCTGTCTGATCACCTCTCACCAATACTTCTTCGACCTACATCTACCTCTCTTGAAATCATCCATAGCCAACTTCTCACACTGAGACATCCAAACATCTCATTTGCACATAACCGAACCATCTCAGCCTGTTAAGTCTTTTTCAAATGTGAATAGTTGCATAGTGCAGCAAATTAGGGGTTTATTAAGATCATTTCAGATGCTTTTTGAGGGCATCCTTGTTTTGTGAAATAAAATGGATTTATTTTAAAGTTTCATTACTAGAAGACGTGAATTTGTAACGGAATTCGTCGGGAATTGATATGGATAGTGCAATTGCCTCCAACCATTTCATTCTTATTGAGCATGTGGTAGGAATTTGTGTTGGAAATTTGCCTTTCGTGGGAGTTGCGTCTACCCATCTTTAATGACTTAAACATTAGAGTTTCGCATGTTGGAGACTTTGGTTCTTCACACGTGCATAATCTACTAAGTGAGTAGATGACCGTAGGACTAAGTATCGTCAAATTTCATTAAAAAATGAAAGAGATATTGGTCCACGAAGTAAGGTGTTTGGGCCTTGGGCTTCTTCTAATATTATCTTTTTGGACCCAAATTGTTAATATTTATAGTTTGGTTCCTAGAGTTTCAGGAAAGATAAAATTGGGAATGACGGAAGACAGAAAGTTTCTGTCTTTTGGGTTGGTTTTGGAGCATTAAATCTCCATTACTTTGCACATAAATTCAGTCATTTACTTGGCTAAATATAACTCCTCACTAATTGCCATTACATGGCTATTAAGAGCCATCAGAACTCTTCTTCTTACTCTCCAGCATCATTTCGTTACTCTAAGTTCTTCAAAGTAACACTTGAGTTTCCTTTACCCATTTGTTAAGTTGTTGTTTTATCTTGGGAGACTATTGTCAAGAACGTAAAAAGATATATACGGGGCAATCTTGTCTTAAAGACAGAGTGCCATCACTCAACCCAGCAAAATATCAAAGTGGTTGTAATTTCAGTTTGTTGTAATAGTTAATAGTTAATAGTTAATAGTTACTTACTTCCCGTTTCCTGCAATTGTTGTATCCCACAATTTGGTCCTTTGAGAAGTCACAAAAAAAACATATTGCCTTTATTTGCTATAATTTTCTCAAGACAAGGTTCATGTTCATGAGCTATTAGATTATATTGGGGTGAGGATATTTGATCCTTTTCTTGGCGTGATAGTTTCATGAACAATATCACTTAATTTTCCTTTGACAAAGTTAATCTCCAAAGGATGTGGTGCAGCGGATAGGGCTGCTCTTCCCTTAACTAGAGTCTTGGATTCGAGTTATAGGTATGGAAAAATTCTTGGTAGAAGGCGCTTCCCCCGCCGAATATAGTCAGGCTCTAATGCTGGTATCAAACACGGGTGGAAAATATATATATATATATATATATATATATATATATATATATATATATATCAGTGTGAACTCGTAAGCTATAAGAGGTTAAACGACAACTGGCCCTAAATTATGTTTCGAGCCCAATATGTAATGAGGCTTGAAGCCCACTTCTTTTGTCCATTTTTAAGACTTTCACCTTTGCCTGATTTATACAAACGTCACTTTAAATTTTGTTCCTACTTTTAAAAGTAGTGCAAAGCCTTGAAAATTTATCCTTCCAAACAATATTATAATCAAATTTAATATTTATTCATATATTACTCGATCTTTCAGATAAAATATTAGAATGTTGTCAAACGTTTGGGGTAACTTATAGAATTTTAGATCGTGGTCTAGAAGGTTCAAAAGTAACCTGAAAAATAAAAAGAGGGTCTAGAGGGTCATTTATTAAATTGATATCCCGAAAGCACACAATCAGCAAAAATTGAGTCCTTGTGTTGGAACCCAATCTTTCGTGAGGCTTAAAGCCCAACTCTTTTGTCCATTTTTAAGACTATATCCGTCATATTCTTGTTTCCTTCGTAATATATAATCTTGCTTAATTTTTCTACTATTTTTGGGGAAAAGCCTCAAAAAGTGTGGCATGAAAATTAGCCTCACAATGAAGGCATTAATAGTTTCCATCTTTGGTTATTTCTTGTCTAATATTTGATAAGTAATATATACTTTAGATTTATTTGATCATGTAAAATTTAATAACTTGTGTTTTTTCCCTAAAATTTATGGGGTGTAACATAGTGAAACAAGTAGTCATAAAGTTTTGATTAATGTTTAGAAAAATGTTGACAATGTCACATATAAAGGAGCTTCAAAGCATGCATGGTAACAGCTTATATTAGCTATACATACATGGTGATATTTGTTTAAAGAATAACTACTATAATTTGAAATAGTTAGATATTGATGATCAATATTAATATTCTAGTTATAATTCTTTGGTGAGCAAGTCATTTCCTGTTATAATTACAAGAATTTAAATGTTTAACCTCCATCTAGTTGATTACATAATACAGTTTCCCCCGAAAAATATATACTAACAAATTTGAGTTTTTCTTTTAATAAAGCAGCTACGGATAAAGAAAGTTATTTTCTGTGTAAATGTAAATTGACTCGTTTTCGGAAACTGAATAAATTGGTTAACAAGATAAGAAAAGGGGGAAAATTTCTTAATTTTGTTATTAAAATCAGAAATATATCTCTTGTTTCCCACAATAAATGGAATTCTTGGCGCAAATAGAAAATCCTTGACAATCTATTAATGCTGGTGACAAATTAAAGAAACAAGTCCTTGGAAGTTAAATGCTACCACGTCCGTACTCCGTAGTAATAATATTTTTGATAATTTTACTTAATAGGATATATAGTTACCCTTAACATATGCATTAATTTTATTGACAATATTATTAGTGGATTTAATTTTGTAGCTACCTTGGAATAGTTTTCTTGTTACTGAATAGGATATATAGTTACCCAAAACATATGCATTAATGTTATTGACAATATTATTAGTGGATTTAGTTTCTTAGCTACCTTGGTAAAATACATTTGTTAGGTAAGTAATCATGAAAAAATCAAAAAGAGATTATGCATAAATCCAAAATTGGAAAATACGTCCAAGAAAGAGGAAACAAATTAAATTTAGCAAAAAAGGCACCTTAATTATATCATTTCACAAATCAAACATTTAAAGCCCATGTCACTTATATAATCTTGGGTTTCAGAGAGATTAGAGCAGTAGACAAAGAAAAAAAATGCTTTCATTAGCTTCTGCAATTTTTGGTGTGTGCTTTCTAGTATACTTGAGTATAGCTAATGCCCAATATTATCGTTCACCATTGAAGTACTTCAATGTCAAGGATTATGGTGCAGTTGCTGATGAGAAGAGCGATAATAGTCAGGTTTGTACTGAAATTAGAGCCTACTTTCTTGTTTGTATAGACTCTTGCAAAGTGAAAAATAGTGTGACTATGGTAACATAGTAATTCACTTGCTCACTTTAATCGTGACTTTCCTTTTTTTTATCAGTAAAATTTAATTTTAGATCACGAATTTTATTGAGTTGTCCTTGATTTTTTTTCAGGCATTTTTGAAGGCATGGGGTGATGCTTGTGAATGGAGGGGAAATAGTTTGGTTTATATTCCATATGGAACTTACAAGTTGGGTACAGTTTCATTTGAGGGTCCATGCAGGGGATTCATGAGATTTGTAATAAAAGGGGTTCTAAAAGCTCCCACTCATCCATCATTGTTCAGTACAAATACTTGGATTGGTTTTCGTTACATAAATGGGCTAGTTGTTAAAGGTGGTGGTTATTTGGATGGTGAAGGTGCTTCTGCTTGGCCATATAATGATTGTTCCAAAAATCCCAATTGCACGCCTCTTCCTGTGGTAAGATTTTCCCCTTTCTTAAATAAAAAATAATGTTTTTTTCTAGAGTTATTTGTTATCTATGCTGGTGGAAGGTAATCGGTACCTCCAACATAACGATTATCAATATTTTTTTTCTAAAGCGGCAAGATTGATTTTGAAGTGAAATCCATTTCTATAGAATTTTCATTTTTCTTGAAAAACTTGGAAGTATATTAAATATATCTTTTTGTAAACGTGTACAAGTATAACACTACAATTTCTACCAATTATTAGATTAGGATTCCTCTTGTATTGTGATTAGGATTCATCTTTCTTCTTATATTAGGATTGTATATTGTACACTATATATATTGATATTAATTAATATCATCTTACATATAGTGTACAATATACAATCCTAATATAAGAGGAAAGAGGAATCCTAATCACAATACAAAAGTAATTCTAATCTAATAATGGATAGAGATTATAGTGTTATACTTGTACACGCTTACATTTTTAGTTCCCTGATTTTTTGCTCTAATTGACTTCCTTGAATTGGGAATTATGTCTACTCTTATATGAAATGACATTTAGGAGTACTTCAGCAGTGTGAAGTCATTAAATGAATTTCCTTTTTCTCCTTAAATTTAGTTTACCTTGTTAGGACTTAGGACTAAGATCTTCATGTGATTGAGATTCTACATAATCCCACTAAACATGCTACTACATGATTATGTTTCTTATTTCGAGTGTTTTTTTCAAGGTAAGGTTGTAACAAAACATGCTACTACATGACTGCTTATTATGAAAGTGTTTTTTAAGGTAAGGTGGTAATTAATTACTTGTACTAGAATTTTCACATGTGTAGAACCTATATTAGTCAAATGAACCTTTTACTTTGACCAAGACAACCTTTTCCAAATAGGGACTAAAGTTGAGTTCAGTGGTTGAGGGATTTTCTTCATTTTTGCTCTACATCTCTAATCCCACTAAAGGTTCTCTTGCCCATACACTATTCAATGACACACACTAGCCCAAAAAAAATACAAATAATGATGTACAAAAAAATGACCCCAAACTTCTAAGCAAGGAGAACCTTGGTACTTTTTGGTTGTAGGTGAAGATTCTATTCTGCATATTGTAATTCTTTTTTCCATTTTCTTTTTAAATTAAAAAAATAATTAAGTTTTGATTGGTAGAATTACTCATTTTATATGCTAAAAGGAGGTAACAAGTAATTGGTGAAATAAACGAGGTGGGCACAAACTGACAAAAATATAACTATCCAACAAACTTCTTGTTTCAAGTGACTTTTATTTTAATTCTGATGTTGCATTTTTGTTTTTTTAATGTAAAATAGACCATGAGATTCGACTTCGTGACGAATTCAAAAATCCATCATTTGAGATCAATCAACAGCAAAAACTCCCACATCAACCTCTTTGCCTGCAACAACATAAACATAAGTTTCGTACGATTGACAGCTCCAAACAAAAGCCCCAACACCGATGGCATTCACATTGGACTTTCAACCAACATCAAAATTTCAAGAACTGTCATTCAGACCGGCGATGACTGTATTTCCATGGTCTCTGGAAGCCGAAACATCGATATTTCCGATGTTACTTGCGGACCTGGACATGGGATTAGCATTGGTAGCCTTGGAAAATCCCCTGGAGAAATTGTTACAGGCATAAATGTGAGAAATTGCACATTTATTGGTACTCAAAATGGTGCAAGGATCAAAACTTGGGCACCTTCTTTGTTAAGTGAGGCTTCTGATATATTTTTTGGTGACATTTACATGCAAAATGTCCTTAATCCAATCCTAATTGATCAACAATATTGCCCCTTTCCTTCTTGCAGCAACCTGGTACGTGATGAACGCATTTTTTGCAATTTCTTTTACATAGTCAATTGAATTATTGAACCATATTGTTTTATTGATGTTGTGTAGGGACAGGACAATTCTAAAGTACAAATAAGCAATGTGACATTCAGTAACATATGGGGAATATCTAGTTCAAAAGTTGCAATTAGCTTGAAATGCAGTAAATTGGTGCCTTGTAAGAATGTGCAGCTTGACAATATCAACTTGGTATACCACGGACGAGGAGGACCAGCAACGTCTTCGTGTTTGAACGTGATTGGTGCTTCATATGGACGACAATCTCCTCCTAGTTGTTTATGATCGAATTGTTTTTAATTTTTGTCGATTTCATTTTCCGTTGGTGTACTAGGTTAAGAAAATAAACTCAGGATGTATAAACTAGTTTTTGTTTAGGATAAAATCTATGTACTTGTTAACAAGTACACAGTGCTTCGTGTTGGTGAGCTTTTAATGTCGCTAGTAGCAATGTTCCGTATGAAAGTTCAGAGAGACAGAATTCTGCTTTCTCAAAACATGTTTCTGTTTTTTCATATTTGGATGCAATAGAATAGGCAAGTTTCCATAAATATGATTACTCTTTCCTTCAAAAGAAACAGGGGCGCAGCTACCATTCTACTTACAGATTTGGCAAAACTCGGTAGCTTTGGCTCAAACCTTATATTTGTGTTAAGAATCTAACTTAATATATATGATAATTTATTCAGAACCTGAAAGGATGGCGATTTAATTGACTAGATTATACCTTGAGATGGTTAGTAGCAGCATTGACGATTACATAAATATTTATTGAGCAAGACTAAATTCTAATTTCATGTGGAAGGGAGCAACTCGATGTGAAAAGATGAACATTATCCAACTTGAAAAAGAAGAAAGTCTGGTTAATAGTGGAGATTGTAGGAAACAATGGTGTAAGTTATAATACTAGTTAACATTAATGGGAGGAATAATCTCCTATAACTAGTTATAATTTTAATAGAAGAAAATAACCTGATATGATCTCCTGATACCACCACAGGGCGACTTAGTGTCAATTCGCTGGAAGCTTTCAACAAATACCTTGTTCATCGGTCTTGAGTTTACATTTTCCCACTCCGATTCAACCATAGGGGTAAGGATATTTACAGCGGATAGCTCATAGAGGAACACCTTGGAATAGTACTCACATGGTTGGGACATTATGTCGAACACCATAGGGTTCTCTCCAAATTCACTTGTTGATATTGGTGCCACACATAGAGGAATCAATTGAAGATTATTATCAAATATAAGTGCTATATTATTGAACACAAGTCCAACTGCTGAACCAGATCAAATGGAAAATGAAGTAACCTATGTTGCAGAGCTACATTATTGTCAGGAATTTCATCGAACGGTGAAAAAGCAACTCCAAATTTCTCAAGGTCTGTGTAAATAGAGGCAATGAGCAGAGCTTTGTGCCGCTCGATTGCTGACCTTGTATCCCCAGTAACAATCACAAATGGCGACTGCATCCGACATATCCACAGATTCAGTAGACAAAATAGCAGCAGTAGTAGTGTGCTCAAACTCCAACATGTCGGCCTTTTGTTCGATTTTTGGAGCAGCAAAAGACCTTGGAGAGACAGTGAGGCATTTCGTCGAACACCAAGTCAGCGGTCATGTCTGAGTAGACATGTACTGAAACTGCAACAGGAATATTAGTCTACTCATCTATCATTTCAGGGAATATAATGGAGTCACAATGCACGTCCTGTGGTAGTGATTGATCCCAAAAATGAGAGCTCGAGGTTGGAGGTGGAGTCGGAAAGGAAGTGGATGTTGGAACATTGGTTGTCACCCAGTTAGTTAACATCTATCACAGACCTTAGACAAATTTACCCATCACCTATATATAACTAAAAGAACATGTGTAATGAGTCACAAAAGTAAAAATTAACATCTCTAAAACTTTGTCACTGGTGAAGTACAATTTCCCTGTGATCTTCTTTCTAGCTAAAGGGCTTACAATAGTATAGAACTGAATAAAATAACTTAATAAGTACTACTATAATATATTAAATGCCTATCTTTTATGATTTCTTCTTGATTAATGATTATTTTTTCTAACCTTCTTCAACTAATTTATACATCCTCATCTAATGGCAAGCGATCAAACGTCGCGTTCATGAATGTTGCAACCATGATCACGACAGGCCCCGAGGCGACGAGTGCACCCACCACACCCCCACTTATTACCTGTCCCTGAGCCCCTGCTAAGTAAATTGTCAGCCCTGCTACCCCTGGTGGGGCTGGTGGTGGTAGGACTGACCCGAGCATCGAGAGGATTTCAAACCGGCCGTGGAGTGTCACGATGGACCCTGACGTAGCCGGTTGGCGCAATGTCACGTTTGTCACGCACCCTGTCGCGCTCAGCACGCATATGCCACGTTGCTTCCTCCGTGCGAAATTCACTAGGCTTTCGTTCACGTCACACCCTGAATTCACCTCCATCGCGTGTGCTCGCAGGGCGTTAGCACTGTCCCTCGTGATGATGATTGGTGATTTCGGCTTGTTCTTCGAGCCTGCTGGCCTGCCACGTGGACGTCTTATGGAATCTCCTTCGCGCACAGGGACCGATACCTTTGGCATTTTTGCAGTCAACATTAAGCCACTTGTGTCAAGTTCTTGATTTTGGTTTATTGCCTCTTTGGTTGCATTAGCAGGGAATGTGAGGTCTGCACCACCAGCCATTTGTTTTACTTCCACTCTTTGATTACAAATTAAAGAGAATACAAAGATTTGGATTAAGAATACGTGTTTAAGTATGGGGTTTTGGAAGATAATTTTATTGCAGAACCAAAAAGAATGACTAAAGATTAGGAGATAGTTAAGTAAAGCTAATTAATAGTATAAATCATTGGCATTGTAGTTTATTCATCCAATTCCTAATTCTCAACAGATCACACTTTCATGTTGATTGCCTTCACAAAGATATACCACTATCTCCCTTAATTATACTCTACTTGGCCCACCCAGAATTGCAGTAGTTAACTGACGCAGAATTTGTAAGCTTTTGTCTTAAAATTGTAGGTAAAAACGGGGTAAAGTGTAGTCGAAAGATTAAACAAGAGAAACGCTGAGTCGAGAGATGGTTCTCTGTCTTTAAGACAAAATTGCCCCGTATAAATGCTTTTACAGTATTGGGTAATAGTCTCCCAAGATAAAACAACAACTATTCAACTGCACAAAACAAATACAGTTGATTCTAGCGAAGACAATGAATAAAAACCGATTGCTGAAGAAAGAGAGCGGAAAATGTTTTCTGTCTGCTTTTTGTACTTTCCGTTTTCTGTGTGTATGTTCTGGACGATGAACAAAACATAAAAGAAAAGCTTGTTTGAGTTTCTGGACAGAAGAGATGTGTTCTGCGTGTGTCAGTATATCTCTGTGTCTTTGAGTGTGTCTCTGTAATTTGAACTGAAGTGTTCAATATATAAGACCGAAAAGAGAGACCAACAATCATGATTGTTGATGTCTTCAACGTCTTGACCTGTTGAACAGTCATGACTGTTGATGTCTTCAACGTCTTGATCTGTTGAACAGTGAACAATTATGACTGTTGGAGTCTTTTAGATTGTTGTGATGTTTCGAAAAATTCAGGGACCAAAATATAAATAGTTAACATTTTCAGAAACCAAAAAGAAAGTTCCGGAAGAAAGTAACAGCCCACGATCCACGACCCACGACCCGAGAATCGGGAACCCGAGACCGGACGAGACGGGTGGGCGGTGCGCGTGTGGGGCTTAGCCCCGAACCCAAGCTCACCTAGGTCCTTTCCCTTCTAAACACATGAGTTACCCCTTGGGGTCCCAAACCCTTACTCAAACTTAGAGTTTATATATTGCATAAACTCTCCATCTTTTACCAATGAGGGAGATTTGTCATTTTTTGCCAAAGACCCTCCATCTTTTTATGTGTCAAACACTTTACTTTGTGTACCAATATCTCTTTCATTTCTTAACGAAATTTGATGATACTTGACACTAACATTATCTACTCACTTAGTAGATTAGGCATGTGCGAAGAAATGATATTTTCGATATGTGAGACCCACGTGTTTAAGTCATTAAAAATGGGATAAACTCAATCCCACATTAGTAAAATTTCCAACAATCCCCTCTTGAAAGAGAATTGGTGCACACTGGGTGCCAAAGTTCAGCAATCTTTCAGCGGAAAGATATTGCATCAGGAAAGGTAGCTTTCTGCTTTGAACCTTCCTTAGTCGATTACCATCGGATTTACTTACTGCGCGGTGAACGTGATGTCTTGAACCGTAAGTGTTTAGTGTAAACCAAGACAATGATATCAACACAATAACTCTCATTATTCATTTCTTCATATTGTTTTGTCTGTTGTGGTCATGGACAACGCTTGGATTCTTAAGTGCGTACATTTGAAGCAGCCTGTCTTCGCACTTAAATAGGTGATCTCCTATAAGGTATATTGCTCTACCCCACTCACAAGTGTTAGGAATCATTAAAAGTTTCAGAAACTTATCCTTTACCTATTATGCAGGTAGCACTTAATATCTATCGCGGGAACAGCTTTGGAGTTATCATTCTTTAAAGAATGATAATCTGAAGTGCTCTTACTTCAAGTGAAGCGCTAAACGGAACCTCTATAGCTTAGTTTTCCCATTGAACCAAATTCCTTGGATCTCCGATCAGTAAGGTTGGGTTACCACCATAAAGATTCTTATTGTTTGGGTTTTAAGCTCATTCCTCTAGACAGACAGAATATTTGATCTTTGGGTAGGCCTTTAGTTAAAGGATCCGCTAAATTATCCTTTGATTTAACGTATTCAATGAAAATGACACCCGTAGTGATGAACTACCTAACGGTCTTATGTCTCCGACGAATACGTTTAGACTTGCCGTTGTACATATTGCTTTGTGCCCTTCCTAAAGTCGATTGACTGTCACAGTGAATCATCACCGAAGGCACGAGTTTGTCCCAACAATGGATATCCTTTAAAAAGTCGTGAAGCCATTCTGCTTCTTCTCCTGCTTTATCCAAAGCGATAAACTTTGATTCCATCATGGATCGGGCGATGCATGTTTGCTTAGAGGACTTCCATGACACAGCCCCACCACAAATTGTAAAAATATACCCACTAGTGGATTTGGTGTTCTCTATGTCCGATATCCCGTTTGCATCACTGTATCCTTCCAATACGGCTGGATATCTAGAATAGTGTAATCTGTAAGTCAGCGAATATTTCAGATATCGTAGTATCCGATTTAACGCTTTCGAGTGATCATTTACAAGATTACGAGTGAACCTAGCCAACTTATTGACTTGATAAGCGATGTCAGGTCAGGTGCAGTTTGTAATGTATATTAAACTGCCAATGACCTAAGCATATCGCTCCTGGGATACGGGTGCACCATAATTTTTATCAATTCTATGATTCATATCCATTGGTGACTTCATAGGGGGACTGTCAAATGCATCAAATTTCCTCAAAACATCTTCAATGTAGTGAGATTGAGATAAGACCAGCCCGTCAGATGTCTTAGAAATCTTAATTCCTAAGATCACATCTGCAATACACATATCTTTCATCTGGAAACAATGTTTCAACATATTCTTGGTTTCCAGGATCAACTTAAGACTACTTCCGGTGATGAACATGTCATCTACGTAAAGGCATATCTTGACAAACGAGTCAGAGTTCCATTTGATATAGATACATTTATCAAATTTATTTATGGAGAAACCTTTTGATAATAAAGTATTATCAAACTTTTCATGCCATTGTTTCGGAGCTTGTTTGAGTCCGTACAGAGACTTAACAAGTCGACATACTTTCTTTTCTTATCCTGGAATCTCATATCCCTTGGGTTGTTCCATGTATATTTCCTCTTCCAAATCTCCATTTAGGAAGGCTGTCTTAACATCCATTTGATGTATCTCAAGGTCACGCAAAGCTGCAATGACTATGAATACTCTTATGGATGTTAATATATACACAGGGGAGTATGTGTTGAAGTAATCGAGGCCTTCCTTTGTATGTAGCCTTTGACTACTAATCTGGCCTTATACTTGTTAATAGTTCCATCTGCTTTGTACTTTCTTTTGAGTATCCACTAACAACTTAAAGGTCTGCTTCCCGAAGGAAGATCAACTATTTCACAAATATGGATTTGCAAGATGGAATCTATTTCGCTTTCTATAGCTTCTTTTCAAAGCGGTGCTTCTGGAGTTTACAATGCTTATTTGATTGTCCTCGGTTCATTTTCAACCATATAAGTTAGAAAGTCTGGACCAAAGGTTTTTTTCCTTTTTGGTCCTTTTTCTCCATCTCGGTTCCACCTCTGGAACCCCAAAGTTCTGTAGGTCTGGAACATTAAGTTTCGGATAATCAAAAACTCCAGAGTCCTGTAGATCTGGAATGTCTAGTTCCGGATAATCAGAAACTCCTGGGTCTTGCTCGTTTTGAGCATCGTGTTCATAACTTCGTTTGCACGAAATTACTTATTTTTCCTTTCTATGAAAGATCTTTTCAAAGAATTCAGCATTCCTTGACTCCATGTACCCTCGTGGATATCAGATATCACAGACTTATACACTAAGAAGCTATAAACACTAATGTTATTTGCATATCCAATGAATATGCAATCTACAGTCTTAGGTTCAATTTTGACCTGTTTTGGTTTAGGTACTTCGACCTTTGTCAAACAACCCCACACTTTCAAATATTTGTAAGTGGGTTTCTTTCCTTTCCATGATTCATATAGAGTTTTATCCTTACCCTTATGCGGAACTCTATTGAGAATTGCATTAGTGGTAAGAATTGATTCGCCCCACATGTTTTAGGCTAAACCGGGATTGATAAGTAAAGCATTCATCATTTCCTGTAATGTACGGTCGTTTGATGAACAATACCGAATTGAGCACAGTATTCTTCAAATAGTGCTACGTATTCTCCCCTTCTATCACTATGAATTTCCTTAGTCCGTAGGTTTAGTTGATTTCCAACTTCTGCTTTATAATGTTTAAATGCTTCAAACGCTTCATCTTTACCTTTCAACAGTTAAACATAACAATACCTTGTACTATCATCAATGAAAGTCACAAAGTACTTGTTTCCCCCTCTAGTTTGCACAAACTTTAAATCACATATGTCTGTGTGAACAAGTTCTAGAGGAGCGGGGTTTCTTTTGACTGAATGGAAAGACAACTTGGTTCTCTACGCACGCCTCACATTTACGTTGAGGATTTATGTCGAAGGAAGGCTTGGTTAATTTTACCTCTACGCACACCTCACATTTACGTTGAAGGTTTATGTCGAAGGAAGGCAACAATTCCAATTTTACTAACTTTTGAATGGATTTGTAGTTAACGTGTCCTAATCTATGATGCCATAGATTAGAAGACTCAAGCAAGTAGGTAGAATGCTTTGTTTCATTAGATGAATGGATTACAAACATGGCATTCATTTTGAAGATGTCGTCACATGCAAAGCCTTTTCCTACAAATATACTATTCTTAGTTATTACAAACTTGTTGGACTAAAAAACTAGTCTAAAACCAGTCTTGACCAACAGTGGCCCTGAAACCAAGTTCTTGCGGATGTCAGTGACATGCATCACTTCCTTCAGAGTGAGCTCTTTTCCTGAAGTCATTTTGAGGACAACCTTTCCGACCCCTTGCACTTCAGAGGTGGCGTAGCAGATGTGACGGGTTGCACCCGTGTCTATCCACCATTGCTTTGGATTCTCCACCAGATTAGCCTCCAGCACCACTGCCGAGAAATCCACAATCTTGTCGTCAAGATCCGGAGGATTACCCTCGTCTTGTACAACGTTAGCCTCTGCCTTACGTTTGTTCTTAGCCTTCAGGTCATTTGTGACCTGGGTACTTTGGCCCACTTCAGTCGTTATGTTAGACTGAGTGTCCATTGCATCACCACTAGAATGAGGATCTTCTGTATGAGATCGTGATAGGCTTAACGCAGTAAGATAGAACAACATTTTCAGTCTCCTTCTCTTGTTGTAATTGTTATCCAGAACCTTACCTTGGCGTTTTCTTTGGAAACTGTCAAGAGCATAGACAACAACATTTCCTTGAGCAGCGCCAGAGACAACAACATTTCGTTGAGCAGTGGCAGAGACAACAAGATTTCGTTGAGCAGTGGCAGAGACAACAACATTTTCTTGAACAACAACAGTGTATTGAACAACAACAGTGTATTGAACAACAGCAACAAAACTAGAAACGTAACTGTTGATAGTAGTAGAACCAGAACCACCAACGTAATTGTTAACCGGACTGTCAATAGAACAGTTGGCAGAAACAGAGCCAAACTGTTGACAGACATCTTTCGAACACTTAGAAAATAGCAAATTTGTCTTAAACTTGTAAGCTTTTGTCTTAAAATTGTAGGTAAAAATGCGGTAAAGTGTAATCGAAATGTTAAATAAGAGAAACGCTGAGTCGGGATAAAACCGTAGACATAAAGATGTGGAAATGGCATCTTTATTTTTTGTTGGATTCCTAGAAGATAAAATAGATAAGTTCTAGCTATCCTAAAATAAAAAGATCCCGAGAATTATGCATTACACGTTACTTAGTTGATTTCGCACATTATTGTTTACTCAGTCCCTTAAAGATATTTTCAAGCTATCATATACTTTAGGATGAACATTTAAGTACATTTCTTACCAAAATGTCCTGATTTCATGTTTATTTTATTCTGAAGTCCCCGATTGCAACTTGAAAGCAGTGACGGAGTCAGAAATTTTCACTAAGGGATGTCAAAATATAAAGAAAGAAACACAGGAAGAACCCAAAATTCAAAATGAGAAACTCGCTAGGCTTAATTCTTCCTCTTGCATTGAACTGAAAATCTAATGCTTAGTTCACTTCTCATTTCTAACTTACATATCATGATTCCAGGACGCATTATTTCTACTTGGCATTAAAGCTTCAGGAATCGCCTCGATTTCCCTATATTTAGCTAAGCCCGTAATCCTAATTATTCCAAGCAATAATTGTTAGGGATATAGTTGATTAGAACCAATTTCACATATTATTCGAACATATATTTGTGAAAGTTATTTGAATTAAATATATGACATTTGAAATTCTTAAGTGCTCATGAATAATTGAATGAAATGAGAAAAGAGTTTCTTAGGATAATTGATATGCAAACATAATTGGTCACCGATTAGGATTTGATATAAGGTCAATTAGAAATATTATATTATTCTTCTAACGGGTTATTGAGAATATTATATATTTCATTCTATCTGATCGTTAAGGAGTGTGCTAGATGCTTGATTAATATACTGACCACCAGCTCAGTATTGAACTTATGGGATCACGCGGTAACAAACGAATATTTTCTCCTTTCATTCAATTGCAATGGACCCAAGAAACTATTTTCTCCTTTCACACAATAGCCAAATTAAAAGGAAAGCGGTTCTAACTTCGTCTAGTGGTGGCGCTGTCACAACTTAGACAATTACTCCTCGTACATTTTTATTTTTTATTATATTAAAAATATATTTTCACTTTTAGAATTTTATGAGAATAATATTTTTTCATGTTTTAGCCTTGACATATTTTTCAAATCATTTTTCAAGATCTAAGACAACATCAATTAATATAAATATTTTAATATGAATATTATGTTAAAATATTCATATCGGTTTATTATTTATTAGGGATATGCAAAGTCCAAATTGGACAATTAAATGGATGGATTGTTTACCCAAAAAAGGTACAATTGAATTTGTAAGTGGTTTTAAGGATACGTGGATAGATTTGCAGATAAGTTTGATAAACAATTATCAATAAATAAGTAAATAAAAACAGTAAGCAAGTAATTAGCCTGGAATGTCGTAATCTTGATTGAAATTGAACTGAGAGTTTGATCCGATCCTTAGCTAAATTGCTTCGGGTCTGAGCCAATAACAAGAGCAAACAAGAGCACTTTTGAATGTAATTATGCAAGTCTCATCAATGAGAATGAGATGTCCTTCCAACATGAAGGTTGTGCTCCTTTTATAGCTAACAATACAAGACATTTATGCCCAAGAATCACTCCCTAACTAAATGCAATTAAATAATAAAAATGGTCACTTAATGAGCAAATAGTAACGGCTGGCACCATATCCAGAACGGGCTCCTTCGGTCTTCCACCCGATGTCACCAAGTTCAATCTCTATTTGGTGTCATCTGGTTCGGTCGTCAACCAGTCTTGTTATGACACTCGAACTCTCCATCGATACAAATCGCTATTTCCTTCGATTTCCATTCCCAAACCATGCTACATATCGTACCGATTTTCACCGTATACAGATAGTCCCCACACTTTCCGGATCAAAGTTTATCAAAGTGATGAGAAATGGAAATGATTTCTTCAATATCTTCTCTTGCAAGTTTCATTTTAAATTACTCCCAAAAGCTGACTCACGTCTTATCACACTGCGACTTCGGACACGTGTCACTAGGGATGGCAGGTGGGTATAATTTTGTGGATTCCGCACCGCACCCGCCCTAATTGGGGCGGGTATGGATATAACTTTGGCGGGTAGTAGGCGGGTATGGGTATAACTTTGGCTGATAGTAGGCGGGTATGGGTAGGTGGTGGATTTGCAGTTATCCCACCTCAGACCCGCCTGCCCGCCCGCATCCAACCGCCCGCCCAAATCCATCCGTCCGCCTTATCCCCACCAAAGTTATACACATACCCACCTACTACCCACCAAAGTCATACACATACCTGGACTAACTGGGGTAGTAGGCGGGTATTAGCGGGTGGCAGATATCCACTTGAGTGATGGAGCGGTTGTGGATTTAGTAATATACCTGCCTAGGCGAATATGGATGTTGAAAATGTACCCGCCACGGGTGGAGGGTATAAAATTTTCTGGCGGGTACGGGTGCGAGGGAAGGGGTACCCGCACCCACCCCACCCAATTGCCATCCCTACGTGTCACCCTATGATTGAACTGTCACTTCAGTTCATGAACGAAAGCGTTCTATAATGATGACCACACCCCTATAAAAACACATCTTCTTTCTTTTCTCAACTTTTAACTTTTGGTAAATTTTCTTTAATCCTTCGAGAAATAGAAAAACCTCACTCAAATCCTCAAAACCTCAAATCTTCATATCTTCAAACCTTTATACCTTCATACCTTCAAAACTTCATATATTCAAATCTTCAAACCTTCAAACCTTCAAAACTTCAAAACTTCATATATTCAAATCTTCAAACCTTCATACCTTCAAAACGATGGCCCAAACTGCCTGCTCCTCTTCAAGAAACTCATCTCCGGTCCCTTCACCTCCATCAGTCACCGATGACGCCTTCGGCGCCGGTGAGTCTTCTAGTTCTTAGGCTGCTGCTGAGCCCAGAGCCTTCGATATGCTCCCATCAACTTTTCACTTGGACACTAAATTCGCCATTCAAAAAATCCGACAGGGGGAGGAAGCTAAAAGATGGTCGTCTTCTATCAAAGCCTCTGACCTCAAGAGAGTTCGAGATGACTGCGGTTGGAAAGATCCCTCCGAGATCATTATTCCTGGCCCAGATGAAGTCATCACCACTTTTAGATCCGGGTATTCCAATATATACACCTACCCTTTCATTTTCAAACCTGTCCCTCCAATCGACAACGTGATCATTGAGAGGTGTAGGACTTACAATCTGTGTCTTGCACAAATTGATCTGTCTGTTTGGAGGATCGTAACATGCCTCTGTTTCTTGGCCAGCTTGGTCAATGAGTGATTCACTTTGGATCATTTGATCCCTTTTATGTGCTTTGATTCTTTCGTGGCGGGATCGTCCAATTGTCCAAACGAATCAAATTTCCCATCCTCTCCAGTGTCAATGAGAATCGAGACTGGGGTTGGATAGAATATTTTGTCGTGGCTCCTACCGCAGAAATTATCCCTGCTAGGTACATGCATTTCTCAGAGGAATGGAACATGCACCGTAAGTACTCAAACTCTTCTTCTTTCAACTTAAATATCTTGCCTTTTGATCTTCCATTTTCCTATCTTTTCAGCCATCCAATGGATTCCGGCTCACATGGACAATCTCCATTCATGGGTCGAGAAAATAATCAGCAGTTATCGGCATAAAAAACCGGACATGGAAAGAGCTTTATGATAAACGATGGGTAACCCTAAACCACGGTTAGTATTCGCCTAAATCCTTTTTTAATTTTAATAACAGCCTTGTGCATTTTTTCACTTTTTCCATTTTTTGAACTCGCAGGTCTACCGAAGGGTTATTCGACCTCGAGGTCCAACCCTTCAACTGCTTTAGTTTCCCATGATTCAGTATTTGATCCTGCCGCATTAGTTCCTCGCATCACCGAAGTACTAAAGAAAAAAAATCCTCCAAACCCAAATCCTTGAAGCCTCCGAAATCACCTTTGGTTGGCTCAAAGAGAAAAAGAGCTTCGGAAGCGCGGGTTGCCCTTCCAGAAGTCAAGACATCGACATCTCACCAAAAGATTTTTGGGTGAGAAATGTCACCACCACCACCACTCCGGCGGAGGATACTCCTGTCGAAGAGAATACTACTAAAGTTGTCGAACCAATTCTGCTACCAACCGATGCCGCAACTACTTTTGCCACCACACCACCGGCCGCCAAATAAGTCATCATCGAGGATAAAGATGAAGCCACAGACGAGGAGTTGTTGGCTAAGAAAACCAAAACTTCCACTTCAACTCCTCCTCCATCATCACAATCGGCCCAAAGCTTCGGGAAAGAAGACTTTGAGTGCTTTTTCGATGAAGCCAGAACCTCGGCTAATTCGACCGAGCGGGTGAACACCTCCGGATTTGCTCACCTGGTCATACCTCAGAAATTAACCAAGTTTGTCCGAACTCCGAAGAACCATGCCAGCTCCCGGTCCAAGCTTATGAGCATCTTTCCGGCCCCAAGTGCGGACCCGAGGAAAGTGCGAACTGCCACTATTTCCTTCCCCGAAGACACCAACTTCCTGTCCCGACCAGTTAGAGTTGCCAACTACTTAAGGCCTCTATTATCGAAGTCCGATAAGGAAAAAATGAAGAACGTTTCCTGGCAATGCCTCTTTAATGAGGGTATGCATGCCTCCAATCGGGTATGCATCTTTCTTTCTTACTTAAGCTTATACTTGCTGTTGTTTTTCATTTCTAACCTTCACCCGATTTCTAATTGTGTGGTCTTCTGTTGCAGTTGGTGAGGGCTTCACCCGATGCATGGATGAGAACGAGCACCTCAAAGGGAAACTGGATGCTCAAGATAAAGAGATGCAGCACCTCAAAGGGCTTTTGCAACAAAATGAGCCTTAGTTGCAGCAAAACAAGGAGTTTCATGCTATCAAGGCATAATTGGAACAAGCCAAAGACGATTATCTCCGAGTTGTAAATGACCTCGAGCTTACCATTTAAGAGAAGAAAGCCTTGGACGAGGAAAATGAGGAACTCTACGATAATGTTCAGGCCTTAACCTTAGAGCTCAAAGACTGAGAGGATTTCCTTGACTCTGAGATCGATCGTCTCAATATCGAGCTTGTCAAGGTTAATGAAGAGCGAACTGCCGAATAGGTTGCATTGAGGGTGGTTCAGGATCATTCCAACCAATGAGATATGACCATTGAAGGGCTAAGAATGAGCTTAAAACCTCTGCCTAAAATGATGTTGAAATCTCCGGCCAACTTGCTCAAGTTTTGGCTGAACGAGACCAGACTTTGGCCGAGGTGGCTCGAACAATACTAAAAACCGAGCACATAAAATGGAAAGTTCAGAGGTACACTTTGGAGAAGGCTCGATACATGATCTCAGGGATTGATGATAAGATTGAGGAGGCCAAGGAGATCGTGTTCAAAGCCTACCGCAAGCTGAACGGAGATAGCTTTGAGGATGACCTAGAGAACTCCAAATCCGAGTCCGATTAAGATCTAGGTTTTATTTCTTTTCTTTGAAAATGTTTGGCGCTGTCCATTCTCCGGTCCTGTATATAAAATGAATATCCCTTCTAGTCATGCTTTTTCTATCTTTCAGCTTACGTTATTTCTTTTTTATTTTCAATAACTTAGCCACATAAAATCTTTACCCAATTCGGGCTAATTGCCTCCAACTTCGGAATCATAGTTTAAACAAACCATCACTTAGTTTGTGTCGAGCCGAATAAAAGTTCATTTCGGTCTTAAAAATAACTTAAGTAAATTGCACAAACTTTTACTCTTAGTTTGCTTTATACCGGGCAATTTCTTTCGATTTTGGGTCATTCAAAGACTAAATTTAAGGACCCCATTTTTATGCTTATGAATAAGACGTCTCCTATTCACTTCGGGCATGAATATTGAAACTTCATTTATTTCCAATTTCTTAGATAATTTCAAATGTCTTTAAGAATAGGTTGGGTTCATTTTGAACTAGTGCCTTAGAAGTGTACTCTAGGAACTTCACTTATTTTCGTTTCGGATCGACGACAGTCTCCAGTTAAGGACTTTAATAAATTCATTAGCTCGTAAGCCTTTAACAAATTCATTAGCTCGTAAGCCTTCAATAAATTCATTAGCTCATAAGTCTAAAGGTTTTATCGATTGTCCGAAAATAAGAATTTGCAAATGAGTATAATCAAGGTAAATTTCGGACGAAAAGCATTTTTATTCAAATTTTGTATCAGTCAAACAACTGGGCAAGATTCATTCGATCTTTTTGCATTTACATTTTTTGACACAACGTTAAAACTACTTGGGCAAGATTCATTCAATATTTAAACCCTTACATTAGTCCTAAAAACTTTTAAAAAATCTTCTTCGAACATCAAATTTCCTTATAGCTTCGAAACTTCAAATTTTTTTGCCTTCAAACTGCCGAGGGAATGACAGTCCCCTAGTGTTTGTATTCGAAGTTTTGACAATTTAAACACTACTTGCTTTTCAATAACGGACAATCCCCAGTCCCAAGTGTTTGTCCGGTCTTCAACTACTTAGTAACATGTTTTAAATTGTTGCCTCATTAAAAACCTTTTCGAAAAAACTCTTTTCGGGATAAAAACCGTTGAGGGAAAAAGAGTGTAACACGTATTTTTAGACCTAATTCTAACTTCTGCTCGATCTTTAACCCATGACTCCGACTTTGCTCCTACAAGAATTAGTTTCATCGAAACAAATGAAATTCAAGTAATTAACCAAACACATACCTTAGTAGTAATATCGCTTCAAGTGTGCAACATTCCAGTTGTTTGACAAATTTTGACCATCTTCAGCTTCCAACTGTTACGATCTTTTATCGATTATTCCTGGCACTTTGTAGGGACCTTTCCAATTTAGGCCCAATTTCCTTTCGTTGGGATTGTTAGTATTGAGGGTTACTTTCCGTAGAACTAAGTCCCCTACTTGAAAGTTCCTAAGATTAGCCCTTCGGTTGTAGTATTGACCTATCATTTGCTTTTGGGTCAGTAACCATAGAAATGCCAACTCATAGTGTTCATCCGTTAAGTTGAGCTTGACAACCATAGCTTTATTGTTCGATTCTTCAGTTACAAGGCTAAACATTAAGCTCGACTCACCAACTTTCACTAGAATTAACGCTTCTGCACCGTAGACCAAAGAAAATGGTGTTTCATTGGTACTGGATTTTGGCATTGTTTTGTATGCCCACAACACCTCCGGCAAAATATCTTTCCACTTGCGTTTTACTCCTTCAGTTTTTTTTCTCATATTCTAAAAAATTGTTTTATTTGTTGACTACGCTTGCCCATTTACACTTGGGTGGTACGGAGTCGATACAATCTTCTTAATTTTCAACCCTTCGATGAAGTCATTCATCTTCTTCCCAACAAACTATCGTCTATTATCACCAGTGATCTCCGTTGGTATGCCGAATAGAAAAATGATGTGGTCCCATATAAAATCAATCACTTGTTTTTCTTTAACTTTCTTGAAGGCTTTGGGTTCAACCCATTTATAAAAATAATCAGTCATAAACAAGATAAAACGTACCTTTCGGGTGCCCATGCGAGTGGCCCAATAATATCCATCTCCCATTTCATAAATGGCCATGGTGATAAAATCGGATGAATCAATTATGTCGGTTGATGAATCATGGGTGGGTGCCTTTGGCTTTCGTTACATTTTTGGATGAATTTCTTGATATCTTTCTCCATCTCAGACCAATATTACTCGATCTTAATCAATTTTCAAACTAATAATTCTGCTCCTGCATGATTGCTACAAGTCCTCTCGTGAACCTCACGCATCACGTAGTCAATTTCTCCTAGTTCTAAGCACATTGCTAAAGAATCATAAAGCGACCTTCGGTATAACTTACCATCAACCAAACAAAATCTAGCTGCTTTAGTACGAAGGGCCCTCGACTCCTTTGGATCCATAAGCAACTTTCCACCCCGAAGGTAGTCGATGTATTTATCCCAAGTCAAGCTTGTTGTATTTACTTTGGCATGACCACCATTAATCACGGAACTAAGCAGCTGCATAACTGTTCCCGAATTAAACTCATCTGCTTTCACGGAAGACCCCAAATTAGACAAGGCATCCGCCTCATTGTTTTGATCTTGAGACACATGCTCCATAGTCCATTCTTTGAACCGATGTAATATTACTTGAATTTTATCCAAGTATTTTTGCATTCTTTCTTCCTTTACTTCGAACATCCCATTCACTTGATTAACAACCAGAAGCAAATCACATTTTTCTTAGATGACTTCTGCTCCCAGACTCCGTGCAAACTGTAGACCTGCAATCATAGCCTCATACTCGGCTTTATTGTTAGTTAATTTCACAGTTCGTATTGATTGCCTAATAATATCTCTTGCAGGTGCCTTAAGCACTACCCCGAGTCTAGATCATTTTACGTTCGAAGCTCCTTCCATGTACAAGGTCTAAATCCCCGATGTTTTTTCCAATGTTAATAAAAGTTCTCTTTCTACTTCGGAAATCATTTCGGGTGTAAAGTCTGCTAAAACCTGAGACTTTATAGCTGTTCTTAGTTTATATTCTATGTCATACGCACTAATTTCTACTGCCTATTTGGCTACCTACCAGACATTTCTGGTTTATGCATCACATTTTTTGGTGGATAAGTTGTTACTACACATATAGAATGACATTGAAAATACGACCTCAATTTTCAAGTAGCCGTTATTAACGCTAATGCCAATTTTTCTAAATGATGGTACCTAGTTTCCGCACTAGCTAATTTTCTACTCACATAGTAAGTGGGAAATTGTGTACCTTTCTCTTCTCGAACTAGAATCGCACTTATAACTACCTCGAACTTCGATAGATAAAAGAACAATTGTTGGTCTGCCTTCGATTTATGCAATAATGGCAGACTAGACAAGTACTTCTTCAAATCCCTCAAAGCTTTCTGACACTCTGGTGTCCACTCGAAGTCATTCTTCTTTTTTAACAAGGAGAAGAACCGATGACTTTTCTTCGAGGACCGAGAGATGAATCTGCTTAGAGCGTCTATCCTCCTAGTGAGTTTTTGTATCGCCTTCACATCTTTAAGTACCTCCAGAATCTCATCAATAGATTTGATCTTATCCGGATTGATCTCTATTTCTCGGTTTGAAACCAGGAAACCCAAGAACTTGCTCAAGCCAACTCCAAAAGCATATTTTTTGGGGTTTAGCTTCATGTTGTATTTTCGGAGTATGTTTCCCACAAATTCTTTAAATGGTCATCTGCTTCCAAGGACTTAACTAACATATCATCAATACAAACCTCCATTATGTTATCTATTTTATCCTCGAACATGCGATTAACTAGGTGTTGATATGTTGTTATGGCATTTTTTAAAAGAGGTTTTCTCTTGATCCTCCGGATTCATCCTAATGCCCTGTCGTAGCATCAATTATTCGATCGATGTGCGATAAAGGGAAAGAATCTTTTTGGCATGCTTTATTCAAATCTTTAAAATCTATGCACATTCTTAGTTTATTGCCTTTTCTAGGTACAACCACCACATTTGCTAACCAATCTGGATACTCTACCTCCCGGATGGAACCTATATTTAAAAGCTTTGTTACTTTCTCCTTATGGGAACTTATATTTAAAGTCGGCCATAGGCATTATTTTTTACTTTACTGGGGGAAAGCTCTAGTCCAAACTCAATTTGTGAGTTGTAATCTCTGATGGGATATTTGTCATATCTAAGTGGGACCAGACAAAACAATCGGCGTTAGCTTTAAGAAATTTAATTAATTTAAGCCTGAGCTCTAGGGTTATTTCGATGCCCATGTATACCTTTCTATCCGGTAGATGCATAAATAAGATGACTTGTTCTAGCTCCTATACAGTCGACTTCGTGGCATCTGAATAATTTGGCAGCACAAATGACCTCAAAATGTGAAATTAGTCTTCTTCATCCTCGTAGTTTATCTTTTCTTCTTATTTTTTTGGACTCAACAAGCCCGAACTCTGTGATTGTTAATTCGCTTCCTTACCTTTAACTATGTCCTTCATTTCTTTTCGTGTTTGTACAGATTTTTCTACTGTGAATATCTCTATTGCTATCGGTTGCTCCCCTTGGATCGTCTTGATTCCCTCTGGTGTTGGGAATTTTAGCATCATGTGCAATGTCGAAGGTACAACATTCATGTCATATATGCAATGCCTGCCAAATAGAGCGGTGTACCTCATTTCGCCTTCTATGACATAAAACCTCAATTGGTGAATTGTCCCAGCTGCATTGACTGGAAGAATGATCTCCCCTTTCGTGATCTCACTTGCCATGTTAAAACCGTTTAGAATTTGGGTTGCCGGCACAATTTGGTCTAATAGCCCCACTGCTCATCCACCTTTTATCGGATGATATTGGCCGAGCAAACTGGATCAATTAAAATCCGTTTAATATGAAATTTATTAATGAGGACAGAAATTACCAGTGTATCATTGTGAGGTTGAATGATGCCCTCCGCATCTTCATCATTGAAAGATATTATTTCCTCTGGTTTATAATTTCTTAATCTTTTCTATCTAGTTATTGATACTTTCATCTTCTTTGCGGTCATGATAGCATCCTTCGGAACGTCCATCCACCGATAATTATATGTAAGACATGCTGGGATTCAATCGGTTCTGTCTGCTTGTTTGCTTCTCTATTTCTGTAGTTTCCCTTTGCACAATCACTTAAGAACTTACGTAGATGGCCATTTTTCAATAACCGAGCCACATCATCCCTTGACTGGCGACACTCCTGTGTTCGATGATCATGAGTTCCATGGTAATCGCAAATTAAGTTTGTATCTCTTTGAGTTGGGTCTATCTGAAGTGGTCTTGGCCACATTTTCTCCTTTATATGCCCAATAGCCGAAACGAGCCCAGCCGCATCAACGTTGAAATTATATTCGAATAGCCTCAGGATTTCGACAATTTTAGAAGAAGATTCGCCGGTATTATTTTTGAATTGCAAACCCCTACTAGTAGGCCCTTAATCATTACGCCTATCTCCTTTGTCCGATGGGAAATTGCGATTGTTATGACCCTGATCCGATCTGAAATTCGACCTCTCTGGATGCCCATAGGGTTGATATATATTCTTTGAAGATTTCATCTCCTACTTGATTACCCTCTTTGATTTATCAGATTTTTTGTTTCGTCCTGCTGACCCTGGTGGAAGTTCAAGTTGATCATCATCTATCCTGATTTTGGACACGTACATGTTATGTACATCTGCCCATGTTACTGTCGGGAATTCCAAAAGGTTTTTCTTTAATTTGAACGAGGCACTAGAGCTCCTAGGATTCAACCCCTTGGTGAAAGCTTCAACTATCCATTCATCTGATACTCGGGGAAAAAGCATCCCCTCCTTTTGAAATCTAGTCACGAACTCCCGCAGCAACTCCGTATCTTTCGGAGCAATTTTGAAAATATCTGCTTTTCTTACTTGAACCGAGCTTCGGTTTGCACCTTTATAAAAAAATCTGAAAGTATTTCAAATGAATTAATTGAATATTCATGCAATATAGAATAACATGGCATTGCTCCCTAGGAAAGCGTTTCACCGAATTTCTTCAGCAACACCAATTTTGTCTCATCCGGGTGCATGTCATTGCCCTTTATTGCATAAGTATATGCCGTCACATATTCCTGTGGATCCGTTGTCCCATGGTACTTTAGGAGGTCGGCCCCTTTAAGATTGAGGGTACCTCATGAATTTGGTCTACTCGTGAATTGTAGGTTTCAACCTTCTTTTCATTGGTGTCAATCCGTTTAGTTAAGGCTTCAAGCATTTTCAAGATCTCCGAGGACTCATTAGTCCCCGAACCATTGGCGTTCTCGTCGACTCAATCTTTTTCCCGGCCTGGATCATAATTGTGGATGGGACGAGGTTCATCCACCGCACTTGCTCCGCTGTTTTTCTTTTGCAACTGAGTTATAGCCTCCTGTTTCTCCTTTAGCATATAAAATATTCGAGCCAAATTTATTTCACCATCCTCATCATCTTCCAATGTCTTATGACGTGATCTTATAGACGATCGAGGTGAAATCACAGGATTGTTGTTATTCATTGGATCAACGAGCGGAATGTCATTCGGCGAAACGCTGTTTGGTGGAACAACAGGTGGAACGTCATTCAGTGGATCAACAGGTGGAACGACATTGTTGTTATTAACGTTATGAGCACCATTGTTGTTCTCGTGGTTGCTAACCTCATCATTGATTTCACTAGACATACTGTTAGTACTTAGTTTTGACTTATAACCACAAATATCTCAAAAGAAACAAGTGAAATTTAAGTTTGAACCAAATCACCACTATTATCCTTAGCCCCACGGTGGGCGCCAAACATTTTTACCCCAAAAAAGGTATAGTTGAATTTATAAGTGGTTTTAAGGATACGTGGATAGATTTGCTAGATATGTTTGATAAACAATTAACAATAAATAAGTAATGAAAATAATAAGAAAGTAATTAGCCTGGAATGCCGTAATCTTGAATTAAATTGAATTGAGAGTTTGGTTCGATCCTTAGCTAAATTGATTCGGGTCCGAGCCAATAACAAGAGCAAACAAGAGCACTTTTGAATGTAATTATGCAAGTATCAGCAATGAGAATGAGATGTTCTTCCAACATGAAGGTTGTACTCCTTTTATAGCTAACAATACAAGACATTTATGCCCAAGAATCACTCCCTCATTAAATGCAATTAAATGACAAACACGGCCACTTAATGAGCAAATAGTAATGGCTGGCGCTATATCCGGAACGAGTAGGCGCTAAGCTCATTCAGTCTTCCACTTGATGTCACCAGTTCTGATCTCAATTCAGTGTCATTTGATTCGGCCGTCAACCGATCTTGTTATAACACCCGAACTCTCAACCGATACAAATTGTTAATTTCTTTGATTTCCATTTTCAAATTATGTCATGTGTCGTGTCGATTTTCACCATATAGATAGATAAATTTGCACATACTTATCTTCTTAGTAGAAGGAATCTCCATGAGCCCAATGTCAAACATTGACCGCAGATTTCACATTTGCACTGACCTTCACAACCATAAAAGTCTTCATTATAAATTCACCTGTAGTCCTTTGGCCCAAACCTCGAAATATTTGCCTGCCGATTTTCAATTGTGAAAAAGAGTAAGAATGTGGTAGAAACGGCGCAATTTATTTATTGTACAATATAGTCACTAACCACTATAACTCTATAGTCATTTCTGGTCTCCATCAAATGCTTACCTCAAATTAAAATAATCAATCCAAAAAGAAACAACACAAAAATTCACTTTACTTGCAGCTCATAAAAGAAGCCTAAAATGATTTTTATAAATGACCCCTAAGAACTATGAAATCAATTGGTCAAAAGAACCAACTTAGGCTAGGATACGGAGAGATGCTTATGATCAACTTTAATTTACTAATTTACGATGCGCTCCCTAAGAATAACACTAAAGCCACAAACAAAGCCGTAATTATTGCAAAAGTCCATATTTAGCATCTTTTCGGCTCTTATAGAAATATAAAATTGTAAATGAATTTCTTCAAATTCTACAAGACATGCTCCAAATGATTCATTTTCTTCAAATTCTTTGGGGATGATACCTCTAAATTATAAAATAGCAATTTACTAGTGAGTTATTATTCAATTCTTTCACTATCAAGAATTTAAAGCTACCACTCAACTCTCAATTACCATGAAGTATCAAAGGCCCAAATTGCCCCCATACTATCCAAAATTTCTTATTATTGTCATTGCTTCAACGTTGGTCCATTCACACTCCTGTAATTAGCAAATCATCTTGTATTTTTCTTTGCATTAATAGAGTTCTATCGTGATCTGGATGGACTCCACATGTCCAAGTACTTCATAAAAAAAGCAAACGTTTACCTAGTAACTTTTGATTATGGTTTAAAACTACCCTCATGTTGGACCTCCAGTAAGGGGTTAAGGTAAAAAAAAATGAGATCTCTTCCTAACGAAATGGGTAATATTAGATCAAAAGGTTAACGAAGGGTAAAGTCTCTATTTTGAATTGAATAAGGAAATATTGAGCATTTTCCCCATAATAAGGAACCTAAATGTGATTCCTAAACTATTTAAAAGGGTTCGAACTTTAAATATCAACTTCTTAGGATTGTCAATTGTAAGTAAAATAGTGAAATTTCAAAATAAAAATAAAAGTTTGGAGTTTATTGCAACAAATTTGCGTTGTAGATAAAAATTAGTATAAAAAGTTTGTGTATTTTATGGATGATGATAGGTTAGCATCCTTCGAAAAAGTGGACCTACTGCGTGAGAAAGCAAGAACCAGTGGGGTTTAATACTGAAAAATTCAAGTGCCCTACCTGAGAAAAAAAAAAGTAACATATGATCAACTTTGCACCAGTTGTGTAATGCTTTTGGGACATGACTATTTGAAACCATGTGAACTAAAAACAGATATTATTATCTCTTCCTAAGTCTTATCTTTAAGGAAAAAACATAACAATTGACAAAGATGCCTTGGCTAAAGGAGGGGAAGAATAGAAAGGTTACATAATTATAGTACGTATGTAGTTGGTGTTTCAATGATCACGGTCACACAACATTACAACAACCCAACCAAGAAATATTACTAGGCAATAGATGTAACTAAGATGGTTATAATTTGATGCATAGCTACTGGGCTAACCCCCCCCCCCCCACCCTCCCCTTCATAGTCATGTAATTGTTGTGTCCGCCCCTTTCTTCTTAGTCAAAAGGGTATATTAGGTTTGACATTTATTATAAAAGAGACATCTACTCCGGATAACTACGTTTCTGCTAAGTAGCCTGTGAAACAGACGAGAAATGGCCTTTTTGAATGTATGATCTAAGTCGAGAATAGAATTAAAGAAAAAATAGTCTAAACTGATACGATGGAAAACTACATTCACCTTCGGTTCAAAGAGCACTTTTTTCATTGAGAATTCCTTATTTCCTGGTTGAAGCACCAGCCAGCAATCTCATGATCCCAAGTTCAAGCGCAAGATGCTATATTTGATGGATATCGCATATCAGGCATAGAAATCTAACTGTTCAATGACGGACTTTCATTATAAGTTATGGATTCTCAAGCATTCATTACTTTTGGAGGCAAATACTACTATTACTCATATAATTAAAAGAACTACTAATTCGTTTAAGTATATTAACTGAGCACCTAATATTAATAATTATTTTCAAATTAAATATTCGCGATTTAAGAATCCAGAGTCCGTCTCCACGATAACTGTTGGATCTTAGCATCCAAGATTTTAGCCTCTTTTTAAATAAAAAAATCAGTTGAAAGATTATTCCTTCTTTTGTTTCTTATACTCCCGATAAAAAAAGTCTTCACTCAGCCTTTTTTTCCTTTGAGTCAAATAGAGTATTCACTTATCAAATAAAAAAAAATAACTTTACTTTTTCATATTTGTCCCTATTAAGTGTTATGTGATCAAATCTCAATGTTTATTTAATTAGAGAAAATTTAGTTAAATTACTTTTTTTTAAAAGTTAATATTTTTTTAAGAAGTAAATGAATACTCTTTTTGATTTGAAGGGAGTACAAATTATGGCGGGTGAGGCCAGATTTGGAAGAGAGTAACAGAGACCTTGAAAGGAGACCACAAGAGCACATGGCACAATAATAAGTGAGAGCAATAGAAGCATCACTTGGCTGCCTTCCACCAAGTCTGGCTAATTGATTATTGGCTTCTATAAATTTTAGTCCAATCAAATAGGATAAAGTTCCAAATCACTCAACAAAAACAAAAGTTGTTACCCCTCCGTCCTAATTTAAGTTTTTATGAGATTTAAAATAGCTCACATATTTTTAATTTAAAATTATAAGATTTAAAAATATACTTATTTTTTAAATTATGTGTTAAGTTAAACTAATACATTTAAATTGAAACAAGTTAAATACTAAAAATTTGAAAAAATATACTTATTTTTTAAATTCTATGTTAAGTTAAACTAATACACTTAAATTAAAACAAGTTAAATACTAAAAATTTGAACATATCATCATCATCATTACCTTCATCACCACTTTCAACCCACACACCACACTTAAATTCCAAACAATTCCCTCTTTGATTAACTTTCTTTTCTTCTACTTCCCTCCCTTCTCCTTTTTTTGTAGTACCTCTTTCTTCTTGCTCCCCCTTGTTATGTCTCAACTTCCCTTTACTCAACTCTCTCACCACCCCCACCTCTGTAAAAGAAAAAAGGGGTTGTAGTACTCATCAAGATTGGTATATATATACACACACAACATCATGTGCCTTCAGTAACCTTATCATTGTTCGTTGTTTAGACATGCCATGGTTTGTAAACAACAGAAAAAGATGAAACAAGTTAGAAACTTTGGGACAATGAGTACGAGGATTCTTAGCAGTTTTTACATATTCATCCAACTTGGTTGTCTTTTTATAAGTTCAGGTAACAAGCTTTATCTTCTTCATATAATAATGGCTGCATAAGTTTCTTTTTGCAATAGAGCATCTTATTCTCTCTGTTGTTATGAACCAAAATGATGCTACTTCTTTATACTTTTTGGGATGTTAATTTAATATTTCTTTGGCCTATTTCCATTTGAGTATTCTATTATGTATCTTAAAGAACATTGATGTCTAAACTAAAAGTGCACATACTGAATGTCTTTGATTCTCAATGTTTTATTTTATTAGTCATAATTCTTGAAATCATAGGAGAATTTGCATGTCAAGAAGTTTCAATTTGAATTCCCTGTTAATTTGAACTATTGTCTAGATATAGAGTGATTGGCTATTTAAACTTTCCCCTTTTAAAAAGGACAATGATTATTCATTTCATCTTTTTTGATTCTACATCCATCTTTTGCTTTGCTCATTATATCACAAGAAAGCATAGATTATTGTCTGTTCCTTCAATTTTGAATGTCTATAGTGCCCCTTTTTCCCTTGTCAAATCAATTTCTTTGAGCATGTTGTATTTAAATCATATTTCAAATTTTTCCTTTCTCTAGAACCATTATACTTCTTTCAGTTTATCATAAACTGAGTTTGTTCTAGATCAGGGGAATACCAAAATGAGTGAGTATTAGTGGCAATTCTAGCTTGTGTTGAAAAAAGGTGGAAGCTTATAATCAATTTCTTATACAACAGATAAATGGTACAGCAACTTCTGTGGAATTTGGCGAAGGATGTGTAAATTTTCTTCTCACTTGTGTTAAGGGTGTACAAAATTAAATATATACTCATAATAGCTACTAACATTTAACCTATATACATCGCGTAATTTTTCGGCGAAGGTGTGCACCTGACCACCCTTCGCCTAAGGTGGCTCGGCCTATGCTCTCTCCGTTTCAATTTATACGTCTTGCTTCAATGTATTATATTTACTAAGTAATTCCTTAAATCGAAATACATTATGATATATTACATACATCTCACAAGATTTAATAAATTTCATTAAGGAGCATAAAATGGAACAGAAGGGTAGTGTAATATTGTTGGAAACTTGCCTTTGGTGGGAGTTGCGTCCAACCATCTTTAATGACTTAAACACTAGGGTTCCGCATGTTGGAGACTTTGATTCTTCACACGTGCATAATCTACCAAGTGAGTAGATGACCGTAGGGACAAGGATCATCAAATTTTGTTGAGAAATGAAAGAGATATTGGTCCACGAAGTGAGGTGTTTGAAGCATGAAAATGTGGTATAGACCAATTCTCCCTCATCGGTGGGGGAAGGAAGATGTGTTTAGTTTATAAGTCTCAAAATTGGTTAAGGGTTTGGGACCCCAAGGGGTAACCCATGTGTTTGAAGGAGGGATGACCTAGATGTGCTTTGGTTTGAGGCTAAGCCCGCGCGTCGCCCGCCCGTCCGGTCCGGTCTCGGGCTTCTTCTGATATTATCTTTTTGGACATATGTGGGCAGTTGATGAGTCTCCTCCATGCACTATATAAAGAAGTCTTTGACTCACTTGTTGAGACTACATACAAACGAAAGAAAACAGAATTCTTCTTCCTACATTCAGCATCATTTCATTACTCAAAGTTCTTCAAAGTAACACTTGAGTTTCTTTTGCTCATTTGTTGAGTTGTTGTTTTATCTTGGGAGACTATTGTCTAGAACGTAGAAAGGATATATACGGGGCAATCTTGTCTTAAAGACAGAGTGTCATCACTCGACCCAACAAATCAAAGTGTTTGTAATCTCAGTTTCTTATTCCAGTTTATTAAAATTTCAGTTTATTATAATTTCATTTTGTTGTAATACTTAGCAGTTACTCATTTACCGTTTCCGGCCACCTTTGTAATCAACAAATATTTCTGCATTTTGATCAAGCAAGCATAAAGGGTAGAAAGTAGTCATAATTACATGAACAGAAATTTCATTCCAATTGGTATAAGTTAAAATGGATGTCGCTTTCATTACAGGTAAGGAATCTTAATTCTCTTTAAGTTGCAAATGTAACAGTAAGAGTCCCCAGCTTAAACTTTTATCTAATTAGAACCTAAACCACAAATTATCTAATTTAACAAATACAATCATTGTTGTTGTAAATTTGCAGGTTCAAATGCTACACTTACAGGACTGGTAGAACAGAATTCTAAAACCATTTCCAGTAGCCAAAAGGACATAACAACTCCAATAACAACAGTGCCAACTGGAAATCCTACCACCACTACAACAACCCCAGTGCTGAACCCCAAAATCTCGGATCCTGATTCAACCCCTAACGGCCCAGCCAATCCGGTAATGACACCATCCATAACCAATTCACCAGGGTCTTCATCAGGCTCGAGTAGCAGCTGGTGTGTTGCTAGCCAAGCTGCCTCGCAAACGACCCTTCAAGTCGCTTTAGATTATGCCTGTGGCTACGGTGGTGCTGATTGCTCTGCCATTCAACCAGGTGGCAGCTGCTACAACCCCAACACGCTCCGCGATCACGCTTCCTTTGCATTCAACAGTTACTATCAGAAAAATCCAATTCCTAATAGCTGCAATTTTGTTGGTGCTGCTGTTACTACAAACACTGATCCAAGTAAGCTAACAATTCCTACAAGTCCTATAACTAAATCGAAAAATTCACTATATTACATTTTATTAAGCCTATTTTTCACCTTAATTATGTTGTATGCAGGTAGTGGCTCATGTCAATTTCCATCAACAAGGTGAGCTTTTTCGAATCACGAATAAAGTTGTGTTTTTTTTTTTTCGAATTAACCCTGTATCGTGCACATAGAATTTGAAGGAAAATAATTTATTCAGAGTATCATAAATCTCTTGATGATTTCTACAATTCTCCACTACTCTCTACCACAGTCAAACTTCTCTATAATTGTCATTTGTTATAACAACATTTCACTATAACGGTACGATTTTCTCCGGAACTGATTTTTCATGTTATGATTTACTTCTCTATAATAGCATTCTACCTATAACATCAATTGAAGTTTTTAAATTAACAAAAAAGGGCAGCCTGGTGCACTAAGCTCCCGCTATGCGCGGGGTCCGGGGAAGCATAAAAATTCGTAAAAATAATTATTTGTGTACTTTTGGTTATATCAATTAAATGAAATGTAAATATCAAATGTCAGTATACATACATAACAACACATCACTATAGAAGTCATGAAATTTTTGGACAAACACTGTCATTATAGAGAGGTTTTGAAGCACCTCTATTTATAACAGTGCAAAATTACTTTAACTAAGAACTATTTAAATACCAAATCTTAGACAAATTCAATTCCCTACAATTTTGAATATTCAACAGTTTCTCATTAATTTTGTGAATTGCAGCACAACTGCATCCATTTTGAATACAACGAATTCAAGTGGTTCAACAGTATTTGGAGCTGGTCCTATAACGCCGAGTACTTCAGCAGCTGTCCCTCGAAAATGCTTCCTGAATTATAATTACTACCACATTTTAATTTGTCTTGTGATAGTGCTAGCAGAGTATGATTTGTAACTTCCTCTGAAGCCAATTTTTGTTCCTGGCAATTGTGGAGTACAACATACGGGCGGCTGGAGATCAGCATTATCATAGGAGGATATACAAGATTGAGTTTACAAAAATGGTGTGAGTACTGATGTCGAATTGGTTACAAGTTGTTGTTTTTAATCAATTTGCCGAAATGACATCTTGCTTTTTGGGACATAAAAAGAGTTGTGTGCAGAATTGTAGATGAAGAGAGTGAACAATATGCTGGATTTTGTAGTGTTGTTAGCTAAAAACTAAGGTTTCTTGTAAGTTTTGTAAAAGCATATACTAACACTGTTATGTGGATAAAAGAGTATGATACACATTTGTTTTTGCTGGAACCTAAAAGTTGAACGGAGAATCTTGCTTGGGAATTGTGTTAAAGGAAGTAGTTATACTGACAGTTTCTGAATGTAAACTAAAGCTGCATGGTGAAGAATAGCTTAGGACAAGATCTGAGAGATTGCAATTTCATTTGTGTATTGAGCCCAGAAAGGATAAAAACAAAAACTAAAGCAAACGAAAAGCAAACTGAGGATAAGAAAAGCAAAAGGGAGAAAGAAAGCAGAAAGTTCGGTCCACAAAGCATCCCACGTTAGCAGGGTCCGGGGAAGGGCATCCCGCGTTAGCAGGTTCCAGGGAAGGGCAGCACCCTAAGAATGTGATGTAGACAATCTACCTAATGCAAGCATTAGTGACTGCTTCCACGGCCTGAACCCGTGACCTATAGATCACACGGGGACAAATTTTACCTTGCTCCAAGGCTCCCCTTCCTAGTAAATATACATAATATTTAAAAAATTAACCTTGTATATTAGATATAGAAAAGGGCTCGGATGAACCACCTTCCGAGTTTCACCCCTGCAAGCATGGGCTTAATTTGGGTTATTCCTTTCGTCCTATTGGTCACTTGTGCTTGACTTGCAGCAGAAAAATTCACAGATTTAAGCAACCAGAAATTATCCATATTACTATCTATGTCAGTACTCGTGAAGGAGAATACAAGTCATTCAACTATACTGAACAGGTTTGTCAAAAGCTACTGAAAGTAAAAACAAGAGATGAAATAAATTGAATGTCAATTCTGTTTTCGAATGTCAGTGACAATGTCATCTGACACAAATGACAACACTCGATAAAACAGAAAACCTTTAAGAGTAAAATGCAACGGAGAAAATAAAGAACACAAATGTTTATATTTTCATAAGTTATATGTTGATATAACTTATGATGGTCAATGACCAGAAGTATTGTATATATTTCATATACAAATTCCTTTCTTTACAGTTTCCACGATAAAACAAAAGGAATTAAAATGTGAAGTCGCAGATGACTTCTGCCTGAAAAATCTAACTAAGTAGACATAGGCAACCTCTCATTACAATCGCTCCATACAAAACTAATCTAGAACCTAAACAACACTTGTAATGTTGGACAGAATGTTGTCAACACACTCAAGCAACACTTGTGATCCAGATTTCTGGGTTGAAATCCCGAGAGCTCTCTTGATATTTTTGCAATCTAATTCTGGACGATCGATTCATTGTTGTAGCCTCTCTATTTATAGTAGAGAGTATTCCTTGAAAAGCTCATCGATCAGTTGAGGAGGTTGAGGGAAAGGTGGACAACCAATGTGTTTGTTGGAGAAGATCATGGAGTCGAAATCTCAACAACTTTGACTTGTTCTTCACTCGACTTCTTCCCCAAGCTTTGACTCTTTCTCCCACGTTTTACACAACTCCAATTCACCACGCCTAAGTCATTTTTACCTTTCAGTAAAAATATTACTGCTTAACGTGAAGTATGGCAAAACTGTTATAAAAAATGTTGGTCTGAATGTTATGACATCTGTCCCAACATTTTTATGCATTCAAATCAGTACTTCAGAAGACATGTTGGGTCAAATGTCAGAACAACAAATCCAACATTAACAATCTCCCCCGTTTTTTCTTTCTTCACAAAACACATTACAAAATGTACAAACGACTTAGTGCTTTGTCACGGATGTTGTCCAACACTTGTGATTACTAACTAGCTCCCCCTTAACCTGTGATGGCATACAAGCAAATGTGTGTATATCACTCTATAGAATTAGAAACAAACAAACATTTATAAACACACATCATCCACTATATACAAAACCGAAAATAGAAATAAACTATTGTCAACAAATATACACATCAGTCCATCAAAACATTTAACAAACATTTATAGCTAAGGTTTAGCAACATCCTTCAGCTTCCTCCTTGCTCATCACACAGCAGCAACAACTTCCAGCAGCTTTCTACTTCTGCATAACATCTTCAGCTTCAGCTCTCAGCCTCAGCCTCTTCAGCAACACCTTCCTCCCAACAGTTTCTTCCCTTTGTACATCAGCTTCTTCATCAGCAGCATCAGCTTCGCTATCTTGTTTACCTTCAGTTTCTTTCCCCTGCTCCCCCTGCACAGAAGCATCTCCCCCTTTTTGTGAAGAAAGCAAAAACATGAAATGGTCTTTGGCTTGAACCAAGGCATCCCTGGCAGCATCAACCTCTGCAATTTATTAGTTGATTTTTGCAATTTGATCCATAAGCCAATTCGTAGACAGTGTAGACTGTCTTGGACCAGTGTTGCCCAGAATATTAGTGACATTTCTGGCAACATTTTCACTTCCAGCTTCCTTCTTCCAGGGTAAGTCGGTGACTTTGTCCTTGCTCTTCAAAATTACTTTTTTTACAATGTAAAGCTTAATTTCCTTCCCTAAGGTGTCTTCTCTCTTGGGCTCAAATCCTTGGGTAGTTAATACTTTGTAGATCAGAGAGGGAAAATGAATGATTAAAGTTGAATCTTTTTCAGCCAAGTTGGCAACTTGATAAAAAATCATTTTCCCTAAATCAATTTTGAATTCTTTCCCAATTTTAAACAGCATGGAGGCTTGTTCAGATGTCACAACTGACTCATTAAAAGAAGGAAGCCAATTGTGAATAGCAATTTTGTGGAGGGTGAAAAAGAAGGTAGATAGTTTTGAAACTGGGCATCTAGGATCCACTTTTTCATAATACCTCCAGTGAGATATACAATCAGTGTATCCCTATTTTCTGTAACTCGTTCTGCATCTCTCACTCTCTCTTCAGTATCAAGTTCCATACATTAATTTATAATTGAGAGTGTAAATTGATACATCTTGTTATAGAGATATACCTTCCCAAATTTCTTTGAAGGGTTATCCTCTATAGCAGAGCTTAAGTTAGTATAAAACAACCTTATTATCTCATCAGCATATGATTCTTTTTCAATAACAGAGCAAAGAAGTTGTATGTCCTTTAAGAATTCTACCAATCCATATTAAGTACATGAAGCAATATCTAACAATCTCTCAGGCCTAATTACTTTATTCTTATAAGAGTCCCACATATCATGATTAGCTTTAGAATATAATTTATTGGAGAAAGCAGATACCTCAATGTCTGAATCAGACATGTCTAAACTGATGGATTCGGTACTGTTGGAGGATGTTGTGGTGTGTGTCTCTTCGGATGTTGGCTGGAATGTTGCCTGAGATGTTGTGGCAATATTTGAAGCAGCTCTTGTCCTTGTAGTCCTGGGAACTCCCTTTGGAAAAAAATATTTCAATGGGGTTTCATCTGGATTTCCCTTTCTTGAGGCACTCTGGGGCGAAGGTTTCGGCAACTAGACGAGCTTTATTTCTAACAATTGTTCCCTATTCGTCTGATTTATTTTTGAAAATCCACTTAGTTTTAATTACATTTGTATTATTTGAACGTGGAACTAAGTCCCAGACTTCATTTCGAGAGAATTGTTTAAGCTCTTCTTGCATTGCTTGAATCCAAAAGTTATCTTTGAGTGCTTCTAAAATATTTTTTGATTCTAATGTAGATATAAAACAAGAGAGACTAACCTTTTGGTATATGTTTGACATACACATATACCTTACCATTTCTCTGTAGTTGAGTGGTCTTTTCCTCTTGTTTTAATTCCTTCAAAAACTCCCCATATCACCTGGCATGTGGGATGATTCTTCTTAATCCTTGATGAGGGGTCCCTTCGAACTTGATCTAGCAATTCTACATTAGACCCCTCATCCATGGCCTCTGTGGTCTCTATTTTAGGTTCAGATGTTGCTTCGGGTATGGCAACATTTGGGGCAACATCTAATTCTTCAGCAGTCTGCACATTTTCCACTGAAACTATAGTGTTATTTTCAGTTGTATTCCCTGTAAGATCATAAAAATCATCAAAAATAACATTTACAGACTCTTGTACAGTTCTGGTCCTCAGATTGTATACTCGATAAGCATGACTATTTTGAGAATAGCCAACAAAAATTCCTTTGTCACTCTTAGAGTCAAACTTTGCCAAATGATCTCTATCATTTAAAATGTAACAACTACACCCAAAAATATGAAAGTAACGCAAGTTAGGTTTCTTTCCATTTATAAGCTCATAGGGTGTCATCTTTGTTCTTGGCCTTAAGTTGACTCTATTAGATATGTGACAGGCAGTATTTAAGGCTTCGGCCCAAAAATATTTTGACAATTTTTTAGAACTAAGCATAATTCTAGCCATTTCTTGCAATGTTCTATTCTTTCTTTCTGCTACCCCATTCTGTTGAGGAGTTTTGGGAGCCAAAAACTCATGAAAAATTCCTTTTTTCTCACAAAATTTTGTGAATGAGCTGTTTGCAAATTCTTTTCCATGATCGGATCTAATCCGAAAAATAGGATAATAGAACAAGTTCCTAATTCTAGAGTGCAAAATTTTAAACATGTCTAAAAGTTGTGATTTTTCTTTCAAAAAATATATCCATGAATATCTAAAAAAATCATCTACTAGACAATATTTTTCTCACAGAATTTTAAAGCTTGAAACAGTATGGTTTTAAGTGTCCAGGGGAGTTACAGTGATGACATACAAACTTCATATTCTTTGACATATACGAGAACCTATTATTCACCCTTTTTTTACAAAGCACATTTTCTCATTTGTGTCAAATAGATTAGAGCATATGGTTTTAAGAGAGTTTCGTATCCAATACCTGCATGTGAAGGTTTACTAAGGTTGAGTATCTCATTCAATTTCGAAGTCCCTATGCTGAGCTTGCGAAGGGTTGCTTCGGTTAAATCCAGTTTTACACGAATCTTACCACATTCAGTATCCTTTTTGGTAAGTGTCACCTCTAGTCGGGTTATTGTGTCTTTTAAATCTACATTCTCACGAGTTAAAGATTTTACCTTTTTGTCAAGTTTCTTGGATTCTATGCTTAAGGATTTACAAATACTTTGTAATTCATTAATCATATAATTTTTGCATTCAACTTGATCCATATAATCAGCCTTACTAACAGAAATAGAACCACTAAAGCAATTAACATCAGAATAGTTAAAGAATTCATACCTTTCGAATGTCGATGAGGGTGTTGATGTTGTTGCTAATGTTGGAGTAAATGTATTGATAGCTAAGGCAACATTACAGACGACATCTTCATTATCAGGCAGAGACAATAATGGCCATCATTGCTTGTGATTCGACTTCTTGATCTCATTCCTCTTCTCCTTAGTCGTCACTAAGAGAAACCCATAGACTCTTACCAAATTTTCTAAGAGTGTTTGCACATTCATTGGCATAATGACCCCAATCTGAGCATGCATGACATTGCATGGACTCAAGTTGTTTGGAATCAAATTTGGTGCGATCTGAGTTGGTTCTTCTTAGTTGATTTACTTTTTGTACATTTGTAAGGAATCTAGTGGGCTTTTGATTGAAGACTTGGTTTTGGTACTCTTTAGTTTTAGATTGATTTCTATCATTGTTGAACTTTCTCACCATCGAATTGTATTTTCGAGTGAGTAAGCAACATTTGCACCTTCACCAATTTCTTCAAGAATTCTCATCCTCTTCTTCGATTTGATTCTCTGAGGATTGAACTTGAAGTGCCACATTCTTACTTTTATATAACTTCTTTTGATTCTCAATGTTTATCTCATAGGTTTTGAGAATGCTCATTAAGGTATGAAGGTCCATTGTGGCAAGATTGTGAGCTTCTTCAATGACATAAATCTTTAAATTAAACTTTTCATGAAGAGAACAAAGAGCCTTTTCAAGAACTTGAGTGTTAGTTAATGATTCACCAAGCACTTGACATTCATTTGAGATGTCAATCAACTTTTCAAAATAAGATTTAATATCATCCACGTCTTTCATCCTTAAACGTTCATATTTAATCATGATCATGCGTAGCATTGTTCGACGAATACTTGAACTACCTTCATAATGAATTTGTAAAGTATCCCATGCCTCCTTAGCCGTGGGGAAATTTTGAATGAGTTTGAATATTTAAAGATCAACCCATCCAAAATTTGCATTTAAGGCCTTTTCGTTAAAGATAGCATGATTAGTTTCTTCCGCAGTCCATTCGGATTCAGGTTTAACAAAAATGTCACATTCCTCATCCGGTGGTAACATAGGAACAACGTACCCATTGGTTATAGATCTTCATGCCCTAACATCAATTGATTTTATATGAGAACGTAGGCGAATCTTTCAATATGCATAGTTTGAATCATCTAAAATAAAAAGTCTACCAACAATCGAATTTGTCGGATCCACAGTTTATGACAAATAGACCAAACACTTATTGTGTTAAGTGTCGGCTCTGATACCACTTGACGGGGTATGTCGAAAGCTACTGAAAGTAAAAATAAGAGATGAAATAAATTAAATGTCAATTCTGTTTTCGAATGTCAGTGACTATGTCGTTTGACACAAGTGACAACACTCGATAAAACAGAAAACCTTTAAGAGTAAAATGCAGCGGAAAAAATAAAGAACACAAAGGTTTATATTTTCATAAGTTATATGTTGATATAACTTATAATGGTCAATGACCAGAAGTATTGTATATATTTCATATACAAATATACAAATTCCTTTCTTTACAATTTTACACGATAAAACAAAAGGAATTAAAATGTGAAGTTGCAGATGACTTCTGCCTGAAAAATCTAACTAAGTAGACATAGGCAACCTCTCATTACAATCGCTCCATACAAAACTAATCTAGAATCTAAACAATAATTATAATGTTGGAAAGAATGTTGTCAACACACTCAAGCAACACTTGTGATCCAGATTTCTGGGTTGAAATCCCGAGAGCTCTCTTGGTATTTTTGCAATCTAATTCTGGATGATCGATTCACTGTTGTGGCCTCTCTATTTATAGTAGAGAGTCTTTCTTGAAAAGCTCATCGATCAGTTGAGGAGGTTGAGGGAAAGGTGGGCAGTCAGTGTGTTTGTTGGAGAAGATCATGGAGTCAAAATCTCAACAACTTTGACTTGTTCTTCACTCGACTTCTTCCCCAAACTTTGACTATTTCTCCCACGTTTTACACAACTCCATTTCACCACACCTAAGTCGTTTTTACCTCTCAATAAAAATATTACTGCTTAACGTGAAATAAGGCAAAATTGTTATAAAAAAATGTTGGTCTGAATGTTGTAACATTTGTTCCAACATTTTTATGCATTCAAACAGTACTTTAGAAGACATGTTGGGTCAAATGTCACAACGTCAAACCCAACACTAACATATACATCATCACTCGGTAAAACAAACAACTTTTCTTGAGAGGACTACTTGTTAAAGTTGAAAATAAACAATATTTATCCTAAAATCTTTTGTAGGCAAAGGAAAAATGTTGAATGTCTTATAGCTACTATGATCAATTACTCCAATTAAGAAGGTTGTACTTAAATAGCCTAGTTAATTTGACTAATATATGAGCAGAACGTAACGAATTTTATCTTTGCAAGCAAGCAATAATAAACAGATACAAGACAAGTGTATAACACTTTTACCAAATATATTAATGGTTTTAAGTTTTTGTTCTAAGAGAGTGATAGATTCTATATCAATATTTTAACAGTCGAATTTCATTATTTGAAGAAAAAAAATATTTCATTATTTTACCACAAGTCAAATTAAATAAGAACACTTAATTGGGACAAAAGGAGTAATCATGATGAAACCTGATTTTGCTCTTAACTTCTTTAGTTTTTTTCGCAACGATGTTCTGCTTCCTAATTGTGAGAAGTGTATCTATAAGAAAAAATGAAAAAATAAATTATTAAAAAAAACTCCTTGGACCAAACTTTATCAATTAATCGACTTTACCTAACGTAAAGCCCAAAGCGAAGAGAGAAACACTCTTATAGAAGAGATCATTACGTGGTAAGGCACTTTTTAAGACTTAACAACAACAATAATAATAATAGTGTTATAAAATAATAAATTAGAACAAGAATATTGTGGAGAAAGAGAGAAAAGTTCTTTATTTCTCTTGAGGGATCTCTATATAATGAAGAGAACATCTTTATGTATAATAGAAAACTGATTTGGTCCCAAACTTAAGTTTCCTTGTAGAGATAGACATTCACAATAATAAATAATATTTATAACACTCCCCCTTGAATGTCTATTTGGTAGATAATGTACCTCGTTAAAACCATACTAAAAATAATTAGTGGTAAAATTTTTAGTGAAGGAAAAAGAGCACAATTCTAATAATATGCATTTTGCTGCCTCATTAACAAACCTTACCAGAAAAACCCAGTGGGACTAAAACTTGTAGGAAAAAAAGAGTACAACGCATATGAACTCCCACTGATGTGAACTTCAATCCAAATAATTGAGTCTTCGCATCCCAATCTTGTGCATCATCTTCTAAAAAATTGTAGTCGGTAGAGACTTGGTGAACAAATCAATCATATTATCACTTGAACGAATCTGTTGCATGTTGATATTATTATTCTTTTGGAGATCGTGTGTGAAGAACAACTTTGGTGAAATATGTTTTGTTTTGTCTCTTATGAATCTTCCCTTTAGTTGGGCTATGTATGTTGTTGCGTCTTCAGTCTTTGGATAAAGTTGCATCGGCATATAATATTGTTTAAATCACTCCAAGTTCATTCCTGACTTGCTTTATAAACAGATGTTATCTTTATATGATTTGACTGTCATGTAGAACAATATCGTATGACTGTAATCCTTCATAGTCATAGCAAAATATATAAATGCATCAATTTCATAAAGATATGGCACTTCAGGACCAAAGAATTCTGCAAGTTTCTCATTTTAACTTCTTTCAGCGGATAATTTGTTACTTTTGAAAACTCCTCAAGAGTTCGAATAATACTCAAGTAATCAACTTACACTCACAAAGACGTAAGGTTAATAGAGTCATATGTACCCTTAGTCAATGAATACTCGTCATGATAAAATCGCATTCACTTTGCTTGATTTAGTCCATATAATGAATAGATTTTTAGAATATGTATATGCTTCAGGCATTTAAAATTCTTCAAGAAATTTCATATAAATTTTGTCAAATGACAATATCTATTAATATATAAATGTGTGATATTTTCGAGTGCCTGGACTGCATGTCCAATAAGTTTTATGCTTACCAAGATGCTTTATCTCACTTGGTATTAGTTTCCACGTCAGCATGCTTTAATAGACGTAGAATTAAGATCCTTATAATTTATTACAATATTGCGCGTTATATTGTACCAAAGATATTGTCGACGATATATCATTTGTATCAGTTCGCAATGTGACATAATTTATTGAGATCTCATCACTTTCATTTTTAAGGTACCTAAACCTCTTATAAGGTTTCATGAAATTTTATGTCGTATTCTCTTCAAGAGCACATTGCCTCCTTATTATGGTCATTTGTTCCTTTTTCTTTTCAAGAATTATTTCATTTGCAATCGATTGATCTACAATGCTTCATGCATGTTGTAGACTCTGCCCTTCGGGGACATTAATTTAATAGGAGCATGTTGGAGCTGAAATTTAAAATTAATTTTGGGTCAGTAAATGCTTCTAGCACTTGACTTGGACTATCTTTGAATGAGGATCATACCAATTATAATTCATAACATATTTCTTAGCTGCTATTCTCTCCCCTTATGTTAGAAAAACTAACATATATCCCATCCTTTTTGGAGGAATCCATCTTTGTGTGTCATGGTAGATTAATTAATCATATACCATACATAAAAAATTATTAGATGGAAAAATTTGATTCCTGACCCTGAACCAATTGTGATGGGAGAATTTATCATAATTTATTTGGTCTGAAGCATATAAGTGTTGTTGTATGCAGTATATCATATTTCATATCAACACATAAAACTTTTTTCTCATTAGCAATGATTTAGCTATTTATTAGAGGCATTCAATGCTAAACCAACTTTGATATAAATCAGCATTAACAAGATGAATTATCGTGATTAAATAATTTAAAAATTGTGCTCTCAACTCAATTATTTTCAGCAAGTAACTTTGCATATGTCAAACTGCAGGTTGATAATAAACGCACATGTGATCATCTTATCGATACATCTATTTAAGACATCACATAACAGGTGAACGGGCCCATATTTATCTTTTATATTTTTTAAAAATTTAGGGAATTCAATTCCATATTAGCCACTACAATCAACTTATCATGAGAACAAGCAACAAAAATAAATTTTGAAGAGTCTTCTAGTTCTTCAATATATGTCACATACTCAATCTGCATATCATATTTGAATCGGGATGGCCAAATTTCTCATGCCGACTAATAAAATTATTTATACTATGACATGAGTTTTATATCAATAAACTTCTGGTTTATTGTGGCAGATTTCATCATGCTTATCTTTGTAGTACAATTCTAACACTAATGCAGGTAACCTTTCGCATACATATTTGTTACCCACGATGATTTTGGAGATATTTAATCCTCCCATCATTTATAATTTTAATATGATAGTATACTTTAGTAAACTTCGGGTTTACTACGACTTGTGTATCAATCATAACAACTTCGTATATTACAATATAGAACGAATGACATAATAGTATATAAGCTCTTCAGAAGCCTTTAATTTATTCTACATAATCACGTATTGTTTGGACACCACTAGTGTCATGATCTTCTAAATAAATATTTAGCTCTTCTGGAGCCCGTAATTGATTTTGTACTATCAAATATTCCTCTAACATCGTTGGTGTCATGACCAAACCTTACTACTCCGGGAATAAAGTTCAAAGTCTAATTGCTTCAGGATCAATTTTTAAAGTTTTACTACATGAATTCCATATACGGTATATTTATACCAAAAATATACATGATATCCTTTATATATAAAAAAAAAATTATACTATACATATATACTACTAATACATATGTTTCATAAACTTTTTCACAGATATTCATGTATAAGAAAGACAGCATGAAAGGAAAGTAAAAGAAATATATAAGAAATAAATTAAACAAAGACGTGAGGAATGGGAAATAAATTAAACAAAGACGTGAGGAATGGGAAATAAATTAAACAAGTACCAATTCATCATTCCCTACCTTTTAGGCGTGAGGAATGGGAAATAAATTAAACAAGTACCAATTCAAGTACCTTTTAGGCGTGAGGAATGGGCTCCAAGCACAACTTCTTCTTGTGTTTTTCTAGGGATTAAACAAGTAATCGTTTGGACGTCGTGGTTAATACTAAGGGTGTCCAGTGGGTCGGGTCGTCCCGATACTGACCCGGCCCGTCCCGCTATCCGCCCCGACCCCCTTAAAAATGGGATGGAAAATGACAGTGTCGGGGATAGAATTCGGAACGGGACTAGGGCTCGTCCCGTCCATCGCTATCCGGCCTATCCCGCCCCACGACCCGCACCGCCTCGTCCCATCCCCCTTTGCAGAAATAATTGTTGCACAACGATCCAATATCAATTGTAGCCGTTGGCAACGGCTAAAACGGACATACCCCCATCCCATAAATCCCTCCCACCCCCTTAATATTTATTTTTAACCCCTAAGTTAGTATATTTACACTTTAAACCTATTTCTCAACTATAAATACCTCATTTTTCTCTTCATTTTTCACACAAATCTTCCTACCATCTCGCTACAAGTCTACATTGCCTACTAAATATTATATTTTATTTGCTATTTTCTATCAAAGTTCAAAAATTGGGAGTGAAGTTGGCAACTAGCTTGAGGATCATCGTGCAAAGTTTCAATTTTCAACCTCGATTACACGTCGACGTTACGTCGGCATTTGGTACCTTCGTTCCTTCTTTAAATTATTATTGTTACTTAATTTCATTATCTTTAATTATTTATTTACATAATTATAATGAAACGAAGTGGACGTTTTTCTGGTAAAGGTACTAGGGGTAACAGGGGTAAGGGTGCATCTTCTAGTAATCCTAATTTCAATGATTTCACCCATATAGATGAAACTGATTTTTTTAATGTTAATGTTAATATTAATATACCATTAGATCATGAGGTTTATTCTACATCTGAACCAGACTTTAATTTAAAAAAATGAATTAGAAGATAATTTAGATAACACACCCACTAGTACACCTCCACCTCAGGCTCAGACTGAGTCTCAACCTGAAATTGAAACTGGAATACCTCATATTCCCCCTAGTATGAGTCGAGGCCAAAAATTACGAAAATTAAAATCAGTTGCATGAGATTTTTTTGATAGGGACATTGATAATCAACTAGCTATGTGTAAAATTTGTCGCGAAGTTTATAAATTTAAAACTGGAAAAGGTCAAGGTGGGAAGGAGGTTTAATGAGACATGTAGAAAACTCTCACAAAGCAAGGTATAACCAATACCTGGCTGAAAAATCGGGTTTGCAAATGCCTTTTGAGTCGGGACAAGGTTCACATAGTGTCTCCGATCAAATACATGGTCGAATTAACCCGATGACGGGGGGAATTATAGGTCCTAAATATGATAAACACATGATACGAAAAATTTAGCAAAATTAGTTGTTGTGGAGGGTTTGCCTTTTTCATTTTCTTCCTCTCCTGGTTTTATTCATTACATTAGAGAAACATATAATCATGCTTTAACGGTTTTCCTAGATAAACTGTTAGAAGAGATGTTTTTAAATTTGTCCATGAATATCAACAGTATTTACTTTATGCGTTATATCACTTTAATGGCAAAGTGGCAATCACTTCTGATATAGGCCGTAGTACTAACGGTAATGATTATTTAAATGTCACATGTCATTGGATAGATCAGAATTGATCTATGCTAAAATGTATATTAGCAAATAGATATAATGATGAAAGGTACACTGGAGCTTTTATTTCAAGAAATATTCATGAAATTTGTGAATATTATGGAATTACTAATAAAATTATGACTATTACATTAGATAATGCTTTTTTTAATGATTATGCTGTAAACATTTTAAAAACTCGATTTACTCCATCTTTTTCCGATATTTTTCATGTTAGATGTGCATGTCATATTTATAACTTAGTTGTAATGATGGCCTAAAACGTTTTAAAAACATCCTTGATAAAGTACAATTTTCTATAAATTTTATTTTTAAAGGTAATAAAATACAAAGACACATTGTGGATTACCTTATAGAAGAATTCCAGAAGAAGTTTGGACTAGGTGAAATTCTTTGTATGAGCAACTACTTGTTGCTCACGAGTATAGAAGACCTATAACATTATTATTTAACGCTCATAATAAAAAAAACCAACAGATATGCTTGTAGATGATGATTGGGATAAAATTTTGGAACTTATCACATTTTTAGAGAAATTTTTTCTAGCTACTAAGAAATTTTCTGTGATTTATTATTCTACTATTTCATCTATGTTATTTTATATAGCTCTATTATTTTTGTTACTTAATGAATATATGCAAAAACCAACTTACAAGTCAGCTATTAAAAAAATATTTATAAAATTAAAAAATATTTTTTTCCTATTCCCACTATTTATTTTATTGGTGTTGTATTAAATCATACTATTAAAGTAGACGGTTGTAAAGCAATTGTTGAAACGATTTACGAAAGCTTAGAAATACTTCCAACAGACCCATCTGAATAACCAACTAACGAACCAACTAAAGAAGAAGTTATATATATATATTACCAAGAGCAAAGTGTAAAATAATCAACCAGCTTATGTACCATCTTTTTCTACTTCACTGCAACCTAATAAAAAACATAATATTTCTGCTTCTAGTATTCAAGGTCTTAGAAATAGAATGTATAGTGGTTCAAGTTCTTCACAAATTAGCGAGTTTGATGTTTATGTTTTGCAGGGTGTTGTACCGTACGAATCAATTGTCAATGAAGATGGGCGTGAAGACTTGCTGAAATACTGGAGGGAGAGTGAGAAGACATTTCTGACACTATCAAAGATGACCCGAGATGTGTTGAATATTCAAGCGTCATCAATAGCTTCTGAAAGAGTTTTTTCTGCTGGAAGGTTTCAAATAGGATAGAACAAACACTCATTGGTGGAAGACAGCTTGGAGATTGCAGTTTTATTCAGATATTGGATTAGAACGGAGCGTAGAAGGTGCAGTCAACCAGAGATCAACGAAGAAGACGACTACAACTTCAATGAAATCTTATCCGAGGGAGCAGGAAGCGACGTCGAACAATTTGACCAACAACTTCTAATTCCAACAGAAGATCCTTAAGAGATTGTGAGAAAATTAGAAAGAGTATGGTTGACTATGTAATTTTTTTAATGAAGGCCCGGTCGTCAGTTGAACGTCAGTAGGGTCCGATATTCATTCCTTACTCAAATAGGACCTATATAATTTGCAACTTTTGAACTACGAAACAAAGTTGTAATTTTGAAATTGTATTACAAAATAAATTATATTTCTATTAAATAATATAAGAGGCACAGAAAACATCTTTAGGGTGTTTTTATTCACTATCTTGTTCAATTATTTAAGTGTTTAAATGTATATATATTGTTAAAATTAAGTGTCTACAAAAAATCTCCCAAATCCCCCTACCCGACCCGACCCGTTCCGTCCCCCCAAATCCCGTTCCCTCTTCCGGCGGGATGTGGGACGGGACGGGACCCCTTCCCGGCCCGCCAAGACCCGGCCCCGACCCCCCACCCCATCCCTCCAAATCCCGTCCCGCTCTGACCCGGCCCACTGGCCACCCCTAGTTAATACTAAAATCTACTGTAAAAGTAAATATTTTATATGATATAAGTGGTAATCAATTAATGCTGTCATATAAATGTATTAAAATTCTTTAAAAACTGCCTATTTATGTTTTTTTCCCATTATAGAAACTGCCAAAGCCCAGGTCCAGAAGACTAAGCCCATAATCTGGTGGATGCACACAGATAGCAGTTCTTGGGTTGATTTACACAAAGGTCCCTTTTATGTCACCCTTTAGATTTTATCCCTATTTCTTAGAGCGGTCAAAGTGGGCTGATCCAACCCACACGGGCTGACCCAGCCCATACGGGCTTTGAAATTTGACGGGTCAGGTCAAGCTGGCCCACCATTTTGATGGGCTTTTAAATATCAAGCCCAACTCATCACTACATGGGCTGCGGGGCCCAGCCGAGCCAGCCCATTTTTAAGAAAAATCATAACTCTTTCATTTAAATTATAATTTAAAATGCTAACATAAATATTTACAAGGTGTTACCACTTGCTAACCAAGTCTCAAATCCACAAATAAAATGATTCTAATAATGCTTATTAAGTTTGGCTTCAAGTAAATATTTGATTGTATGGCTTCAATATGAAATATCTATCATTCTATGCAATTATTTTGGGTACAACTGAAGAAAATGATCAGGTAGGACCAAACCTTCTGCGAAACTGAATAACTTTTGACATTGTTAACACTTAAAATATTAATAAGTGATATCACTCGAACCAAATAGAGATATTAATAGCAAACTAAACAGTTAATGAGTAGCGATACAACTAGCTAAATAGGAATATTAACCTAGCTTTGTGTCAATAGCTCTCAATAAAACGCAAAGGAAAATGATAATATTTCATCCGCTTAAAGTAAAAATGAACTTCTCAAAAAAACTTTATGGCACTTATGATGTATCCAACACATCATCTTCATAAAGCACATCTGATTCTACTGGTGACAAGGTTGTCTTAACATCTTCACTTTCTTTCTATTCTTTTATCTTTAGATTAATTTTTTGGCCCTACGGGCCGGCCCAACCCACACATACTCAAGCCCACTGATCAGCAGATTTACTCAGATCGGGCTAAAAAGCCTCGTTCTTAAATGAGCTCCAAAAAATAAAATCCAACTCTATCAAATCATGGGTTGGATTGGGTCAGCCCATGAGCCTTAGCCCATATTGACAGCTCTAGTATTTCTAAAAGTTGTGCAAATATAGTCCTTGAAAAATTACCCTTTCGGATAATGGTAGACTTCTGTCCAATATTTGCTCATATATTGCTCAATCTTACAAATAAAATAATAAATTATGGTGTAATATTTGTAATAATTTACAAAAATTTCGAATGTAATATAATATTTTCTCATAAGATTTTCAGTTTTGAAAGAGAATAATCTCTTGATTATTTTCATTAATGTAATTGATTTACATACATGATATATAATAGTAAACTTAGCCTATAATTACGAAAATCAAATATACATTTTCCTTATAGAAAAGATTACTACCATAATAACAGATGTACAAGATCTCTAATAATATCATAGTAATATATGGTGTATATTCTATTACACCCCCACTGTCGTAGTGGGCAGTCTTCGGACGCTGAGACTGTCTCTAAAATCTTCAAATAGAACTAAGGGAAGGCCCTTAGTAAATATGTCAGCAATTTGATACCGTGAAAGGACATGCAATACACGTACTTGTCCACGAGCTACCTTTTCGCGAACAAAGTGAATGTCCATCTCGATATGTTTAGTGCGCTAATGTTGGACCGGATTCCCAGAGAGATGTATCGCACTAACATTATCGCAGTAGACCAAGATAGCTTTCTAGATTGGAAAATGAAGCTCTAAGAAGAGGTTACACAACCAACATAACTCAGACACCACATTGGCTACCCCTCGATATTCGGCCTCCGCGCTGGAACGCGACAAAGTAGCCTGGCGTTTAGCGACCAAAATACCAAGTTATCACCAAGAAACATACAATAACCAGATGTTGAATGCTTGGTATCTGGACATCCACCTCAATCAGCATCTGTATAAGACATGAGAGTAGATACCAATGATGGATATAAGTGTAAACCATAATCAAGAGGGCCCTGAATGTAACACATAATGCGTTTGAGAGCGTGCATGTGTTCATCCCTCGGATCATACATAAATAAACACACATGATGCACTGCATAAGTAATATTGGGCCTCGTAAATGTAAGACACAAAAGAGCCCTTGTAAGACTAAGATAGTGGGAGGGATCCTCGTAAGGTGTGCTAGAAATAGCGCTCAACTTCGTTTTAGTGTCAACCGGCGTAGGAGATGACATACAGGATGACATGTCAGCTCGTTCAATAATCTCTACTGCATTCTTCCTTTGGGACAAAAATAGACCACCTGCAAGACGAGTTACAGCTATACCCAATAAATAACTCAAAGGCCCCAAGTCTTTCATAGCAAATTCGGAGCTGAGAAGAGATATGATAGACTTGCGAAGTTTATCATAAGAAGCAGTCAATATAATACCATCCACATATAACAGAATGTATGCCAGAGAAGAACCGCGACGGTAGATGAACAGAGAATGATCAGACCTGCTATGAGACAACTCAAGAGTAGACACATAATCTTCAAACCTTTTTTACAAGGCCCGAGGAGCCAGTTTGAGCCCATATAAGGACTTCCTCAGCAAGCACACATGGTTTGGATGATTGGAGTTCCTAAAACCCAAGGGTTGATGCATGTATACAATTTCCTTGAGTTCGTCGTGCAAGAACACATTTTTTACGTCTAGTTGATGAATGAGACATGATTTTGACAGAGCTAGACTAAGAACAGTGTGAATAGTTGCAGGTTTGACCACCGGACTGAATGTCTCACCACAGTCCACGCAAACCTATTAAGTTTTGTCATCACCTACAAGACAGACCTTATGCCTCTCAAAACAACCATCAAATTTTTTCTTATGAGTAAAAATCCACATAGAACGAATTACATTGACACCAGGCGGGCAGGGCACTAACTCCTACGTCTTATTTTCAATAAGAGCATTATATTCATCATCTATGACCATTTTCTAATTCGGGTCACGAAGGGCAGACACGGGGTTACGTGGTAGGGGTGATTTAGTGTCATTAGAGTTGAGATTAAATTGTTATTTTGGTCTAAAAATACCCTGTTGGGTACGAGTAATGTACCCTTGACCCGGAATAGAATTGGGTCATATCTGGGTCGTTGTGGTGTTCTCGGTACCATTCTGGGTTGGAAGGAGTTAGGTCGGCTGGAGGGTGGAAGTGTTTGGGCCAGAAGGAAGTGGGCCTGCTGGCAGAGTGTGAGGATGGGCAGTGTTTGGGCCTGCAGGCAGAGGGCCTGCCGGTGTCTGATAGTCCAAAAGCTGAGGTGTGGGCTGGATCAAATGGTGGACCACATACGGGGAGAGCCCATCATCCAAAAAATTATAAAAATTGGACACGGGATTATGCAACTTAGCAAACAGAAATTGGATTTCATCAAAAATGACATGGCGATTAATTATGATTTTATTAGAGGATAAATCATTACATTTGTAACCACGATGATTAAATGGGTAACCCAAAAACACACACGCGGTAGAACGGGCTTAAAGTTTGTTGATGGTAGAGGAGGGGAATAGAGGATAACATAAACACCCAAACACCTTAAAGAGGTACGTTTCCATTTGCAATGCATGAAGCCAAAAAAGGTGGTAATGATGCATGGACTAGTAGTATACGAACAATATTATTAATGGTGCGGATTTTTATTTCGGCTTTCCCATTTTGTGATGACGTATGTGGACATGAAAAATGAAAAGATATACCATTAACCTTACAAAATTCTCTAAATTACCCATTATCAAATTCCCTTCCATATCACATTGAATATTCTTAATTTCATGTTCAAATTGTGTATGGATGAATGCTCTAAATAGGAATGTGAAAAAAACTTGAGACTTTTTAGATAACGAAAATGTCCACAAAAAATTAGAATAATGATCCAAAAATAACACATAATAACGGTGATCGGTAGAGCTTAAAACGGGAGATGTCCAAATATCACTATGAATAATACCAAATGACAACAAAGTACTAGAATTGGAAGTCACAAACGGAAATTTAACATATTTTCCAAGCGGACAAGAAGAACAAACATTAGTGCAACGATCACTATTACACTCAATAAATTTATTGTTTTTAAGGGAGGAAAACACATACACTCCAGGATGACCCAAACGCGCATACCATAAGGAAGGTTCTAAAGCGGAAAACGTTGACGGTGTGGCTTGTTTAGTGGTGGTGGTGGTGGTGGTGGTGATGGATAAAGCTCACCCCGACTATCACATCTCATTAGAGATATCCCCGTCCAGAAATCCTTCACAAAAAATCTAAAAGGGTCAAAGTCAACAGAAATTGAGTTATCAGTTATAAATTTTTGAACAGACACCAAATTTTTAATTAAATAAAGAGCATTAAGGACATTTTTCAAGGCTAAAGGAGGGTTTGGGGGAGACAATTTAGTGTGACCATAACCACGAATTGGAATTGAATTACCATTACCAAAAATTATGCCACGATTTTTGCTCAAATTGAAATAAGACGAGAGATTACCTGGTGCGGACGTCATGTGAGAAGTAGCACGGGTGTCCATGTACCAATTTGCATCCGGAGGATTTAGTCCTCCGTTGTTATAATTTTGACCATAATTTTCGTAGAATGATTGAGAGTTATCATTTTCACGGGACGTGGCCACCATCATAGAGGAATTATCTCTGGTAGCCGTCTTTTTAACCAATCTTGCTTCTTCTAAGGTGAGCATGTAACGTGTTTGGTAGAACGGTGGGAGTGGAATGCTTTGGCGAAGAAGAGTTTCAACCCCATTTTATGCCTCGGAGAGCCTGCAACCATCTGAAGAATGAGACGATCATTCATGACATGTGCGTCAATGCTCTTGAGTTTATCTGACAACTCCTTGAGCCATTGACAATAGGTTGAGGCTTTCAAAAATCCTTCATATTTATGTGAGAGAATTCTTGCTCAAGGGTCACGGTACGGGAATTTTTGTTATTTTTGAATATATCACGCAACCGATTTCAAGCTTCCATTGTCGCGGCGTCGGATTCGATAGGTCCGTAGAGATGGTGGAATAAATCTATTGGAGCATCGTAGCATCAAGGGTTGCCCACAACTCTATTTCATCATCGGTAGAAAGCACCTTCTCTTTGCCTTTTTCCGGTTTGATAATGTGATGGAGGACTCTATGAAACCTTGCGTGAATTTTAAAAAGTTCTTCCCACAAAGCGTACTAGACGTTCTCTGTTTCAAGAACAATAGGGATGTTGTTTTTTATGTTGGAGACTGCAAGGATAGGATGAAAGGTATTCTTTCTGTTAGACATGATTGAGAAATAAAAGGAGAATTAGGGTTTTGAAAAAAAAAATGAAAGGAGAGTTATGTGCATGTCATTGGTAGTTTAATGTACATTACAAAATGCACCTGATCCGATATCGCTTATCCAGTCAATAAATTGGTTAGGTTTACTCATAACCCTGGAATTGATCACTTGAAGGCATTAAATCAGATACTACGGTATCTGAAATATTCACTGACTTACGGATTACATTATTCTAGATATCCAGCTATATTGGAAGGATACAGTGATGCAAACTGGATATCAGACATAAAGAACATCAAATCCACTAGTGGGTATGTTTTTACAATTGGTGGTAGGGCTGTGTCTTGGAAATCCTTTAAGTAAACATGCATCACCCGATCCACGATGAAATCGGAGTTTGTTGCTTTGGATAAAGCAGGAGAAGAAGAATGGTTTCACGACTTCTTAGAGGATATCCCTTGTTGGGATAAACCCGTACATTCGGTGATGATTCACTGTGACAGCCAATCGTCTTTATGAAGGGCACAGAACAGTATGTACAACGGTAAGTCTAGACATATTCGTCGAAGACATAAGACTGTTAGGCAGTTGATCGCCACAGGTGTCATTTCCATTAATTACGTTAAATCAAAGGATAATATAACGGATCCATTAACTAAAGGCCTACCCAAAAATGAGATATTCTGCATGTCTAGGGGAATGGGCTTAAAACCCAAATAATAAGAATATTTATGGTGGTAACCCAACCTTACTGACTGGAGATCCTAAGAATTTAGTTCAATGGGACAACTAAACTGTAGAGGTTCAGTTTTAGCGCTTCACTTGAAGTAAGAGCACTTCGGATTATTATTATTTAAAGAAATATAATTCCAAAGTTGTTCCCGCGATAGACATTAAGTGGTACCTGCATAATGGGTAAAGAATAAGTTTCTAAGACTTTTAATGATTCATTGCGAGTGGGGTATAGCATGATACCTTATAGGAGATCACCTATTTAAGTGCGAAGACATGCCGCTTCAAAAGTACGCACTTAAGAATCCAAGAAGTTGTCTATGGCCACAAAGGACAAAACTATAAGAAGAAATGAATAAGGGGAGTTATTGTATTAATATCATTGTCTTGGTTTACGCTAAGCACTGACGGTTCAAGACATCACGTTCACCGCGCAGTAAGTAAATCCTATGGTAATCAACTAAGGAAGGTTCAAAGCCGAAAGCTATCTTTCCTAATGCAATATCTTTCCACTGAAAGATTGATGAACTTTGGCACCCTGTGTGCACCAATTCTCTTTCAAGAGGGGATTGTTGGAAATTTAACAATGTGGGATTGAGTTTTCCCGTCTTTAGTGACTTAAGCACATGGGCCCCTCATGTCAAAAATATCGTTTCTTCGCACATGCCTAATCTACTAAATGAGTAGATGATATTAGTGCCAAGTATCGTCAAATTTCGTTAAGAAATAAAAGATATATTGGTACACAAAGTAAGGTGTTTGAGGCATGAATAGATGGATTATTTTGGCCAAATAACAAATCTCACACATAGGTAGAAGATGGAAGGATTGAGCACTATATAAACTCTATTTTTGAGTAAGGGTTTGGGACCCTGTGTTAAGAAGAGGGAGGACCTAGGTGAGCTTGGGTTCGGGGATAAGCCCCACACGCACGCCGTCGCCGCCCGCCCGTTTGGTCAGGTCCGGGATCAGGTTCGGGTTCGGGTCACGGGTCACGGGCTGTGGGCTGTCTTGCGAAATTTTCTTTTTTGGTCCCTAAAATGTTTCTTATTTACATTTTAGTCCTGAAAGTTTTGGAGTTAACCAAACGTTGCAACTAATGTTACTAATCTGACTTCAACAATCAGAAACGCCATCTTCTTCACCTATAAATTGAACATTACTGTTCAGTTTGAAACACACGAAATACATAACGAAATTCTGACAGAAATCATCTCCTCTCTTCAGCAGTCTGTTCTATATTCTTTTTATTCGCTAGAATTAACCTTATTTGCTTTGTATTATTGATTGTAGTTGTTTTATCTTGGGAGACTATTGTCCATTACCGAGCATCTATACGGGACAATTTTGTCTTAAAGACAGAGAGTCATCTCTCGACTCAACTTTTCTTTTTGTTTAACCTTTCAGACACCATTTTTACCTACATAAAATTGATACGGCTTTTGGTTTGTAATTTAAAAATCCACATAACTGGATTATGTATAAGTTATAAGGGAGTGCATGTATTATTTTGTGCAAATAGAAAGATGGAACAATTAATATATGAATAACTAAACATTGTATAATTAATATATATATATATATAATTTTACATAAATTTCCTTATAACTAATTCATATATTACTAAAAACTACATAACTCTAATCAGCTACTAAACGATCCCCTCCTTTATTTCAAGTATTCCTTTACTTATTCTAATACAAAGATCTGAATTCTGGAACTATTTTTGGCCTGTATCTGAAAACTAATTATTGATCGAACACATGCCAGGAGTGACACAGATACGTACGTTTAATTTCCTACATGTGAAAATGTTCAATTTTCTCAAATGTCCTCATCTACCTAAATGTCAACAAATTTTTACGTTATAATATTTAAGTCAAGTTTACATTATGGTTTCATAAACTTGAACGTAATATTGCCATGTGCGTCGAATGGGCTCTATTATAGATATAAGGTTTTACGCATTTTCGCTCAATGAAACAATTTAATTTTAATTATCAATCCAAAAGATTGTATAAAGACTTCAACATAACTAAATAATCCGTTCCCTCTGTTCACTTTTACTTATTTCTAATAGATTTTGCTCTTTCTTTAAAATAATAAATCAAATGTATATTTAATTATAATGTTCATATTAATTGGTGTATAATTTTAATTATAATACTCTTTTTTGGAAGCTAATACCAGTCAGTCAAGATGTCTACGTGACTGTGTAGACATTTATTAATAATAAGAATTTCAAAGAGGAAAATACAAGTCAAGAAGATCAGACTCCATGATTACTTAGGGCTTAAGCTTGTGATCTTTTATCATTCGTCCATAACAGAATTATTGATGTTTCAACCACATGCAATTAATTGATGGACTGAAGTATATATATTTTGTGACTTTTGTGTACATGCTCAAAATCTTAATGAGTCATTTGGTAGGATTCAATAGAGAAAATAATACATGCATTAGCTTTGCTTATTATTAATTTCTTTGATATATTTTTTCAATATATGTATAACTAATACAAGCATTAGTCCTATTTGATATTATTTTATGCATAATTAATGCATAGAAAACTATGATATTAGCGATGCAAAGACTTTTAATACGTGAAGTCACTCACATAATATAGTATGGAGGGTCAATCATTTTTTTTTTAAAAAACTATGCAATGCATATTATTTTTTAATACACCAAATCAAACCGTGGATAAAAAAATAATCTCTGCATAACTAATACCAACATAACTAATCTCAGCATTACTAATACACCCTCATCATTATTCTTATACACTCTACCAAAAAGAAATATTTATATCAATAATTTTAATGGATTATTGGTGAATAAGACTGGTAGATCATTTTGTCCTTTCCCTAGTCAACCGAAAAATCTCGACTGATAGACAATAACAAGTATAACCAGCCTCTCACTAGCTGGAATGTTACTTGGATAATTAAGATAAAAAATCAGTACTTTAACAAGTATCATCAGTTGACAAACCCTAATTTGTTTCTATTTTTGGCATATATGGTCGACTAATTAAGAACCATAATCTCTTTAACAACAAGAATGACTCTTATCTCTTTTAATGACACTTTTTCAAAAGCCATCGAGTAGGATCACATTTTAACAGGACCGATAACAATCTTTAGAAATTTATAATTAATGTGAAATGGGACCCAGACAAAGGCACTTTCAAAATAAATATTGATGGTTCTGCTTTAGGGAATCCAAGAATTGTTGGGATAGGATAAGTTAGGGAAAATAGCGAACTTTTTCTCGGTGTTATTATCTAATTCTAATTTTGGTCTTTGTATTATTGGACTAAATATATTTAATCTTTAATTAAATAGAATATGTAATTTTAGTCCTTATACATAACCTAAGGTTAACACCGTTAACTTTTGACTTTTTTTCTCTAAAAACAAAAAACTGATATTTCTATTTGCCGAAAACTAAAAAAAATCAAAACAATATCGTCGGTTTCTTCTTTAATTTATGTCTCTTTTCTTGGATGTCTACAAAATGATTTGGAGTTAAACACCCAAATCTTAGTTGATGAACAAAATGTTAGAAGAAATTAAAAGCTGCAACTTGCAGATTCAATACCATATGTAAAACGTAAATGGCAACAAATGCAAGGACTAATTTTTTGAGGCCATGATCATGAATACTGATAATTATACATACTAATGACCTTAATGTAGGAGTTGAATCACAACTTCGCTATCTATCTCGTTGCTAAACTTTCACAGAAAAGAAAGTTTTTAAGCTTTGATTACTTTTCTAAAACGCTTTGAAAAAAAAAACGCATTGTAGCAAGAGATTTTGTTATGTGATTTATTGTTATTGTGTATTGGGTTTATAATTTTATATCAAGCAGTTTGTTAGAAGCATTAGCAGTGAATTTACATGGAAGATTGGCTCTGATTAAAGTGCTAGGAGATTATTTACGCAGTACTATGGGTTTGCTTTTGTTCCTCTAAATATTTAAAAAGTATATTTAAAATTCACAAATAATAAAAAAAGTCAAAGTTAACACCGTTAATTTTATGTTAGATATAAGAACTAAAATGTTACACTCTATTTAATTAAAGGTCGAATATGCTTAGTCCAAAATTAAAATTAGATGATAACATATGGACTAAAATTATTATTTCCTCGATAAGCTATTAAGAATAGGAAAGGAGACTGGATCATTGATTTTATGAGAGATATTTCTAATACAATTTAATCATTTACCTAAGCTATTATGCAGGGTTTGATAAATGAGTACTTTTTTTATGTTTAAAATCCCATCCCAAAAAAATAAGGAGAAAAAATTCTGTGGGGAAAAACAAATGACACACCAATCTTCCCATCTCAAAAATAATGGCAAAAATATGTAACAGTTGTTTCAAAAGATAAAATTTGTATTTCTTTTATTTTCTTTTGTCAATGACCAGAGTTGGAATGACATTTGCCATAAAATATCAAAAAGTAGCCACTAAAGATATTTATATGTACTGTTGTTAAAGTTCTTTTGTGACAAAAATTATATATTTTGTGGTGACTAAGCTTGCCACAAAAATAAAAAATATGCGACGAAAAAATTTCATATTGAGCATTAAAAATATTCCAAAACATGTATATTCTGAACTTAAAATTCTTTATGCTTAAGTGTTCAGTATAAATGCAAGGTAACATAGAACTTTATGATCCTGGTCGCACTAGGATCATGTATCATTGGAGCTGAAATCTGACTGTTTCTTTTTTACGTGTTCGATATAGATTATATTTACATATCAAATGAAAATTCAGAAACACGTAAAATTTGAATCAAGATTACTGAATTTTGACCGAATTCATGTCCGTGTCATCTTTTCTTGTTCGGAGTGTCTTATCCACGATCAGCCCCAGCAAGAAGCGATGTCATTATCCACGATCAGCCCCAGCAAGAAGCGATGTCATTATCATTTACTTGAAAAAGGATGAGAGATGTCTCAATTACTCTCTCCTGTCTATTTTAAATATCATTTTAAAAAGGTCGCCTATAAAAATTTTAAAAAAAAAGAAATATTATTACTCCATTAAATGGAAGAACGTGAAAGGAAAGAAAAAAAAGATAAAGAAGTGAACCCATACTTTTTACTTAGCAAACTTTTACAGATACTATTAAACTACAAGTCTACGTAGAGATTGTATTTATATTCTTTACACAATATGGTCACCTTTTCATTAAAAAGGCATGAAAAGGTTGGAAAATGTTAATCGTTATATTCATAAGGAATACCATATTCAGAAACGATTGAATATTTATTAAAATTCACATTCAAATATATGATTTTTAACCAATCTGAATATTGGTTATTATATGAATCAATACTGTAAAAGATACATCTACACATCTGGAGAAATCCAACAGAGAGATCTAACAACAATAAAATGAATAAAACAAAGGGAACCGGGGAGTGTTAAAAAATTACGTACATAACACTATTACGTAATAAACATATACTCATATACATATCTATGCTACTAAATATGGTGAAAATAGCAAAGAGGGTTAAAAAAAAAACTAATCCTATATAGTACTAAATTAATTAGGTTTATTTATTCTTGAACTTTGATCTTCAACTACCCCTTCATTTCCAGCAAGCATCAAATACTTGTCCCTTCTTGTAAGATTAGTGCACTCAAATCCCAATGCAGCTGCTAATTGCCTCTGTATATAATTAGCCACTTCATGGCTTGATTTTCTACCAGCACAAGTTAACTCTTTGGCCAATTTGCCTAGAATTTCAACAGTGTAACAAGGCCTAGGATTCATCATGAAGAAAATTGGGTCCAAACATTTAAGCCCACTAGCAGTAGTCCCATAAAACATGCCCACATTTGTGTTCATAGCCACAGGTACAATCTCATTGGTTAATTCAGCAAATAAGGAGCTGAACCTTAATAGATATGGCTCCCTGCATGTGGTTCCTTCTGGACAAACCACTAAGTCACCTATAAGAAAATAGGATAACAAAAAGAATTCGTTAAAGAAATATTGCTCGTAGCTGTATAAGCAAATATTACTATATAATGTAAGTTGACTTAGTCACTTCTTATAGAAGGTTAAAATTTATGTAACAGTTGAAAACTACTAAGAACAGTCATATTTCATGAACAAATTTAAATATAAATCTAAAGCTTAGATTTATATTTAAATTTGAATTCAAGTTTTAAATAATAAAAAAGAATATACCACGTCTTTTCGGAGTAACAAATAAAGACTTTGTACTCTTTTTGCCTTATGGTGTGGATCAATCCCACTTCATATATATTACTCCTACAAACTATTCTATTCCATTTTTAGTGACATTCTTTATTTTAGTGTGTTTCAAAATTTTAAAACTCCTAACTTTAAAAATATCACATTTACTCTCGATGACATGATTAATATATAGACACAGAGAAATGTGATAATATATTTAAGTTTATACATTTTTTTTTATTGTTCAATCAAACAACTTCACATAAAACGAAAGGAGGAATTGACATTACCTTCACTCAGCAATCTCTGCATGGTTTCCCCATCTCTCTTTCTTGATCTTGTCAATCTCACAGTTTTTATAGGAGCAAGAATCTCAGACATTTTGCTTAAGCTGTATGTCACTGCTGTCAAAGGCTTTCCCAAAGATGTACTAAGAAATACAGGGTCCAAAAGGGTCCTGTGACTGCAAACATATAACACTCCTTTGCCATTTTCTGATCTTGGAGGATCAATCCCCTTTACTCTGAGCCTAATACCACTTAATTTGCCCAAGAAAATGACTACCTTGTAAGGCAAACATATGCCAATGAAGACTCTGAAAATGGCTAGTGGTATTCCAATTGGTAGCCACATGAACATTGCTAATGTTGCAAGAGGTGTGGGTAGAAATGCTAGCCTTCCATCATGAAAAACTATTGGCTTTGGATATTTCTCCCTTGGCAATATTGAGGAGCTTGTTGTATTAGTCTTTTCATCCTCCTTGTTCACCACATAAGCTTCCTGTTAAATTGCATTTCAGTAAAAATATCTACATCATTGTCTTTATACATCGAGAATTTAAATTGCATTTCATTAAAAATATGTAATCGAGAATTCAAGTATTTTATATGACTATACGTTAGTAGCTGATCCGTTGTAGGAACTAACAGTAATAATGAAAAGCTACCATAAAAAATACTCTTGGAATAATACTTTGTGGCACTATCATTATTTAGAGATTAATTTTAACTATTGTGAATTTGTAACATACACTATTTGTACCGTTTCTGAATATATAAATTTTATATTCAAATTTCGTATTAAAAATTAATTTGTTTGAGAATGGTAGGTGTCACGTAAAATATTACGGAAGGAGTAATAAAAACCCAAAGACTTGCCATGTGAAATGAAATGATGAGTTTTTTATTTTAGGCTACTACTATCTCTTGAATCATAGTCATTGAAGTCAATTTATGAAGCTTTTATGGAAGTCGAATGCGGTATGAACTTGATTAACATATCAAGGAAGCATTTACATAAAATGTAGAGAGAGAAAGTAGTTGTAAATTGGTGAAACTTTAAATGATCATATAACTCTGCGCTCGGATGTCCGTTTTACCCGATTTATTTTTTGATTTTCGGTATTTTTTCGAGACGGGGCCGGCCAAGGCGATTTGGCGCAGCCAATTTTTACGAAAATGTCCGTTTTTCCAATCAATTTATGTTTTCCCCCAAATCGGTTTCTAATTTTCCTTTTTCTTTAGTAAACATCTCACGATATACAATAGATTTCACCGTCGAATTTTCATGGTAGTGTAGGTGTGAATGTCAATTTCAGTTTTGGAAATTCAATTTTTGAAAAATAATAAAAAATTCCTCGACCTGACTCGACTCACTAGAAAAAACTGATATAATCCGATACGTTCTGCGATATAAACCAAACATATCGATTTTTTTTAAAAAAGAAGAAGTTGTATTCAGTTTTTTTTTTTAAATCCAATTTTTATTATGTTCATATTTTTCGGATACAAAACCAAACTAAATCAAATCGATATTCGCTCACACCTAGTTTTGATGTTTACAAAGGTGTGTCACGTTGTTGAATTTATTTTCCATTTTTGGTTAATGAATGACTCCTACAACTCAAGGCTGTCTCCTCTGCCTTGAAAGTGTAGACTCACTGTACTTAACAGTACTACTAAATAAACGTCTGAAGAATAGTGGGACCAAATATAGTTGAAAGTCTTATTCATTACTCATTAGCATAAATTTATGGCAAAGAAAAACAACTGTAATTCACTATTGAAAGAAAGCATATCTTGATATATGAAACGTGAGGTGATAGGAATTATCATACTCCCCATGTTTAGTTCCATTGTAGTTGTTTCACTGGACACGCAATTGAAGGTATAAAGATTGTTTATTTCTTATATTTTATTATAATATTTATTAAATATGTATATTAAATATGTATAAATATTTAATTATGAATATAATTATTAAAATGAGCTATGAATTTTGAAGTAAATTTAAAATTTATAAAATTTGGAACTGACCTCTGCATATCAAATGCATCTTTAAAACTTAATTCCTCCGGTCCATAATAAGTGTCCTTTGGGCTTAATTATTTTGGTCCATAATTAGTGTCCTTATACATAATCAAGAACAAATTTACTTATTTTTTGTCAAAATTTGTCCCTTATTTATATATGCCTAAGAAGTCTTTTAAATCACTCTGAATTTGTATAAAGGGTAAATTAGTTAAAATGCCTAAAACAGTTTAGGAGTTGGTACACTTATTATAGACTGGAGAGAGTATAATTTAAGGGGTCTTTACACACCTAGCTAGTTGAATTCATTGTTTATTTATACTAGACAGTATTCATAGATTATATGCCGGCTATCTTTAGTTAACACAGTTTAGGTGAATGACTATTTAGATTAATTCCTCATATTGTTGTTTTAAACAAATCATTATATTTCTATGATTATAAAAATTATATTATTAAGAGTAAAATGAAAACTACACTAAACATACCTTGCAAAGGGAGATAAAGAGATGATCATGAAGACTTGAAGTTCCAAGACCAATATCTGGCCTTTTTTCCTCAACAAATTCCTTTAATGCTCTATGCTTAATAAGTATCCCTTCAGATGATACAAATCCAGTAAAATATTTCCCAACAGTATGCAATTCAGTCCCTTTAACACAATCAACACTCAAATACTCATTCAGAAAACCTTCCACCATAACTCTAGGCACACTAGTAAATACCACCCTTGACCCTGCTGACTTTAACACATCATAAACATGAACATTTAAATTCTCAAGAAAAAACTTTGGTAAAACAGCTCTACCAACACTCTCCACATCTTTTAGTTTCATCCCACAGAAAGTTATAAATATCATAACTCTCATTTTAAGTTCAAAATCAAGAACTAATAAAAGTGGACTTGATAGAAGTAACAACAAGGCTCTTATTATGCTGCCACCTTCAAAGGCAATTAACATGAAATATGGGAAAAAAGATTGAGATCTAAGTGTGCCTTGTATGTCACATGCAACTGTTTCTGATTTTCTTCCATGTAAATTACACTTGTTTATATTTGGGTAAAGAGGAATTTGATGGGATGATCTAAAAGATGAATTCTTGAAAAAAAAGCCAGAATTTTTAACTTTCATTGCAGCTCTATAACATGATTTTGCTAGAAGTTTGTATAGTAGCCATTCTGCTAGCCTTAGTAGTATCATTGGAAAACCCAAATTTTTCACTGGAAGTCTCATTGAAAATTGAATATTTTTGGAGGAAAATGGAGAGAAAAGTTGTAAAGGGTTGATGAAAATTGGAATAGAGGAAGTTGGAATTTATAGGAAAAAAATTGAAAGGGTGAAATGGAAAGGCTGACTCTTGTATTTTGGTTACCCACGCTGCTAGCATTAAATGCCGCCCAATTTAAAACATTTGTTTCTTTCTATAATCTTTCGTTTTTACTCCATTTTTTAGTTTTTATAATGTTTTGAGAATTTTTTTGTTAAGAAATATTAAAAAAATAATGGGCTTTCTACATAGGTGGTCCAATTTTTTCGTTACTTTGGTTAGCAACATTTGGTAGGTTAGACTTTAGAGTGTTGGTGACCGTCTACCTAGTTTCTGTTTTTGTTTGAAAAAAATATTAGAGGGCTTTTTGCTTCTTTTTGAAAAATAGCACTTGCCACTTCTCACTTCTCCTCCATGATCACGCTGGATTTTTATATTAAACTATATTAGTTTATAATAATTAATTATGATTAAATTTAAAAGGGAATTTGTATTAACTAACTATGGTTGAGTAAGTAACAATTTATGTATAAAGACCAAGTTGTTATATATATATATTGAAAGCTTGGAATGAAAACAGTGACATGACACTCTCTAAAGCCAAAAATATATACTTATCCTTTTTCTCCTTTTTTGTTTTTGGCTTTCTTTTGCTGTTTTCGGAATTTTTTCTTTTATGACTTGAACGTAATATTCAGAAAGACCACTACCATTTTTCTATCCAATTAAATAAACAATTAATACATGTTAATGTCTATTCCATATTCAACCCTTTCTTGCTCATTTTCCTGTTATTATGTCTACCATCATTTTACTTTTCAATTAAATTGAATAATTAGTACATTTTAATGTCTATGCTTTCTTATCTTTTTCTATGGTCGTCGTTCTTTCCCCTCCTGTAATTTATGTAATTAATTTGTATTAAATATATATTAGTAAAAGCAACAAAAAAATCCTTCTCCCCACATCTAAGACTAATAGCTCCCAAGTGTTTCTTTTTGTTATTTAAAGAGTCCACCTTTTTGTTAAGTCCCATAAGTGCAAGTGCCCCATGATCACGCTGGATTTTTACATCAATCTATATTAGTTTATAATTAAATAGTTATGATAAAATTAAAAAGAGAATTAATATGAATTAACTCTGGTCGAGTATGTAACAATATATGTGTAAAGACCATGTAGTTGTTGATTGAGATTAAGTTATATACATAGTCATCTTTCTTGTGTTTGCAACAGATAACCTATCTTATTTTCAAGATTAAAATTCTCACATTTTATAGAGGCTTATTCAGGGGTAGATGGGGGAGTTTTATTAGTGGTTCGACTGAACCCGACATTTTGGGTATGGAGTATGGATATATATATTTAAAATATTATTAAAAATTCAACAAATATTAATTTCTGAATTCATAATTCTAAAAGTGTAAAGGATTGAATGATAAGAACATAAAAATTGAACCCATAAATTTAAATTCTTAATCCGCATGTGAGCTCATCTATAAATATTTTTTGAATGATCTGCTAGTATGATTTTTTTTTTTTTATAATAATGAACATATAACTTAAACTCTTATTGGTACAGTATAAACACCTCATAATTTTTCCCTTTTTTATCTCCACCTCTTTTGTTTGACTTTTCTTTGTATAAATGTAACTATGCATGAATAGGTCAAGTGTGTTGAAGTGTGTGCACATGTTTTGGATGCCCCTTTTGGGGCCTACAAGTACCAATGTCCTCCCTGTTGCGGACAAACATAAATAGAAAAGACCATCAAGGGAGTTGAATGAATCCATCAGAAGAAAACAATTAAGAAATTTTCTAGCTTGAGCGAGTTAGATGATCTATATTAATTGTTGATCAGTACTAAATTTTGAACTTTACACGTCTATTAATACACGGTAACACGCCATGCAGTTAAACTACAACCATGAACTACCCATCGTTGACTTTATTACTGCAATATTAAATTGAAAACAAAAATAAGTAAAAACCAGACTTTTGTCATTTTTCTTTTCTCGTTGGATGCATTCAATTAATGGAAGTGTTTTAATTGTGAATATTGAATGATCTGCAAATGTATATCATGATAAGTAGCATTTTATCTAGTTATCGATCACCATGCATGTGACAGCTTCAGTAAGGAACAATCCAACAAATATATTATTTGATCCATTGTAACTATTTTTCCATCTGATTTAAGTAACATCTACTGTGTCATGACGCAATGTTGAAGAGCCTAGATTTTAGTAGCAAAATTTTGCTCGTCAATTCAAACTAGATGTATTTAGGAATTAAACTTTATAGGTTCGAGTTCAAAATATATCCTAACTTATTTGATTTATTGAGTTTATAGCTTAAACAATCTCTAAACTATTGAAAATAGATGAACAACGTCACCTTTTTTCTTGTCTAAAAATAAATCACTTATATGTTGTTATTCCACGCTAAAGGTCACTCAAGTCAGAAATGTGATATATCTGGCTAATTTTTATTGACATGATACTTATTTTTAAGCTAAAACTTTGAAAACATTAAAGTCAACCCATTTAAACCAAGAAAATTATTGATTCGTATATTTAATTTGGCCACCTTTTAAAGAGAACAATGCGTCTGTTGAGATCTTAACAGCATTTAATTAAAATATTTTAAGCCTGATTTGCAAGTTTCCGAGACGATTGTATTGTCCTACTTGGGTAATATTGTCAGACTGAAACTTAGACTTCATGTTACTGCATATAATGAATCTTGAATTGGATAGTGCGACTTGCACACTTCATATTAGGCCAGGAGCCGATGTAGAGTTATATGTATAGATTCATTCAAATCTGGTCGCTTTGATTCAAATCATATATATGCGTCGAAAATCATGAATAAGTATAAATAATTTTAAAACATAACAAAATTAAATTAAATAAGTTCCGATAAATTCCCAACGTGAATCCATGTAGTTTAAATTTTGAATTCACATGTATTTGAAAAAAGAAGGTGGATATGGAAGGGGGAGGGAAAGAGCTAACTTGGATATATTCTTGATTGATATAGTAGTTAGGATCACGCAATTCCTGTGAAAGGGTCGGTGAAATTTCAATCATTTGGTTTGAATGTTTGATTTTCTCTTTGCATAAGATTTGTATGTATCTTTAGAAAGTTTGAATAATCTGTCCACATTTTATTCGTGAAAGAATATGTATGTCCTAGAGATAATCTGTATTAGGATAAATGTACTTTATACACATTCGTATTATTATTAATGGAGATTGATATTTTCGCATTTGCAATTATTGAATTATTAGTTGATTGTTTATAATATTCTATAATATGCACCCCTAGAGGTTACATTGTTATTAATAGTGTGAGTTATTAATATTGTAACGTAACTCTTAAAATAGCATTGACTAATGATCATCGAGAATGGATATCGATGATATGTGATAAGTCGACATGTGGTCTGCATCACATCCTTAGAGGATGTAGTATGTCTCACCTGCTGCGAGTAATGGCTACTCGTGATGGACACATGAATACTTTGGAAATATTGGTATACCCAGCTGATATACTGTTTGTTATACATGTCTAAAGTATGATCAGGGTGTGGAAGATAGAAGTCCTTAGACTTGAGGTCAATACACACCTTATCTACATAGTAATATACTTTGATCTTGTCCTAAGCTCAAATGCCTTATAGGTTGAGATACGGCTTGTATTGGGTACATTACGATGTGGATTAAAGGTGGTAGTTGAGCCAAGATTAGGATTCATTCCTCGAATGTATATTCGAGAGAACACTCAGCTTCTCATTGATATTGGGTTGACTAAGTCGTTGGCCAACGCAATAGACATATCTAGAATATGGTTTTGTTGTCAACCAATATAGATGAGATATTATGATCAAGCCATTTGGATAGACACTTGGCAAATCCTAAGCTTGATCGAGTGTATCGTGAATGAAAGAATTTTATCTTACCACATAGAGGTTAAGTTTACTGGATTCATGTAAACGTACTTCACATATTGAGTTCGTCTTGTGGCGCCGTCTAGGAATTTCGCGTACACCTTAATTTGATTAGTGTCAATATGAGAAGGCTTGTAGGGTCGCACTATGTCTATTGTCCTTTCGATCAAAGAATGTATTGAGATAGTATTAAATATTCGATTTAGAATCGAGATATTTAAATGAATGATGATTATTTTAATTAAGTCAAAATTGGATTTTGGATTTAATTAAGAATGTGCTGGGAAAAAAAATAAGGCAGTGTAGGGCCACATCAGCGCCGTGGGGCCCACACCATAGGGCCACAACTCCACAGGGCCGCGGGGCCCACTGATTGGGTCGCAGCGCTGCCGGTGTGGTGACCTAATCCTCCTCGAGATTTGGGCCAGGCCCAAGGTCAAACCCTAATCCGGTTTGACCTAATTTTTCACCTATAAATGGCATCAGAGCCAGCGTTATTTTGTGTGATTATGTAGTAATCATTGATAATAATATGGGTTAGAATTTATTTAAATCTAATATTTTATGTCGTTTAAATCTTGAAAACCTAATAACTTAAAAGCACATCATACTTATCTCCCAAACAATTAAACAATGATGTAATCGAGGAATTCATTCCGATCTAACTCTTCTAAGTCGATGTGTGTAATCGGTTCATTGCGAACATGGTGCACTGAAGCGAAGAACGAGAAGGGATTGGATGATGGTCGATGAAAGTGTTGTTTAATAGTGAAGGGTAACGAAGATGAATCTGCAAATCTGACCCTGAACCAGTTTTAGGGTTTCGGAAATGCAGATTGTGTTTCTGAGACGAAGGCGTCTCGACTCCATGATGGAGCACCGCGGCGCCACCTAGGGTTTGACAAGACGTCGTGGCTCCATGGTGGAGCGCCGCGGCACTTTTCATCCCGACGAAAAAAAAATTTGAATCAGAAACTAAAGTTTTAAAAGTTTCAGATTCAGATTCTGAAGTTTAAGAGTTTCAGCATCTGAAATTAAAACTTTTTTTCAAATAAGCAGATTTGGTCCTTTGGGGCAAATCTATAATTAATTTAAATTCTGGAAGTTACAGACATGTCCCTGAAATCTGAAAATATTTTCTGAAAATTAAAATTGGATTTTCTGAATTTAAAGGGGTTCAAAATTGAAATTTTAAATTCTCGAGGGACTAAACTGTAAATTCTGAAAATCTGAAATTTACAGAAATATCCTGAAAATCAGTTTTTAAAATCAGAAAATATTTAAGGGATTGTTTAAATTTTAGAGTTTAAACAAGTTAACCCATGATTATTATTAATTGTATATTATTGAATAATATACGAACTATATGCTAAGTGTTTAAATGCGTACATTTAATTATTAGCATAATGTCTGCTATAACTGTGTGGGTAGGCGGCGCCCAGTAACTGATCAAACCATCTTATATCATGCCTATTTGGTTGATAGTTCCCAACTAAATGTGTTTTTAGAAATTGCATGATTAAATGTCATATTGGATATGACACAAATTGTTGATCTTGGTTAAAATCCCCGAAACTAAAATATTCCCCAAATTTTAAATACAAGTCTAAATTAAAACGCGTCTCCATTATAATTGGTAGAGTGCAAGATCCTTTTTGGCGATACGAGTATTTATGTCAAAGCATTTGCTCTAAATCTACGAGGACTCCGACTCTTTCATAGATGTATTTTGAATGTAAAGGTAGATGATAAACTTTTATGAGTATTTACACCAAAGTGTTTGCTCACGAAGGCCAATTTACTTAGATACATAAACACAGTCGTGTAATGGGGTTGACTTGCTTAGACAAATCTTGCGTCAAAGTGTCGGACTAATCTAAAGACGTAAGATTAAATATAATATTTGATCAACCAAGAGTTGCAAATAAGTTTTGCAATTGATTTAGAACCTACCAAGATGTGTTATTGAAGTTATCAGTCAAAGCAAACGCGGAGATAGTATAGGCTTGTATCTTGGCCCATTATGACCCTAAATTAATATAGGTTCGTATTCTACCATGGGGTCATAGAAGTATGTTAAAATAGTGGCAGCTAATTAAACAAAAGTCCATGTTAATTAGCCTAAACGAATGTTGATAATAGGAAATAAATTTGAGTTAAATTTCATGTCTATCTAACTCTTCAGATTATCAAAATGTCGAGCCTATCATTAAAAATGTTGATGGAAATGAACAAACTTACTGGACCCAACTATCTAGACTGGCTAAGGAATTTGAGAATTGTTCTAAGGCAAGAAAAGATAGAATACGTATTGGACAAAGTATTTCCCACAGTCCCTGTCGGGGATTTTGCAAAACATGCCACATTCGATAAGGTAGCCTACCAGAAGAACCTAGACGACTCCACTTCAGAATAGTGCGTGATGTTGTCTACCATGACAGTGGAGCTTCAGAGACAACACGAAAACATGATCCCTAACGAAATGCTCGAACACTTGAAAAGTCTCTACGACTCTCAGTCCCAAACTATGGAATATGAGTTGTTGATAGAACTCTTCAAGTGTAAGCTAAATGAAGGGGGCCAAGTGTCTCAGCATGTGTTGAATATGATATGGCTGATAGAAATGCTGGCCTCAATTGGTATAAAGCTGTAAAAAAATATTGCTTCCACACTCATCCTGAACTCTCTCCCTCGTTCGTTTGAGAATTTCATTGTAAACTACAATATTAACGAAACAAAGGCGAGTCTGCCGGAGCTGCATAACATGCTCAAGACCTTTGAATCTTCAACTACCAAAGGCAAAGTTGTGCTCATGGTGAGCTCTACTAGCCGGCCCGAGCCGAAAGGTAAGGAATGATAGAAGAAGAAGGGCAAAGCATTCGATGCGCCCTCAGCTACGAAGCCTAAAGGAGGTGTGAAGAAGAAGAAGATGAATCCGGCTAAGGATGTATGCCTCAACTGTAACAAGAAGGGGCATTGGAAGAAGGACTACACTGCACCAGGAGGAGGAAAAGCAGCATGTGCTTCTACCTCTATTGGACAAGGTATGTGCGTCATTGAAATAAATATGTCTATAAATAACTCTCATTCATGGGTATTGGATACCGCTTGTGGCTCACACATTTGTACCAATGTGCATGGGCTAAATGACAGCAGGAAGGTTAAACCAAGAAAGGTGGACCTACGCATTGGAAATTGAGCACGAGTGGATGTTGAGCACGTAGGAACTTATAGATTAAATTTGCCTTCTGGCTATTGTCTAGTGTTAAATGATTGTTATTGTGTACCCTCGTTAACGAGGAATATCATTTCTATCCATGTTTTGGATATGAAGGGTTTTTTCTCATATATTTATAATCGCAGCCATGTATTGTCTTTTGATAATGTTATATATGGAACTGCTCCTCTTGTGGATGGATTATATACACTAAACTGTAGTCGAGAAATATTCAATGTACAAAATAAATGAGCTAAGATAAGTAATTGAAACTCTACCTACCTATGGCATTGTAGACTTGGTTATATCAATGAAACAATGATAGCAAGGTTAAGGAAGCTTGACTACTTCGAACCAACTGACTTGGAGTCTTATGGTAACTGTGAATCCTGTTTGAAAGGTAAGATGACCAACAAGCCACTTTCTGGGAAGGGTGTGCGAGCCAAGAAGGTGCTTGAGTTGGTATATACTGATGTATGTGGACCATTCTCGACTCAAGCTAAGGGAGGTTTCCCTTACTTCATTACTTTTACAGACGACTTCACAAGGTATGAATATGTGTATCTTATGAAACACAAATCTGAGGCCTTCGAAAAGTTCATGGAATACAAGTTTGAAATAGAGAAACAACTCACAACGAGTATCAAGACCCTTCGATCTGATCAATAAGGTGAATACTTGCGCAAGGAGTTTCTAGATTACTTAAATCTACATGGAGTTCAATCAGAATGGACACCTCCTGGAACACCACAGATGAATGATGTTGCCGAAAGGAGAAATCGAACCTTATTGGATATGATTTGATCCATGATGAGCTTCTCAGCTCTATCGACATACCTTTGGGACATGATATACAAACCTCAATATATGTTCTGAATAGGGTTCCTTCCAAGTCAGTAGAAAAAAACACCATATGAGATATGGTGTGGCAAGAAGCCATCTCTTAAACATATGAGACCCTGGGGTGCCCTGCATATGTTAAGAAGATGCTCACTGACAAGTTGGAATCCAAAAGTGAGAAATGTTACTTCGTGGGGTATCCAAAGGAAACTAAGGGATACTACTTTTATCTTCCTGGATAACATAAGGTCATTGTTTCCAGAACACAACTTTCCTTGAAGAAGAATATGTCTCCAAGGAACATAGTTGCACATAGATAGAACTTGAAGAAATTCAAGAATTGCGAGATAACATAGAGATTGAATTCGTGCCTAATGACCAAGGCAAGAATTCAGTGGGAGTATTTAGCGAAGATTGGGTACTTCAAGTACGCCCTTCGTCCAGTGGGAGTGTTATGAGGAACAATGCAGAAATGCAAGATCCTCCTACACAGTCTTTGGGAGTAGATGCAATGGTTGCACCTCCTCCCATTCAGGAAATATATGAGAATGATATTCCTGAAAGCTCTCAAGTTAGCGGATTATACAACACAAAAGAACACTCAGCTTCTCATTGAGCCTACAACCTATAGCGAAGCAATGTTGGACATTGATTCGAAGAGATGGCAAGAAGCCTTGAAATCCGAGATGGAATCTATGTACATCAATCAAGTGTGGAACTTGATTGATTTGCCAGCTGGGGTTAAACCCATAGGATGCAAATGGGTCTTCAATAAGAAGATCGATGCATTTGGTAAGGTACAGACTTATAAAGCAAGGTTGGTGGCAAAAGGTTATAATCAACGGTCTGGGGTCGATTATAATGAAATATTTTCACATGTTGCTAAGATTAAGTCCATTCGGATTTTGCTTGCAATAGCTGCATATTATGACTATGACATTTGGCAGATGGACGTCAAAACCACTTTCCTCTATGGTAATCTAGTTGAAGAGGTATGTATGAAATAACCTGAGGGTTTTTCATTTCAGTACAAACCAAATATTGTATGCAAGCTACAAAAGTCCATTTATGGACTTAAGAAAGCCACGAGGAGTTGGAACATTTGCTTTGACAAGGCTATCAAGTCATTTGATTTCGTCAGAATCAAAGAGGATCCGTGTTTATAGTAAACACAAGGATGAGAGTATTGCATTCATTATTATATATGTAGATGATATATTGATAATGGGAGACAATAAAAATCTCCTGCAGTCAGTCAATGAGTGGTTGTCCAGTACCTTCATGATGAAGGATTTAGGTGAAGCCTGCTACATTCTGGGAATTAGGATCTATAGAGATAGACCTAATAGATTGTTGGGGTTGTCACAGTCAGTCTACATAGACAAAGTGCTTAGACGTTTTTCTATGGTAAATTCCAAGAAAGGCAGTCTACGTATGGGACAAGGCATCAAGTTATCTAAGAAGGGCAGTCCTTCTAATGCTATAGAACTTGAACGCATGAAACTGATCCCATATGTTTCGGCTATAAGATCGATCATGTATGCCATGACCTGTACTAGGCCAAATGTGGCCTTTGCACTTAGTATGACTTGCAAATTCCAGTAAAATCCTGGGGAAGAACACTGGAAAGTAGTCAAGAGTATTCTTAAGTAAATTAGATGAACTAAAGATTACTTCTTAGTCTGTGGTGGGGAAGAAAAGCTAGCTGCTACTAGGTATACTGATGACAGCTTCCAGATGGATCTTGATGACTTCAAATCTCAGTCTATGTACACGTTCATTTTCAATGGTGGAGCAGTGATCTGAAAAAGTTCCAAACAAGCTACAACTGTTGATTCGACAACATAAGCTGAGTACATTATTGGATCGGAAGCTGGTAAATAAGTTGTCACGATTTCTGAGTTCCTGAGGGAACTAAGGGTAGTTCCGAGTGCCAGTTGTCCAATAACTATTTATTGTGACAACACTGGTGCGATTGCACAGGCTAAGGAACCAAGATCAACAAACAGAAACAAGCATGTACCAAGGAAGTACCATATACTTAGGGAGATGATGGAGAATGAAGAGATTAGATTAGACTATGCTCCCACATACTATAATCTAGCTGACCCATTCACTAAACCATTAAGCTTAGTCACGCATAATGGTCATTTTGAGAATATGGGCATTAGATATGTTGGAGATTGGCTCTAGGCCAAGTGGGAGATTGAAAGTATATGTATGTCCAAGAGATAATATGTTTTAGGACAAATGTACTTTATACACATTCGTATTATTATTAATGGAGATTAATATTTTGGCATTTGCAATTATTGAATTATTAGTTGATTGTTTATAATATTCTATAATATGCATCCCGAGAGGTTACGTTGTTATTAATAGTGTGAGATATTAATATTATAACGTAACTCTTAAAATAGCCTCGACTAATGATCATCGAGAATGAGATATCGATGATATGTGATACGTCGATATGTGGTCTGCATCACATCCTTAGAGGATGTAGTATGTCTCACCTCCTATGAGTAATGGCTACTCGTGATGGACACATGGATACTTTGGAAGTATTGGTATACCCTGCTGATATACTGTTTGTTATACATGTCTAAAATATGATCAGCGTGTGGAATATAGAAGTCCTTAACTTGAGGTCAATACACACCTTGTCTACATAGTAATATATTTTGATCATGTCCTAAGCTCAAATGCCTTATAGGTTGAGATACGGCTTGTATTGGGTACATTACGATGTGGATTAAAGGTGGTAGTTGAGCTAAGATTAGGATTCATTCCTCGAATGTATATTCGAGAGAACATTCAGCTTCTCATTGATATTGGATTGACTAAGTCATTGGCTAACGCAATAGACATATCTAGAATATGGTCATGTTTTCAACCAATATAGATGAGATATAATGATCAAGTCATTTGGATAGACACTTGGCAAATCCTAAGCTTGATCGAGTGTATCTTGAACGAAAGGATTTTATCTTACCACATATAGGTTAAGTTTACTGGATTCATGTAATCGTACTTCACATATTGAGTTTGTCATGCGGCGCCATCTAGGAGTTCCGCATAAACCTTAATCTAATTAGTGTCGATATAAGAAGGCTTGTAGGGTCACACTATGTCGATTGTCCTTTCGATCTAAGGATGTATTGAGAGAGTATTAAATATTCGATTTAGAATCGAGATATTTAAATGAATGATGATTGTTTTAATTAAGTCAAAATTGGATTTTGGATTTAATTAAGAATGTGTTGGAAAAACAATGAGGCATGTAGGGCCACGTCAGTGCCAAGAGGCCCACAGTACCATAGGGTCGCGGGGCCCACTGGCTGGGTCGCAGCACCGCCGATGTGGTGACCTAATCCGCCTCGAGTTTTGGGTCAAGCCCAATCCGGTTTGACCTTATTTTTCACCTATAAATACATACCTACACTTCATTATTCATTACACTTGATTTGCATATCATTATTCTAAGTCTTAGAGACTCAGAATCAAAACACTCTCTCGAACCTCTGCCGGATTTCCTAGCTTTCCAAAGGAGGAATACATTGAAGCTTGGAGCTTGCAATTGAAAGGGCATTCACGCGCGCACCCACAGTTGATAAAGATTCCAGATATTGTAAAATGTAAGTACCATTTAAGTCTTATGTTTACAGTTTAAAATTATCCTATAGTCAAACAGTTCTACGTTTGTTGGGTTTGAAACAAGTTTTCAATATCCGCTGCGTACAACAACCCCAACAAAATTCCTACAATTTGTTCTCTATTTATTTCAAATTTCACTATTACATGCATAGCCACTTCAGGGGAGGAGCCAAGTAGGGTCGAGGAGTTCACGAATCCCTTTCGACAGAAAATTATATTGTTTATACATGGTTAAAATTATTTTATATATATAGTAAATGAATGGAACTCCCTTTAGCTTCTTCGTGTGTTTACTTATTAATATTTTGAACCCCTTAGTAAGAATTCTTACTTCGCCACTAGCCACTTGTTATATCCATGATAACTGGATTATTTATGGCAACCATTAATAAGTGGTTCATTAGTTATAAAACTATAGAAAAATGTATTGTCTATGAAATCGAACCGGTGACATGCCCAAATGTTGTGACGCATTCTTTAGTGCGTTTTTTTTAATAACATATGAGGACATTGTAGGATGTGTGGTTACTACAACAATAATGTTATGACAAGAGTTTGAATAGGGATCATACGTTGGTCATGATTTTTCATCTTTGGTCTCTCATGTCAAGAGTAAACTTATGTGAATGTGTTAGCTTAATGTTTTATCTTATTAAAATCTAAAACGAACCTTACTTTTAGGTAATGTTTTATCTTATTAACATCTAATAGTATCTCACTAAGTTAGAGGTTGGTAGACAAATGACGTTCTTTGGAATGATCCTTCAGAAGAATATTGTGTATTTTTGCTCTTGAAATTAGAGTTGATGAGAATGTTAAAGAACAACGAAAGTTTCGGAAGGATCAAAAGTGCATCAATGTTGCGAATACGAAGGACTACTAATGTTTTATTTGTAATGAACAAGTGAAGAGAAAAATATATTTTTAGCATAAGGGTCGAATAAAATGAAATGAAGTAATTATTTTAAATTAATTATTTTTAATAACCATGACAACTTAAATGAACAAGATGGACTCGATTAGATCTGGATTTAGATTCTCGAACATTCATGTTCTTCAAATATTGTAACTTGGACCGTTGACATAAAAGCTTTAGCTATTTTTTTAAAAGAAATTAAAAAATCAAATGAAATGGATATTCAAATACATTTTCGAATTTAACTTCAAAAACTAATTATTATTTTCTAAAAAAATAGCACTCAATTTATATTCAAATTCATGCTTATTGTGAGTTTTTTTATTTTATTTTTCACCCGGTGTTCGGTACCCGCATTAGAGTCCGACTATATCTGAATTCGCGCCACGTAGGGCCTCATTCAGGAGGGAGCGCTTCCTATCAAGAATTTTTCTATATCCAAGATTCGAATCCAAGACTTATGATTAAGGATGCACCACATTTTTTATAGTATGCTTATTGTGAAGTTAGGTGCGGTATAAGTCCCACTTTCTTTATTGAATATGCAGATTTTATGAAACCCCTCTTAAATATGGAGTACAATTTTTGGTGGAATAGAAGTCCTGCACTTAAGTAATTTTGGATGGTATTGCAAATTTGCAAATTTGCAAATTTGCAACTTGCAATCATTAGTATAGAGCCACCTTTTCAAACGATTCCATCTTGAAGAACCTACAGAGAAATTAACCCAGTAGCTGATAACTTTGGCATCTTAGAGTTACTCTTCAACAGCCTCCAAAATTCTTTGCAACAATGATGTGTATTAGACTGTAGATAAATGGAATCTCCCAGCTCGGCTTTAATATGGGTACCGGATGATGAGGGGGGAGTAGAAACTTTTATCTTTGTATCACCATGATACTCTTGTATAGCTCAATTTAGCACTAGGAAAGATGTTCATTATAAATGCAGATTGGAGTTAGGACTTCAACTTTATAGTTTCGAAAGTTTAGAACTATAACTAAGTGCTAATAATTAGATTCTAAATTTTATATATGACATTTAATAAATTACTACATAATACATTATTTAGTAAAAGTTATTAGTTTTAACTAAGCTTGTCAAGTGGGCCGGGCCGACCCGGACCCGGCACGGACCTGACTAAGTGGAGTAGGGGGATGGGCTAGGTAGATTTTATTAGGGGGCTGAGACGGATAAGGTGGACATCCCGGTAGCCCGGCCCACAAGTGAGCCCGATTGATGGCCCACCCTGGTCCGGCCCACTTGGAATATTGTCCATATTCTGAAAAATATTACCACTTGAAGACACCGAGGTTCAAACCCCATACTTCTCGCATGTAAAGCATGCTCTCAACCATTGATCTACATCTTTATTTGTTACCTAAAACAATTAGCAATCATATACGACCATTATTAATAAATTTGTTTTTTTTTTAAAAAAAATCCAGCCTATGGGAGTGGGGCCACTAATGGTCCAGTTAATCGCCAAATGGCTATATAGTCATTTTTACCCCTCTCCCACCCCCCAAAACAGCCCATACCTCCCAAACTTATTTTTAATCCCAAACTTTAATATATTACATTTTAACCCTATCTTTAAACTATAAATACACATTCATCCTTCTTCATTCTTAAAATTAAATATTTAATTTGGAAATCATTTACCTTTATGCAATGATTTATAGCCACACACTTTCATTGACGGCTAGGACCGAAATAATATCAAAATCAAACGGAGGATATATATGGCCAATTTCGAATAGTTCAAGAGTAATTTTGATCTTTTTCTGTATTATAAATAATGGAAAGATAGACTTTTAGTTTTGTGATTGAGGTAAATCGTTTGAGCAAAAAAAGGGATCACTCTTCTAAAATCCTTACCGTGAATGTAAAATTCCGGATTACTTACTTTCTACGATTGACATCATTAAGGAGAACCTACATTTTTTTTTCTATTGTTAATATTTATCATCAGAAAACATGTAATGCGTTTTTAAATTCCCGTTTTGGAAGCTCTAAAGTTCAAGTCTCATTTTTACCTTTTTCATCAACAAACGTGTACTATACTTTTGTGAAGTTGTGTTATTGGAGTCACTTGTTAAAGTCTAAAATAATCACAATACTATATTAGTCATTTCATCAGTACCAAGTAGTTCATGTTAAACATGACCGGCTATAGAGTGAAGCGGTTAAATTTGGAATAAATGTAATCTCAAATTTTATTTCAAAACTAATATCTTAATGTCGGTAACCAAACGACCCCTTAGGTTTTGTCAAGGCAATACATCCATTTCGGAATTAGAGTTGCCGTTTAATAATTTTAACTTCACGTTTGCATTATTTAGATATTGAATTCAGATTTTATCACTTGATTTTCTTTTTTGCCTTATTAGGAAGTAATAGTTAATGTCACTGAATATTTTATTGCACTAATTAAATTATTTTTAATAACGAAAAATTATTCAACTTTGTCTAATAATATCTTAAAAAGTCACTAAACAATATTTTGTAATAAAAGAGCACTAATTATAATCACACACAAGAAGATGTTGTAGCTATTAGTGACTTTCTATGATACTGAGGTAAAATTAAATCACCTTTTTGTTAAGAATTAGGTCAATGACTTTTTGGATATTCAAGTAAAATTAAATGGCTTTTTCATTTTTAAAAAATTGTACAACCCAATTATTATCCATTATTCAGAGTGGATATGTCCTCATAAGAAATAAAAAAGAGAAAAAGGGACAAAATAGGTAGGTCCATTTCTATCATTAAAGTGAAATTGACAATACTATATATGGGAAGATACATATATGTACTGGATGCATTAAAAATACAGAGTAATTTTTTTAAAAAAAAAAAACAAGTTAACGAGTATCCAGGCGGCAGCACTCGTCCCCTTAACCCAATTACCCCACCCACACCGTGTTGGCCCAAAGTTCCCAATTACTGAATTAAAGTTCGTTTTTGGCTCCTATGTACAAACCTAGAAGCTGCGTAACTAATCATACAAGTAAGAAGAGGATTCAGGAACAACTACTTAAAGTGTTTATATTGGCTTCAAATTTTAATATTTTTTCACGCCCCGACTTTTCTCAAGTCTTCCCTTAGGACATGATGGTACTTGGACAACTTTCCCTCTTCTCCAGGCGAACCATTTTAATACACCCCTTTCCAAATTAAACTTGTATTTAAGTGTGGAAGTAGTAATAACAATAAAAGTAAAAAAATTATTCTGTATTTAATTAATAAGAGCGCGAGCCCATGCTCGTGCAACCATAACTTCTACCTAGATTCAATGGAAATTTCACAAATGCAAATAGAAATTTCGAAGTTTGAAAGGAACCATCTCATATGGGGCATCCCCCGAGATAATGATACTTACTTCTCCCACCTACTTATTTAAGAACGAAAGTCACCAAATCCGAAGCAATGGATTGGTGAAACAAATGGGACTGCGGGATGATCGCTAGCCCTGTTGCGGAACCTTCCCCTTGTCGTGCTTTCCTGAAACATGTTAGATAAAAAAGTCAGCCCTACCATCCGGGGTTGAGTGAGAACCTCGCCTTACAATCCAAGTAACCTCACAATATTCTAATTACAATCATATTATAAACATAATAAGCATGTTGTGAAAAACAGATTTCAACACTTTAATATATAAGTCAATAAATATTCACATGCAAAATCTCCTCCTCACTCGTCCTAGGAAATACTCAGTTTAACCAGTACATCTGCTTTATCCCATATAACATATTATATACTTATTGTGGTACGTGCAACCCGATCCAATGCATTTATATACTTATTGTGGTACGTGCAACCCGATCCAATGCATTTATATACTTATTGCGGTACGTGCAACCCGATCCAATGCATTTATATGTTTGTTGCGGTACGTGCAACCCGATCCAATGCATTTATATATTTGTTGTGGTACGTGCAATCCGATCCAATGCATTTATATATTTGTTGCGGTACATGCAACCCGATCCATTGCATTTATATATTTGTTACGGTACGTGCAACCCTATCCAATGCATTTATATATTTGTATATATATGTTATATGTTCAAAAGACTCAAATAATATTTTCTTCTTTCAACCTTCTCACTTATAAGGGTTATAACTCTCGAACCGTAACTTTAAATAAGGTGTTTCTTACGCCGAGTCGAAGGTAACATCGGGATCTATCACTATCCCAAGTTTCCTCTAAAAATGCTTAGTATAACTAGTATCAATTCACGCAAGAAACAACCCTATGAAAATTGTATCGCCATAATTTTTGTACAAAAAAATACAATCTTAAAACAATCATAACTTTTTATCCGTAAGTCGGATTTATCTCCGTAAAGTCTCAAACTGTCAAGAACAGACAAAGCTAGAACTTTTAGTCAGTTTCAGTATAACTTTTCAGATTCCTCACCGAAACATTCAGTTCTTTTATTTTAACAACTCTCAGAAAACTATTTCGCCATATTTTTGTAAAACAAAACACAATCTTAAGACAATCATAACGTTTTATCCGTAAGTCGAATTAATCTCTGTAAAGTCTCAACTTGTCGAGAACATAGAAATCTAAAATTTTCATTCAGCACAACATTTCAGATTCCTCACCAATATGTACAGTTATTCCGTTATACGTTCTGCCCTCCGGATTTCATTTGATCCGAGGCAGAAACTTTGAACTACAATAACTCTCAAACCGTATGTCGTTTTTAGCCCCGCTTGGGCTCAATCTGATCGTAAAGGAGAGATGTACAACCCTATAAAATTCATCCAATTCTAACAGACATAACTCAACGAAACGGATTGTAATTTCATGACTCAAACTAGTTATTAAATAACCTACTAACAATAATTTCATGATCATTCTTTCAACATCCGGATCATATTCTAATATGTATTGTAACTTTAAAATAAGGGATTATACTAAGAATTATGAGTGAGAGAACTCAACTTTATTGCTTCTTGACCGCGAATGAAAATCTCAAACTTTGACTACACCCTTTTCGGAACTCCTCAATTGCTAAAGATAATTTTTCTTTTGTTCTATGTATTTTCTGGTTTCTTTCTATCTTATGAAAAAAATATAGGATATGAGAATATATATAAATTGTGGATTGTGTGTGTAACTTGCAGGAAGGTGGAAGATTGTGTATTAATCTGTATCACAAAAGAAGTACTTGTCTTCATTTATAAATGAGAAAGAAACATCTTAAGAGATGATTCTATGTCTGAATGAATGCTCAAACGTTTCATGGATTCAATGACAGTAAAGAGCACGGAGTAAAGACAATAAACAGTAGTAAAATAGTCTTTTTATATTTGAAAAAAGACGTTAGTGATAGATCATAATAATGACCCATTAATGCATTCAAGTAGTCAACAACGTTTTTTTCAAATTGAGTTTAAAGGGTGTTAAAGGCTAAACGAAGTTTAAAGAATGTGTTATAACTTATTTTTTTGTGAGATACAATAATTATTTACCTAACAGTAAGTTTATCTCATATATTCAAAGGTCTATATATCTTTTTGAAAATAAAGGGTATTTAACAATATTGAATGTTAATGAATAGTTTGTGGGGATTTCAAAATTTTGAAAACCACCTAAAGTCGTTAAATATCGGGACTTTACATATTTATACATAATTTATGAATTTCTTAAAATATATACAAGATCTAAACCAAACCTTTGGGCGGAGCTTAGAGAAGCAAGCTCCTATCAGAGAAAGTTATTGCGCGCTAGTCTAGTTAGCTAATGGGTTTTAGTTGACTGTTATGTTAGTTGTGTCCTCACAATCACTAGCTAATATGCTTTTTTCTCATATCTTTTTTTCGTTCATGGTTCAATTTTTTGGGTAGGGCGCGGGCCCCCAATTCTCAAGCCCGGCCTACAAGTTTCATAGGTTCTTAGTAGCAATCGGCAACCTTTTCTTAATTAAATTCAGCCGAGCGGCAGAGCTAGAGATTCGACGACGTGTTTGGTAGAAATCAGTAGCTTTGACTCAAATCATGTATTTGTTTAAAAATCTTCTTAATATGCATAAATAGTTTATCGAGAACCTAGTAAGTTAGGAGTTTCTATAATCCATAACCAATAAACTTAAAATTTTAACTCCTCTTTAGGGTTGCGTATCGGTTCGGGTTCGAAAGTTATCGGCTAAACTTATCGGTTGTTGGTTTGTAGACATGTTAAACCGTCAAAGAACCGTTAAGATATCGGCTATTGGATTATCGGTTAATCGGTTGTTGATCTTTATCGGTTTAACCGTTTAGGATTTCACACAAAAGTTTTCAAGAGCAAAGAATCCATTTTTCAAAACTGAAAGTAGCTTCGAGCAAAATTATCCAATTGATATAGGAAAGATGTAAATAAACTTGGACCAAAAATGAACCAAGAGACATTGAGTTACATTACACAACACAATCGTCCATCAAGTTGAGAAAAGAATCTAAAGTAGAGATCGAACTCTTAAAGGTATCAATTTTTGAAATCCAAACAGGAGAACTTGACCAGTTTTAATTGAAACAAGAGGAATGGAAGAAGAGTAAAACATTGAAAAGAACTTCAAATGACTCAAATAAGTAATATTACTGCTATATATTCCATAGGAAACGCTCTGATGAAACTCATGTTGTACTTTCTTAGCGATTTCTTCATAAAAAAGAATGGTTGGTATAATTGTAATTCAATATGGAAGTTTAGTCAAGTGATTTTATATATAGAAGGGTATAATTGTAATTAAATAAATAGTTGTCGGGTTATCGATTCACCCGTTAACAAAGGTGGTCAAACTGATACTCGAACCGATACCCGAACCAGTAGCCCATTAACTCAAATCATTAACTCAATAATCGGTTCGGATTATTCGCTTAACCGTTAATATGCACATTCCTACTCCTCCTATGATATCTTACATTGTGAATCTCCCTAATACAAGCGTGTGAACAACTGGATTTTAAAGAAGAATGGGAAACATAGAGCATGCTAAAATTTAAAAGAAACTCAGTTGACTGGGTCCTCCTTTTTTCTATTCTTCTATATTCTATATTGCCATGCACTTGCTTTTAATGTTCGTTAGTTCATGAAGATGATGCATTGGTACTAGACTTCTACACTTGTTTCTTTAAATGTCGTTTTGAGGAATTTTATGTGTGAAACATTTTTTTAAGTTCTGGACACAAGATTGTGGTGATCATTGGCTGCACTCTTTATCACTTTTAATTCGATCCCCTTTTCCCCAAAATAGAAATCATCGAAACAGTGAACTCTGAGAAAGAGACAAGCCTATTTTCCATTATGGTTCTGATATGGTACTTGCGCCGACCATGCAATACTGTTTTCTATGTCAATTTTTGGAAGTTAAATTGGTAGGCCGTGTTTCTTTTCCACTTGAAATGATAGCTAGCTATTCATGTACAATCCCCGAATCTAATTACAAGTCCATAATCTAAAGTCAATGAGGTCTAGTAAATAATATGTTGGCCTGAAAAGAATTTAAAAGGAGAAATGTCATTAGTGAGATTTTTTATAGCCGATCTTGATTTGTCTGGCCTTTTTTGTAGTTACACTCCTTATATTTGCAAAAACTTTAACCTAATATTCCTTTTAAGGACCGATGTTTAACTTTTGTTCCCGTTTTGGAAGTTTGTGTTATTTACGGTGTTCAAAACAAAAATAAATAGAATGTTAAATACAAATGAAAGTTTTATTCCGAGCGTCCTTATATCTTTAATCCACTCATTGTGTCCGAGGAGTTCGATTATTAATTTTCTGGTAGACGAAATATATCTACCCAGGAATAATGGTATTTCAAATTTCAAAAAAGATCAGACGACAATGCAGAGATGAAATTCGAGGCAAGGCCTCGTGTTTGTAGTCAAGTATCTTTTTCGATAACAATGCGAGGATTTATCTTCTTCTCAATTCTTTGTGAAGGGGAAAGTGTTGGAAATTAGCCTTTGGCGGGAGTTGCGATCGACCAACTTTAACGGCTTAAACACTAGTGTTACGTATGTTGGAGAATCCGGTTCTTCACACATGCATTATGTACTAAGTACGTAGATAACCGTAGGGCCAAGGATCGTCAAATTTCATTGAGAAATGAAAGAGATATTGGTTCACGAAGTGAGGTGTTTGAAGCGTGGAAAGTGTGGTGTTGTGTTCAATTCTCCCTCATCGGTAGAGGAAGAAAGAATTGTTGTGTATATAAGACTCGAAATTGGTTTGGGGTTTGGGACCCCAAGGGGTATCCCATGTGTTTAAAGGAGGGATGACCTAGATGTGCTTCGGTTCGAGGAAAGACCACACGCGCGCCGCCGCCGCCCGTCCGGTTCCGGGTTCTCGGGTCACGGGCTGCGGGCCTTCTGATATTATCTTTTTGGGCCAGAGAACTTTTCCAGAAGTACAGTTTGATCCCAGAAGCTTCAGATGTACAGTTCGGTCCCTGAAGCTTCAAGGTGTACAGTTTGGTCCCTGAAGTTTTCAGAAATTCAGAATTTCGTGACGAGACAAACGTCCAAAGACTCAATTCACCATTTATTTTGGCTGAATTACTCCTCCTATAATGGCCAAATCCGTTGGTCTTTCACCCTTTAATTTGGTGGCTTTACTACCTCCATAATGGTCATTATTTGGCCAATAATGGTCATTATGGAGGTAGTCAAACGATCCTTCATCACCTATATAAACACCCTTACACCATTGTTGAGGCACACTTGATATACACGAAAATATACAACCGTAAAATCAGTTCTTCCTATAACTTCCAAGCATCATTTCTTATTCAATATTCTTCACGGTAGCTCTTGAGTTTCCTTTGCTCAATTGTTCCATTCTTTGTTTTATCTTGGGAGACGAATTGTCCGGGACGTATAAAGGATACATACGGGCAATATTGTCTTAAGGATGAGTGCCACACTCGACTCAAAGAAAAATCAAAGCAGCTTTAGGCCTTCTTGTTCAACAAATATTGTAATTTCAGTTTTATTGTTATATTGTAATTTTCAGTTTTCTAGTTGAATTGTAATTTCAATTCTTACATAAGCAGTTACTTGTAATTTCCGTTTCTTGCAAATCCTTGTAACCCAACAGAAAGTTCCGAAGGCGAAACCCCCCCCCCCCCCCACCTGTATCAGAAGCCCCTTGGCCAGGTGAGATGTAAATCGAGGGATATGCGCTAGTGGCAGTCCTGCCAGGGAGAGGACCAACGGGACACGAACCTAGCAACAACCCTTGCAATATTTCAGCAAAGACTGTCACCACACGGATTCGAACCCGCGACGTCGGAGTAGTTGTACCCCAATTACCTTGCCACTTACCAACTCGCTTGTGCCCGGGGGCATCTTCTTCTCAATTCTTTAAGCTAGTGTAGAAGGAGTTTTCTATTTATAACAAATTTTTCTCTTTTCTCCAATATGGTGCAACACCCCTCATTTCTCATTCACAACCCAACCAAAAGGTTACGCGTTCAAATCTCAATCACAACAAAACCCAACAGTTTATGCAAATATAGACCCATGGGCTGATGCAGCCTTTAGGCTACAGGTTTATCTGAACTCTAATTTTGGCACATAATATAGATATTTAGGTAAGAACCTATTAAAATATTTAAAAAGTATTAGAACTGAAGTTCATAAAGAATCCATGTCTTAGGTGTATAAAAAACATTCTTTTCGCTAAGCCTACAGTAGAATAATAAATCTTGAATCCGCCTTTATATAGGCCTAGCACCAGCAGCCATTGGTAGAACTTATCCTTGTTTCCCTACCTGGTCGAGAGGGGAGAGAGTCCTACGGGACATCAATTTTATTAGATGTCACAAGAACTATATATACAGTTCTATTTCGCAACTAGCAGCATACGTATTATGAGTGTTGTATCACATTGCATAGATGTTGTACTAATGTGCTTAACTCATAAGTATGGTTACTGATTTGACATTACCGTTTAATGTGCTTAGCAAATCTATGCTGTCAAAGGGGCCAGCCAGTCTCAATTCGTGTTCTAACGCCTTGTTTGACTAGTTCAGCTTAAAAAGAAATGATTGAAGTATATAGATGAGCTTTAAATAAGAGTTGAGTGATTCTTATAAAAAATATCAACGATAATTAAAAATTGTGGACTAATTGTCCGTGATGTAGAATTGTATTAATCTCCATTCGAGAGTATTTCTCATTAATACAAATATATATATAGTGTGTACAATATGGAATCATAATACAATAAGGATCATATTTCTACCATAATTATGCAACACTAATAATTACAAAATATATGGTGAATATCCTCTAATATTCACTAATACACCCCCTCAGTCGGAGCGGGAGGAGGCCAGATGCTTAGACTGGATCTGAAGTCGAGGAATAGCTGTCTAGGAAGTCCTTTGGTGAAGATATCTGCATACTAATACGAAGAAGGCACATGCAACACCTTAACATGACCAATAGCAACCTTCTCACGAACAAAATGTATATACATCTCAATGTGCTTGGTTCGCTGATGCTAAATCGGATTATGAGATAAATATATCACGGATATGTTATCACAGTACACCATAGACTCCTTACGCAAGGGACACTGGAGCTCCAAAAGAAGGTTTCAGAGCCAGCATATTTCAGCAACAATATTTTCAACGTCTCTATACTCTGCTTCTGCACTCGAACGGGATAGGATGGCTTACCTCTTGGCAGACCATGAAATGAGATTATCCCCTATGAACACACAGTAGTCGGAGGTGGAGCGTCGCGTGTCCGGACAGCCTGCCCACTCTGCATCCGTATATGATAACAACCTGATCGGTGCAGAGGGATATAAATGCAATCCATAATCAAGTGTGCCATTGACGTATCGAATGATACGTTTAAGAGCAGTAAAATGAGGCTCCCTGGGGGTATGCATAAACAAACACACCTATTGAACAACATAAGCAATATCAGACCTGGTGAAAGTAAGATACTGAAGTGCACCTGCAAGACTCCTATAAAGAGCGGGATCGGACACTGGATCACCATCAACAACACTGAGCTTTGATTTAGAGTCAACAGGAGTGAGCATGATGTTGCAGTTCGTCATTTTAGCCCTGTACATAATCTCCTCTGCATACTTACGCTGACACAAAAATATAGTATCTGCAGATATGGTCACTGATATCCCCAAGAAGTAACTCAATTTCTCCAAGTCAGTCATAGCAAATTCGATTTTAAGCCGTGCAATGATCTCATTTTTCAACACATCAGATAAAACAGTAAGAACAATATCATCCACATATAACAACAAACAAGCAATGTTACTGTCTCAATGAAAAATAAAGATCAAATTATCATACTTGCTCACTAATACGTGGGAAATGTATTACTTTTCAAAGCTTTTACCTTAGATTGATGACTTCTAATTTGATTATGACTTCTAAGTTGATCCCCTTTTCCCCGAAATAGAAATCATTCGAACAGTGAACTCACTGAAAGAGACAACCTAAGTCTATTTTCATTATGGTTGTGATATGGTACTTGCGCCCACCATGCACTACTGTTTTCCATATCCATTTTTGGAAGTTAAGTTAACTTAGTTAAGGTGTGGTTTGGATATGCGATTTCAAATTTTATTTTAAAGTTGTATTTTTTTTTATATTTTGAATAAAATTTCAACTTCAACTTGAAATTCTAATGTCAAATCCAAAATTCACCTTAAAAGTAGGATTTCAACTTCAAATTTGCGATTTCTAATTTTCTAAAATTTAAAACTCGGGTCAAAATTTTAGATTTTGCAATAAAAAAGGATCATATTTTTGTTACAAAAATGATTACTCAACTCCTACTTTGATAACTGATGTGCGGTGAAATTACGCATTTTTATACCCTTTTCTTAAACTTTTCTAGCCCTTTAAGTAAGTTTTAATGTCATTTCCTATGTTTATTTTGGTTTTTGTAGGATTTTTGTCTTAGGACACAAAACATATGGAAAAGTGAATAAACGTGGACAAAAGTGTTGAAAAAAAGAAAGAAGTGCAACAAAAGCCATTTCTGCAGACCGCAGAACCAGATTGCGAGCCGCAGACTCGGAGGCTCGGCCGCAATTCGTAACAGTGAACAGAGGAATTTGGAGCTCCGAAGTGCGACCCAATCTGCGATCCGCACTTCCGTTATGCGGATCGCAGTCCGATCTGCGAACCACTGCTTCTCCATAGGCCCAACTCAGATTGCGATGCTTCAGAGCATTTCTGTGGACCGTAGTTTAGTTCTGCAGAACGCACTTCCTGTCGCAGTTCGAGACAGTCCATACATGAAGACACTTTGCGAACCCTAAGCCAATTTTGCGGACCATAGATCAGTTCTGCGGTCGTAGAGTGGATGACGGTGGAATTTTTGTAATTAAGTGTAGTCCGAAATTTTGGGTCTCTATATAAGCCTTGTCTAGGGTTTTGTGAAACCAATTCATTACATAATACACCAACTCATACCAAAACACAATAACTCATTTTTCAACACATTTTGAGAGCTTAGAAGAGGGAGAATAAGCTTTGGAGGCTAGGGTTTCATAACCCATCACCTTGGAAGTGAAGACTTGAAGCCATTAATGAGAATTTCTTACTTCGTCTCTTTATTTCCTTGCTTTGTATTGTCATATTTGGTGTGAGTGATGACTTTGGACAACAAAGTTGGAAAGACTTGTTGAGTAGTATTTGTATTTAACTATAGTTGCTTTTGTATTGATTATTTCTTGCTATTTATGAAATGGGTCTATTGCTTATTTAATTAATTTTGTTCTTGAATGTTTCTAAATGGATTAGCTAACCCTAAGACTTGCCCATTTATCCTTAATTAAACTTGAGAGAGGAAATTAAGGTTGGGTTAGATTGATTGCCCAAATATATTATTCCCTGTGAGATTCGATCCCGACTCCTAGTTGAGTAAATTATATTGCGACGACCGTTTACACTTTTTCTTTGAGGAGTGGATTTGGACGTCATTACTAACCCACTTTTCCACATCTATAAAATCACACCCAAAAATCAATTGGTGCTACTACGAGGAAACCTTTGTAAATTGTTAATTTAGAAAGATTTGTTAGTTTGGTAAAATTGTATAAGAGTTGGGGAAAATTTTGATAGTTTTTATAATTGTGAGTTTTATTATTACGAGGAAATTACAACTTGATTTCAAATACTTGTGTTAACACTCAAAAAATAATTTAAGTGTTTAACCGAATTCAGTGACAGCCGAACTGTTCCAGAGCCGAATTTACTCCTAGCCCTCGACTATAAGAACTTCATCGGCTACTAAGGCATCTTAGCCGAGTTGTTAGTTAGAGGTACGACTGGGACCCACTAAGATGCAGACGCCTCAACGACCAAGTCAAAAGGGTTTTCGGACCTCTAAAAGCGGTAATGACCAACAACAGCTAAAAGAAAGGGTCATTATCCAAGCGAGAGGAGTAGAGGGCGAAAAAATTGGCACCACCTCCCCCATAGTCGGCCATTGAACTTAGTGGGTTGCTTGATGGCTGATATGGGTGGGGGGGATCACGTTGTACAGTTTCTTTTTCATTTTTTGTACTATAAATAGGATCATTCTTTGTATATAAAGGACAACCAAACAACTCAATTTTTATCTATCTTTATCCTTTTACTTCATTTTATCATTTACTTTATTGTACTCAGCTGCATTCATGTTTCTTACCTCTTAGTTTACTCATACCACCGCCCTAACGCTTTCTGGAGTAGTTGGGGAACCCATTGCTGTAAATTAGAGTTCCGTTTCCAGCCCAAATCACTTAAGTTAAGGAATTAATTTGTCTCCCAATTTCGTCAGTCGATAAAATGGCAGATAACAAAATTCGGAGCGAGAAAAATTTGGTACTCCCAGTGGGACCATAGGTGAATTAATAGCAAAGTTTGATTCTCCATGTCAGGATCATTCTTGGCGTATGCGCCTTAAGTCCGGTAAGAAAATGAACCCCGAGTCCAGTCCACATCCTAAACAAAATTCTCCCAGAAGGAACAACGAACCAGTATCCTCCTCGGGTATGCCTACATCGATTGATACCCATCCACTTCCTCCATCAACCCATGTTGTGGAAGAATCTAGTCAATCTGAAGGTCCAACCATAATGACCACGTCTTTTATTAAACAACAAATCGACTAAGGCATCCGTGATATTATTTACCAAGTTTCTATACAGTTGGCTGACATTGTGAAGCCGATGGTACATAATGAGGTTCAGCAAGTGAGGGAGATGGAAACTAACCAAATGCACCTAGGAGAATGTTTGGCTAGTTCTGTCATCCCTCTAACAAGCGGTGTTGTTCAGCATGAGACCGTGACTCCCGGTATTGTTTCTCAGCCGCATGTGCATCTGCTAGTGCCTACTCAGGTACAACCGGTAGCGCACCTAGGAACACAAGCCCAATCGCCTGGAAACTAGCACACTGCGTGGTTGCCGCCGAATCTGGGGGGGGGGAGAATATGACACTTGACCAAGAGAGTCTGCAGTATGGGCAGATCAACAAGGCTCGAAGACCAGTTCAGGCTCTAGGACACTTTGGATTGCCGCTCGTTATGCTGTACGTTTCTACGAACGGCCCTACGATGCAGGCGAACAATTTTGGCCAGTCGAATTGGCACCCGATGGCCCCTGGCTATGACTTAGTTCGGCTATCTGGTGACGCTGTTTCTAGTGGAATACCATTCCAGCAGTCATTTTCAGTACCCAATCCATACCTTTTAGGAAGCGTAAATTTTCTAAGAACGGCCGACGTCCGAGGAGAGCAGCCATGGAATACTGTTCCACCTTATCCTCATGCTCCGTTAGTCATTCCAGGAGCTCAGGTTGCAGGCTTTGGTGGCCATATCCAACAGCAGCAATTGGGCATTACCTCACCTATTGGTAATGGCCAGCAGACCATCTACAACCTTCAAAACCCTGTCTAACAAAGTGCAGAATGGAGGCCGTCAGTACAAAACGCCTACCAGCCGAATCCAATCAAGAATCGGCATGGGACGTCACAACTGATAAACGTAGAAATTATTGCTAATACCATGCGGAGGTACTTCGATATCCAACTGAAACCTTTGGACAAGACTGTTTATAAGAAGTCTTACCCCGATTGGGTAGATAGAATAACACATTTTCCGAGGGTCTTCAAAACACCGGAGTTTGCCATCTTCTCTGGCGACGACGACAAATCCACTATCGAGCACATCGGTATATTTACTATCCAATGCGGCGAGGCTGGCCAGAATGAGTATCACAAGTTGCAGTTATTCCCTCTCTCTCTAACGGGAACAAGCTTCGCATGGTACTCCTTTTTGGCTCCTGATTCCATATAGAGTTGGGCTAACATGAAGGGTTTCTTCCATGATAGGTTCTATTGGCCCCAACCTCAGGTTACCGTGACTGATCTAACGAATCTCAAGCAGCAGGTGGATGAATCGACTGCCGATTTTATCGAGAGATTCAAAAAGAAGGTTGGGAAATGCACCATACACTTCCCGAGTCTGAGTGTGCACGCATGATAATCAACAATATGCACCTTCAGTTAAAGGAGAAGTTGGTGGGACAATCCTGCTCTGACCTGAACTAGTTAGCCGAAAAGGCTAGCCAAATAGAGCAGTACGTACATGAGAAGGAGCGGAGAAGAGCCAGCCGAAATCGAGGCTCCCACTTGGTATCCATCGTCGAAGCGGATAAGTCCGACTTAGAGTCAGCCGACAGCGCGGCAAACGCAATGGTGGCCGAGATTGTTAAGGGTAAGGTTTACTTTTACCCAGCCTGGAAATCCATAAAAGGCAAGGAGACGAGTTCATCCGATGACAGGGTCGGTTACTCATTTGACATCACAAAGGCGGATCAGATCTTTGATCATATGCTCAAAGATAAGCAGATTCAGTTGCTTGATGGTCATAGGATTCCGCCTGCCGAGGAACTCAAAGATAAGAAGTACTTCAAGTGGAATATCTCATACAGTCACTCTACTTCTAATTGTGTGGTCTTCAGAAAGGCGATCCAAAAGGGCATCAAACAGGGGAGGTTCAAGCTAGCCGACAAGAGTATGGCTGAAATGTCCATTGATACTGACCCCTTTCCCGCGGTACCAATATCTATGGTATTTTTGCTAAGCCCGATGAGTCAAGGGACACCAAAGGGAGACAACCAATGAAAAGGAAGTGGGTCCCAAAGAAACCTACCGAATGGGAGAAAGCCACAAGGACCTCTGTGCTCAACCGGTTAGGCAGCCTACATGACATTCGTGATGACAGGCAACCAGCTAGGAGCAGTTTTCATGGCCGTCCTAAATACTCGAGGGACGTTGAACGAGAACTTCAGAAACAAATCATGAGGTTCAGAAGGGTCCCTATCGGCGCCAGGCATAGGCTTGGTGGGCAAGTACGGATGTCAACCAATCGGCAGCCGAGCATGCCTCGAATAAATGAAGAATCACCTCCTAAAACTAAACAGAGGGTGGTCAAGTTTAACGTAAATAGGGTGTTTTGTCCTTACGTATCACGACGCGAAATGAGGACCAGAGGAGACCCTGGAGAATGATTAAATCAGCCGCCAACACAGAAGAGGGGAAGTGATATGTCAATCAGGCTCCCAGAAAGAAAGAGGCACCACCGAGAGTCGCATCCAGGACTCAGAAAAGGAGGATGCAATGTGCCAAGACCTTGCATAAGATGAAACAGATATTGTATCTAATTTCCAATACCAAGGCAGCCGAAAATCATGAGATTCCTGAGTCTGCCGCAGAGGCTATCGAGCGGGCATTAGGCTCAGATGCTTCAGCGGAAATATCGCCTAAAGGAGAGACGCTGAGTCAACCAGAGCTGAATGAACAGCCTACTGACAACCCGACGAAGGAACCCCGACAAGAGAATGTGACCCCAGATGGACTTCTAACCGAGGCAATCGCACAAATCGTGCAAAGGATTCAGTCAGAGAATCCCCAGCCGATCTTCATCTGTCTCCAGGTAATGGAATATATGAGCTTCTAGTCAGCCGAATTAGATGAATGGGGGTACTCTATCCTCGATTTATTTAGCCATGACCTGGTTGATGAGATGTGGGCAGACATTGAAATGGTCAGCCTAATCCCATGTGAATTCTGGGTCAGTCGATCCTCGCTGGATAACATAGAAGGTGATGTTTGCATGAAAGATGCAGAATGGGCAACAATAGCGATACCCCGGCTAGGGACACTTTGAACACCGTATTTGGTGCACCTACAAAATATATGGTTAAATACCTCAAACCCCTTTACGTCAAGGCTTACATTAACGATAAAATTATTAGTCAGGTGTTTATCGACAATGGGGTTGTGCTGAATGTGATGTCGCTGCTTACCTTAAAGGATCTTAACAAAACAAATGAGGATCTCATCCCAAGTAACATGAAAATGGCTAGCTTTATAGGAGAAGCCTCTGAAGCATTGGGGATTCTAGTAGCAGAAAGCAATGTAGGTCCTAAGATGGTCAGGTCTGACTTCTTTGTAATAGATGGCAAGCCGTCCCACACCATTCTGCTGGGTAGGGACTGGATTCACACCATTCGATGTCTTCCTTCTACCATGCATCAAAAGCTCATCTTTTGGGAAGGAGACAAGATAGAAATCATCCTAGCGGATGATAACCCGTTCCGACCAGGGGTTCAGAACGTAGAGGTTGTCCTCTATTCACCATATGTGGCTCCCATAGCCGTCATAGAGCAGTATGAAGAAGGATCTTAGGAATCATGTAATCTTACCTCATGAGGATTTGAAATAAAATAATTAGTCAAACCACGGCTTACCTTGGAGGATTTAAATGGTTGAGGAAACCCAAATTATACGTGACCTGTAGCATCGAATGACCGTCCTAAGTTCTGAGAAAAGGATAGCCGAGGCATCACAGATGAGGAATCACAACAGAAAACCAGAATCTAGCACCAATAACATTTGAGCTGCCGATAGGAATTTTATGCCTAACTTTGTTTGTCTTTGTTATACGCTTGTACAAAAGTCGAGTGTTATTATATACCCCGTGTTGTGTATGCTTTATGAAAAGTTTGAATAAACTCTTTTTACAAAGATAGATCTTAAATAAAATGGGCAATCAGAAACTCCAATTCTACAGCTACGGGGACGACATCCTATTGGCTAAATCTATGGCCAAGATGCAGTGTTGTCCTCAGAAGTTAATATCATTACGGATGGCCAAACAAAATTTTCAAAGTTTGGAAGAATATCAGCAGGCCATGCTAATAGAGTTGGGTCAGTTGGATGAAAATCGACTGACAATCATAGAAAGAGTCAAAGCCGGTAAATGTAAAATGGCCAAAGCATACGACAAACATATAGAGCCTAAAGAGGTTTGCCGAAGGAGACGTAGTTTGGAAAATCATCCCGCCGATTGAAATGAAAGATCGTAAAATTGGCAAATGATAGCCAAACTAGGAAAGGACCTTTCGTAGCGAACCCACGGGTTGCCGGCAATACGGATCAAGCGATAAACATGCATGGAAAAGAAATGTACATGGTAGACATCTTAAAGAAATATTACCCATCGATTTTGGGGCATGCATAAGTAATCAACAGCCACAGACCGGCTGCCTGGTCGCAAAAGAGGTTAATTTTCCTTCGATTTAGGGAATGTATGGGCAAATGACAGCCACAGACCGACTGCCTGGTCACAATAACAGACCCTTCGATTTGGGGTCGATACAACTAAGAAGCTGAATTGGTCGGCCTTGAATCAATCGAGGGATACACTACATCATCAGCTATTGAAGTCTCAGGATCAGCCGAATCAACGGTTGCTTGGTCTTTCCAAATTGTTGTAATCTATTCCTCATCACCAGCCACACCAATGGCCACTACCTCAACTACCCCTAACTCTTCGAGGATTCCCACTCCTACCCCCTGTGCGATCACAGCCACAACAATTGATTGGGTCTCGATAAGAACCTGTGTATCGGCTGCTAGGGTATCTTCTGGTTGTTGTTCTGATCGAGCCAATGCATCTTGCAAGGCTGTAGGAAGGTCACATGGCACTTGGACGGCAGGATTAACTGGCAAATAAGAAATCATAGCTGAAGAATGATGTGTTTCGGACACCACTTCGGAAGGATTAGCAGGTAATGACAGCTTTACACAAGCAAGTTTGCCTTTCCATTCAGCAGACTCATTTTTCAGTTGGGCCAGCCGTTCATTACCCATCTTCAGATCTAATTCCCAAACAGTTTGTTGATTACCAAGCTCCCGTATCTCGTTATCCAGATGACGGCCTTACCGAAACAACGAGGAGCGAAAGGAATCGTGGGTTTTAATAGTTGAGTCCAAGGCATTTATTTCAGGGGTTATAGTCCTTATCTCTGCCTGGATCTTCTTTAATTCTACTTGCATTTGGGACCGCCGCCCCTGCAAGTCACGCCTTCGATTGGCACTTCATTGCTTCTCCTCATTTACCTAGGCAAAAGTATCCTGAACACGATTCTTTTGTTGCCGAATAGATCCCAAGTGTTGCAAAGATGTGGCTGCTTCATCACGGCTATCTTTGGCCGCCTTATGCAAAGAGAATAGGTCATTCAAAGCCAAGGCTATGTCATTATAGGCGGCCACCAGAACTGGAGAGACCATCGCCTCCTTCGACAACCGAAATAATGAGGTCATCAATGCATGAAGTTCCTTCTTTCTTGTGGGGATGCCATTGGCTAGAAACTCATTAACTCACTCTTCATGAACACCAACCGGCGAAGAGGGTGAAGGTATGATGTCGGCCGAGCTAAAATACTGCAAGAGTACATCCTTAGGTATGACCTCGGCTGACGCCTCTGAGTCATCAATTGGGCTGGCTTCAGCCGAGGGATCTTCCCTAGCCGTCTCCTGTACAGAAAAGGACAGTTTCAGAATAGAGGCAAGAATCTAGAGACAGTTGATAACAAGACTGGAAGGAAAAAGATATACCTCTACGGTTATGTCAACCTCTTCGGCTGCCTCAACATGAGAAACTCTGATATCGAGGTTAGCCGATGGAGAATCTTGCGGGTGTTCGGAAGTACGAGCCAAAGAGGACGTCCTCCCGGCATAGAGAAATGCATCATGTACTTTTCGCCGCCTATTGCGCCTTATTACTAGTGGCTCCTGAAAGACAAAATCAAGAAACATGAGTAATAAAAAATAGCCGATACAAAGGTAGTCGAGGCAGATAAGGGATATACCTCATCATCATCCTCTTCAGAAATAGAGACTTCAGCTCAGCGAGATCTTTCTTCCCTATGCTCACAAATAATAATAACCCCTTCACCTAGCCTGGGTTGCTTTAAAATGGATTGCCTAGGCGACGGAGATCCCTTGGTAGGAGTGGTCTCCAAATCAACAAACCGTGAGGGGGATGAAGTTACCGAAAAATACATAAAAAGTGTTAGCCTAAAATGTATAAGAAATTCTGGCCAGCATATATGTAGAAAAACAATTCACCTTTTCTCTTCGGCTGCCGCAGCCTGACGAAAGACCAAGAGGCAGTAGGTCTAGCCGAATTGATGAAAACCATCTTTGAAGGGACCTTTTTTGTCCTTGGCTTAGCGTCTGCTGGGTTTTTCTTCTTCGGCTGGACCAGACAATCACTCTGGTTTGCCTAGATCAGCCGATCGCAATAGACTTCCAGAGAGGATTGGAAGAATTTTTCTTCGGCTACCTTCCACCAGTCAACAAAAGCAACAGTAGTGTTGGCCCTTGGGAAGAACGGCTGCCAGATGAAAATGGCAAGCTTATCAATATTGTGGGCGACTACCTCCTCTGTCTGTTTGCCATTTAGAGAGCAACACTACGGTGAGGCCATGGTATGTGTTGTGTCAGGAAGAATTGTCGTGCCACAAAGTTAGGTCGATAGGGCTCCGTAGTCAACTTGTTATGCCTAGAGTTGTACTTGAAGTCTCCCAAAAGATCCCTTGCCGTAAGGATATGCCCCCACACTTGATTCATGACCTTCCGTTGAGTGAAGGAAAGGTTGTCATCGGTTATTTGATAAACCCAATCGGGAGTGGCCCATTTTTCAAGGATCGGTTGCCAATCTGCCTAATCGTCTCGAGACAGACCATGCAGGATGGAGACTACAGTGAAAACATCCTGCGGTACAAGAGGTATTCCCCGAAAAGTGGCGGATCTAACGGAGAACGACTGGCATCAAAATCATCAGGGATGAACTCTGGGAAATACAAAGTGATCCACAACTGAAGGAACCACAGAGGACCGGCCAAAGTATCCAGATTTCGAGAATCCCTTAACCTAGCTTGAGCATCGCCCAGAGCCATGTACAAGTAAGCCATGTAGAGGGATGCCCAACTGACATCTTCCCCTGAAATGGCCAAAGCCACATAAAGCTCCAGCTCCTTGACAATTGCACAAGAGCCCGTACAGACGAAGTAACGGCTAAACTAATAGAGCATAAAAGCATGATGCTCAGCATCATCAACCGGAAGAGGCGAACTTCGGCAGTTAGCGATCATAAAAGAACCATAGCTGGAAGAATTTTTTGAAACAACAATCCCCAAGTCGGGAACTTTGATTTCACTCAGGGTAGACGATTCGGCTCCCAATATCGGAAGGTCTAGTATCGCTGTTACATCAAGGAGGGTGGGAGTCATCATACCCTAGGGAAAAACAAAAGCATTGGCGGTAGTCGACCAATAACCAACGAATGCATATATGAGGCCGATATTACAATAGATATCAGACCCCGATAGTACAATGGCGTCGTAAAGATCGATACGCCTACACTCGGTTCCTTTAGCCGACTTGACCCGGTCCACCCAAACAGAATAGTTGGCGACCCTAGTCGGCCAGGTGCGTAGGTTAGCCGGACAATGGTCGGCAGCGAACCAGTCGCAGGTGAGGGGAAGGTCATAGGTCACCGGGCTAAGATGTTAAGATAAAATAATACCGCCTTGTTCCGGTCTACCATATGGAGCCAAAACCAACTATTCATCAACAAGGACCAAGGCATCGGTTAGGTCTTTATTGGCTAGAGTAATCCCGTATATCTTCTGAGAAGAGGAAAAAAAGTCATGGCATCCGAGAAAGAAAAGGGCCGAGATTAAGGGTTTTTATGCAGAAAGGAAGAAATCGGAGATGACTGTAAGATCAAGTAAAAAATTCTCGGAAAGATGTCTCTTCTTAAATAGATCTTAATGCAAGGCGGAAATTTGGGATACCTCTTCGAATGCACTGTTGGAAAACATTGGAACCGATTCGTGGTAATAAAGACACCTCGGTTGAAGGGGAAACCCAATTCAGAAGTAATCATCATTGCATGTACTAGACGAGACGATTGAAGTGGCATGCGTGGTTGTCAGACTGAAACGATGGCTACTTTCGGATACATCAACTCAACGGTCACTGTCGAGTTAATGTAGGGGCAATTGTTAACACTCAAAAAATAATTTAAGTGTTTAGTCGAATTCAGTGACAGCCGAACTGTTCCAGGGCCGAATTTACTCCTAGTCCTCGACTACAAGAACTTCATCGGCTACTAAGGCATCTTAGCCGAGTTGTTAGTTAGAGGTACGATTGGGACCCACTCAGATGCAGACGCCTCAACGACCAAGTCAAAAGAATTTTCGGACCCCTACAAGCGGTAACGACCAACAACAGCTAAAAAAAAGGGTCATTATCCGAGCAAGAGGAGTAGATGATGAGAAAATTAGCACCACCTCCCCCATAGTCGGCCATTGAACTTAGTGGGTTGCTTGATGACTGACATGGGGGGGGGGGGGATCACGTTGTACAGTTTCTTTTTCCTTTTTTGTACTATAAATAGGATCATTCTTTGTATGTAAAGGACAACCAATCAATCAAACAACTCAATTTTTATCTATCTTTATCCTTTTACTTCGTTTTATCATTTACTTTATTGTACTCAACTGCATTCATGTTTCTTACCTCTTAGTTTACTCATACCACCGTCCTAACGCTTTCTGGAGTAGTTGGGAAACCCATTGCTGGAAATTAGAGTTCCGTTTCCAGCCCAAATCGCTTAAGTTAAGGAATCAATTTGTCTCCCGATTTTCCCAGTCGATAAAACGGCAGAGAACAGAATTCGGAGCGAGAAAAACGTGTTTGGAAACTCATAACGAAATACAATTTCAACTACGAATCAACCTTCATCCATATCAACAATTTTAAATCATGATTCCAAGTTCACATTCAAACGCCTAGTAAATCGGTAGGCCATGTTCATACTGGCTTATCCAGTTTAAGCCAGCCTTCCATGTACACCAATTATAAAACCAAAATAGAAGTAGACTTACAAGATGACATGGTGTTTTAAGAAATGGTGTTTAACTTTTCTCCCCTTTAGGAAGTTTGTGTTATTCACGGTATCCAAAATAGAAAATAAAAAGTACTGTAGTACATTAAATATAAACAAAAGTTTTGAGCCCACAAAGTTCAGTGTGCCCTCAAGAAATTTAACTCCTTACCATACCCGAGTGTTGGATTATTATTTTTTCAGGATGGAACAAAAAAAATCTTTATTGAAATAAGAAATAGCGGCACTTCAGATTCCAACAAATAATCGGACGTCAAACAATATTGCAAATCACAGGACACTATTATATTTTGAAAACAATACAGATAAGAGGAGAGACAAATTTCGAATTCGATGCAAAAATTTGAGGCAATGCCTCTATATTATCGCCAACAAATAGAGTAACTGGTATCTTTTCAAAAAAAATTGGCGGTATCTTTTCAACAAATTGCCTACCGAAAAATGTGTGAATAAATTTATAAAGAAAAAGAATTTATTGGTCCAATAATTAATCAGTCGATCAAATTCCAATCTGAATCTAAATCGGCAATAACAATGGCGCACGGACTTGCTTCCTTCTATCAAACTCCTTAAACTAGGGTAAAAGTATATATGGAAAGAAATAATCTCTTAATTATTTTTATTAATAAAGAATTATTTATATACAATTCCTAATTATGGAAATCATATTCCTACTATAACAATAAATGAAAAGTCTTATTTCTATTATAACAATAAATCTTAATTACACTTGTACAAGAATTCTTCAAATATGGTAAGTTTACACTAAAACTTGAACTCGGATACACGTGTATACTCCTTCTGTCACACCCCCACAGTCATAGCGGATGGTTGTCGTACGCTGAGATTGTCCCTAAAATCTTCAAATAGAACCGAGGGAAGACCCTTAGTAAAGATGTCAACAATTTGGAACCTGGAAGAGACATGTAAGACGCGTACTTGTCCACGAGCTACCTTTTCGCGAACAAAGTGAATATCCATCTCGATATGCTTAGTGCGCTGATGTTGGACTGGATTTCCAGAAAGATAAACTGCACTAACATTATCACAGTAGACTAAGGTAGCTTTCTGAATAGGAAAGTGAAGTTCTAATAGAAGATTACGCAACCAACATGATTCAGACACCACATTGGCTACCCCTCAATACTCAGCCTCTACATTGGATCGCTATAATGTAGCCTGACATTTTGCAGACCAAGAGACCAAGTTATCACCTAGAAACATACAATAACCAGAGGTTGAGCGTCTGGTATCAGGACATCCACCCCAATCAGCATTTGTGTAAGACACGAGAGTAGAAATGGAGGACGGATATAAATGTAATCCATAATCAAGTGTGCCCTATATGTATCGTATAATGCGTTTGAGCGCATACATGTTCTCAATCCGTGGATCATGCATAATCAAACACACATGTTGCACTGCATAAGTAATATCAGGTCACGTGAAAGTCAGATACTAAAGTGCTCCTGCAAGACTGCGATAGTGGGTGGGATCCTCGTATGGGGTGCCAGACGTAGCATTCAACTTCGATTTGGTATTCACCGGAGTAGAAGTAGACTTACAAGATGACATGTCAGCTCTCTCAATAATCTCTGCCGCATACTTTTTCTGAGACAAAAATAGACCATCTGCATGATGAGTGACTGCTATGCCCAAAAATAGCTAAGGGCCCCAAGTCTTTCATAGCAAATTCTGAACTGAGAAGGGACATGATAGACTTGCGTAGAATATCCGATGAGGCAGTAAATATAATATCATCAACATATAACAGAATGTATGTCAGATAAGTACCACGCTGATAGATGAACAGTGAATAATCAGACCTGCTGTGAGAAAATCCAATAGTAGACACATAATCTGCAAACCGTTTACAGGGCCTGCTTAAGCCCATACAAGACTTTTTCAGTAAACAGACATGATGAGGATAATTGGAGTCCCTAAAACTCAAGGGCTGATGCATGTAAACTGTCTCCTTAAGATCACCGTGTAAGAAAGTATTTTTCACATCCAGCTGGTGAATGGGTCATGCCTTCGAGAAAGATAGACTGAGCACAGTGCGAATGGTTATCGGTTTGACCACCGGACTAAATGTCTCTTCACAATCCACGCCAACCTGTTGTGTTTTACCATCCCCTACAAGACGGACTTTATGTCTCTCAAAAGAACCGTCATAATTTTCTTTATGAGTAAAAATCCACATAGACCAAATAATATTAACACCAGGTGGACTGGGCACCAACTTTCACGTCTTATTTTCAATAAGAGCATTAGATTCGTCATCCATGGCCAATTTCCAATTCGGGACATAAAGGGCAGACACTGGGTTACGTGGTAGGGGAGATTTAGTGACATCAAAATTAAAATTAAAATGTCATTTTGGTTTAATAATACCCATTTGGCTACGAGTAATGGGTCATTGACGTGAGGTAGAATTGGACGGGAGTTGGGCATTTCTTGGGTTGGCAGTGGCCTGGCCAACAAACAGTGGGCCTGCTGGTCCAACAACTGGGTGAGCAGTAGATATCGGATAAAAATAAGCAGTGGACCGTGTCGCTGGAACAATACCATTACCGGGACTGGGCCAAGACACTGGACTAGGTCGAGACTCTGGATTGGCAATTTGTGAGCCTGCTAGTGGATTCGGGTCACGGGACATCTGGGACAAATGATGGATAATATACGGTGAGATTCCATCATCCAAAAAAGTATATGAACTAGACACGGAACTACACAATTTAGTAAACGAAAATTTGGTTTCACCAAAGATAACATGGCGACTAATGATGATTTTGTTAGAGGATAAATCAAAACATTTGTAACCACGATGATTAGATGGATAACCCAAAAACACACAAGTGGTAGAACGGACTTGAAGTTTTTTAATTGTAGTAGACGGAAAAAGTGGATAACATAAACACTCAAACACCCTAAGATGAGAAAATTAAGGATCTTTATTGTAAAGAATTTTAAGTGGGGATTGATATGCTAAGCCTTTATAAGGGAGGATGTTAAGTAGATATGTAGCCATTTGTAATGCATGATGCCAAGAAGAATGTGGTAATGAAGCATGGGCGAGCAAGGTACGAACAATATTATTTATGGAACGAATTTTTCTCTCGGCCTTCCCATTTTGTGAGGACGTATGTGGACAAGAAAATCAAAAAAATATGCCATTAGTGTCACAAAACTCTCGAGTCCCTGCCATTATCATATTGAATATTTTTAATTTTCCGTTCGAATTGGGTACGGATGAATGCTCTAAATTTAAGAAGGTGGCAAAAACCTGAGATTTTTTGGATAAAGGAAAGGTCCACAAAAAGTTAGAATAATCATTCAAAAATAAGACATAATAACGATAGCCCAAAGAACTTAAAACGGGAGATGTCCATAAATCACTATGAATAATGTCAAAAGGCATCAAAGTACGAAAAGTAGAGGCTACAAATTGTAATCTAACATGTTTCCCTAATGGACAAGAAGGACAAAGTGGAATACTACGCATACCCTTACAAGTAATAAAATTATTTTTATGCAGAGAAGAAATAATAGATGACCCCGGATGTCCCAAACGTGCATGCCACAAGGAAGGAGCAAGAGCGACAAAGGTAGAATGTGGCTTGACTCTTGGAAATGGTGGTGAGTGGATATAGCTCCCCCTACTAATGCATCTCTTTAGAAGTATCCCCATCGTGAAGTCCTTTACAGAAAATCTAAAATGATCAAAATTAACATAAATCCAATTATCAGTAGTGAATTTACGGACAGAAACCAAATTTTTAATTAAGTTAGGGGCATGAAGAACATTTTTTAAGACAAGAGGTGGATGTGGGGAGACAAATTCATATGACCATAACCGCGAATTGAAATTGAGTTGCCGTTAATAACAATAATGCCACGATTTTTGCTCAAATTGAAATAAGACGAGAAATTACCATGTGCGGACGTCATATGAGAAGTGGCTCTGGTGTCCATGTAACAATTTAGGTTCAGGGGATGTAATTCGAGTGTATGCATTGCGACCTCAATATCCGTAGGTGTCGAGACTAGAGCCTGGCCCGCAATAGTGAAGGCCTGCTGAAGCTGAGGCTGAGGCCGAGGCCCAAGCAAGCCGGCCTGCTACCCCATCCCAATAGTGTATCGTGATGCTTTCAGGAAACTAGGCCTGGAAGCCGACTGGAATTGGGCCCAATTTCCAGGATATGGCGTTGGTAGATAATAAAGGCTATTGGGCTAATGGCCACTGGCCCAGCCAGGAGGCCCAAGGTTGCGGCCAGTTGGCCTGCAGTCTACTATTCCGAGCCTCACTGCTGCCGCTGCCACTGTTCTGGCCACCACCACTACCGTTGTTACCACCGCAACTGCCACCGCGGTTCTTTCCATTATTTTTATGACTTTTGTCCCTTTTTCGGCCACCGTTGGTAACGTTTTGGCCCGAATTTTCGTAGAATGAGTGAGGGTTGTCTGACGTGGCCATCATCATGACAGAATTTGCACCGGTAACCACCTTCTTAGCCAAACCGGCTTCTTCCAACGTGAGCATGAAACGGGCCTAATAAAATGGTGGGAGAGGATTACTTTGATGAAGTAGTGTCCCAACTCCATTGTAGGCCTCGAATAGGCCTGCAACCATCTGAAGAACAAGACGATCATTGGTAACGGGCGCACCAATATTTCAAAGTTGATCCGTCAATTCCTTCAGCCTTTTACAATAGGCTGAGACGTTCGAAAAATCTTCCATGTTGACATGGGAAAATTCCTGCTCAAGCGTGACAACACGAAAATTTTTATTATCTTGGAATATATCACGCACCCTATTCCAAGTTTCCATCGTCGTAGTGTCGGGTTCAGTAATCGTCTGCAAGAGGTCTGTAGAGATAGTGGAATAAATCCACTAAAGAACGGTAGCATCAAGGGTCGTCCATAACGTAGGATCATCCTCGGGGGTAGACACTTTCTCCTTGCCAGTGACCGAGGGGATGATGTGATGGAGGACTTGATGCGAGCGTGCGTGAACTTTGAATAATTTCGCCCACGTCGCGTATTGGACGTTTTTCATCTCAAGAACAATAGGGATGTGGTTCTTGATATTGGAGACTGTAAGGGCAAGATGAAACATGTTCTTTGATGTAGACATAACGAAAGAGCAATAGGTGAATTAGGGAGTTGGAAGAAAATTTGGAAAGATTGGAAGAAATTGCACGAAAATCGAGGATGAATCACAAAATCCGAGACGGGAGAAAAGGGCAGCGAAAGTGTTTTTGTGAGAAGGTATTTTAGCCCTAGACTTCTGATACCATGAAAGAAATAATCCCTTGATTATTCTCATTAATAAAGAATTCTTTATATACAATATACAATCCCTAATTATGAAAAATCTTATTCCTACTATAACAATAAATGGAAAGTCATATTTCTATTATAACAATAAATCCTAATTATACTTGTACAAAAATTCTTTAACTATGGTAAATTTACACTAAAACTTGAACTCGGATACACGTGTATATCACGTGTATACTCCTTCTGTAGTATCTTTTATTTTATATCGAATAAATTATTCTTTTCTCTAATGTGGAACAATATCTTTTCATTTTTCATTCACAACTCAATTCATGACCTCGTTTCTCATTCACGCTAAAAGAAAACAATAATTTATGCAAATATAGACCCAGCGACAAAACTTTTCCTTGTTTCCCTACCAGGTTGACAGGGAAGAGTCCTACCGGGACATCAATTTAACAGATGTCACAAAAACTATACAGTTCTATTTCGCAACTAGCAGCATATGTATTAAGTGTTATGTGACATTTCATAGATGTTCTACTTTACTCGAAGTATGATTATTGTTTTGGCAATTGGGTAAATACTATTTGATGTGCTAAGGATATCCATGTTGTCAAAGTGGCCAGCAGTCTGAATTCGTGTTCTAACGCCTTGCTTGACTAGCTCAAAAATGAACTTTTTGGAGTATATAAATGCGCTCTAAATAAGATCATGATCAGTACCAAAATATAAAGGATAATTAAAATTTTGGCCTAGTTGTATGTGGGGAAGGAATTACTTTTCAAAGCTTACGTTACACTAATTATGTTAAAGATAGGGGAAATTAAAGGGCTTGAAGAGATAACTGTTAAGAGTCCATGTTCCTGTGGGACTCTTAACACTCCCCGTAAGTCCAGACCTTGTTAATTAGAGCATGGATAATATAATTTGGAAGCCCAACATCGGTGAACAAAGAATTGGAATGAGTCTGGCTCTGATATCATGTAAAGAATGGATTTTGGACCTAACTCAACCCCAAAAGGTAGCTTGTAGGGTGAGGATTGTCCAAGTCCATATAAGGAGTTCATATTCTCATTCCATATCCGATGTGGGACTGTTAACACTCCCCCACACACCCAGACCTTGTTAACTGGAGCGTGGATAATATAATTTGGGGGCCCAACATCGGTGAACAAATAATTGGAATGCGTCTGACTCTGATACTATGTAAAGAATGGATCTTGGGCCTAACTTAACCCCAAAAGCTAGCTTGTAGGGTGAGGATTGACGAAGTCCATATAAGGAGTCCATGTTCTCATTTCATATCCGATGTGGGACTCTTAACAATAACAAATACTATTTTCGTCCCAATTTATATGACGATATAAGAAATAAAGTAATATTTTTTAAACTTATAATCTTTGTCATTTGTTGAATATAAATTATCTCATTAAGGTAAAATGAGAAGTTAATTAAAATTAAATTATTTTTAAATAAAGCATTCTCTTGGCTACCCTCCACAACTTGTCACCAATTCAATAATACCAAATTTTGGTTATCCTACCCAACTTGTGAATAATTGAACAAGTGAACTTTTTCATTCTCCCGTTGTGTAGTGCTAAGACTATTTTTGCAATACCTTTCTCGTTCTTTTGGCTAAGATCAAGTATAGTATCAATTTAATATCTGATACGTGGGTCATCGATTTACACGATATTAACTCTATTTTTTAAGGGGAAAAGTCCATCAGAATAGGTTGCTACTCGGGCCTTTGCGTGTCGCCTAGGCGTTGCACTACAGTCAAAACCTGGCACACCCCCACCAAATCAAGTTTTAATGTTTTTCGTTCGAGTTGGGCCTAAAGAAGATTAGCAAATTGTTGTTCAGATTTCTAATTGTTGACCTTTAGAAGAATTAGAAGAACTAATGTTTGAATAGATTTTATTATTTTCGTTAAAAGAAAGACTATTTTTGCAAAACTACTTTAAACATGACAAAATATATTAAATAGAGAACTCAAATCATCTTATTTGTGCAATAACAACGAAGGGAAGATTTTCAGTTTGGGCTTTTTGTTTCGCCGTCATTGTTCATAATCGAACGTGGATTATTTGCACTTTTTATGTATTTTGTGCTGGTCTTTAATATTTTCCCTTCAAATGGGCTGGTCTTTAATATTTGTCCTTTAAAATTGAGTTTATCCATATAGAGGCATAAGTTACGCATCATAATATCCACATGGTATGTAAAGAACTTATATTCCTAAAGGCATAAGTTCAATTTTAAAAAGCAAAAATTAAAGACTAGCTCATTTGAAAGAAAAAATTAAAGATCAGTCCGTTTGAAGGCTATACCGTTCAATTACTTGATAAAACGTCATATATGGGCTCATTATGGATATGGTCGTTGGGCTTCCCAAGTTCATTGTTTATGGGCTTATGGACTTCAGGCCTTGTTGCCTCTTAACCAATAAATCAGCCCATTGGACGTTTTGCTCGTCTATTTTCTTAGAAAATGAGAGTATATCCTTGAAGTTGTTGCACCGATTTCCCTTCGTATAGACTGGTCTTTAATTTTTGCTCCTCAAATCATTGGTCTTTAATTTTTGTCTATGTTTCTTATTTAATAAAAAATTGTGGGCCAAATTATCCTTATTCACTGGTCTACGAAATCAGATATTCTGGGTTCGATCACCAGCATAGTAAAAAAAAATTGTGTAGTTACTAATTTGCAAGACAGAGTTTCATAGGAACTATGTCTTGTCCGGCATAAGTTCTGTAGAAATGGAGTTATGCAGGATAACTTAATTTCTACAGAACTATGTCGTACAAGGCATAGTTTCTATATAACTTTGCCCGAATATGCATTGCTTCTATAAAACTTTCTCTTGCGAAATTAGGTCATAGATCCAAATTTCTTTTTTTATTTTTTTCGATGTCAGAGATATTTTTATTACTTAAAGTGTCAAAAGGCAAAAATTGAAGACACCCCAAAATAGGGGCATTCGTGCCAATTGCCATGTAGCCTTTGGGGGCCTTTGGGGGGGGGGGGGCATACCATGTCTCCACATTGGATCAAAAATAGGATCAGAAGGATCAAACACCGCTAATTCATACAGAGCCCGAGAGGAAGCAACTAAGATCGTGCAATTTGTAGAAGCCCAAAAAGATCGTGCAATTTGCAGAAGCCCAAAAATGCAATTTGCATCAAGCCCAAAGGACGGCCTCATTCATGGGTGGTAGGTGAGACAATGGGAATTACGAGGTTCAATGGAAAACATGTTTGAGATGAGAAATAATATAGAGTGCTTAGTTTTTTTCTTGTCCAAAAGTAATATTATTCTCGTCCCAATTTAAGTGTCTTACTTTTCTTTTTAATTTGTTTAAAAAAAATGCATCTTTTTATATTTAGTAAGTATTGAACTAAAACGGTCCAAAAAAAATTTTTACATGGTGTGATATTGTCCGCTTTGAGCCAAGCCCGCACAGTTTTTCCAAAAGAACTCACACCATTAAGAGTATCCAATACTTTATAAGTATCTTCTTTTTCTTTTGAGCTACCAATGTGGGACATTATTCGCACACCCAACAATCTCCCCTCGAACTAAGTTCCACATGACTCATTATCATGATTCACGAGTCAGAGATTCAACGTGCCACCCACATCGTCGAAGTATTTTCGATCACCGAAGCTCAAAGATTGTGTATGCGTCTTCAAAGCTATCGGTAAATGTCGTAAACCGTCTTATAGACGGGAAAGGCACTAAGCCGAGCTTCATGCCACACTCCGCCATCTTCATACTCGTCCCCCCAAATCATTGGCTCTGATATTAGTTGTTGGGCTAAAATGGCCTAAAGATACTCTTAACATGGTGTGATATTGTCCGATTTGGGACAAGCCCGCACGATTTTTTCAAAAGGCTCACACCATTAAGAATATCCAATACTTTATAAGTAGTTTCTTTTTCTTTTCAGCTACCAATGTGGGACATTGTTCGCACACCCAACAATAAGTTTCGCAATCCCAATATCCTACATGACAAGTTTAAGAACACAAGATTTAAAGGACTACTCACATCTTTAATTTAAAATCATAATATTCAAAAGTATCCTTTTATTTTTTAAATTTCGTGTCAAGTCAAACTAAAACACTTAAAATGGGATGGAGGGAGTACTACTATATTAAAAATTTTATGATCGGTGAGACACAACCAATAATAATTGTGTGAGAGCGCCTTCACTTTTTTGACCAGTTTTTTGTGGGTTCCATTATAGGGGTGTCCAGTGGGCCGGGATCGGGACATTCGGGTCGGGTTTGGCGGGATCGGGTCGGGTCATTTGGGATAGGCGGGATTTGCCGATGTCCCGCCCCGATCCCGTCGGAATCGGGTCGGGTCGAGATCCCGGGCGGTTTAACATATATATAAAAACTCAATAATTAAACAAGAGAAGATAGTGTAATAAAAATATTTTAAGGCTGTTTTTGTGCCTCTTATATTATTTAATAGACATATGATTTTTTTTGTAATACAAATACAATTGTCAAAATTTCAACTTTGTGGTGTTGTTCAATAGTTACAAATTACATAGTAAAATTGCAATTAAAAAAATTACATTCTGAAAAAATCATGTTCTAGTTTCTTGATAATTTCCTGTGGTTCTTCGGTTGGAATTGGTATTTGTTGGTCAAATTGCTCCACGTCGCTTCCACCACCTTCGGATAAGATTTCATTGTAGTTTTCGTCTTCTTCTTCGTTGATCTCCGGTTGACCGCACCTTCTCCGCTCGTATCCAATCTTTGAATAATACTACAATCTTCAAGTTGTCTCCGGCTAATGAGTATTTGTGCTCTCCTATTTGATATCTGCCGGCAGAAAAAGCGCTTGTCGTTGATGACGCGGGAATGTTCAAAGCATCTCGGGCCATCATTGAAAGTGTCGGAAAGGTCTTCTCATTCCCCCTCCAGTATTTCAGCAAGTCTTCACGTCCTTCTTCATTGAGAACTGCTTGGTACGGTACAGAACCTTGCAAAACAAAAATATCAAACTCGCTAATTTGTATGGCCGCACATTCTATTTCTGAGGCTTTCAATACTAGCCGCAAAAACATCATGTCTTTTGTGAGGTTGTGTTGAAGAAGAAGAAGAAGATGGTATGAAAGCCGGTAGGTTGCTAGCACTTTCTTGTTGATAAAATCTATATACTTTTTTGCATTCGTCTTCTACGCTAGACAACACTTCTTCTTTAGTTTGTTCAATAGGTGGTGGGTGATTTGGATTTTTGGGACTTGGAGGTGGTAGTACTTCTATACAATCGTAAATAGTTTCAATAAGTGATTTAGTACCATCTATTTTAATAGTCAGATTTAATACATCACCAATAATATAAATAGTGGGAATAAGAATAAAATATTTTTTTATTTTGATAAACATTTTTTAATAGCTGCCTTATAAGCTGGTTTTTTCATATATTCACTATGTAATAAAAATATTATAGCTATATAAAACAACATAGTTGAAATAGTAGGAAGTATATACCGGAAAATTCTTTTGTTGCTTGAAATTTTTTTTCTAAAAATACAATAATTTCGGAAATTTTTACCCAATCGCTATCTACAACCATATCAGTTGGATTTTGATTATGAGAGTTAAAAAATAAAGTTATAGGTTTCTATAGTCATAAGCAACAAGTAGTTGCTTGTATAAAGAATTCCACCTAGTGGGTACTTCTTCTGAAATTTTTTTATAAGGTAGTTGCCAATCGTGACAGGTTTTTTTATATTCTTTTCTTCGTTGTATCCTATTATTTTTAAAAATAAAGTTTATAGCAAATTGTATTTTACTAAGAATGTCTTCAAAAAGTGATAGACCATCCTTTACAATTAAGTTATATATATGGCACGCACATTTTATATGAAAATGATCTGAAAAAGATGAAGTTAAACTATTTTTTTAAATTGTAATAGCGTAATTGTTAGAAGAAGCGTTATCTAATATAATAGTCATAATTTTATCAGTTATTCCGTAATAATCGCACCACTTGATAAATATTTTCTACAATAAAAGTATCAGTGTGCCTATCATCTATATATCTATACGCTAAGATACGTTTTTGCATAGACCATTTATAATATATCCAATGACAAGTTACCGTTAAATAATCATGGTCGTTAGTACTACGACCTATATCAGAAGTGATAGTCACTTTGCCATTAAAATGATATAATAAATAACGTAAATAATGTTGATATTCATATGCGAATTTAAATACATCTCTCTTAACTGTTGATCTAGGAAAATTGTTAAAAGCAGGATTATACATATCTCTAATGTAATGAATAAAACCGGGAGATGAAGGAAATGAAAACGGCAAACCCTCCACATCAACTAATTTTGATATTGCTTCCCTATCTCTATGTTTATCGTATTTAGGGCCTACAATTCCCCCTGTCATAGGGTTAATTTGACCCTGTACTTGTTCTGGGATAGTATGTGAACCTTGTCCCGATGGAGCGGACGTTTGCGCACCCGGTTTTGAAGCCTCGTATTGGGCATACCTAGCAGGATGAGACCTTGATACATGTCTCATTAAACCCCCCGTCCCACCTTGACCTTTTCCAGTTTTAAATTTTAAAACATCTTTACAAATTTTACATCTAGCTACTTGATTCTCTACGTCCCTATCAAAAAATGTCCATGCATCTGATTTTAATGTTCGTTTTGCTGGACCTCGTCTCATACTAGGGGCAATAGGAGGCATTTCAGTTGAAGGTGCACTAGTGGGTGTGTTGTCATCTACATTAGTGGGTGTATCATCTACATCATCGTCTAAATTAAAGTCTTCTTGAGTTCCAGAAAATAGCTCCTCGTCTAAATCTAAGATTATTGTAGGAAAATGTTCAGTATCAACAAAATCATCCTGTGCAGGAATAGGATTCTGTCTAGAAATAGGACCCTTGCCCTTATTGCCCCTACTAGAAGAAGCATGACCCCTACCCGTAAGCATACATTTAAATCTTTCCATTATAAATTTATAATTATACTAATAAATAATTAAAGTAACTTAAATTAAGTGCGCTAAATAAAATAAACAAATAATAATAACTTAATGAAGGAACGAATGTACCAAACGTCGACGTAACATCGACGTGTAATCGAGAGGTTGAAAATTGAAACTTTGCTCGATGGAAGATCATCAAGCTAGTTGTCAACTACACTCCCAAATGAATAAATAAAATTGAATATTTAGTAGACAATGTAGACTTGTAGAGAGATAGATTGAGAGATTAGAGAGATTGTAGGAAAATTTGTGAGAAAGATGAAGAGAAAATGAAGTATTTATAGTTGAAAAATTGGATCAAAGTGTAAATATAATAACTTATGGGTTAAAAATAAATATTAAGGGGGTAGTGGAGTTGGGGGAGGGGGGAGGCCAAAAATGGCCGTTTCACAACGGTCAAAATGTAAAATGGTCGTCGGTGCAACGGTTATTTTTACAAAAGGGGACTTTCGGGGGGGATCGGGTCGGGACTGGCGGGCCGGGACAGGTCGGGACGAGACCATGTCCCGTCCCGGTTCGAGTTCCGATACCAATTTTTTTTTTAAATATCCGGTTCGGGGCGGTGTCGGGGAGGGACCGGGCCGACCCGGCCCACTGGCCAGCCTTAGTTCCATTTGTCAGCACAATCTTTCTCCCCTCATTTCTTCATATTCCCTTCCATTCCGTATTTGCGGTTCACTGCTTTGGTTCATTTTTTTTCCTAGCACTGCTTCCCTATTTTATATATCAGTCCTTTCTTATATTTTCACTGCTTCCCTATTTTTTTCTCTACCTTCTCTATTCATACTCCTTTGTCTTTTTACTAATATACTTGGTGGGCTCTTCCTTTCGGATTTTTCATTGCGCTCCTCAACTAAAAAAAAAAAAGCAGCCCGGTGCACTAAATTCCCGCTATATGCGGGATCCAAAAAAAATCGGAAAATCGGACTATCTCACATTTTTATAAGGATCTGAGTTAGTATTTATCTATTTATAATCTCCATTTGATTTTGACAAATGAAAATCAAGACTATAAAAAGAGAAGGGCAATAAAATAACATAAGAGGAGAACTGGAGAAGTGATGTTGGAGAGAAGAAGAAAAGAAGAGAATATAAATTTCAGGATGGTAGAATGAATTATAATTGTTGTGTAATTTTGACATATTGTTGTGTAATTTTGACATATTGTTGTGTTTTTTATTTAAATTTGTGTAATCAAATGGCCTTTTGCTTATCGTAACAGAGATGGTAGAATGAATTATAATGAGTGGGACCCATAATTTACACTTGTCAACTAATAAGAACCTCACATAACTATGATATCGTATGTCTCACCCACCATAAAAATTTTCCTACTATATCACTTAATCACTGGCATGCTTGAAGCCTGCATGGTTGTAAGTGCCCTACCTAATCATTTTTAGTATGCTTTTTTTTTTTTGATATCCAGCTTACCGGCTATGTCAGACTATTTCCGGAGATAGTAGTCCCGCTTCCTCAGTATTATTACCAATAAATCGCGGGATGTGCCTGAACGACCAGGGTTTGAGAACATATCAACTGATAACACATACAAGGTCATACCCCAAAAGAGAGCAAATTGCTCCCACCAAGATTTATCACCTACAAGGTCCTACCCCAGAAGAGAGCAAATTGCTCCCACCAGGATTCGAACCCACGCTGCAGGCCTCTAGCTCGATTTTAAGTTCCCCTCCTTTGTCATCCAGCTATGCCCCGGGGGACTTTAGTATGTTTTTCTGTATGGACTACTGAATGAGGTATGGGGATGGCAACAGGGCGGGGCGGAGCGGAGCGGGTTTTGCCTCAATGTAAATAGCTTTTTAATAACACATCCACTAGTGCACCTCCACCTCCGGCTCAGACTGGGTCTTATTCTGAAACTGAAACTGGAATGACTTATATTCCCCCTAGTATGAGTCGAGGCCCCAAACAACGATTTTCCCGGAGATAGTCGAACGCACGCTTTTAACGATTTTCCTAGATCAACTGTTAGAAGGGACATTTTTAAATTTGCACATGAATATCAATAATATTTACATTATGCATTATATCATTTTAATTGCTATCACTTTTGATATATGCCGTAGTACTAACGTTAATGATTATTTAACCGTTACATGTCATTGGATAGATGAGACATGGTCTATGCAAAAACGTATTTTAGCATATAGATATATTGATGATATGCACACTGGATTATTTATTGCAAGAAATATTCATGAAATTTGTGAATATTATGAAATTAATGATAAAATTATGATTGTTACATTAGATAATGTTACTGCTAATGATTGTGTTGTAAACCTTTTATAAAATTCGATTTACTCCATCATTTCCCGATATTTTTCATATTAGATGTGCATGCCATATTTATAACTTAGTTGTAAATGATAGCCTAAAACTTTTTTAAAACATTCTTGATAAAATACAATTTGCTATAAACTTTATTGTTAAAGATAATAAAATACAAAGACGCAAAGAGTATAAAAAAATTTGTCATGATTGTGGACTAGCTTATAGAAAAATCCAGAAGAAGTTTCGACTAGGTGAAATTATTTATATGAACAACTACTTGTTGCTCGCGAGTATAAAAGACCTATAACTTTATTATTTAAAGCTTATAATCAAAGTCCAACGGATATGTTGGTAGATGATGATTGGAAAAAAAAATTCGTAACTTATTGCATTTTTAGAAAAAAATTTATTAGCTACTAAAAATTTTCTGGAAATTTATTATCCTACTATTTCAACTATGTTATTTTATATAGCTCTAATATTTTTGTTACTTAATGAATATATGAAAAAATGAGTTTACGCTCCAGCTATTAAAAAAATTATATTCCCACTATATATTTTATTGGTGATGTATTAAATCCGATTATTAAAGTAGACGGTTGTAAAGCACTTGTTGGAACAATTTATGAAAGTTTAGAAATAATTCCAACAGACCCAACTGAAGAAGAACCAACTAAAGAAGAAGTTATGTCTAACATACATAATGAATGCAAAAAATATATATGTATTACCAACAAGAAAGTGCAAATTATCAGCCGGCTTCGGTACCATATTCTTCTACTTCACTACAACCTAATAAAAGACATGATATTTCTGCTGCTAGTGTTCAAGGCCTTAAAAATAGAATGTTTAGTGGTTCAACTTCTTCACACGTTAACGAATTTGATCTTTATGTTTTGAAGGGTGTTGTACCGTATGAATCAATTGTCAATAAAGATGGACGTGAAGACTTATTGAGATACTGGAGGGAGAATGCGAAAACATTTTCGACACTATCAAAGATGACCTGAGATGTGTTGAACATTCAAGCGTAATCAACAGTGTCTAAAAGCGTTTTTTCTGCTGGAAGATTTCAAATAAGAGAGCAAAGACACTCATTGGCGGAAAACAGCTTGGAGAATACAATTTTATTCAGAGATTGGATTAGAGCGGAGCGTAGAAGGTGCGGTCAACTGGAGATCGACGAAGAAGACAACTACAACTACCACAAAATCTTATCCGAGGGAACAGAAAGCGACGTCGAACAATTTGACCAACAACTTCCAATTCCAACCGAAGATCTCAAGATATTGTGAAAAAATTAGAAAAAATATAATTAACTATGTAATTTTTTTTAATGTCAATTTTACTATGTGATTTACAACTGTTGAACAACGAAACAAAGTTGCAATTTTGAAATTATATTACAAAAAAATCATATTTCTATTAAATAATATAAGAGACACAAAAACAACATTGAGATATTTTTATTACACTATCTTGTTCAATTATTTAAGTGTTTAAATATATATATTTTTAAATTAAGTGTAAAAAAACACGCAACCCGACCCGTCCCGCAAAATCCCGGCCCCTCTTCCGGCGGGATGTGGGACAGGACAGGACCTCTTCCCGTCCCGCCTATCCTGGCCCGCCAGTGCCGCCGGATCCCAGTCCCGACCCCCGTCCCAGCCCGCCCCGCCCCGTTGGCCACCCCTAGAAAAAACTAAGGGTTGATGAAATAAGTAGTTTTAAGTTCAACTGCACATTCAAGTTATAATTACAACAGTTGCCTTCATTACATCAGTAAAGAGGTGAAATCCATAAAAAAGTGCAGGGTCTGTATTCCATATTATACACTTAGGAACAGCCCCAATACACTCTAAAACATGTATACTATGTCGTAAGACAAACCCACCACAAGAAGTGTACATGACAACCAAAGTAAAAAGGAGGCTCTATACACTTCTAGCAGCAAAGCATTATCAACAGCAGAGAGACTTCACATGTTGCCTGAATGCTTCACCTTCTCAACACTCAAGGTATAACAAAATGCTCTCTGCCTCATAACATGTTGTCCAGCATGCTCTGGCGTGTCGTTCATTCAAAAAGCAGACACTGCCTAGCACACACACAAGATTATATGCGATTTCCGGCTTAGTAAGTTATTATGTACTACTATTCCTATTCACAGTTAGAACTCATTGCCTTCATGTATCATGGTTAAGAGTCAGGTGCTCTCTCGGTGCATTATGTAGAGCTTCTCATCTAGATCACCATTTGGACTATCCAGAGAATCTCCAGAATAGGACCCATCAGGCAGACGAACCCAAATGTTCAGATTGTTAGATGGCAACGGTTCCTGAACAAAATCGAACAGGATATCATTTTGAAAGGGCACACAACTTAGTAGACAATAATTTTGACAAAGAATAAACCATATTATACCTTAGCTGGGCTTTTAACCCAGTAAACCTGATTTAACTCAAGAGTATGCAGTTTATATAAAGATCCAATATTGTGACTTATGCCTACCTCGTCAGCTGCTTCTTGGCCCTCTGACTGGAAAAGAATTGGCCGGCACCGCTTGTCTTCATTCATTAAGCTTGAGTTCTGGAAATGAGCAACCAAGGCTGTCTTCCCTTGGATACGTGCATAAGCCAAGGAAGCAACCTTTTCACTGTTGAACTTTTCCCACTTCTTCCCATTGAATATCTGCACAAGTATCTCATACCAAGTCATTGTCAACAAATAACTCTGCCAAAGCTTCTTTTTTTAATAAGTAAAACACATTGAATTAATGAAGATGGTTATCAATCGTCCACCACAAAAACTTCAGGCTGGTACAGCATGTACTCTTCTTCTTTTTCCCTTTTTTTTAAAAGTAAATACAGTATGTACTTTACACACCGCAGAAATCTACAACCACCAGGAATGTGGTATTGTAAAAGAAAACCAACCTCATAAAAGGAGATGATATGTGAAGGAGAAACCATGTTGATGAAGGCATAACCAACGTTACATTTGTTCTGAAGCAGCAAAACCATATAAATAAGAGTTCTGGCCTTCAAATATAATTTTTATAGAAGATGTGAAGACATAATAAAGGAATATACTGTACTACCTTGAAATCAATAGGCAAATAGAGGAAATCATATGTATTCTTATGAGTCTCGTCAATTGCTGCAAGTAGCATCTTTGAGGTGTACCTTGAACAAATGGAAGAGCACGAACATTAAGCATTGAATAATCATACAAAAATTCAAAATTCCCTAATTCAGAATTTATATGGCTTACTTGTTTGGGATATTTTTAATCATTAAAGTAGTCCTAGCATCTTCTCCACTCGTGATCTTCTCCAAATCAAGCAGATATTGTTTTTTGTTCTCTATCTCATTTCCACTCTCAACTCTTCGACTTCGACCTCGTTCCATTATCTCTTCATTGTTAGCCATTCCTATTCCTCCGTAAGAGCCATTTCCGAAAAATATAGGCCCATTCCTAGGCAGCGGCATCATTCTAGAGCTAGGAGAAACACTCATGTTCATTGCCCCAAGGCCACCTAAACTCATCACATGACTTCCATTGTTATGACTAGAACATGTACTACCATACGCGACTTGGTTCATATATGATGTTTCAGGAGACTCAGAGAAAAAACCTAAACGTCTATCCAGAGGAATTCCTGATGGAGCAGATCCCACATGATGTGATCCGAGGAACAAGCACAAGTCCTGTCGACGGGAATATGGATAGCCTTGCCTGTGTCCATTTGATGGAAATGGATGTGCCAATGATGAATTCGACCAGACAGAAGAGTCAGTGCGCTCGGACTGTACAGGGGGACTTCCCCAAAGAAATTGTGGGCCGGAAAGTGTCCCAATCCCAGATGACTTAGGCTCACCAAGCGACATAGATCCGAAGTTCAAATGTGGTTTATGCTCAGGAACTGAATAAGAATGCTGATAACCCACTCCTTGCACTGGCTTTGGACTAGTAATTGCATGATTCAGAGGGCCAAGCCGTCCTGGATCTTTACCAATCGGTGCAATCTTAGGACTTGAAAAATGGCCTGGAAGAATAGAAGCCAGCCCTGGCATATGATTTCCGTTTACAGGGCTGAGATTCCTTAGACCAGGTGACTGAGTATAACCTAGCAATGAGCTGGGCTCAACAAGACTGCTAAAGTTTGACCAGCTGCCTGTTGGATACAACATCAATTTTAGCTTATCACATGAACTCTCCTTGATTAACATCAGTCATTTATGAAAATGAAAATACCTGGGGGAGAGCTGGCGATTGGAGAACCAACCGAGTGCCTAAAGGATTGAATTTCTTCATGTTCATAGTCTTGACTAAGTTGTTGTATCAAGCTATACATTGGACGCAAAACCATCAATATTTCTTCTTAAAGATAATCAAAATTGCATCTTAATCCACACAAATGACTGAGCATTTATTGATTGAAAGCAATAATGACAAGAAGTTTCTAAGAAGGCAGGGATTGATTTAAACTGACTGACACGGCATCAAGACATTCAACCAAGCTTCTCGCAATGACTTCAACCAGAAGAACATACAGAAAGTACTTTTTTACTCGCCAATCAACATGCAGAGATCCATAAAGTTCTACCATGTGAACTACAGAAGTTCTTTTTCTTTTCCCTTTTCCTTTTTCCCCCTTAATGTTCTACTTCTTCTGGTCTTCTATTTATTTTTGGCACGTATGCAAGTCCACAAGTAATAGTAAAGGGTAAATTTAGCTCATAAATTTCATCAAAAGGTTCCATTAAGAGAAGACTAAGGACATACCTTCGACGGGCTCCACCAGGACGGCTGGGTTCAAGCTTGATCCGCTTACCAGCTATGTCGCTCCTATTTAAAGCCTTGAGGGCAGCCTCAGCTGCTCTAACATCATAAAACTCAATGAATTTATGATGGCGCTTGTGTGGTGTCTCCCTTATCTGCATTTTCCATGCAACATGAGCAGATTCAATGTTGCATATAAGCACAAGAAATATCAAAGTGAATAATTCAGCAAAGTTGTTACCTCCTTCACTTCCCCATAAGCCCCAAATATTTGGAGGAGATCCCCATTGGATACTGAAGGATCCAAGTTGAAAATGACCAGTGTTCCTTGGTTAATATCTTTCTCTGATGGATTTTCCTGGATGCAGAAATAAACAATGATAGCTAAAAGTTGGCCCTTAAATATTGGCATGTCTACCAATTAAGAATGATGAACATTATCTTTATTCAGACCTTAGGAATTGAAAAATGAATGTCTAGCTTTCTCCGTCTTAGAGGCTTATGTTGTAGTACACGCATTGCGGTTCGAGCAGCTCGGATATCATAGTAAGATATCATCACGAAGCCCCTGTGCTTGCATGCAGTATACAAAGTTCTGATATCACCATATTGCTTCAAGAGAAAATCAATTATATAACAAGTCAGTATTACTTCTCTAGACAAAGTGTATAATAGGTACAGTGCCAAGCATATAATAAAGGCCAAAAGAGAATTTCTCTTGCAAACAAACAGAATCAGCAACGACTATCTTAACGGCCATAAGGGAGACAACAGAATACACTTTGTTAAAATATAACCTCAAAGAGAGATTGCAGCTCGGAGTCCTCTACATTGCTGTTAATATTCCGAACAAACAATGTCCTAGAAGGATGCTCTCCGTATGGGTGTTCTCCCGCAACAGTTCCAGCACCATTTGGGAAGACATGGTGTCCAACACTATTTCCAAGAATAGTGTCAGACATGCTTAATTTTGCAAAACCATTAAATGAATTATCCAGAGAGTCAGATTCCAATTCTAATCCTCCACCACTGCCGAAAAAATCATCTTCCAAGTCCTCCAGCTGAGTTGGCAACCCACTAAGATCAAAATCATCCATTATGCCTGCTAGTAGCTCATCTTCATCCCCAGGGAGCAAACACCCATCTGGACTTGGTTCCTCTTCCAGTGGATCTTTAATGCTGGGTGAGCTGTCATCAATGGATTGACCGTAGTTCTCAGATTCAGCGAAGTTTACTGCAAATTGGCAAAATGAGTCAAAAGGAATCTCTCTAACTGAATGAAGATAGTAAGCTTAAAGAAGAAAGTTAAACATACATTTTGCATGTGGCAGAACAGGCAGTGAGCTAGAAAACAAGCTTGCGTCAATTGATGCATGATGTGCAGCTGTTCCAAGGGGGATTTTCCAAGCACTCCTCTCTGTACCAGAAGTCTTTGCTGATGGAACTATTTAGATATGCAAAAGATTGAAACATATCAACTTGTTGAGAACACAAGAAGATTGTGCCAAAAACTGGTTTAAGTTTATCATACGTTATAGGAATAACTTTACCTTCAGAATCATCTGAATTGAGTTTCTTTAGAGATTTCTCCATCTAGTCAGTTTCTGCAAATATGAAGAAAATGAAATTTCCTGAGAGGCTTATTTCACAAAGGGAAATTATAATGGTGAAACTGTCAATAATTTTAAGCTCATGTAGCAAATATCACAATCCAGACAAGTTACATTGGATAGAAATCTTTCCATCAAGAACAAAAAATTTGCCAACCAATAGTAATGAATAACCTATAGCCACGCTTGCATGCAAGAAGATTTGTGAGGGACATACAGTTAAATATGGGAAGAGCACAATATCCCTATAGCTCAGCACCTAATTAAGAAACAAGCACCAGATGAGCAAGGTTTTCAATAAAAGCCAATTGACACGCCCCTGTTTCTTTTGTGAACAAAAGCAAGCCTTTCAATAAAAATACTGAGACACAAACCATCATGGATGACAAATTCTTCACCTTCCATCACTATAGGTCTGTGGCCAAAAAATGACGCATGACATCAAATCAACACATAACCCTTATTAGAGTCCCCATATGATAAAACGTCAATACTTGGTCAAAATAAATGATGAATTATCAATCATCATGCTCAATTTCGTTAAAAAATTTAAAATATATATGAAAAAGAACCCCAGCTAATACTAAACTTTGACAAACAGCTCAATGCTTGGAGGCACCCGCAATAAATTGAAACAGATTCAGACAAAAGGGAAAGATTTGTTCATGTAGTTAACTTTTATCATATGGTCAACCCTATCCACACCAGAAATCAAATTTCATAGGCATACAAACAAAAAAAACCTAAAGAAACAAACAATTGACAGCGCATTCATTAACTCCCTTGTGAGATAAAATTTGCCAAAATCCAAAAAGATCACAACTTTAGCATTAAGACCAAAAAATTACAAACCAACATGCCAAGTAGACGATATTCAGTAAGACCTGAACACTAACTAACTTTTTAAGAGAACTAAAAGAACGAACAATTGACATCACCATCATTACCTTCGCTGGAAAAAAAACTAATCAAAACCCAAAATGATCAGAACTTTAATGAAAAGACCAAACAAAATCACAAACCCACATGCAAAGCAGGTGATATTCAGCAAGAACTGGAATACCCATTAAGATTTTCAGGAAAACTAAACAAATTAAGAATTGACATCACCATCATTACCTCCCCTGGGAAAAAAAACTAGTCAAAACCCAAAAATATCACAACTTTAACACTAAGACCAAACAAAATTACAAACCCACATGCCAAGCAGGTTATATTCAGCAAATACTTGAATACCCATTAAAATTTTCAAGAAACTAATCAAACCCCAAAAAGATCACAACTTTAATACTAAAAGACCAAACAAAATCACAAACCCACATGCAAACCAGGTGATATTCAGCAAGAACTAGAACACCCATTAAGAAACTTTAAGAAAACTAAAGAAATAAATAATTGACCCCACCATCATTACTACCCCTGTGAAATAAACCAACCAAACCCCCAAAAAGAACACAACTTTAAAATTTAAGACCAAAGAAAATCAAAAACCCAATTGCCAAGCAGGCTATATTTCAAGAAACTAATCAAAACCCAAAAAATCACAACTTTAATACTAAGACGAAACAAATCCACAAGAAAACCAGGTGATATTCAGCAACAACTAAAACACCCATTAATATTTTCAGGAAAACTAAACAAATAAATAATTGGCATCACCATCATTACTTCCCTCAGTAAAATAAACCAACCAAAACCCAAAAAGATCACAACATCAACATAAGACCAAGAAAAAATCACAAACCAACATGCAAAGCAGGTTATATTCAGCAAATACTTGAACACGCATTACCCAAAACCCAAAAAAAGATCACAACTTTAAAACTTAAGGCCAAAGAAAATAAAAAACCCACATGCAAAGCAGGCTATATTCAGCAAATACTTGAACACCCACTAAAATTACCAAGTTACTAAAGACATAAACCCCAGAAAATTGGAGGGAAAAAAGAAAAGAAAAAGACAAGGGAAGTAGTACCTCATAAAGTTGGGAAGTACACAAAGTGCCAAAAGAACACTGCAGAGAGAAAGTATAAGAAAAAAAGATTAAGTGGATGAGAGAAGAATAAAGAGAGGGTGTGTGTGTGTGTCGTAGAAGGAGAGAAATAGCTTTCGTCTACTCTTTCACTTCCTTCTCTCCCGCCGGGACACGAGTGAGAGAATATGGCACGAAATCCCACCAACACATCACACAACACAAACCAAAAATTTATTCCATTTTTAAACACAATAATTTTGAAATAATTTATTTAGTTATATCGTGATTTTGTTTCTATGAATAAGAGACAAAATCATCTTAAATTTAATTTTGAAATTAAATATGTCTTATCTATCGTATCAAGGAACCTTTACTATATCTATCTGTATATCAAACGAACCTTTACTATCTCTATTTGTATCTATATAATGATTCTATTTTTTTCATCTTATGTACGTATTCGTATTAAAGTCCAATTATATTTGAATTCGCGTTGAGTAGAGCCCACTTCTGAAGAGAAAAAAAACTTATATCCATATAATTATTACTACTATAACTCTAAATATTCGGGAATAAAAAGAAGAAAATTATTGGAAAAAAAGTTCTTAAATAAAGGGTACTATTTTTTTATAAACAGAATAAAATATATACTCAGTACATTTTTATAAATAGGGTTTAGAGAGGGTGAGCATACACAAATTTTATTTTTATTTTTGCAGTGGTAGATAGATTATTTTCGAAAGACTGTGACATTTTCTTTTAAATAAACGAAAAAAATAAGACATTAAATTAAAACAAAGGATAGTTGTCATGCTTTATATTCCACAATCTTTTTAGTTTATTTTAAGAAATTTACGTATTTTTATATTTAAAAATTATTTTAAATTTATTTTTTAGTTAATACTTAATAAAATAATTATAGTAATATAATATTTATATTTAAATCATACAATTTAAAATTTTATCTTCTTAAAAGCATGATGCAGAATCAAATAATGTTACATAAATTTGAGAAAGGGTATAAAAATGATAGTTTTCTTGAAAGATACTTCTTTCGGATAACAAATGGTGTTCACTTAATCTTTAAAAAGAGTGTCCACTTATTAAATTAAAAAAAAATAATTTTACTTATTTAAATTTATCCTTATTAAGTATTATGTAATCAAATTTCAATACCTATTTAATTAGATGTATTTTAGTTAAATTATATATTTTTATTTATAAATTAATTTTTTAAGGGATGTGAAAATAGTTAAATGAACAATATTTTTGTTCGGAGAGAGATTCCACCTTTGGAATAAGAGTATTCATAAGAGGGACTGACACATTCTGACATATATCAGTATGGAAATATTAGTAGTAATATAAAAACAGAGGAACATAAACTCACTTTATTACGATAAAAATCGTACTTAACACTTAACAATTCTATCTTATCTAGTTATCTTAATAGAGTATAATCACTAAGCCAATTAGCTAAAGCTTCATATAATTATAGTAAAGTACTTCCTCCGTTCATTTTTACTTGTTCACTATATTAAAAATAATTATTTAATTTTACTTGTTCACTTTAGAAAATCAAGAGACAATTTATCATTTTATACCTATTTTATTTTTATCATTTTATTATTGAATTGACAAATTCAAAAAAAAATAGTGGAAAACATTTATTAGCCATTTCATACCTATGCAAATTGCATTTATTATAAACAATTTGCTAAATTTGAACTATGGATAGGAATATTTATTAGCCAATTCATTTTCTTATTTTATAAACAATTTGCTAAATTAAAACTATGGATGGGATTATTTATTAGCCAATTCACTTTTACAAGGTGAGGTTGTAAGTTCCTTTTTTTTTCCTGTTGAAGAGGTTACCATTCCAAATAGCTACCTTCAACTTCACATAAATTGAGATAGATTATATGAATTTTCGCTAATTATATTACTTTCAATTAAACAATTTTAATATAATATTATATATAAATATAAAAAAAGTATAATATAATTTTATATTTTTAAACGTATAAATATCTAAAAAGTTTCCCAAAAAGCTGTTGGGAGATTTTTGCTCTATGGTACTTTATAAAGCAGTACGTGAAGTATATAACTATTACAAGTATTCGAAAGGATAAACAAAGATTCAATAATTCATCTAGAAATCTGAAAATTACAATAGAACCACAAAACTGAAATTACAATTTTGTTGAAGACGGAAAAATGAAAACTGATTTTGCTGAGTCGAGTGTGGCACTCTGTCCTTAAGACAATATTGCCCCGTATGTATCCTTTATACGTCCTGGATAATTTGTCTCCCAAGATAAAACAGCAATGGAACACTTGAACAAAGGAAACTCAAATGCTACCGTGAAGAATATTGAGTAACGAAATGATGCTTGGAAGTTGTAGGAAGAAAACTGTTTTGGTTGTGTATAGGTGAGGGAGGGGTACTTCTGGCAAAGTTTTCTGGCCCAAAAAGATAATATCAGAAGACCCGTGGCCCGTGGCCCGAGAACCCGTGGCCCGTGGCCCGAGAACCCGTGACCCGAGAACCCGAAACCGGGCGGGCGGCGGCGGCGCGCGTGTGGTCTTTCCTCGAACCGAAGCACATCTAGGTCCTCCCTCCTTTAAACACATGGGATACCCCTTGGGGTCCCAAACCCCAAACTAATTTCGAGTCTTATATACATAATAATTCTTTCTTCCTCTACCGATGAGGGAGAATTGAACACAACACCACACCACACTTTCCATGCTTCAAACACCTCACTTCGTGGACCAATATCTCTTTCATTTCTCAATGAAATTTGACGATTCTTGACCCTACGGTTATCTACGTACTTAGTAGATCATGCATGTGTGAAGAACCGAATTCTCCAACATACGTAACACTAGTGTTTAAGCCGTTAAAGTTGGTTGGTCGAAACTCCCGCCAAAGACAAATTTCCAACAAAAGCATTAGCATAGTACCTAAGTAAAAGTGTTAACATGTCTAAAACATAATTTCAATTAATAGGTATCGCTTATATAGATATTTTTTCTTCATTGTCGGATCTTTTGCTTAAATCTGCATGATTCCAAAAATTGTAAGTCATTCTAATTTCTAAACGAAAAAAAAAACGAATTCTCAAATTAAAGATATTATTGAAGGGGATTGTATTACTCAAATTAATAACTGACCAATTGATTTTAAGAATTATGCACAATATCTATTATACAGTCACTTAACACGGAGAAATATAATTAACATAAATAATATAAAGTTGTGTACAACATCCCATATATATGGAGTAACTAGTATGGATAAGCCCGGGCAGAGCCCGAGCCCAATCGCTGATAAGTTTTTTTTCTCCAGTGAAGTTGCTTCGAGCAATTAGAATCGATTGTGATGATCACTAATGCTTTGGGAAATACTTTAGACAAAGCTTTAGATGTAAGTATAGAAAAATATACTTCAGACAATTTAGCGGTATTAGAGATAAAATATATACATCAACATAATTAAAATGTAGAAGACTGTTTAATGTTTTAAATGTAAATACTACTCCTATATTCATTTTCAATATTTGTCAATAAATGATTGAATTAAGTAAATAAATGAAACTATTAAATTTTTTTATTTTAAATTAAAAATATTTGTAATATATAAAACCATAAATAGTGTGGTTGTAAATATACCATGTAAGATATTGAATTTAAAGAATTATTAAATATAATAAGTGATATTTTTTAAACAAATCAGAAAAAGTAAGATACGTTTATATAAAATGATGGAATACTTTATTCTATTTATTCTTCATCCCAATATTTTTTCTTTTGATCTTTTGGAAAGCAGATTCTGCAACCGAAAATGTTGCACCATTTATTTTTTGGTGATCTTGCTAAGTGATTTGCTCCTTCTTTCTATTTCACTAGAAATATAAGAAGCACCTAAGGATAATATATTTACCATGTAATTTTTGTTATATCATAGCAATTTCTTCCAATTCAATACATCAATTAAGATACTATATTTATAATGTATTTGTTTAAGCTCAATTATTCCAGTAGAAATTGCCAACTCAAAAATTTATGGCTATGCAATTTCTTCACCAAGAGTTCATTGACAAAGAATTAAATAATAAAAAGATTAATACAAAAGCAAATAGAAAGAAAATTCAATCCCCACCCCAAAAATTTTAAGATCTCAAACAGCTCCACATATACTTAAGAATAAAATCGACCCTTTATCCATTATACACCAATTAAAATGTAGTAGTAATTAAATAGTACTAAATGTTAAAATGTGAATAAGTAGCAGTAGTATTTAAATAGCAGTATTATCACAAATGTAGAAAGATAGTAGTATAGTGGTGGGGCCCAAAAGTGGCGGCAGCTGCTCAATAAGGTGGGTCCCAGAAGTTCCACATGTCATCTACTGTCAAAAAGTTCCCAAAGTTGAATATATTTACCAATTAATACAAAGATAACCAATGAAATAATTTTACGTATTAAGGATAAATAGGTCAATTCCTCTTCTATTAATAATGGTAAGTAAAATAGATCAATCTTGTCATCCAAATTTTTTGAGTTTTCGTGACCCACAGGATAAAGAAGGGCTGAGATTTATAAGAATCTATTTTGCCATTTTTTGGGTGGGTAGAATGATAGAGGGAATCTAAATTCTTATCAATTATTGACTTCTTAGTGGCCACTTGCTTCTTTTTTTCTTATCAATTATTGACTGTTTCATTGATTAATTATCACTTAATTCTCGCCACTTTTTTAAAAAATTTGTGAAGAGAAACCGGGAGGGAATTACAACGTGTGTATTCTCACCACTTGCTTATATTTTTCATACAAGATTTCCTTTTTTTCTTCTTTTTCATTTTCCTTTGAATTACCGATTAATTTTTATTTTTTCAAATTCAACTCTAGAAATTCAGAGATTACGAGAAAATATTAGTATACGATTTTGTCAACAAATTGTGAAGAAATTAAGATATATCTAATGTCAAATTAGTTTGGCTCTCAATGAACAAAAATCTCAAATACTTTTGGATTTGAACGAATACCTCTAAGAAAGATAAAGGGAATAACATTTTTTATCCATAATTCACTTGCAATTGTCTTTAGATTTAGAAGAAGTAAGGTAGACTTTCTATAAGAATCAACGTCTATAATAATATTTTACTATAATGATCAAGCTTTTTTTAAAATTAATTTCATGTTATGTTATATTATACATTATAGGTTCTTTATAACAAATTCTTGCTATAGCAGTCAAAATATATTCAGACAAACAATGTAGTGAAATTATATTTATGTCCTAGAGACAATCTGTATTAGGACAAATGTACTTTATACACATTCATATTATTATTAATGAAGATTAATAATTTGGCATTTGCAATTATTGAATTATTATTTGATTGTTTGTAATTATCCATTAACGTGCATCCCTTGAGCTTACGTTATCATTAATAGAGTGAGATATTCATGATAGAGCGTAACTCTTAAAATAGTCTCGACTAATGATCATCGAGAATGAGATATCGATGATATGTGATAAGTCGACATGTGGTCTGCATCACATCCTTAGAGGATGTAGTATGTCTCACCTGCTACGAGTAATGGCTACTCGTGATGGACACATGGATACTTTGGAAGTATTGGTATACCCTGCTGATATACTGTTTGTTATACATGTCTAAAGTATGATCAGCGTGTGGGAGATAAAAGTTCTTAGACTTGAGGTCAATACGCGTCTTGTCAACAAAGTAATGTACTTTAATCCCGTCCTAAGCCCAAATGCCTTATAGGTTGAGATACGACTTGTATTGGGTACATTAAGATGTGGATTGAAGGTGGTAGTTGAGCCAAGATTAGGATTCATTCCTCGAATGTATATTCGAGAGAACACTCGGATTCTCAGTGATATTGGGTTGACTAAGTCGTTGGTCAACGCAATAGACATATTTAGAATATGGTCTAGTCGTTAACTAATATAGATGAGATATAATGATTAAGCCATTTGGATAGACACTTGACAAATCCTAAGTTTGATCGGGTGTGTCGTGAATGAAACGATTTTATCTTACCACATAAAGGTTAAGTTTACTGGATTCGAGTAAACGTACTTCACATATTGAGTTCGTCTTCCGGCGCCGTCTAGGAGTTCCGTGTAGACCTTAATTTGATTAATGTCGATATGAGAAGGCATGTAGGGTCACACTATATCGATTGTCCGTTTCGATCTAAGGATGTATTGAGAGAGTAATTAAATGTTCGATTTGGAATCGAGATATTTAAATGAATAATGATTATTTTAATTAAGTCAAAATTGGATTTTGTATTTAATTAAGAATGCACCGGGGAAAAAATTGAGACAAAGTGCAGGAACACGTCGAGCGCCGCGACGCCCATACCCTAGGGCCACGGCGCTTCTGCCTCAATGTTTTGGGCCAGGCCTAAGGTCAAACACTAATCCGGTTTTGACTTATTTTTCAACTATAAATAGAGGCATACACCTCATTATTCTACACACCAATTCTGAAAATCATTCTAAGCCTTAGAGACTTAGAATCAAATACTCTTTCGAACCTCTGTCGGATTTCCTAGCTTTCCGAAGGAGAAATACATTAAAGTTTGGAGCTTGCAATTGGAAGAGCAATCGCGTGTGCACCTCACGGTTGATAAAGATTCCAGATAATTATAACTTGTAAGTATATGTTTTATGTTACAAGTTTCATTGTTGTATAACCATGCCAAAAATTATTGTTGGGGTAAGTAAGAAACAAAACTTTTAAACATCTGTTGTGCCTTACTTATGTGTTTTGAACCCAACAAAACCCTACATGTAGTTATAGAAAAGTTTAACCATACATAACAATGAGGATTAAATGATTAATTAAGATTTACAAGATATTATCAAATCTGAGAAAGTTTATTGTGCACTTATTAACATGATGCTTTTGAAATCAATATCTTGAAAATCTTCAAACATGATCAACTCAATGAATGCTCAATATTTTCATGCAATTACAAATAATTAATAGAAGTGCAGGGTGCTTTTATTGTGGCTTTAATTGCCCTTGAACTTTTTCTGCAAAGAGCAAATTTGCAAACTAGGACAAGTATGTCCAGTTACAGTTTTATGATTAAAAAAACTTCCTCACTTCCAATTTATTTATGACACTTTTTTTTAATCCATCCAAAAACGAATGACACATTTTCTTATTTGATAATAATTTAACTTTATATTTTACCTTTTACGCATAACGAAGTGGTCTATAACCATACAAATATTTTTGGCTTGTTTTAGACCACAAGATTCAAAAGTCTTCATTTATTTCTTAAATTCTGTGCCAATTTAAATTACATCATATAAATTGGGACAAAGGGAGTAATTAATTACCTCAGAAGTAGGTCATAAATGTCAAATGGACCACCGATACACATAAAATGACAAAATGGCTACATCCTTGTCAAAGTTTTAGGAAGAAAGCAACTTGATCATAAATTAAGGACTTAACACGTCACACATGAGAACTGGGAATTTCTTTTGTCTTCATAGTTCATACGTATCTTAAGTTTTTGTCCACACGAGATGGTTAAAGAATCAATGTTTGAAACACTATAGTTCGGATTCGTCTAAGAGTTGCTTCAACAAAAGACATTTTAAAAATGCTTTGAGTTAGTTGATTATGATGAAATTAACACATTGATAGTTGATGTATTTGTTCCATAAATTCTACAGTTTGTTTTTTGTTCTATCAGTATTCGATATTCACATTAGGGCTATGAATAGTTTGGATTCGCGCAAGGGTAAGCGCTCCTCATTAGGATTATTTCGTAATTTTTTTACAAGATACCCTATTTGGCCAATGTTATTGTAAAGGAATAGATCTTGAGCCTAACTCAACCCCAAAAGCTAGCTTGTAGGGTGAGGATTGTCCAAATCTATATAAGGAGTTCATGTTCCCATTCCATATCCGATGTGGAACTCTTAACACTCCCCCGCACGCCTAGACCTTGTTAACTAGAGCGTGAATAATATAATTTGGGGGGCCAACATCGGTGAACAAAGAATTGAAATGAGTCTGGCTCTGATACCATGTAAAAGAATGGATCTTGGGCCTAACTCAACCCCAAAAGCTAGCTCAAAGGGAAGAGGTTTGCCCAAGCCATATAAGAAGACCAAGGACCACTTATCCCACCGATGTGGAAGAACTCAACACCCTGCCTCACGTCCACGACTGAACGTCTAAAGCGTGGACAATATCAGAGAGGGGGGGGGGGGGACATCGGAAACAATGAATTGAGACGGGTCTGACTCTGATACCATGTAAAGAATGGATCTTGGGCCTAACTCAACCCCAAAAGCTAGCTTGTAAGGTGAGAATTGTTCCAGTCCATATAAGGAGTCCATGTTCCCATTTCATATCCGATGTGGGACATTTAACGGTTATGTCCGAATTTAGGCTTTGTCAAGTCTCACGAAGTTGTTCCAAAGTGAGTAGACTTGTACTGTAATTTTTTACACACTGCAGTTATGACATAAATGGTATTCTCAAAATAGGATATTTGTGCACTTCGGCCAACTTTTTCCATAACGAACAGTCGAAAGTGTAACCACATTTAAGTTTAAAGGATCATATCAATCCCACTACAACGTTTGTGATTTTATGATTTGTTTCTTTTGCTTCATATGGACTTTTTAGAATGTACATCTTTAGATTATTTGTCCTTCAATTCAAGATTTCCTTGAAATTAGCTTTAAGTCTCCGATTGGACCAATTTCTATGTTTCAGATACTCTTTTTGGCAATTGACTTAGCAAGAAAGATCACTTGTAGTTGGTGGTTGTTTGTTAATTGAAGAAACATGACATATATTTCTTTTAGTATCGGATGTTTCAAAAAGGAAACTATTACAACAGATAAAAAGAAGTTATGTTACGTCCTTTTCCCACAATTCAACAGGGACATTTATGTGAGTTCCTTTTTTAGTTTTTACACTAATCACCGACAGATCTGTTTAAGACTACTTGCCATGTTTGGATTAGAAATGGTCTTTGGAAAAACTTTTAAAATTATTGAAAATAATACAATTCACTTTATTGGGCTTGAAGCCTTCTAAATCTGCAAACTCAAAGTGCAACCGATAAAGCCTAACAGAGAGAGAGGCCAGAGGACCCAATATTGTTTCCGAGAACATGGTTTTACTTTGGACCCAATCAGTTCACAATAATGTATATCACACAATGTATACAAATATCGGTCATTAACTACAAATATGTCAATAATTACTAAGAAATGTATGCTTGATAGAAAAATTGACGTGGGAATACAATCCGAGAAAACTATTGGCACAAAATAACCCAATAATGTGTATCACACCGTGTATACAAATATCAATTCACATTATATGTATATCAAATAATGCATATCACACAATGTATATAAATATCAGTTCTTGGCTACAAATAAGGGTGTTTATGGGTCGATTTTTGGTTAAAACCAAACCAATTTAATCGGTTTTTAAATTATTAAAACCAAATCAAACCAAATATAATACATATCCACCAGTTTAATTGTTGTCAGTTTGGTTCGGATTGACTCGATTTTTCAGATTTTAATGGTGTTTCTCTCTTTCATTCTTTTTCCTACGATTAGGCAAGACTTTCCATCCTTTTTCAACTTATAATTAATTCGTAATTACTCTTTTATTGTGGGAGCGATAATTTTCATGGAGTATGGAGAAAATGTCTTAAGATCTATAGCTTTAACAAATGAATAAAGTTAACAAATAATATAACTTTTTTTTAGGTAAATCTCATACTAGTTGTTTATTAGAATAAATGAGTTTGGATTCATGGATATCTTTTAAGAAATGAGCTTAATGTGTAAAGTTTATTAGCCTACTAGAAATAAAGAAAAAATTGATGATAATGTAAATAAAGTATTTAATTTTTTTTTATAAAAATTAATATATTGTGCACATATAATTACAAAAATTGTGTGTATTATTTTGTCGATTTAGTTCAATTTTTTCTTCGATTTATTTTTAATAAAATCAAACCAAACCAAATATAATTGGTTTCTTAAAATTCAAAATCAATTCAAATCAAACCCAAACAACTATCGATTTATTTAATCCGTTTGATTCGATTCGATTTTTAACCAAATCGTGAACACCCCTAACTACATATATGTCAATAATTACTAGGAAAAGTATAAATATCAATAGCCCAATTTAAATTAGGTACTAATAATTCTGGAGGTTGTATTTGATCCAATATCCAGTGTATGGACCATAACTCTTTGCCTTTACAAGTTCTATTTTCTCCACCCGAAAGATGCCAAATGAATGAAAGCCTCATAAGCGAAACAAGTAAAACGTGCTTCCATAATTTAGCTAGAACTGCAAATTATTATTATTTATCATTCAAAAATAATTTAGCTAGAAATGTGATTGTAGGAAATATTCTTTCTTGATTTTATTTATTAATAATTTACAATATATATAGTCTTACAGAAATATTTATTTTGCTACAAATTAGGTAACTAATCAATCCTAATTACAAGAGAAATGTGATTCTACCTAATATAAGAGATGTACAATTAATTATTGTGGAAATATTCTATTACACTCCCGTAGTCGAAGCGGGAGGTCGACGTATGTTGAGACTGTCTCGAAAGTCTTCAAATAAAACCAACGGAAGACCTTTTGTAAAAATATCGATAATCTGATAATGTGACGGGACATGTAAGACACGTACTTGTCCACGAGCAACCTTTTCGCGAACAAAGTGAATATCCATCTCAATATGTTTAGTACGTTGGTGGTGAACCGGATTCCCTGAGAAATAAATTGCACTAACATTATCACAATAAACCAATGTCGCCTTCGGAACCGGACAATGGAGCTCTAAAAGAAGGTTTTGTAGCCAACAAGATTCAGACACCACATTGGCAACTCCACGGTATTCTGCTTTGGCAATGGATCTGGACAAGGTTGCTTGTTGTTTTGATAACCAAGAGACCAAATTATCACCAAGAAATACACATGTAACCACGATGATTTGATGGATATCTCAAAAAAACACGGAGTCTACCGGGGTTGAAGTTTATTGATGGTAGTAGAAGAAAAGAGAAGATAGCATAAGCACCCGAAAACCTGTAAATGAGAATATGATGGGTCCCTTCGGTATAAAATTTTGAGTGGGGATTGGTAGGATATTTGTTTGCTCAGAAGTATGTTCAAAAGATAGGTTGTCATTTGTAACGCATGATGCCAAAATGATGGTGGTAGAAATGCATGGGCAAGTAAGGTTCTAACAATATTGTTAATGATTCGAATTTTTCTTTCTGTTTTTCCATTTTGAGATGATGTATGAGGACATGAAAGACGAAACGACAAACCATTAGTTTGCAAAAATCCCCAAAAGGTCCATTATCAAATTCTCTACCATTGTCACACTAATATTTTTAATATCCCGTTCATATTGAGTGCGGATGTATGCTCTAATGATATAAATATGAAAAAAAACTTGTGACTTTTTAGACAAAGAAAATGTCCACAAAAAATTAGAGTAATCATCCAACAACAGAAGATAATATCGATGGCCCGAAGAGCTCAAAACGGGAGATGTCCAAATATCACTATGAATAATATCAAAAGGCATAACAGTACGAGACTTAGAAGCAACAAAAGACAACTTAACATATTTTTCAAGAGAACAAGAGTGACAAACATGAGAACTACGAGGTCTAGTACACTTAATAAATTTATTTTGTTTAAGGGAAGCAAAAACAGGTGCTCCCGGATGACCCAAACGTTCATGCCATAAAGCTCGCCCCGACTATCATATCTTATTAGACGCATCTTCGTCTGAAAATCATTCACGGAAAATCCAAAAGGATCAAATTCAACAGAAACTCAATTATCAGTGGTAAATTTTGTAACTGAAATCAAGTTTTTAATTAATTGAGGTGTGTGAAGGACATTTTTCAAAATTAGCGGTGGGTTCGGATGAGACAAGTTTTTAGTACCATAACCACAAATTGGAATTGAATGACCATTTTCGATAATTATACCACAATTATTGCTCAAATTAAAATAGCACGGGAGATTACCTTGTAAGGACGTCATATGAGACGTTACACCGATGTTCATGTAACAATTTGCATCGGCCGGAGTAGCCAAAGAGTGTGCATCGCGACCTCGATATCTGTCGGGGTCGCCACTGCCGAGTGAGCCTACTGCCACTGGCTCGACAGTGGCCCAAGGATTCTCGCGCCGTATTGCTGGGCCTGCTGGCTGGTTCGTTGTGCCTGGGCTACTGGCCTGGATGTGGGCCTACCGTAATTTCCCGTGGGGAATGGGTAGGGAGGCACGGCCCAGGGCCACCGCAGGCCCAGCACCAACCCACTACCCCATCGGGTGGGCGGTCGCCATCGGGTCGGTTGTTGCCGCCGCCGCCTCATCGCCTCGCCACCTCCACCGTGGCGGTTGCCGCCACCTTTTCCACCACCGCGGTCACTACCGCAGTTTTTGCTCCCGTTATCGTCGTTTCTGCCCTTCTGGCCACGATTTGGCGGTAAATTTTCAAATTGTGATGAATTCTCGTCAGACGGAGTGGCAACCAAAATGAAATTTTACACGGTGGTTGTCTTCTTGGCAAAACTCGCTTCTTCGAGGATAAGCATAGAACGGGCTTGGTAGAATGGCGGAAGAGGATTGCTTTAACAGATGAGCGTACCTACTCTACTATATACGTCAGTAAGGCCGACAACCATTTGTAACACGAGCCGATTGTTAGTTACCGGTGCCTCAACGTTCTTGAGTTGGTCTGACAGAACCTTGAGCCGTTGACAGTATGCGGACGCATTGAGAAAATCTGTCATATCAGTGGTGGAAAATTCATGCTCAAGTGTGACGATCCTGAAATTCTTATTGTCTTGGAATATGTCACGTAAACATTCCCAATGTTCCATACCCGTGGAATCAGGCTCAAGAATAATATGTAGTAAATCACTCGAGATTGTGGCGTAGATCCACTGGAGGACCGTTGCATCAAGGGTCAACCATAATTCCTTCTCATCATCGGTCTTCGACACCTTCTCCTTGCCTTATTCCGACAGAATTATGTGATGGATAACGCAGTGTGAGCGACAATGAATTTTAAATAGTTCCACCTATGTCGCATAATGGGCGTTTTTCATCTCAAGAGTGATGGAGATATGAGATTGATGTTGGAGACAGCAAGGGCTGGGTGAAAATTGGATTTTGAGTCATACATGGCTGTCGAACGGAGAAGGGAGGCCGGTGGCGCAAGAAAGAACCGGGGGGGGGGGGGGAGGGGGAACGATATTGAGAGAAAAGTTTAGGGTTTAGGATCTTTCCCTAGAATCTGATACCGTATAAGAAATATTCTTCCTTGATTTTATTCATAATGATTTACAATATATATATAGTGTTACAGAAATATTAACTTTTAGTGCAAACTAGGTAACTAATCAATCCTAATTACAAGAAAATATAATTCTACCTAAAATAGGAGATGTACAATTAATTATTGTGGAAATATTCTATTAGTACTTTTCCTCTTCTTTTTATCAACTTTTAGAATCAAATAATTTGGATAAATCAGCTTTATACTTGAGCAAATATGAGAAATAAAGCGAGAGAGAGTGTGTGTCCTCCCATGCCATAATTTATAGTTTGGGATAGTCGAAGGAGTATTTCTCTTTTAATAGCAGTGGTGTGTGGATCAGCTTGTGCACAAAGACCTCAACTATTCCACCAGATACTTGTATGACTTATCAATTGCGCTGCATAGCCCTGATCTGTTTAAATTAAGTCAAGCAAATAGCAAGTAGCATGTGCCCCTTTTAATAGGGGAGAGTTGAAAATAAAAACCTTCAAGAATCTCAAGAACAGTTAAGAGGCAGAGTCAAATACTAACACTGCACAATCAAGAATTAATAAATCAAGGCATAAAATTTTGTTTAGTCAATTGATCCTATAGAAAGGATGTTTGTCAATTGTCAAAATGGGTGCCTATAATAGCAAGGCCCTCTTCACTCTAGCTGTTCCATAAATCAAAAGCCTAAATAAATTCATAAAAATACTTGGTTCAGAAAGTAAAAATAATTCCAATAACAATGAGTTGTTAACTTGAAGGTCTAAACTAAGATTTTTAAACCAAGTTTCATGAGATAATTATGCCAAATAAGGGCAACTCAAATATGTGTTATTGTCTCGAATCTCTCGATAGCTCAAGTATAATAATGTTATTTATAGAAGTGCAAGGGGAATAATATTACTGAAAGAAATAATTCCTTGATTATTTTCATTAATTGAAAGACTATATATACAAGTTACATAATAGGAGAATCCTATTCCTAAAACCTTATTCTATATATTTGTGGTAATACACTAATTATATTACAACCTTACCTAAACTAGGATACTAAATATTTATCATAAATTACACATAATAATATCTAACACACCCCCGCAGTCATAGCGGGCGGTCTTCGAACGCTGAGACTGTCCCTAAAATCTTCAAAAAGGACCGATGGAAGACCCTTTGTAAAGATGTCGGCAATTTGATATCTCGACGGGACATGGCATACGCGAACCTGACCACGGGCAACCTTTTCACGGACAAAATGAATGTCCCTCTCGATATATTTAGTGCGTTGGTGCTGAACCAGATTACCAGAAAGGTAGATGGCACTAATATTATCGCAATATACCAAGGTTTCCTTCTGAATGGGACAATGAAGCTCCAAAAGCAAACTACGTACCCAACATGATTCTGAGACCACATTGGCTACCCCTATATATTCAGCCTCGACACTTGAGCGGGATAGAGTCGTCTGACGCTTCGCAGACCAGGAGACCAAGTTGTTGCCAAGGAACATACAGTAGCGAGACGTAGACAATCTGGTGTCTGGACACCCACCCCAATCAGCACAGTAGAGAGACGTAGACAATCTGGTGTCTGGACACCCACCCCAATCAGCATATGTGTATGAGACAAGTGTGGATGTCGATGAAGGATACAAATTCAACCCATAGTCTAGTGTACCCTGAATATACCGGATGATATGTTTGAGTGCATTCATGTGCTCAATTCGGGGATCATGCATGAATAAACACACTTGCTGGACAACATACGTAATATCCGGTCTGGTAAAGGTAAGATAATGAAGGGCCCCTACAAGACTGCGATAGCAGGTCAGATCCTCTTAAGGGACTCCGGTCGCGGCACTAAGCTTGGGCTTGGTATCAACTGGAGTGGAAGTGGACTTACATGATGACATCCCAGCCCTCTCGATGATCTCGACTACATACTTCCGTTGTGACAAGAACAACCCATCGGAATGACGAGTGACATCAATCCCCAAAAAATAACTCAAGGGCCCCAAGTATTTTATAGCAAACTCCGAGCTGAGCATGGTCATGATGGACTGGCACAAGACATCGGAAGAGGCAGTCAAGATAATATCGTCCACATATAACAGAATGTAGGCTACGGATGAACCACGATGGTAGATGAACAAGGAATTATCCGACATGCTGTGAGTGAACCCAATAGTTGAAACATAGTCAGCAAACCTTGTATACCAGGCTCGTGGAGATTGCTTAAGCCCATATAAGGATTTATTCAACAAACAGACATGATGAGGATGGTTGGGATCCCTGAATCCCATCGGCTGATGCATATAGACAGTTTTCTTGAGATCACCATGTAGGAAAGTATTTTTGACATCCAACTGATAAATAGGCCATGTCTTCGAAAGAGCCAAGTTAAGCATAGTGTGAATGGTAGCCGGCTTGACCACCGGACTAAACGTCTCCCCACAATTTATACCAACCTGCTGAGTCTTATCATCACCCATAAGCCGCGCCTTATGTCGAGCAAATGAACTATCTGAATTCTCTTTATGAGCAAAAATCCACATAGACCTGATAACATTAATACCATATGTTTGGGGCACCAACTCCCACGTCTTATTATCAATAAGAGCATTATATTCATCAGTCATAGCAATTTTCCAATTCGGGTCGTTTAAGGCAGACACATGATTACGAGACAAGGGGGATTTAGAGACATTAGAATGTAAATTAAAATGTATTTTAGGTGTAACAATACTCCGCTGACTACGAGTAACCGATCTATGACTCGAGAAGAATTGAGTGGATGTCGGGAATTTCTTTGGGCTTGAACGGATGGCGTGACGGTGGGCTTTCTTGGCCCAACAGGGAAGCGATACGGTGGCGGAAGCAGCTGGACCATTCGATATTGGGTTGGACAGGGCCAATTGCTGAAGCTAGCCCAGTGACAAAAGCGGCGAGAGAAGGGCTGTGACGGGCGATGGGACCCGTGGACGATGGGCCATTGGAGAATTTTGGGTGCGGGAGATGTCCGAAAAATGCTGAATAATATACGGGGATATTTGTTCATCCAAAATATTATACGAACTAGGCACGGGAGAATGACTTTTAGCAAATGGAAATTGGGATTCATAAAAAATTACATGGCGATTAATGATGATTTTATTGGAGGATAAATCAAAGCATTTGTAGCCACGATGATTAGAAGGAAAACCCAAAAACACACATGGAGTAGACCGGGCCTGATGTTTGTTAATTGTGGTAAATGGAAATAACGGATAACATAAACACTCAAAAACCCGAAGATGAGAATAAGAAGGAGATTTATTATATAAAATCTGAAGAGGGGAAGAATATGTCAAACCTTTGGAAGGAGTTATGTTAAGTAGATATGTAGACATTTGAAGAGCGTGATGCCAAAAATATTGGGGTACGGAAGCATGAATTAATAGAGTGCGGATAATGTTATTTATGGAATGAATTTTACGTTCGGCTTTCCCATTTTGTGAAGATGTATGGGGACAAGTAAAATGAAAATTTATCCCATTAGTAGCACAGAATTCCCGAAACACCCCATTGTCATACTCTTTTCCATTATCACACTGAATATTTTTTATTTCACGGTCGAATTGGGTTTTGATGAATGCTCTAAATTTTAGGAAGATGGAAAAAACTTGAGATTTCATCGCTATTGGAAACGTCCATAAAAATTTAGAATAATCATCCAAAAAAAGAACATAATACCGATGACCCATAAAACTAGAAACATGAGACGTCCATAAGTGGCTATGAATAATATCTAATGACATTAAAGTATGAGATTTTGAGTCTACAAATGGCAACTTAACAATTTTTCCTAAAGAACAAGATTGACAAATTGGAGTACGACTCGTACCCTTACATGAAATAAAACTATTTTTATCTAAAGTTGACAAAATAGAGGACCCCGGATGACCAAGACGAGCATGCCACAAGGAAGGAGAGATGGCTGCAAAAACTGATGGCAGGGCTTGACTCGATGGACCGGGACTGGGTGTGATAGGATAAAGATCTCTCCTACTATCACACCTCATGAGAGGGCTCCCCGTCTTGAAATCCTTTACAAAGAAACCAAATGGATCAAATTCAATAGAAACGGAATTGTCAGTAGTGAACTTACGGACATAGACTAAGTTTTAATCAATTTGAGGGCGTGTAGGGTATTTTTCAAGATAAGAGGGGGATGAGGAGGAGACAATGTTTTATGACCATAACCACGAATTGGAACAGAATTTCCATTACCAACAATTATACCGCGAGGGTTGCTTAAATTGGAATAAGATGAGAGAGTACCTGAATCGGATGTCATGTGGGTAGTAGCACCGGTGTCCATATACCAATTCGGGTCCGGTTGAGTCTGTGTGCATCGCGACCTCGATATCGGTCTGAGTGGGGCCTTCTGCGTGATGGGCTTGCGGGGGCCGAGGCCCAAGCACCCCTGTTTGCGGTCTCGACCCAGACTGCTGCTGGCAGTAACTGGACCAGGCCGAATTAGGCCTGGATTGCTGTTGGGCTTTCCACTGCTGCTGGAAGGTAAACTGGCTGGCCCAAACTGCTGTTGTGGGGGCCCACTGCCACTGCATAGGGGCCCGCTGTGGGCCTCAAAACTGTTGTTGCTGCTGCTGACCACCGCGAGGACCCCCACTGCCACCACCATTCCGCCGGTTGCCGTAGCGATTTTTGCTATTTTTCTTATTTTCACCCTTTTTGCCGCCACCGTTGTTGCAGTTTTGGCGCGAGTTGTTGGAACCGGTAGGATATACTGTGGACTCGGTCATCATGACTACGGGACTAGTACCGGTAGCCGCTCATTTCGCTATGCCTGCTTCTTCTAGTGTAAGCATAGAACGCGTCTGATAAAATTGCGGAAGCGGATTTCTTTGACGAAGAAGCGTTCCCACACCACTATATACCTCGGAGAGGCCGGAAACCATTTGGAGGACCAAACGATCATTGGAAACCGGCGCGCCAACGTTGCGAAGTTGGTCCGCCAATTCCTTTAATCTTTTGCAATAAGCCGAAACATTAGGGAAATCTTCCATATTGACGTGGGAGAAATCCTGCTCAAGGGTAACGACTCCAGAATTTTAATTATCTTGGAATATATCACGCAGTCTATCCCAAGTCGCCTGTGTCGTAGCGTCAGACTCAATAATTGTTTGCAAAAGGTCGGTAGATATTGTGGAATATATCCACTGAAGGACGGTAGCATCAATAGTCGTCCACAACTTAGGATCATCCTCGCTTTTTTGGCACCTCCGTATCCTCAGGAGCCATGGGGATTATGTGATGGATGACTTGATGCGATCGTGCGTGAATTTTGAACAGTTCGGCCCACGTCGCATATTGGATGTTTTCTATGTCAAGAACGAGAGGGATGTTATTCTTGATGTTAGAAACTGTAAGGGTCAGATGAAACATGTTCCAGGATGCAGACATATTGATAGAACAATATGTGATTGAGGGATTAGGAAGAAAATTTTGGGAAGAAAAGAGGTCCCATTAGCACACAAACCGAGAGCAAAACGTCTCGAAAGTGGAGGGAAGTCGACGGAAAATTTAGGAGAGTAGAGAGAGTATTTTAAGACCTAGACTCTTGATACCATGAAAGAAATAATCCCTTGATTATTTTCATTAATTGAAAGGCTATATATACCAGTTACATAATAGGAGAATCCTATTCCTATTCTATTCCTAAAACCTTATTCTATATATTTATGGTAATACATTAATTATGGTAATACAATACTAATTATATTACAACCTTACCTAAACTATGATACTAAATATTTAGCATAAATTACACATAATAATATTTAACAATTACAATCACTAAAGTACATCCATTTGAGAATTATGTGGTAAAGCCGTATTTTTTATTTTGTTATAAAAAATAACTTTTCTATAATCATTTTGCCCTAAACATCAGGCAAATTCTGTGAATTTTCAGTACCCAACTCTTGATATGACATTTATATTAGTTTACATGGGATTAGTGAAAGAAATAATCACTTGATTATTTTCATTAATTGAATAGGTATATATACAAGATACAAAATAGGAGAATCTTATTCCTATTCTATTCCTAAAATCTTATTCTACCATAATTCTAACTCTACAATTATGGTAGTGTATATTCCTAATTATGGTAACAAATACATTACAATATACTACACATATATTTTCCAAATATACAATATTCTTGACTACCAAAACAGCCACAAAACCGAGCCCAATAATGGCCATAAATCGTGGCACTTAATATGGCAATATACACTTGTATATTGTGTGTATATTGCCATATTTAACACACCCCGCACATAGCGGGCGGTCTTCGAACGCTGAGACTGTCCCTAAAATCTTCAAAGAGTACCGAGGGAAGACCCTTTGTAAAGATGTCTGCAACTTGATATCTTGATGGGACATGACATACGCGTACCTGCCCCCGAGCAACCTTTTCACGGACAAAGTGAATGTCCATTTCGATATATTTTGTGCGTTGGTGCTGAACCGGGTTACCTGAGAGGTAGATGGCACTAACATTATCACAATAAACTAAGGTCGCCTTCTGAATGGGGCAATGTAGTTCTAACAGCAAATTATGTAACCAACACGATTCTGAGACCACATTAGCTACCCCTCGATATTCTGCCTCTGCACTTGAGCGGGATAGAGTCGCCTGACGCTTTGCAGACCAGGAGACCAAGTTGTTGCCAAGGAACATACAATATCTGGCGTGGGCCTGCGGTTTCCGGACAACCACCCCAATCCACATCTGTGTATGAGACCAGTGTGGATGTAGAAGAAGGATACAGGTGCAACCCATAGTCAGTGTCCCCTGAATATACCGAATGATGCGTTTGATTGCATTCATGTGCTCAACTCTAGGATCATGCATGAATAAACACACCTGCTGAACAACATACGTAATATCTGATCTGGTAAATGTAAGATACTGGAGGGGCCCTGCAAGACTGCGATAGCAGGTCGGGTCCTCGTATGGTGCACCTGCCGCGACACTAAGCTTGGGTTTTGCATCAACGGGAGTGGAAGTGGACTTACAGGATGACATCCATCCCTCTCTATGATCTCGGCAGCATACTTCCGTTAAGACAAAAACAAACCACCTGAATGATGTTTGACAGCAATCCCCAAAAAATAACTCAAGGGCCCCAAGTCTTTCATAGCAAATTCAGAACTGAGCATGGCCATGATAGACTGGCGCAAGGCATCGGAGGATGTAGTCAAGATGATATCATCCACATACAATAAAATGTAGGTCATGATGAACCACGGTTGTAGATGAACAAGTAATTATCGGACCTGCTGTGAGTGAACCCAATAGTTGAAACAAAGTCAGCAAACCTCGTGTACCAGACCCTTGGAGACTGCTTAAGCCCATATAAGGACTTTTTCAACAAACATACATGATGAGGACGGTGTGGATCCCTGAAACCCAACGGCTGATGCATATAGATTGTTTCCTTGAGATCACCATGTAGGAAAGCATTCTTGACATCCAACTGATGAATTGGTCAAGTCTTTGAAAGAGCCAAGCTAAGCACAGTGCGAATGGTAGCCGGTTTGACCACCGGACTAAATGTCTCACCACAATCTATCCCAACCTGCTGAGTCTTACCATCACCAACAAGTCTCGTCTTATGTCGAGCAAAGGACCCATCTGAATTCTCCTTATGAGCGAAAATACACATAGACCTGATAACATTAATACCATATGGACGGGGCACCAACTCCCACGTCTTATTATCAATAAGAGCATTATATTCATCAGTCATAACAATTTTCCAATTAGGGTCATTTAATGCGGACACAGGATTGCGGGGCAAGGGGAGTTTAGAGACATCAGAATGTAAATTAAAATGTCTTTTAGGTGTAAAAATATCCCGCTGACTACGAGTGACCGGTCTATGACTCGAGGAAGAATTGAGGGAATTTTGGGAATTTTCTGGGCTCGGAACGGGTGGCGTGAGCGGTGGGCTCTTGGCCCAAATCGGCTACATGGACTCATCGTGCGGACCAGTTCGAGTGGTGGATCGCCCAATTGCTGGAACTATTCGGTGGTGAAGATGTTGCTACGGGCAGATCTTGTGGGTCCGGTAGGCGATGGGCCATTGGAGGATTTTGGGTGCGGGAGTTGTCCGAAAAATTCCGAATAATATACGGGGATATTTGGTCATCCAGAAAATTATACGACTTAGGCTCGGGAGTATGAACTTTCGTAAAAGGGAATTGGGTTTCATCAAAAATGACATGACGATTAATTATGATTTTCTTGGAGGATAAATCAAAACACTTATAACCACGATGGTTCGACGGATAACCCAAAAATACACACGGGGTAGACCGAGCTTGAAGTTTGTTAATTGTGGTGGATGGGAATAATGGATAACACAAGCACCCAAAAATCCTACGGTGAGAATAAGAAGGGTTCTTATTAAATAGGATCTTGAGGGGGGAAGAATATGTCAGACATTTAGACGGAATTAAGTTAAGAAGATATGTGGCCATTTGTAGAGCATGATGCCAAAAATATGGAGGTATGGAGGCATGAAGTAAGAGAGTTCGGACAATGTTATTTATGGAACGAATTTTGCGTTCGGCCTTCCCATTTTGTGAAGATGTATGAGGACACGAAAACTGAAAATTGATCCCAGTATTAGCACAGAAATCCCGAAACTCCCTATTGTCATACTCTTTCCCATTATCACATTGAATATTTTTTATTTATCTTTCGAATTGAGTACGAATGAACGCTCTAAATTTAATGAAGACGAAAAATACTTGTGATTTGTTCGCAATTGGAAACGTCCACAAAAATCTAGAATAATCATCTAAAAAGAGAACATAATATCGATGACCCATTGAACTAAGAACAGGAGATGTCCATAGGTCGCTATGAATAATGTCAAATGGCATTGAAGTATGAGAATTGAAATCTACAAACGGCAACTTAACAATTTTTCCTAATAAACAAGACTGACAATTTGGAGTACGACTCGTACCCTTACAAGAAATAAAGCTATTTTTATCTAAAACTGATAAAATAGAAGATCCCGGATGACCCAGGCGAGCATGCCACATGAAAGGAGAGATGGCTGCAAAAACTGACGGCAAGGCTTGACACGATGGACTGAAACCGGGCATGATAGGATACGAATCCCCCCTACTATCACATCTCATGAGATGACTCTCTGTCTTGAAATCCTTCACAGAGAAACCAAAAGGATCAAATTCAACGGAGAATCCCTTGATTATTTTCATTAATTGATTAGGTATATATACAAGATACAAAATAGGAGAATCATGTTCCTATTCTATTCCTAAAATCTTATTCTACCATAATTTTAACTCTACAATTATGGTAGTGTATATTCCTAATTATGGTAACAAATATATTACAATATACTACACATATATTTTCCAAATATACAATATTTTTGACTACCAAAACAGCCACAAAACCGAGCCCAATAATGGCCATAAATCGTGGCACTTAATATGGCAATATACGCTTGTATATTGTGTGTATATTGCCATATTTAACAATTAGTTGATCCCAAAATTAAAAATAAAATTGACCCAGTCGAAATGACTTTGCCATTTTGAACTTGATAGTAGCTTGTCTATGCACCCTCAACTCTCACACACTCATTCAACCATTGAGTTTGTAAGAAGTCGCATGAGTAGAAGTTGGAAGCATCATGAATTCTGTAAAGAATGGATCTCGGACCTAATTTAACCGCAAAAACTAGCTTATGAGGAGAGGATTACACAAGTACATATAAAGAGACCACGGACCACTAAACCCACCGATGTGGGAGAACTCAACACCCCGCCTCACGCCCAGGAATGAACATCTGGAGCGTGGACAATATAAGAAGGGGGCCCAACATCGAAAATAATGAATTGAGACGGGTCTGGTTCTGATAACCATGTAAAGAATGGATCTTAGGACTAACTCAACCCCAAAAGCTTGTTCACCGATGTTGGACCACTAAATTATACTGTCAACGCTCCAGTTAACGAGGTCTGGGCGTGCGGGGGAGTGTTAAGAATCTCACATCGGAAATGGAATGGGAACATGGACTCCTTATATGGACTTGAACAATCCTCACCCTACATGCTAGCTTTCGGGTTGAGTTAGACTCAAGATCCATTCATTACATATTCAACTAGGGTGACACCACATTTGTACAACTCCTACTATCAATGATTATCACACACACGTTTCCTTTTATGAGACACTTTGAGTGGAAGAGATTCTCCTTTGACTTGGATTATCCATAGCCTTACTTACCATGGCCACCTCACTACATAGTTCGGAATGGTAACCTCCCTTCTTGAGGCAAGGCCTTGTATATATGCACCCTTCTTGTTATACCACATGGGACGGTAATATCCCCATCATGCGCCCTATCATCTTGCTCACCCACTTCATCTACGTTAGTGTAAACATGCCGGTTTGAAGCGAATTAAGTTTTCTTTTTTAGGTTTTGGGATTATTAATTTAAGTCCACGTGAATCACTATAAATATCAAATTAATTTGCGATAATTAAGTGATCATTTGAGTAATGAAATTGTCTCCCCCTATAACACTAGCGGCTATTTACTGAACATTTTCTAAATCAAAATTAATCTTCTATTTTACACATCATATATAGTAGTTGATAAATATACCTGTGTTATACACGGCATACACTGCCCTGTGTATACCGTGTATATCACGGAATCACATGCCAATTAGGAGACTTAATGTTGAACGAATTTAGGTGATATATTTGTTGTATTTAATTAGCATTGTACACTTATAATTATTGCACAAATAGAATAAGGTTTTGGGAGTAGAGTATGAATAAGATTTTCCATATTATGAATATTGTAAATTGTATATATATACTCATTCATTAATGAAAATAATTAAGGAATTATTTTCTTTCAGTAGTATACCTTTAAATATCCCCTAATATCTTTTAACTGCCAAAATAAAAAGAAGGGATCCCTAAAAAGAATTATGCATTCATTATCTAGTAAATATAAAATTAGGTAATGACAATTGAACTTTCGGTAGGAATAAAATCATGCTGTTGACACTTAGCCAAAACAGTAAAAAATAAAAATCCTTTTCTATGGTTGCTATGTTTTCACTCTACACGACCTTTTCACCTAGAAGCTCCGAAAAAAAAGTGCAAAATTGTCTGCTTTATTCCTTCGAATTTCAGCTTTCAATTGTCCAAACTTAAAGAAACAGATAGCACTTTTCTTTTAAAATAAAAAGTTGGTGTTTCAAAAAGGTAAAAAGGTCGAGGAAGGAAAGAATTAAAGAAGCAAATCAAGTGAACAAAGGTCAAATTACTAAATTTGGAGGCAACAAGAAATGATTCAGCTTCCACAATTTAAAGCAAATGATTTTTTTAATAGACTCAGTGTTCGGGTCAGTTTTAGTACATTCCGACTAATTTGACAAAATATCTACTAAAATCATTAAAAAATTTTAAGACAACAAAAAATGATATATTTTCCACAATTTAAAGCAAATAAATATATTTTTATAGCCGTAATGTTCGAGTCAAATTTCTACAACTAAATTTACGATGTACCAGCTAAAATTATTAAAAAAAGAGTTAGGCAACAAAAATGATCTTTTGACCTAAATTTTTTGACTTCTCGATACAATCAAATCCTTTTTTTTTATGACGGAATACGTTTCTACAGTCTCCTATATAATAATACCCCGAACTTTTTCTTTTGTGTCGAGGATCATCAAAATAAAGAAAAATATTATTTCAATCGAGATGCATGAACTGGGCATTAGTTCATTCTCAGATTCTTAAATTGAGTGTAGTGGATAGTGAATTTGTTTCTTCATCTTTTTAAAGCAAATGATTTTTTAATTATATTTGTGGTGTTCGATCAAACTAACTTATCTACTTAAATCACTGAATTTTTTAGGCAACAAGAAATGATTCAGCTTCCACAATTTAAAAGCTATTGAATCTTTTAGATAATTCAACTTTGATCCTACTTTTTTTATCACATGGTTTTGTTTCTCTTTAAATTCCAACCTTTTGTGACTTGGTGTCCATAGTTGCACCATTCGTTCTTCCACGACGAAAACATAGTGATTGGGGCAATAACTTATATTTTTATGTCAAACTTTTCGCCTAATTTGTTGTTACAATTATGTGCATGATATTGACCCATGATAAAGTTGATTAAGATGTTTCACATTTATAGCAATTTTGCACATTGCTTTAATAAGGTAGGTTGTGAGTTTCTATCTTTGCTAGGAAGCAAGTATCCATCCAATGGTTTATTTTTTTAAAGTTTCAATTTATAAGTTTTGGTTTAAATCTTCATGATATTTGAGAAAGTTAGTTGAAACGTGCACTTTTAATTCTTTTGCTTGTGATTTGTGAATATTAATTAACAAATTTATCATAATTATCAAATATTTCACAATTTAGTTACTCATATGTTATATAAGCATTTATTGTTACTTCATATTTGACGATATTAGAATGATAAAAATAATGCAAATATAACAAGCTTACAAGATAAAGGGACAAAGAGACACCTTTCAATTAATTGAATGTTAGATCAATATATCAAATATCACAAGAAATTATAAAATAAAATTTTATCAATAACTGAGAGACAAAAATGTTATTAATCCAATTTTTAAACCTAAACGCTATTCTTTCGTAAATTTCTTGAGTGGTTACAGAATTATATTTTTTTTTAGTAAAATCACTCAACTATAGTTAACGAAAAAATGAGATCTCTTGTCCTTTCACAAGTTAAATAAAAAATGGTCTTTTCAGATTTCTTATATATAAAAATAAAGATATCTTGTAAATATGAGATAAAACTAAAAATATTTTGTAAGTGTACTACAAATGAAGAAATGTGATATGTTGCCCTCTTACCATTTGAATAGAATAAATTAATAAAATGACATTTTCAGATAAATGAACTATAAATTTTCCTTATTTGCAGTTGCTTTTATACATGTTGGATTGGATTTAAACACAAATGAAAAAGAAATGGCAGCGGTTTAGTAGGCTTCTTAATGAAAGGGACGTGAAATCTGCTTTTGGTGTTTAATCTATTAACCCATTATAAACACTGTTGGGATTTCATCTACTTGATTAATTTAGCACTCATGCATGTGTCTGTTGCTAATGCAGACAAAATCTATTATTACAGTAACTTTTAGAACAGATTGATAATTCAATCAATTAACACATTAAGGAGTAAGGAAAATGTCATAATTTTGTTTTTATCAGTCTCTAGTGCTTTTCACTGTTTGCGTAATCATCTAATTTTGAAGCTAATCTCATTCCTTAACTATTGGCCCTGAACGTACGTTTTGTATCGCGTTCAATTAATTACACCGAAAAAATATATCACTTTCACACCAACCCCTTTTGCTGCTTTATTATTGAACAGACTCAAGGCTCCATTAGAGACCTTGTTAATCATAGATTTGTAGAAGATGCAAAGCAGAAGCAGATCGATGAACAGTAAGAAGAAGAGAATGTTGGGATACAATTGTTGTAGGGAACGGGAAGTAAGTAACTATTACAATGGTAAAAAGGATAAACAAACTATTACAATAAAACTGAAAATCAAAAACTTATCAAACTGCTTGTGTGATTTGTTGAGTCGAGTGATGACACTCTGTCTTTAAGACAAGATTTCCCTGTATATCTCATTTTACGGTGTTGAGCAATAGTCTCCCAAGATACAACAACAACTTAACAAATGAGCAAAGGAAACTCAAGTGTCACTCTTGAAGAACTTTGAGTATAGTAACTTTGCTAGAGAGGAAGAAGATGAATTCAGAAAATCTGGAGTAATTTTTAAGTGTTGAGTGTTGTGTTCAATTGAGTCAAATGCCTCAATTTATAGTGTAAGGAGAAGACCCCTCAACAAGCCAACTAATGACCTTCAATAGCCATGTAATGGCACTTGATTGAGGGGTTACATTCAGCCAAATAATGGCTGAATTCATGTGGCAAGTAATAGAGAATCAATGCTTCAAGACCAGCCCAAAGGTCAGATTTTTCCAACTTTCCGTCGCAACATTCTGCCTCCGAAGCGCCGCGGCGCTGTGAATTAGTGTCGCGGCTTCTGTGACTGCCCAACCAATTAGCGCCGCGGCTCCGACGGTGTGGCGCCGCGGCCCTTCACGGCTCCGCGGCGATTCGTTTCATCTTACTTCGCACACTTCTTCCTTATTTTACCAACGTGGAATACTTTGTCATTTGGCCAATAACCGTCCATAATTCTATGTCTCAAACGTATTACACACGTACCAATATCTCTTTCACTAATGAAATTTGTGATACTTGGCACTATGTGTGCACGTGTGTGGAAACGACGTTTCCGACGTACGGGCCCCAATTGTTCGAGTCATAAATTAATGGGGTATACTTAATTCCACATTTAGTAAATTTCCAACAGAGAAATTATGCATTTGTGTATTCAATGTAATTCAAGCCTTGTCCTTACAATGTGTAACTAATGAGCTATATATAGATGTATACTAGTTGTCATTAACTAGTACTAACTACCGAGTGATCATATAGTTAGTTATAACTAACTACTAATTAATTAACTAACTAATGGAACTGTTGTAATTACCAATATACCCTTGAGCAACGTATTTTATCTTACAACATCCCCCCTCAAGTTAGGTGCTCCGAAAGATACTAAGCACACCTAATTTGACATTAAGATAATGGTGTTGAACTCTAGTTAATCCTTTTGTTAGGATATCAACAGATTGCTCCTTTGTTGATAGATATTGATTATGCAATTGCCCTTGTTGAATTTTCCCCCTAATGAAATTGCAATCTATTTCAATATGCTTTGTTCTTTCATAAAAGACCGGATTAGCAGCTATTTGAATAGCAAATTTGCTGCCACTCAAGATCTCAACTGGTAGCATCACTTTAACCTCTAATTCTTGTAACAGACCTAACAACCAACTAAGCCCAGCCACAGTAGATGACATACTCCTATATTATGCTTCTGCAGAACTTCTGGAGATGGTTGTTTGCTTCTTGGACTTCCAAGACACTAGAGTATCTCCCAACTTAATTAAGTAACATGATACAGAATTTCTAGTGTGAGAACAAGCTGCCCAGTCAACATCACAAAAAACAGTCATTCTTTCAATAGGCTTGTTTGCTATCAGTATCCCTTGGCCTGACTGAAGCTTTATGTATCGACCACCCTTAGTGTTACTTCCATATGTGACTTCTTAGGTTGTTGAAGGTATTGGCTTAGTGTTTGAACACTAAAGGTTATGTCTGGCTTTGTCACAGTTAAATACAATAATTTTTCAATTAGTCTCTGATAAGAACTGATATCTGACAGTAGTTCATCTTTGATGTTGAGTTTTCTTTTGTCACTGTTGGGTTCTTCCTTGTGATCATCATACTCTTTGGTTGTAAGATTCACATTAGTGTCAATAGGTGTATGAGCATGCTTAGAAGCTGATAATCCCAGTTATGAAATCAGTTCTAAAAAGTATTTTCTTTGGTGCATCACAATACCTTGAGAATTTCTGACAAATTCTATTCCAAGGAAGTATTTCAAATCACCTAAGTCTTTTATTTTGAAGACTTGTTGTAAAGATTGTTTTTCCTCATTGATCAATTTCAGACTATCTCTAGTGACTAGCATGTCATATACATAAACCAATATCATTATAGTTCCTTTGTCATTCTTTCTTGTAAATAGAGAATATTATGTTGGCTTTGTCTGAACTTGAGTTTTAAAAGAGCCTCAGTCAATTTAGCATTCCATTGTCTAGGTGCTTGTTTCAATCTATATAAGAATTTGATGAGTCTGCATACATGTTTAGTTTTCCCTTGGCTCACAAATTCCTTAGGCAATCCCATGTAGATCTCATCATATAAGTCCCTTTGAAGGAAGACATTGTAGACATTCATTTGATGAATGTGAATGTGCCATTGTCTTAGTGCATCAATAGCTAGTACAGTCCTTGTTGTGATCATATTGACCACATGTGAGAAGGTTTCTTGAAAATCAATCCCTTCTTGTTAACTATATCTCTTAGCTACAAGCCTTGTTTTGAACCTTTCAATCTCTCTATTTGCTTAATACTTAATTTTATATATCCACTTACATCATATTGGTCTTTTGCCTACTAGTAAAGTTACTATAGTCCAGGTGTTATTACTTTGTAGTGCTTCAATCTCAGCATTCATATCCTGCACCCATCTAGGATCTTTCTGTGCTTCTTCATAGTTTCTAGGTTCTGAAACAGTAGAGAAAACAGATAAATAGGCTTGATATTTGGGTGTTAATTTGTCATATGAGATATAATTAGATATAGGATAAGAAGTGTCATGTTTAATACAACTGAGAGATATGAAGTCATTCATCCATATATGTGGTTGTTTCCCCCTTGATGAAGTTCTTGTTGACACCATAGGCTTGTATTGCCTCTTAAGTTGTTGATTATTCTGAGGAACTGAGCTGACTATTGTGCTTGAATTTGGATTTTGAGCTGACTGTTGTGCTTGAATAGTAGTATCTTGTGATACTAGTATATTATCCATATGAGCCTGATCCTCCATACTTGTTGAACCTGCATTACTAGACTCACGTGGACTAGAATTATTTGTATCATTAAATAATATATCAGCTCTAGGAGTTTGATCAGAACTAGTGACATGTATAGATTGATCAATAGTTTCAAGTTGCTCATAGTACTCAAGCCTAGTAGGATTAAATAGAGGCATATCTATGTTGTGGTTCTTAAAAGGAAATTCATTCTCTTTGAACATTACATCTTTATTTACAAAAAAATCATGTTTTACAAGATCATATAAAATACATCATTTTTGAGATTCTGAATATCCCATGAAAAAAACTGTTCTTGTTCTTGACTATAGTTTATCTGTCTAATTAACAATTTTTGCATAACACAGACATCCAAATACTCTGAAGTGTATAAGAGATGGTTTTATATTGTATAGTTTCTCATAAGGAGAAATTTGAATGACGGAAGAAGGATGTCTGTTAATTATAAATACAGCTGCTTTGACACAGTGATTCCAAAACTTGACAGGTATACATGCTTGTATTCTTAATGCTCTTGTTATTTCTAACATATGTCTGTGTTTCCTCTCAGCAACACCATTTTGCTGAGGGGAATATACACAAGACCTTTGGTGGATAATTCTCAATTGTTTAACCATAGTGTCACATACAATATTCACTTTTCAGTATCATTGTCAGTTTTGCATATTTTAACAGTTTTGTCAAATTGAGTCTTAACATAAGAAAGAAAATACTGAATTATAACACAAGTATCATACTTCAATTTTAACAAGTAGATTCTTGTCATTCTATTAAAGTCATCCACCATTGTTAAGAAATATTTATGGTCATCCACAGTAGGAGTCATGTAAGGTCCCCGGATGTCCATATGAATAATATCAAAGCATGCACTACTTTTATACTACTTGTAGAAAAGGGAAACCTAGTTTGCTTAGCACTAGGACACACAGTACATTTATCCACTATAGTGGAGATACTAGTTATTCTTCCAAGTAACATTTTATCTAGAACAGACGAGGACACATGTCCAAATCTTCTATGCCATAGTTGATATCTATAGGTGGTAGACGTTCGAAAAATGGTGAATAATATACATGAATATACCATCATCCAAAAAATTATACGAACTAGGCACGAGATTACTAACCTTAGCGAACGGAAATTGAGATTCATCAAAAATTACATGGCGACTAATGATGATTTTATTAGATGATAAATCAAAACATTTGTAACCACGATAATCTGATGGATAACCCAAAAAAACACAAGGGGTAGACCGGGCCTAAAGTTTGTTAATTGTGGAGGACGGAAAGAGTGGATAACACAAGCACCCAAAGATCCTAAGATGTTAATACGAAGGAGTCTTATTATACAAAATTTGAAGAGGTGATGAATATGTCAAACCTTTGGAAGGAAGAATGTTAAGGAGAGATATGTAGCCATTTGTAGAGCATGATGCCAAAAAGAAGGGGGGTACGAAAGCATAAATCAACAATGTTATTAATGGTACGAATTTTGCGTTCGACTTTCTCATTTTGTGAAGACGTGTGAGGACAAGAAAAATGAAAATTGATCTCATTATTAGCACAAAATTCCCGAAACACCCAATTGTCATATTCTTTGCCATTATCACATTGAATATTTTTTATTACCCGTTCGAATTGAGTTCTAATGAATGCTCTAAATTTTAAGAAGATGGAAAAAACATGAGATTTTCTCGCTATCGGAAAAGTCCATAAAAACTTAGAATAATCATCAAAAAAGAGAACATAATACCGATGACCCAAAGAACTAAGAACATGAGACGTCCATAAATCACTATGAATAATATCAAATGACATTAAAGTATAAGAATTAGAGTCTACAAATGGCAGCTTAACAATTTTTTCTAAAGAACAAGATTGACAATTCAGAGTACTACGCGTACCCTTACAAGAAATAAAATTATTTTTATCTAAGGAAGATAAAATAGATGACCCCGGATGACCTAGAAGAGCATGCCACAAGGAAGGAGCCAGAGATGCAAAAGTTGATGGCAATGCGTGACTCGAGAAACTGAAACTTGACGTGATAGGATAAAGATCTCCCCTACTATCACACCTCATGAGAGAACTCCCCGTCTTGAAATCCTTCACGGAAAACCCAAATGGATCAAATTCGACAGAAACAGAATTATCAGTGGTGAATTTATGGACAAACACCAAATTTTTAATCAATTTAGGAGCGTGAAGGATATTTTTCAAAATAAGGGGTGGATGGGGGGGGGGAGACAAAGTTTTATGACCATAACCACGAATTAGAATTGAATTATCATTACCAACAATTATACCACGAGTATTGCTCAAATTGGAATAAGACGATAGAGTACCTTGGTCGGATGTCATGTGGGTAGTGGCGCCGGTGTCCATGTACCAATTAGCGTCGGGTGGATTTAATCCAAGTGTGTACATCGTGACTTCAATGTCGTTTGTATGGGGCCCGCTGCATGATGGGCTTGTGGAGGCTGAGGCCCAAGCACCCTTGCTTGCTGCCCCGGCCCAGACGAGTTACGATAATTGGGCCATTGCATATTGGGCCGAGACATAGGCTGGCCAGCCCACTGATCAGGAGCTGGAAACGCTGGACATCGTGACCTATTAGGCCACTGCCCACTGGACCAGGCCCACTGCCAGGGGGCCAAGGGCTGGGACTAGTGGGGATGTGGCCCACTGTTACCGTGTCGCGACCCACCACCAGAGTTCAGTCCGCCTCCGCCGCCATCGAAACCATCGCGATTTTTGCTATTATTTTTTCGATTATTCTTGCCGCCACCGTGAGCACGGGGTTGGCTCGAATGATCAACAAAACCCGGAGAATTTGTGGAGGAAGTCATCATGACTACGGGACTAGTACCGGTAGCCACCTTTTTGGCCATGCCGGCTTCTTTAGGCATAAGCATAGAACGAGCCTGATAAAATTGCGAAAGAGGGCTGCTCTGACGAAGAGCGTGCCAACACCATTATAGGCCTCAGATATGCCTGCGACCATCTGAAAGACAAGACTATCATTTATAACGGGTGCACCAACGTTGCGAAGTTGGTCCGCCAATTCCTTCAACCATTTGCAATATGCTGAAACGTTAGGGAATTCTTCCATATTGACGTGGGAGAATTCCTGCTTCAAGATAACAACACGATAATTTTGATTATCTTGGAATATATCACGTACTTTATTCCAAACTGCCATCACCGTAGCGTCTGGTTTGATAATCGTTTGCAATAGGTCGATAGAAATAGTGGAATAAATCCACTGAAGAACAGTAGCATCAAGTGTCGTCCATAACTTAGGATCATCCTCGGGTTTGGGCACCTCAGTATCCGTAGGAGCCGCGGGGATAATATGATAGAGGACTTGATGCGAGCGTGCATGAACTTTGAACAGTTCGGCCCACGTAGCGTATTGGACATTTTCTATTTCAAGAATGATAGAGATGTGATTTTTGATGTTAGAAACAGTGAGGGCTGGGTGAAACATGTCCTTGGCCATAATAGCAACGCAAGGTGTGAAGTAGGGATTGAGAAGAAAAATTGGAGAAGAGGAAACAATTTACATCCGAGAATGAGAGCTCGTAACCGGGCATTTTGGACGGAAATTTGGAGAATTTAGAGAGAGAATTTTATCACCTAGACTTCTAATACCATGAAAGAAATAATCCCTTGATTATTTTTATTAATGAAAGAGTATATATACAATTTACAATTTTCATAATAGGAAAATCCTATTCCTATTCTAATCACAAAATCATATTCTACTTGTACAAGAATCCTATAATTATGGTAAGTATACAATTCTAATTATGGACAAAACTTAACCAAAACCGTGTACACTAAACTTGACCAAAACCGTGATATACTATATATGTATATCACGGGATACCATATATTTAACAATTTTAAAGTAAGCACTCCTGGGAAGTCACGTTTCTGATTAATTAATGACATAATTGACAAATGAAGATGAATATGCAAACATAGCTAAAACTGAGTATTAGTAAGACTTTTCACAAATAAGTTAAATGTGTATTAAATACCAAAGAACTTATTTTGATTGTAGTGGGGCAAATCATGTCGATCACAAAATTGAAATTGTAAAAATTAACAAATTTCAAATATTGAAAGATATAAATCATTTTTAGAAGTGCAAAAAACATAATAATACCAAATGAGTTGATATGTATTAAAACCAAATAAGTTGTTTTGAATTTAGTGGGGCTTGCGGCAAATCACGTCAATAACAACATAGAAATTATAAAAATTAACTAATTTTAAAATATTGAAAGGTATGAATTTTTTCAGATGTGACAAAAGTTGTATTACTCCATATTTCCAAACAAATTACAATAGAGTTCGTATAACTTCACTATTAGATCTACTAGACTTTTTATCCATCCATCTCGAATATTCAAAGGAACAAACGGAATAATCAGGAAATTACCTCAGCACACCTTCGCAATCTTTATATACAAACAAGAAAAAAAGTTTAAAAAAAAAAAATCATCGGTGAATGTAATTTTAAACTTGTAACTCCAAATCTCCCATTAACCTTTCAATTTTATTCAGTGATATTAAAATGTAAGGGAATATAACCTAGATCAGAAAAGAAACTATATAGAGAAAGTAATAAAGTTGTACTACCTTATAACTCCAATCAACCTTTCCATTGTTTATGTGTGAAGTACATTTCAAATCCAATTTCTTTTGGCCTTTCCGAGTATAAAATACAAAGGAGTACTAGTTGCTAATGATCTTACATCTAATATAGTATTCGAGTAGAAAAAGATTTTGAGTTCGAATCTTAGCATCACTCATTATCAATAAAAATTCACGCTTAAAAAGTTAATTAAGATACACGTAACGATGTAATTGACGATTAAACTTTGAAATAAAATGATCACGCATAAATCAAATTAAGCTAACACCGGAATTTTTTCAAAAAAAGAAAAGAAAAGAAAAGAAAGAATGGCAGCAGTTGAATCTTAAAAAACAGAGAGCTACTTATTTGAACCGACACAACATATACTTACAATAAAGTATAAACTGACAGTTAGCAGGTTGGTGTCACTGATTTTCTTATCTCCGTACCTTATTCCAAAAGGTAGAATCTCCCACCCCAGGAGCCCCCACATCCCGGTCCGACAGGTCTGTGAAGGAGGTAAATCATGGTGACTCAATTGATTTCAAAGGTTAGACCAGTACCACGCTGCGCACAAGGGGCTCTCCTTTATTTCAAGAAGAAACCCCCACACTGCCGCTGACGGGATTCGATCCTTGGTCTCTTATTCCAAATATTCCCCTTGAAACCAATTGAGCTGCCCAAGCGGACTTCTTATCTCCGTACCTAATTGTGATGTGAGTAATATGTGTGTGTTATTCTGGAAGATGTTCGAAAGAAATAATTTTTAATTATTTTAATTAATGAAAGAGAATATATATAATTTATAATTTTTTCAAAAAAAAAATCTTATTTATATTCTAATTTCAAAATCCTATTCAAGTAATACAGGAATTTTATAATTATGATAAGTATACAATATTAATTAATATAATTATTTTATACCAATTAATCAGTCAAAACCGTGATATACACATAAGTATGGTAAGTGTATATCACTGTCCAAAATCAGTACCAAACCCGTGATATACACTACTTATGGTAAGTGTATATCACGGGTATACACATCATTTATCACACTCCCGCAGTCAAAGCGGGCGGTCTTCGTACGCTGAGACTGTCCCTAAAATCTTCAAAAAGGATCGAGGGAAGACCTTTGGTAAAGAAGTCTGCAATTTGATATCTGGAAGGGACACGATAAACACGTACTTGTCCACGAGCTACCTTTTCGCGAACAAAGTGGATATCCATCTCGATATGTTTAGTGCGCTGGTGCTGAACCGAATTACCAGAAAGGTAGATGACACTAACATTATCACAATAAACCAAGATAACTTTCTGAATAGAACAATGAAGCTCTAAAACAAGATTACGTAACCAACAGGATTCATATACCACATTGGCTACCCCTCAATACTCGCCCTCTACACTAGAGCGGGACAAAGTCGACTGACGCTTTGCAGACCAGGAGACCAAGTTATTATCAAGAAACATACAATAGCCAGACGTAGAGTGTCTAGTGTCTGGACAACCACCCCAATCAGCATCTGTATGCAAGACAAGTGTAGACGTCGATGAGGGATATAAATGTAAGCCAAAGTCAAGCGTCCCCTGGATGTACCGAATAATGCGTTTGAGCGCATTCATGTGCTCAACCCGGGATCATGCATAAACAAAAACATCTGTTGTACGACATACGTAGTGTCTGATCTCATGAACGTAAGATACTGAAGAGCCCCTGCAAGACTGCGATAGCGGGTCGGATCCTCGTAAGGGGAGCCAACCGCAACCCCTAGCTTGGGTTTAGTATCAACTAGAGTGAAAGTGGACTTGCATGAGGACATACCAGCTCGCTCAATGATCTCAGATGCATACTTCTGTTGTGATAAGAATAATCCACCTACATGACGAGTGACCGCAATCCCCAAAAAGTAACTCAAGGACCCCAAGTCTTTCATAGCAAACTCAGAACTGAGCATTGTCATGATAGACTAGCGTAATGCATCAGAAGAGGCAATCAAGATAATATCATCCATATATAATAATATATAAGCCAAGGAAGAACCATGATGATATATGAACAATGAATTATCAGACCTGCTGTGAGAAAACCCAATAGTCGAAACATAGTCTGCAAACCTTTATACCAAGTCTGTGGGGACTGCTTAAGCCCATACAAGGACTTCTTCAATAAACAGACACGATGAGGATATTTGGGATCCCTAAACCCCAAGGGTTGATGCATATAGACTGTCTTCTTAAGATCACCATGTAAGAAAACATTCTTCACATCTAACTGATGAATGTGCCATGCTTTCGAAAGAGCCAAGCTGAGTACAGTGCGAATGGTAGCCGGCATGACCACCGGACTAAATGTGTCACCACAATCCACATAGACCGAATAATATTAACACCAGATGGACGGGAAAAAAAACTCTCACGTCTTATTATCAATAAGAGCATTATATTCGTCGGTCATAACAATTTTCCAATTCGGGTCATTTAAAGCAGACATAAGATTATGGGGCATGGGTGATTTAAGAACATTAGAATTTAGAGTAAAATGTCTTTTTGGTTTAAAAATACCCCATTGACTACGAGTGACCGGTCTATGACTCGAGGGAGAATTGGGTGGAATTTGGGCAGTGACAGAACTTGAACTAGAACTGGCCTGGCCAGCAGGCAGTGGGCCTGCTGGACCAATAACTGGGGCAGTAACACAGACTGGGGTAGTGGGCTGGATCACTGGCCCAGTTCCGAGAGATGGACTGGACCGTGAGTCTGGCCCACTGGACTGAGACGGGAGAACAGTGGGGCCAGCGTGCAGTGGGCTTGCTGTCTTATTTTGTATGTGAGACAAGTCCGGTAAATAATGGATAATATATGGGGAGACATTGTCATCCAAAAAAGTATACAAACTAGGCACAAGACTACTCACTTTAGCAAACAGAAATTGAGTTCCATAAAAAATAACATGGCGACTAATGATGATTTTACTAGAATGATAAATTAAAACATTTATAATCACGATGGTTAGACGGAAAATCCAAAAACACATACGGGGTAGACCGGGCCTGAAGTTTGTTAATTGTGGTTCCCAAAGACCCTAAGATGAGAATATGAAGGAGTCTTATTATATAAGATATGAAGAGGGGATAAATATGTCAAGCCTTTAGATAGGAAGTATGTTAAGGATATATGTATCAATTTGTAGAGCATGATGCCAAAAAGAAGGGGCACAGAAGCATGAATCAATAAAGTTCAGACAATGTTATTAATGATACGAATTTTGCGTTCGGCTTTCCCATTTTGTGAGGACGTATGAGGACAAGAAAAACAAAAATTGATTCCATTATTAGCACAAAACTCCCGAAACACCCAATTATCATATTCTTTGCTATTATCACATTGAATATTTTTTATTTTCCGTTCGAATTGGGTTCTAATAAATGCTCTAAATTTTAAGAAAGTGGAAAAACGTGAGATTTTTTCTCTATCGGAAAAGTCCATAAAAAATTGGAATAATCATCCAGAAATAGAACATAATAACGATGACCCAAAGAACTGAGAACATGAGATGTCCATAAATCGATATGAATAATATCAAATGGCATTAACGTACGAGAATTATAGTCTACAAACGGCAATCTAACAATTTTTCCTAAAGAACAAGATTGACAAATATTGTTTTTATTTAAGAAAGACAAAATAGACGACCCTAGATGACCTAGATGAGCATGCCACAAGGAAGGAGTAAGAGCTGCAAAAGTTGATGGCAAGGCTGGACTCGAGAGACCGGAGGTGGGCGTGATAGGATAGAGATCTCCCCAATTATTACATCTCATGAGAGGAATCCCCGTCTTGAAATCCTTCACAAAAAAACCAAAAGGATCAAATTCAACAGAAACAGAATTATCAGTGGTGAATTTATGGACATACACCAAATTTTTAATTAATTTAGGGGCATGAAGGGTATTTTTCAAGACAAGAGGTGGATGTGGGGGAGACAAAGTTTCATGATCGTAACCCAGAATTGGAATTGAATTGCCATTACCAATAATTATACCACGATTGGTGCTCAAATTGGAATAAGACGAGAGAGTACCTTGGTCGGACGTCATGTGGGTAGTGGCTCCGGTGTCCATATACCAATTCGGTCGGACGTCATGTGGGTAGTGGCTCCGGTGTCCATATACCAATTCGGGTCCGGAGGATTTAAACCAAATGTGGGCATCGCAGCTTCAATGTCGGTTTGAGTGGGGCCCGTTGGATAGTGGGCCTGGTGGGGCCAAGGCCCAAGCACTTTGGCTTGCTGCCCCGGCCCAGAAGCTGTTGTCGGAATCCACTGTTGGCTGAAAAAACTGGGCCTGATGAGCTGCTGAAACTCGGCCCAATTCGGGTGGGCAGTGGGCGACTGAAAATAGGGGTTGTTAGGCCTAGGCCTACTGGCCAGTTCCACGGCCATGGGCCCAGGGATGTGGCAGTTAGCTTGAGGCCCACTGCCCCGAGGCCCATTGCCACCCCCGTTATTTCCACCTCGGTTTCCCCCACAGTTTTTGCCATTATTTTTGCGATTCTGATCCTTTTTGCCGCCACCTTTGTTGCGGTTTTGGCCGGAATTATTGGAGACGGATGGAGAAATATTGGACTCGGTCACCATGACGGCGGATGGGGCCCAGTGGCAGCTTTATTAGCCAAGTCGGCTTCTTCGAGCGTGAGCATGGAACGGGCCTGATAAAACGACGGAAGAGGACTGCACTGACGGAGAAGCGTACCAACGCCACTATAGGCCTCAGAAAGGCCTGTAACCATCTAAAGAACGAGACGATCGTTGTTAATGGGCGCACCAACGTTGCGGAGTTGATCCGCCAATTCTTTCAACCTTTTGCAGTATGCTAAAACTGTGGGGGAATCTTTCATATTGACGTGAGAGAATTCCTGAACAAGGGTAACAACACACGAATTTTGATTATCTTGAAATATATCACGCACTATATTCCAAGCATCCATCGTCGTAGCGTGATTCGATAACCGTTTGCAATAGGTCGGTAGAAATAGTGAAGTAAATCCACTGAAGAACGGTAGCATCAAGGGTTGTCCATAACTTAGGATCATCCTCGGGTTTGGGCACCTCGGTATCCGTAGGAGCCGCGGGGATAATGTGACGGAGGACTTGATGCGAGCGTGCGTGAACTTTGAACAGTTCGGCCCACGTCGCGTATTAGACGTTTTCTATTTGAAGAATGATAGGGATGTGATTCTTGATGTTAGAAACAGTAAGGGCAGGGTGAAACGTGTTCTTAACCATAATAGCAACGCAAGATGTGATGTAGGGATTCAGAAGGAAATTTGGGAATAGAAAAAGAAATACCGTCGGGCACAAAAATCGAGGATAGGCTCTCAGACTGATGCAAAAGGTCAACGGAAAAATTTGAGAGAAAAAAAGAACCTAGACTTCTGATACCATAAAAGAAATAATCTCTTGATTATTTTCATTAATGAAAGAGAATATATACAATTACAATTTCCTTAATAGGAATATTCTATTCATATTCTAATCCCAAAACCCTATTCTAGTAGTACAATAATTCTATAATTATGGTAAGTATACAATACTAATTAATATAATTATTTTACAGTAATTAATCAGCCAAAACTATGATATACATTTAAGTATGATAAGTGTATATCACAATCCAAAACCAATATCAAACCCATGATATACACTACTTATGGTAAATGCATATCACGGATATACACATCATTTATCAGTGTGAAGGCTTTTTTTCACCCAACACTTCACCAACTTAACATCTTTATTCCATGTTTGTTTTACTCTTGTCTTATCTCAAACACCCTTCCTCATTGTGTTCCCTAATTTCACAGCATTGCCAGTGCCTCTGAAATTTTGTTTACATGATTAAATTTGTAGGGAAAAAAACTTAACTAGACAATGACAGCCACTAAAATTCAATTATAACATTGCAGTTCGAGTGTAACATCTTGATCGATCAATAAGTTGTCGTTGGTGACTATTGCTATACAAATATTTTCCCCATGATGTGTATTATATATATTTTATTTACTTTTAATTATTAAGGTTAAATTGATTCCTTTAAGGTAAACGTCCGAAAATAACTGTTTAATCTCTTTATTGATCGACCAAAATAGTGCATTGCCGCAGAATGCATCAAAATTTTCTAATGACATAATGTAACACCAACTATTACTTAGCCTTGTGCTATAAAACATGAGAGGCATGAATTGGACCTTTTCTTATTTTTCACCCACGGGTAATTATTTTAAAGCTCGATTAATCTATATAGAAAATTTTACTTTTAGAAGATAAAACACTCCCTTCTAAAAATAATTATATTTTTATGGTTCATACCCAATATCTCTAACTAAAGATGAAGGATATTTGGCACTTTATCATAATCTTTTGATGGTAGGACGAACTAAAAGATGCACACAACTACAATGTTACATACAACCACAATATTACTCAACTTTCCAGAGCTAATAACATAACATCAACTTGGTGGGCACAATTTATTGTTCAATGCATATTTAAAAAAGGTACCATAAATGATAACGAGATATATTACACATGTATATGATTCCTTCCTCTTCTTAATTGTGGTGGTGTTTTAAGCACGGATTCCTTTCATCATCACGGAAATGCCTTTTCCTTCCCATCATTTCACATAGCAAGTAGCAATTATTAGGGATTACAATGTTCCTTACAAAATCTAATTAATATATAAGATAAGAAGGAATGGATAATTATTAAGTAGTAAAATCGTGACCACCCAATTAAAAGTTGCCCGTTTAACATTCTATATATTATATGGGTTAAGTAGGGATAAATATATTACTCTCGTTTATGATAATAAATGTGGAGTTATTAATACAAATAAAAAATGTACGTGCTATGATACTTAAACGATCATGTTATTTGAAACAATATTTTTTTTTAAAATAATATGTAATATCAATTTATGTGTACTTCAATTAATCAACATGACATTCAGTTAAGCTTACAAGAAATGATCCTGACTATTAAGGTTGAAGCAAACAGTTTACCCGTAAAACGGTACAGTTGAACTTGTATACGTGGTCAAGGACACATAGATCTCAAGTGACACATTTGATAATAGTTCAAGATAAAATATATTGTAATTAGGCAATAATAAAATAAAGAAAAGCAATGATTAGTCTGAGCCTTGTGATAGTTTCTGGGCAAAGTTACTACAACTTGTATGCAAACGCAAAGATCGATATACTATGAGTAAGTGTATTGTAATAGCTTGAATCTGATGTCCTTACCATGGAACAATGTGTCCTATTTATACATGAGCTACACGGGTACAAACCCCATGAAATATGCTCTCATTAAAGCATGAGAATGAATATTGTAATAATTTGACAATTAATGTCTCAATAAATATCATCAATGCTCTGTTGGAAGACATGCAACTGGTTTAGTAATGGTCGTCTGTTGCGATCCAAACGGTTCTCTTGACCTTCTAAGTCACTGGTACCAGCCATGCATGCAATGTTCCTGATTTCGCTCGTATCTAACCGGTAGCGCATCAAACTGAAATGGACTAAACTCAGCACCGTATTTTACGTGTCACGCTATAATTCGTATAGCTGTCTTATACGAATTTTGCCTCATACAAATAGTTCTCGTACTTTTCTGGCGTAACTCTTGTGCATCGGGGAAGTGGATTTGAACCTTGAACCGAATGAACCCCGCAATTTGGCAAGAAATTTGAAATGTAATGATTACAAGACTTATCAAACGTCACATCCATTTAATACTTCTGAAATGGCGGCAACTGAATAACTTGCACTGATCGATGTGAAGTTTGGCAATGATGATATACGTCTTTCTATGTCCATACATTATACTTTTTATCATAAATAGGAGTCCAAATCCTACACAGAAGGCAACTATAATCTTCTTCAAATCTTTAATTTTCAAAAACTTTTCTTCTCCCTTAAAATTTTCTTCCATAATGTATTCTACCTAATCTTCTCATTCTCGTTCTCCAGACAACAACGATGACCTTCCCAGTCATCGTCGAGGGAAATAACTCATTACCCCTGTGACTCAGAAGATTGACTTAAACTTTACTGCTGCAGAAATTCTTCCTTCGGGTTTTGACTTCTCAGATGACCTCCGGATTCAAAGCAACTTCGAGCATGTTGAAGAGATTGAATCTTTGATTACTGCCAAGATTCTCCCCGATGTTGTGAAGGATTGTAACTTCTCTTCTGATACAATCATTAGAACAGTCGACTCAGTTGATTGAGTTCACCACCATGTTGAATGGCTTTCTATGACCTACACATACCCATTTACTATTGCCTTCAAGCTTCTTATTCCCTCGATTATCGAAGACATTTGCCAACTATACAAAGTCTGCTTGGGGAAAATTGCTCCACAAATCTGGAGATTAGTTTATTTCATACATATGCTGGCAGATAATTCCAATGCATTGTTCACCATTGACCACATTTTCCTTCTCTACTATCCCCGTGTTTATCGGGGTGGTATTATTCATTTATACCCTTATAAAATTTGGAGCCTCCTTAATGTCGAGGATGATTTTGATCGAGGTTGGCTTACCCGGTTTATTTTGATCAAGACTGACCAAATCTATTGTCCTTTTACAGACCCTTTTCTGAAAGAGTGGACCCTACTCGTGAGTATTTCTAGTCACGAACTTGTTTAATTTTTTTTTAAAAAACTACCCTTTCTCATGCAAACATCGTATCTTTCACAGCCGTTCTAGTTGAACCTCAACTTATTGAAGGGATTTTGAGTGTGTTGTCAGCCTTCTCCGTGCCTCTCCCAACATCACCCGATCATGAAAGAGTATTACTTCAGAGTGTGAAAGGAAAAATACCATGGTAAGTCTTAACCCTAACTCTCCATTTTATATAGATTTCACTGTAGATTTCTTTTCATCCTATTTATTCCATCCGTAGGGCTTCAGCTAGAAAATATGCAGCCCAGAAAGTGTCATCCTGCGCAGCCGCTTTGTCTAACATTCTCCATTATGTTTCCAGCAATCGGAAGAGGAAAACTCAAGACGAAGCTCTTGAAACCCCGGTGGGAATTGGTTCTCGAGTTTAGAATTGCCACTGGCTCACTGAGTACTGAAAGGAGGTACAGGCAGAGGCAAAGACGGGTATCATTCAGGTTGATTATGAGGAGAATGTGATTAAATGAAAACATCTGCCCCATGAGTCCCCTACGGGGTGCGCCAAAACGGAGATAATTATTCCTCCTAGTGATCCTTCTAATCACATCTCAATCCCTACTTTCGATACTGATGTCGGGATATCTGATTTTCCCCCTCATAGATCCCCCAATGCAATTGTTGAGGCTTCTCTTGCACACCTTGCAGACTTGCTTTTGTAGGTAACATACTTCTTCTTATTAATTGCTCTTTAGTTGCTTATACTTCCTCACTGGTCATAATTCCTTCATCCGGGGTCATGCCACTGCGAATTGAGCTAAGGCAATGGGCCATTATCAAGAGGAAAAGAAGTTGAAGGAGGAAATCTAGCACCTTAGAGCCAAAATTGAAAACCTCTGAACTGATCTCAGGGATTCGGAATCTCTTCAAGCCTCTCTCCGGTTACGCCTATAGGATGTTGTTGCCCAAGGGCAGTTGAACACCTCCGAGCACACCATCACTCAACTCCAGCCTAAATGCCAAAGATGGAAGCTTCGGAGAGATCTGAATGTTCTGAAGAGTTGCGTGGATACCCTTGAAGAGGCCAACAAATCAGGGTTTGATATCCCTTCTGAACTCTTGGACGAAGAAATTGACCTCCACGATGTTGAGCTATCGTTGGAAGCTCTACGAAGAGATAATGAGGATTCAGATGTAGAAGCAGACGGAGAGGCTGGTGATGAGACCCCATATATGATCTTTTGATCTTTCATTTTTGTTAGTATCAATCGAAACACTCCCGATGGACCATAGAGCGGGAAGGCTATAACCTTTTGTGCGAATTTTTTATTTTAGTCCTTTGTCTTGTTACCGGGTCACTTTTAGGCCCAATTAGTATCTTTTGTAACCGGACCGCTTTCAGTCCGAAAAATATGAATGAAGAAATTTTACTTTTTGCAATTTTGCATAAGATTTTTATTCTTTATCTATTTTCAGAATCAAGTGTTAATTATAAATTTATTTGTAGGTTTATAATTACTTTGCTTCGTGAATTGGAACCTTACTTTGAGGTTTACTTTACCGGATTATGCTAAGCTTTGGAAGTTTAAAAACTTTCCGACAATCTTAATTTTACTCCAAAAGACGTGTTTTCTTTTCACCTTAGGTCGGGGCTTCTCGTGACCTTTGTAGTTAGTTCTGGACCCGACTTGTTCCTATCAACTTAAAACTCTTATACTTTTAGTATCTGGAGCGTTAACTTTTTTGTTAAAGTTTTAATAAGAGGGGGCCCTTATTTTTAATGGCGTTGTAGAAGAGGACGTATCATATTCATTATGACACGAAATTTTCGATATGTTTAACACAACATATGTTTTTATGCTCATGATGGCAAAGATTTATTAATAAAAATGGAAAATTTTATTGATTCATTTGACTTACAAATGTTAGGACAAGTGAAAGAATAATCTGACTGTACTTCAAATAACCTTTTATCATTTAATCATGATTAACTAATAAATATTTTTATCATTTGTACTTCTTAGCGCTATTAATGTAATACAACAACAACAATAACAATATATCCAATGTAATCTCACGAGTGAAATCTGGAAAGTATAGTGTGTAGGCAAACCTTACCCCTACCTTGGAGATCGAGAGACTGTTTCCGATAGATCATCAACTCAAGAAAAATATTTCAAATCAGTTTTAAAAAAATAATCGTTCTTACATTAATATTTTTATATTAATGTGTTCCCTCTATCCCAAAATATTAATGTGTTCCCTCTATCCCAATTTATATGAGGGTTAACCATTTTGGGAGTCAAGCAACTCCTTTTTTTACTACAATTTTTTTTCAATTTTTTCGTATATTGTGAATTATTAATTATGCAAACTTATAATACTTTTTATGTAATTTTCAATTATATAAATTTTATTATAAAATTATCAAAAAATCTATATTTAAAATTTAGTTAAAGAAAAAATTATTTGACTTCTCAAATTGATCAAATCATCGCATAAATTGGGATGGGGAGAGTAATATAGTTCAATGGAGTATAAAATATCATAGGTAAGCAAATCATCTTTTTTTTCTTTTTGTGTCAAATACATCTGCCGCTTCGGTGGCACTAAGTGAGTCAACACAAAGCAAATGGTGTATTGTATCCACATAAGATACACTTACATCACATGCACCTAAAATAATACGTAAAGTACTTTATATTATAATAATAATAATAACTAATTATATAATCACTTATACATACACACACAACTCCATATTTGTATCTCTTCCTTTCTCTTTCTCAACCCACATTCCCACCTCAAAATTGTCGGTGTCAGATCTCTCCCTCTTCCCCCCACCAGCTAGGGTTTCTTCAGATCCACATACTCCATTAGGAGTATTAATTATCCCTCCCCCCTCCCCCCAATTTGGATTTGAGAGATTTAGGGTTTTGCCTAGAAGGTGTTTGTGGAAATGTCGAAGCCATTTTGTTATGATTCTTGTTGTTGAGGGAGAGTTCTTTTTATGAAGGATCAATATAAGGTGTTAATAATATTAATAATACCAATTTTGGACAATTTTAAGAGGACATTGGGACAAATGTGGTTCAATTTCTGAATTTGGATCACTTGATTTGAATTTATTGTTAGTTTTGTGGGGTTTTCCGAATTATTCAGAAAAATGCTGCCTGATCACAGAAAAAAAGTGAGTTTTTTGTTCTTTTTTATTGGAAATTTTGAAGCTTTGTTAATAAAGAAAGTATCCCTTTTTGTGTTTTTCTATTTTCTTGTGTTTTTTGGGATTGTGGGTTTTTGGTTCTTGATGAATTTGTTAGTGGTTGTGAAATGATTAGGAGGGTTACAATGTTATTCTTGAATGATAGTTGAAAAGAATACTGATACCTATCTCAATGTAATTCTTGAATGATTAGGTACAACTGTTCTATTCCATTTTAACCATCATTTAAAAAGTTAGAAGTTCATGATTTCTAGCAATTAACATACTTTGTGCAGATGGGGCAAATGTGGTTCAATTTCTGAATTTTATACTCTTGTTCTTTTGGATCACTCGATTATCGTTAGTTTTGTGGGTTTTCGGAATTATTCAGAAAAATGCAGCCTGATCACAGTGAAAAAGAGAGATTTTTGTTTTTTATTGGAAATTTTGAAGCTTTATCTCTATGTTAATAAATAAAGTATCCCTTTTTCGTGTTTTTCTATTTTCTTGTGTGTTTTTGGGGTTGTGGGTTGTTTGGTTCTTGATGAAATTGATAGTGTTTTTTTTGGGTGGATGTGAAATGATTAGGTGGGTTACAATGTTATTCTTGAATGATAGCTGAAATGATCAGTGTAATTCTTGAATGATTGGGTACAATTGTTCCATTCCATTTTTACTTATCATTTAAAAAGTTAAAAGTTCATGATTGTTAAGTAACATACTTTGTGCAAATGTTTTTTATTGTTTTGTTTAATTTGTTCTTTGAATGAATTTGATCATGTGGGATTACACTGGGTATGTTGTTGAAATGAATTTGATATTCTTTAAGCTTGTTGATGATGTAGTAAAGATTATCGTCCTTTCTGACACTTCAAAATTTCGGAAAGATGGATGGATTATTTCCTGCATTGGTTATTCTATTTACTATGAGTGAATACATTTAATATGCATTATAGACTAATTAAGAGGGTATTATGATATCCCACTATTGGAAACATGCATGGAGCAAATGTTTTACTTGCTTTAAACTCAGGTAATATTTTTTATGTACTGTATGGTATTGTGTTCTAGTAATTCTCTCACTTAACTTAATAAAAAGAATGGTATTTTACAATATTCAGATTTTACTGTTCTATATTGTTAGATCTTATTTTGGAAGGGTGATTTTTGCTTGTTAAATTCTCTATTTGTGTAATTGTTAGTAAATGACACGTCTACTAGTTATGATTTTGTCTTGTGCATTTGCTTCTGAAGTGTTGCAAAACTCGTAGAATGGAAGAAATATGGCAATTATTTATCAGGGGTTCTCTTGACTGCTGCTTTTAGCTTTAGATGAACAATGTTGAATGCTTTTCTATTTATCTGAAATTAATAGTCTGACTTTATGCACCATTCTGCAGAGTTCGGCAGAGATGGACTTCTTCTCTGAATATGGTGATGCAAATAGGTACAAAATTCAGGAAGTCATAGGGAAAGGAAGCTATGGTGTTGTTTGCTCAGCCATTGACACACACACTGGTGAAAAAGTAGCAATTAAAAAAATTCATGACATCTTTGAACACATATCTGATGCCGCACGGATCCTCCGTGAGATAAAGCTTCTGAGGCTTCTCCGCCATCCCGACATAGTTGAAATCAAGCATATTATGCTGCCACCTTCAAGGAGAGATTTTAAAGATATTTATGTTGTTTTTGAGCTCATGGAGTCGGATCTACACCAAGTTATCAAGGCTAATGATGACTTGACACGGGAACATTATCAGTTTTTCCTTTATCAGTTGCTTCGTGCCCTAAAATATATACACACAGGTAAATCCGTCAGGCTCTTGCTGCATCTTTTTATCCCATAGAGTAGTGCTTATAATATTAAACTAATGTATCTTCTATTTTCCCCTTATCTTCAAATTTTATTTCCCCCTTATCTTCAAATTTTGATGAGTATGTTTGTATGTGCCTTAATGGGGCACTGATCAACCCTGTTGTCATAATTAAGTGGACTAGTCATTTCTTGTGGGTTATCATAATCTTAATGATTCTTGTTTTGCTGCAGCTAATGTCTACCATAGAGATTTAAAGCCGAAAAATATCTTGGCAAATGCAAATTGTAAGCTCAAGATCTGTGATTTTGGGTTGGCCAGAGTTGCATTCAATGATACACCAACCACAATATTTTGGACGGTAGGTGATATTGAAAGTTATACATGTTCACATATTTCTCGCACCACCACTCCCTCACTTATCTTTTGAATGCATTCTGTATTTACAACATGCCATATTCATCTCTACTGGGACATCACTCTTGTAGTAACTTCACTGGTGAAAATTGCAGGATTATGTAGCTACTAGATGGTATAGAGCTCCAGAGTTATGCGGTTCATTTTACTCCAAGGTATAGTTAGAATCTCCTTGAACCTTCTTTCATCAATATAATATATTGATCATGCCTTTGTCAGTTTGTAGTGAGAAAAGGTAACAGAATTATGTGAATTCTTTTTTTAAAGAGGATTATAGAAATAACAAGCGAATTAAAGGACATACCCGCAAGGGTGGCTCAGTTGGTTGTGCATGGGATTATTGTGCATGGGACTTCCATAATGGAGGTCTCATGTTTGAAACTCCCTGCCTACGATAGCAGGGGGTTTGCCTTCTGGGCTTCTGGGTCGAGCTCGTCGCATAGGGCTTGCCTAGTGCGGGTTATCTCTCCGGTGTGGTTTGCGGGCTATGACACAGGAGCGGGGTTTACCCTGTGCACACTCGAAGAGTAGCGGCTGCGGGTTCCCTTGTCATAAAAAAACAGGAATAAAACTTGTTCTAGTTTGTTTATCTTTCTCCCTAATCCAACTATTTTTTCATTGTACTTTTAGTAACAAGCACTTCAAATTATATCAGGCAAATGAGTTGCCTGACAAAAAAGTTTGTGCCCCGGAAAAATTGACATGTGATCAATGCATTAGTTAATAGATCAAAAAATTGTATGTTAGGTGCTTTCACAAGCTAGAAGCATTTCTCACTTTTAACCCTATGCCTTTACTTCCCTAGTTCTCTAATAAATTCAACTTAGGGTGGTGTTGGCCTTACCTGTGGCGTGAGATAAGTGACATGTATATGTGCATGTCTCTTGTGAATGTACATCTTTCTTATTCATGGATCAGAATAGTAGTTTACATGCTGCACCTGCTGAACATTTTGCATTTCACCTTCTATGTTGTTGCTGACTCTTTCATGCATTATTGATATTTTGCACTTTGCAAGGTCGATCAACCTTCTTTGCAGAGTATTAATTTTCCTGGAATTTGGTCATAATTATTGCACTGCTTGTAGTTTTTACTATACAAATTTTGATGGTTTTCTGCTTGCAGTATACCCCTGCAATTGACATTTGGAGCATAGGCTGTATCTTTGCTGAGGTTCTCACCGGAAAGCCGCTTTTTCCTGGGAAAAATGTTGTTCACCAACTAGATTTGATGACTGATCTGCTTGGAACGCCTTCAATGGATACAATTTCTCGTGTATGAACGTGTCTGAATTTATTTTACAGTACTTTTGACAATTTTTCTCAAAACTACTTTTTCTCATTAGTCCTTTTTGTGGTTGTTGCAGGTGCGTAATGACAAGGCTAGGAGATACCTAACTAGCATGAGAAAGAAGCAGCCTGTTTCTTTTGCCCAGAAATTTCCAAATGCTGATCCTTTGGCCCTTAAACTTCTTGAAAGGTTACTTGCTTTCGACCCCAAGGACCGACCTACTGCTGAAGAGGTTCGTGGTATCGTGACGATCATACTATTTTAACTTCTCCTTTGGATGTTTTAGTATATATTGTTCTCTTGCATGGTAACTCATTCCCCCCTCCCCCCACGTAAACAAATCAGGCACTAGCTGATCCTTATTTTAAGGGCCTGGCTAAATCTGAAAGGGAACCATCATGCAAGGCAATTTCAAAGATAGAGTTTGAATTTGAGAGGCGAAGAGTGACGAAGGAGGACCTCAGGGAATTAATATTCCGGGAGATACTAGAATACCATCCTCAGCTGAGGAAGGACTACATGAATGGTGTAGAAAGGACTAATTTTCTGTATCCAAGGTTATATTTTTTTCTCGACTTCTGTTCAGCGGCTAACCTAAACAAATGTTTTGTTTTACTGACTAAATATTGCTTTTTCCTTGCAGTGCTCTTGATCAATTCAGGAAACAGTTTGCTCACCTGGAAGAGAACGGCGGTAATGGTGTTCCAGTTGTTCCTATGGACAGGAAGCATGTCTCTCTTCCGAGGTGATCATGAGTCCTGATACTCAAATTTCCTCTATAATTTTGTCTAGGAATAAGATGAAATACTTGCTTTTATATGTCATTTGGTATAAAGCATTTGTTGACTGGATTGTTGGTGCTATGAAGAAAACTATTTGATGTTTCAGCTTGGGACGTCCCCTGTGTGCACTTAAGTTGTAATTTTGTGCTTATACGCATCTTTCTATATATTATGTACATTATGTTTAATCGGGCCGTTGCTAGTTCAGATATGCTAATAACTAGCTTGCTCATTAAATTCATGCTTTAATTTCGGCTTCAGATGTAATATATATGTATGATACATCATTTGTTGGCCTTCTGCTTGCTCTTTTTAAAGATGAATGAATAAAATTTTACTTGTTTGTTTGGTGTTATTTTTAAGTTAGAAATGACATAAAAATGTGAATTGCAGGTCTACAGTTGTACATTCAAATACAATCCCTTCGAAGGAGCAGCCTGTTGCTGCCAATATGAGAGACCGGCAAAATGGTGAAGAGTCTTGCAGTAGAAACTGTAGAGATTCTGAAATCCTTGCAAATAGTCTAACAAGAACCATACAGGCTCAGCCAAGAAATGCCCTAGGTATTTTCTGTCAATCATGAAATCCTTTGCTAGTTTGACTTTCTATAATAATATGTGATCCTTCTAATGAAGCTGGTCTGATTCCCAATGTTTCTATTTTTCAATCCAACAGCCAAACCAGGAAAGGTTGTTGGTCCAGGTTTTTCTTATGATTCCGGAAATAAAGAAAAATATGATCCTAGACCTCAAGTAAGGAATACAGTAGTCCCCCCTCAGATTACGCCTTCAGCGTATGGTTACGACAGAAGTGGGGTGGTGAAGCAAGAGAGGCCTGTTGAAACAGAGAGGGATATGAATTCTCATGCAAAGCCAATGGCACCATGTGGCATGGCTGCCAAGTTAGCCCCAGATATTGCTATAAATATCGATAGCAATCCATTCTATATGATGCGAGCTGGAGTTACGAAGCCAGATCGTGTTGATGACCGAATCACCATCAACACGAACTTATTGCAGTCGAAATCTCAATATAGTGGAATTAGAGTTGCGGCGGCAGCTACTACTGCTGCTACTCATAGAAAAGTAGGGACTGTTCAGTATGGTATGTCCAGGATGTACTAGAAAATGGCTCAAGTGATGAATGGTCTTATGATTTTTTTGAGATGAATACTTGTTCAGTGGAAAGTCCTTTCCAGGAATGGGGGCAAAAACTCTGCGACAAAGGGGTATATGGTGGTTGTACAGGCAGGGAAATCTGCGGGGATCTAGTCCTTTTCAATTGTCAGTTTTTCTTAGTTATCACCAGACTGAATGATATTTTCATCATGAGATTCATGTTAGTGAAATCAAACTTTGATTGCCTGATGGTAATTTGTGTGGCCATGACACCAGTGCCCATACCCCCTCCTCTCCCCCCCCCCCCTTTCCCGGCCAAGCAGTGGTCTCTCTCAAAAAAATGGGGCAGCCCGGTGCACAAAGCATCCCGCGTTAGCAGGGCCCGGTGAAGGGCCGCTCCCCAATGGGTGTGATGTAGGCAACCTAACTTAATGCAAGTATTAGTAGTCTCTCTATCTCTCTTCCTGATATATTGTGACTTGTTTGTGAGTAGTATGAATCAGGGAATACCTTGTTTTTTCCCTTCTTGAAGCATCAATATAATGATGTTCTAGTTTTATCTACACGGCGAGAGATAAAAGGCGAGGCGAGAAATGTCCCTCGCAAACTATTTGATCAAGTATTTTGTCCTATCAAAGATCAAATTAGTTTGCCTTTATCTTATCAAGTTACTACTCTTCCTTGTGGGGCATTTTGTTTAGTCGGTTTTTAACATGAAATTTGCAAACTCGTTGAAAAATATATGATCAAGAGCGTATAGTATCCTCACTCAGAGCTCAAGGAAGTTGTCCCTCATCCTAAAGTTGAAGCATCAACTGGTTAAATCACTACAAAATTGTTGGTGTGCGGATTACGCTTTTTTAAATGTACTCTTTCAGGAAAAAATTATGTAAAATAAAAATATGTTTGGGTTATTGTCTTCTTTTTTTCTTTATTTTTGTGAGTATATGGGAATACTCATACTTTTTCTAATGCTTTCGTATACATTAGGGCTTTGTTCGCCATGTGTAGAGAATCCTGTCTCAAACACATCGCTCGATTAAACGGATCTTGAATTTTTAGTATTTTGGTGTACATTCTGGTGCTAAAACAACTAAAAATTGCTGGACAATGGAGCTCAAATCAAATTTTCTATGAGCAACTAAGAAGGCGGCCCCAAATGTGCTTTTATCTATGGAGAGTTCAACCCAGCAATTATTCAGAAAAAGAAAAAAAGCCAGCACCTCCATTATTTTTGTTGTGGCTCATCACGAAACATACCGACCAGCAGGGGCGAATTTATGTACAAAAAATGGATCACGTGAACTTATGATCACCCAACTAAATTCGATAGATTATGTGTATAATTTTTAAAATATATCTAATATTAACTGAAGAAATCATGATCAAACTTGACTGAGTGGTGCACTATTTTTAATTCCCTAAGGTCCAGGAATCAAACCCAACTTGTTGATTTGCCTCTGCCAACCAGACCATAAAAGAACAATAGAAGAATTAAATAAGAAACTTTCTGTCGTGAGATCAACCAAATTACTTTAGTACGAGAAACGGAGCATGGGCTACTAAGCCATTAGAGATCATTTTTTCCTCTTCATGTTCAATTGAACAGAATAAAATATTTATCCGCTTTTATCCATGTTGGGTATTGATATTGGTGAATGGAAAATGATGGAAAGAAAAGTGGGAGTTGTCCCACATCGGTAGTGGAAGTTCCCTCTTGCTTTATAAAATAAGCATTTGTCTCACATCGGTAGTGGAAAGAAAAGTTCTTCTACTTATAAGTAGAAGTACTCCTTCTTGTCGCTAAAGGGTTAAGAAGAGGGTCTCCCCTCGCGCCGTCGTCGTCGCTCGGCTCGGCTTCGGCTTCGGAAGTTTGGGAAGTTTGATGTATATTATGAATTGTACACGACCAGATATAGCATGTGCTATAAGCAAGCTGAGTCGATTCACGAGTAATCCCAATCAAACTCATTGGATGGCAATGAAACGAGTCTTGGGGTATTTAAAACACACCCAAACCTATGCTTTGCATTATAATAAATATCCCGCAGTAATTGAGGGATATAGTGATGCAAACTGGATCACCGGATCATCTGAAGTTAAATCCACGAGTGGATATATTTTCACCGTTGGTGGAGGAGCAGTGTCTTGGAAATCATCAAAACAGATATGCATCGCCCGCTCTACAATGGAATCTGAATTTATAGCTTTAGACAAGGCCGGTGAAGAAGCTGAATGGCTCCGGAATTTCTTAGAAGATATTCCATTAAGCCCAAACCTTTGGCTCCTATATGTATACATTGTGACAGTCAAGCAGCAATAGGTAGGGCAGGGAGCGTAATGTACAACGGAAAATCTCATCACATACGACGAAGACACTATACCGTTAGACAACTCCTCTCTAGTGGCGTTATCACGATTGACTATGTAAAGTCAAGAGATAACGTGGCGGATCCGCTTACAAAAGGCTTATCTAGAGAAGGAGTTAGTAGATCATCAATGGGAATGGGGTTAAGGCCGAGGACAAGTCATCATGGCGGTAACTCTACCTAGCAGACTGGAGATCCCAAGAGCTAGGTTCAAGGAGATCAAAAAAAGTTGTAACTGACGGTTCAACATTGTCAAATAACTCAACCCATTCTCGAATGAAGACAATGTTCAGAAATAAGGATAAAACCTTATGGCTTGTTAATGAGTTAATAAAACATTAAGGTTCTTAATGATTATCTAAATCTGGCAGTGTATGACCAGATAATGTGTCTATAGGACCACATGTTTAGAAATCACCTATGTGAGTGTTAAGTGTAAGCCGCTTTAAAGGGGAATGACAGTGAAGGCCCATTCTCTACGCACTCATGAAACCAGGAAGTGTTCATGGCTGAAACGAACACAACCGTGAGAACCATAAACGGTTGAGGGTTGATTGTGTGACTTATGTTGTCTAGGTATACAACAAAGTTCGACAGTTCAAAGATATCAAATCTACCGATTGATCGAGTATATCCGATATAAGTTCACTACGGAAAGTTCAAAGGGAAACCTACTTATCCAGATGCAGTCAATTCTCGCTTGTATATCACACTTGTCCGCGCATTCCTTTATCTTATAGTCATTCCCCATTCATGTGGGGGATTGTTGGGTATTGATATTGGTGAATGTGAAATGATGGAAAGAAAAGTGGGAGTTGTCCCACATCGGTAGTGGAAAGAAAAGTGGGAGTTCCCTCTTGCTTTATAAAATAAGCATTTGTCCCACATCGGTAGTGGAAAGAAAAGTTCTTCTACTTATAAGTAGAAGTACTCCTTCTTGTCGCTAAAGGGTTAAGAAGAGGGTCTCCCCTCGCGCCGTCGTCATCGCTCGGATTCGGATTTGGTCAAATGATCTGATTGATTGATAATCTTTTGGACCAAATTTTCTTTAATTTTTAATTATTATTTAATTAAATTAATTATCCAATCCTACCCGTTATTTTCCACCAGTTTTTAGTGGCTGTTCAGAAGGGTTGCAAACCTTCAGAAACAGTACTTCCATGGCTATAAATTCGTTTGATTCCTCAGAATTTTACTTACGAATTTTCTGAACAACAAAAACTTCTTCTTCTTCTGCACAAATAAATTCTGTGTGATATATTGCCGTTGAGTGGTTCGCCGCTACCTGAATTTGGAGTACTACTATTCTGGTAAGATAATCGTTCTATCATGGGAGGGGATATTCCATCAACCTCGAGTACTGTGAGGGGAATAATTTTCTTAAGAACACACTTTGAACTAAGTGGGCTCGATTATATTATGAAAAAATTATTCTTATTTTTCAACACTGATTCTGTTTATTTTCAGTTATTATTATTTACTGATTTTTTAGAATACAGATTAATAACAATCCATTCACAAAATTCGCCCCTCAAGAAATTGCACTACAACAACAGTGTACATTGTATTCATATCTATTGAGTATATTTATATATTTTTCTCTGAATAAATATGGAATATGTAATACTTTTACAATAGATATTTTCGTGTAATTATTTTACAACCCGGGCACATGGTATATGTCCCTTTGGAAGAGTGCATATCAAATAAAAGATTTTAAACACGATTGCTTAACATGTTTGGCAGCCAAATCTACCTATTCTCCGAGTTCACTTCACCTCCCACGCCACTCCTTGAACCACCAACTCCCAATGGCGTAGAGTTAAATAACTACTACTAGTACTTTTTAGTGTAAGTTTTTTATTGGCAAATTCTATGTTCGAGACATAAATGATTAATATTCATAAATTCTTTAATCAAAAGGGAAAAGTAATCTATTTTTATTAAATAGGGGTAGATTGGTAAACTTTTCATTATATTATTAATTTCTTAATATGTGTGTTTTTGGCTAAAGTGACACTTATCATGAAACGGAGGGAGTATATGCCTATTTGGGGGGCACATAATTTCATGGGAAAATACATAGCATGTGTTTCTCCTCATAGCCATTCATTATTCAATATCTTTTTTTCAGCGTGCTTACATAGTGTCCATGTGTTGTGTGCATTGTCTCAAAACAAACCCCACATTGTTTCAGTGTCTTTTTTATCCACTTGCTCCTCATGTCAATCCCTTACACACCATATATAGTTTGTTAGTAATGAGTACAATATGACAATGGACTCAGATTTCGTATAAACAACTAGAACTATATATACTTTCTAAAAATATTCTACCGTATTTACAGAGTTCATCTACAAGAAATGTTAGCATTTTACAGTCTTTTCAAGAAACTTTTAATGTGGCTCACATATTTAGTAATTAATTAATTAATATGACTCAATAAAGTAATAATCAGATACTAATATTTTATAATTTTGCAAATGTATTCAATAGTTTCCATGATGGAAGGAAACAATTTATTAAGAGTTTTAAGTGACATTATTTTATTGAGAAGTTCCTAGTATTAAAGTTTTTGCCTACGAGTATGTTACCCAACTATATAATTAATCGCTTGTGACTCCATCACTCTGAATCTTTACAAGAGACACAGACTAAAGTAAAGAGACAGACTAAAAGAACTCTCTAACACGTGTTGTGACGTTCTCCTCAGGGTTGTAAGCTTGCGAAAGTTTGAGGTGATTCTCATTTGAATAATAATGGCTGTAGGTACGTTACTAACTATGTATTTGTATTTAATTTTTAACAAGAAACTCATGAAGCTTTGCCTAATTAGCTGTATATGATTTGATATTAGATATTTCGTAAGTGCCACGACGACTTTGTCCTAACAAAATTGCCTCGTCTTAATTTCTCACTCCAATCCTAATAATTGAGACTAAGATAAACGACAGATAGTTTAGATTTGGATCAATGAATTAAGTGCGATCAATTCATGAACAAATACTTGCTTTATATTATGGACTGGCTAGGTGGAATGAACGTAGTCACTGTGGGATACAACAATTGCAGGGAACAAAAAATAAGTAAATATTACAATTGCTAGAAAAGATAAATTAAAGATTACAATAAAACTAGAAATCAAGAATGAAACAAACTCCTTGTGTGATTTGCTGAGTCGAGTGATGACACTCTGTCTTTAAGACAAGATTGCCTCGTATATCTCCTCATACGTTGTCGGACAATAGTCTCCCAAGATACAACAACAACTTAACAATTGAGCAAAGGAAACTCAAGTGTTACTCTTGAAGAACTTTGAGTATAGTAAACTTGCTAGAGAGGAAGAAAATGAATTCAGAAATTCTGTAGGATTTTTCTAAGTGTTGTTTTCAACAATTGAGCCAAAGGCCTCAATTTATAGTGTAAGGAGATGACCCTCAACTAGCCAACTAATGACCTTCAATAGCCAATGTAATGACACTTATTGAGGGGTTACATTCAGCTAAATAATGGCCGAGTTCATGTGCCAAGTAATGGAGATTCAATGCTCCAAAATCAGCCCAAAGGTCAGAACTTTTCAACTTTCCGTCGCAGCATTCTGCCTCCTAAGCATCGCGGCTCTGTGAATTAGCGTTGGGCGCCGCGACTCCAGTAATTGACCAACCAATTAGCTCTGCGGCGCTGCCTGGGAGGCGTCGCGGCCCTTCACGGCTCCGCGACGATTTCCGACTTGTTTCATCTTACACTTCGTACACGTCTTCCTTCGTTTACCAACGTGGAATACTTTGTCATTTGGCCAATAACCGTCCATCATTCTATGTCTCAAACGTATTACATACGTACCAATATCTCTTTCACTAATGAAATTTGCGATACTTGGCACTACGTGTGCACGTGTGTGGAAACGACGTTTCCGATGTGCGGGCCCCCAATTATTTGAGTCATAAATAATGTGATATACTTAATTCCACATTAGTAAATTTCCAAGAGTCACATGCTTTCTACTACAAGACAATTTGTCCAATTATTATAGAATAATATTGCATAAGAACGTGATGCCTATATGTTTTTTTTTCTTTTCAAATTAACGTTACATTGGATTAGAGAGAAACATACATGAGACAAAAAGGAAAATACACGATAAAGAATGTTTCCAGAGATTTGCAATGACGTTCTATGGTTGTTTCTTTCCTCCTCCTTGTGTTACACTATGTATTCAATTGTTTATTTGGGGCTGTTTGATTAAACTTAATTTAGTTGATCTAATCAGTGAAATTAGTGCTTGAATATTGTACATTTTCTGAAAAATCATTTTTTATGGGCCCTCTATAGCTGTATATTGCTTGTTATCCGCCTTTGGAAGTAATTTGGTGTTCAACTACTCATTCTTATTTAGTATTGTGATAGGTTGTCAATTGGAATAAATTAAACCATCAAAGATTTTTTAATGAAAGGTCTGGATCTAGTTCTAGCTTTAAGAATGGATTCACCTTTTATAACGAGCGCTTTACTTTTTAAAGTGAGGTTTTCCGTATTCATATTAATCCGGGTCCAAAGCGAGACCAAGCGCCGCATAAATATAAAAACAATTAGTTAAGTTATTTGTGACTCGGGGATGGTGATTTAATTCTAGATTCTCAAGTATATATTTTTATTTTCTATAAAGGCAGTTAAATATCCATGACTTAAATATTTTGAATCTGCCACTAATTCTTTTAAGGCAATGTATTGTGTAAAGGCAGTTGAACTAGTAACGCTCGCTCTTTAGCCTTGTGTTAACCTTCCATATCCAAGTTGATTGGGTAGGACAATATTACCACTAATTTGAAATTTAACATTAGTTTTGCAACCAATTAAATAATATTTCACCTTAAATCTTTATATCATAAAAGAAAGGGAAAACTACACTTATACATCTTAAAATAAACTAATTACGTGTCTCTATCCCTTTTACTTTTCATACTCCCAAAATTATTTATCCTTAGTACCCCTTATAGTTTTTGTAGGTAATTGTCTCTTTTTTCTTCCTTTCTTTTTTATTTATCTACTTCTTTTCTCCTATTTTCTTTATGTTTTTCTTCTTTTTATTTTATTTTTTTCAAATCATAGTATTCTTTGTTCTTTTTTCACCATAATCTAGTTTCATATTAATTCTATTTTATTTTCTTTTTAAAATTCTTTATTTCTTCTTTTATATTTAATTATCTCTTTTTTCTTCTTCTTTTTTCTCTACTTCTTATCTTCTTTTCTTTCTTTATTTCTTTTCTTTTTTCTCATTTTTCCTCCTTTTTTGTTCATTTAGTTTTTTCATGAAATATTTTTTTCCACAATCTAATTCTAATCTTTTTCTTTTCTTTATTACTTGTTCCTTTTTCAATAGTAGTTTAAGTATACTATTGCAGTATACTATGAAACTCACATGGTCATACATGACTAACAGTTCATTTCTTAAAAAATAAACTTAGTCCTTAATGATATGAACTTGGTATATATCATATATTGACAGAGTATCATACATGACTAATTCATTCCTTCAAGAAAAACACAACTCAATTCTTTCTGATACATGGTATATATCATATACTAACAAGGTATCATAGAAAATTGATTCATTTGTTCAAAAAATACTACTAAATCCTCAATGATACCTATATGGTATATCATATATACTCAGATGGTATCATGAAGGATTGTTGAAGTCCTTGAATGCAACAATCCCAATCATCCATGATACCGTCATGGTATAAAAATATACTGAGATGGAATCATGAAGGACTTCACGAGTCACCAGTCTTGCATGATACCATCATGATATATATATATCATATACTGAGATGATATCATGAAGGACTGCATATACCATGATGATATCATGAATGACTGCTTCAGTTATTCAAAGAGAGTCCTTTATGATATCATTATGATATATAAATCTATGTAGATGGTATCATGGAGGAGTGATTCATTCATTCTATGGCATTTCTAAATTCTCCATGATACCATTTGCGCATATTTATATGACATGATAGTATCATAAAGAACTCTCTTTGAATAGAGCGTTGGTTTATTCCTTAAAGAAACCACAACTCAATTATCTATGATACTCACATAGTATATATCGTATACCGACAGAGTATCATGAACTACCCTTCATGCAGGTCTGAGATGGTATCATAAATATAGAATTTAATTTTGATATTTTAATTTTTATATCATTTTTAGCAGGTCTTACTTGTGAAAATTTTAAAAATAAATAGTGTCATATGTTATATATAGTTATTTTTCTATTTCTAAGAAAATAAATTATAGAATATGTTTTCTATTAATTTATATTTTAATAAATAAATTAGTGAGCTTAGTATTTTTGTTGTAGTTTAACTATTTAATTTCTATATTTAGTTATCTAAAAACAGTTAGCTAATATTTTTATCTTTGTATTTTATTTTACTTTAAAAAGAAAAAAATCAGAGACTACAATAATAATAAAGAAAGGAACAGTAAAAAGATAAAACTAACAAAAAAAGAAAAAAATAAATTAAAAGAAAAACAGGCTTTTAGTATAGCAAAAATATTTAGTTGCTAATATTGACTTTTAGATTTTTTTTTTTTAAAAAAAAGATAAAGTTTTAATAAAAGATAACGACACAAGAAGCAGCAAAATAAATTGCACTTGTTTGCCCCAGCAGATTTATGCGGCCTAAAGAAGGCAAGGAAAATAGGGGTCACGTCGGGTAAATTATTTGTGCCGCATAGGTATTATTACTAATTAGTATGTATGGGGGTATATTTTAGTAAATAGTTTGCCTAAAGGGAGCAGTTTGTGATGTTTTCCTAAAAGAAATCCTTTGATCCTCTTTCACTTTTTCTATTCACGGCCCACTCACACCACAGTAAAAGTGACATTTTCAAAAAGGTTTAGTTATATCTATAACATAATGAATTTAACAATTTTGATCCCGGTGATATTTAATAAAATATATTACATATAACTTTTAATTAATTAAAAAGCATGTTTAAATCTTTTTATATATGAAGTATATTATATGTGGATGCTTTTTAAAATAATATTACCATCAAGTATGGATGAATATTACAAACTTAATATAATACACGAGTAATATATAATAGGGTTCCACTAAGGTGAATGTTATTGAACCCAAAAGAGTATTTGATAGTTATGATAAATTTATAAATATTAATAAGTAAAGAAAATAAAAGTACATATTTATATTAATTAAATATTAAATATACATAATTGAAAGAAATAATATATTTTTCTACTATAATATTAATATCATAATTACACCTGTACAAGAATTCCACAACATGATATAGTAAATAAATCTTTGCGATCCGTGTGGTATACACACGATATACCACTGTCTATCAATAATCAAATATTACAAAGGCTAAAATTAAAATTTAAAATAGAGATCAAAAGTTTTATTAACTCTATTTGCCACAGTATTTATTCAACAATAACAATTGATACTAGTAATAAATTATGTACAATTATCGTTTTATACAAAAAAAAAACGCTTAACTTGAAACTCTTTAAATTATACACATTTGATTCCCGAAACCGCCGACTCATGTCTCCTTCCTGGAAACACCATCTCACTGCTACTCTCCAAATTAGTGAGCCACGTCATCAAATTAAAGATTAAGAAAAGGATTGTTATGGAGCTCAAGGTGGGACCCTTAATTAAAAGTCGACACGTGTATCCATGATTATTGGATGCAAGAGATTAATGCACATGGGGATGGTGTTACCTTCGAGAAATTCATGTGATCACATGTGCTTTTCCTCTGTGTTTTTTTTCTTACTGTGGACCCCATATCTGAGTCCCTATCCTGTTTTCTCCTCTACCCTCCCGCACTCGATCACATTGCCTCTCCGTTTCTTACTCGCCAGTTTCACGCTTCCCTTGCTTATTGAAAATTTGAAATCAATCATTTTATTATATAGACAAATTCACAATTTAATTTTAATTTGAAAAGAAATAACGGGAATACATGAAAATAGATAGTACTCTATCAATATCACTAGGTTAAGGCAAAGTGTTTGGCCCAGTGGCCAATACATTAGCAGTATTCATGCGAGGTTAAGTGTTCGAGTCCTACGATCGTGAGAGTGGAACTGTGTTCCCCCAAAAAAATCCCTCCATACGCGTAGGGCCAATCGGTGTATACTAATCCGTAGGGCCAGGCCGGAGGTGGGATTTTCTGGGGTATGGGGCCGTAATGCGGTGGGACCAGTCACTTTAAAAAGTTTACTATACCACAGTTTTGTCCGCTTGGGCAGCTCAATTGGTTTCAAGGGGGATATTTGGAATAAGAGACCAAGGATCGAATCCCGTCAGCGGCAGTGTGGGGGTTTCTTCCTGAAATAAAGGAGGGCCCCTTGTGCGCAGCGTGGTACTGGTCTAACCTTTGAAATCAATTGAGTCACCATGATTTACCTCCTTCACAGACCTGTCGGACCGGGGTGTGGGGGCTCCTGTGGTGGGAGATTCCACCTTTTGGAATAAGGTTAAGGCAAACGCGTGTGAATTACTCGCTGTGACAAATCAATATCCATCAGGGGCTTCAGAAAAATAACCAAAGGCCCAAAAAACTAAAAGTAGGCCCAGCTTCGTTGGCATTGACATTTCTTGAACTCATAACAATAATTTAACACACCACCACTACTTCACCCTATAAGCATCCTTCTTCTTTTCCTCCCTTAAAAAAAAACCAATATCCCATTATTATTTTCTTGTAATATCCATGGAGAGTAGTTGCAACACTGAAGAAACAAGTTCAATAGTAGCCACATATTCAAGAAAAGATAAGAGGATGACTCAAAAGGGGTCAAAGAGGCAAAAGAGGAGGAGAGATAGTGGTTATATTGTTAATAATAATGAAGAAGAAAGTGATGACAAGGCTGAGGTGGAGGAGAAGATCATGGCATTGCAAAAAATAGTTCCAGGAGGAGAATCACTTGGGGTTGATATGCTATTTGAAGAAACTGCTGGTTATATTTTGCAATTGCAATGTCAAGTCAAAGCACTCAAAGTTCTTACTAGCTTTGTTGAAGGCACTGAGAAGGAAAGGATGAAGCTTGAAGGTTAAAAATGTATTTTTTTTCTTTTTTGGTTTTGGTACATTTTGGTTATTAATCAAAGATCAAGTTAGCTTCTTTTTTTTTCTTACTCTTTTGGAGGTAAGGAGAAGGGCTGGTGAAATTTAAACTTGCACCTCTACTCAATTTGTTTGGTTCTCTTTATTTCTGTTCTTTTTTCTTTTTTGGTGGGGGGTCTTAGAGATTTCAGATAGGGATTAATTTTATTTCAATTTTACCTTCTCCATAATATTATTCATTCCTAAGTGGAGTACTTTGGATGGATATCTATGAATTGGTGGACTTAGGGGATATTTAGTAAATGAATTACTGGATGTGTTGGGATGCATAAGATTTAATTTTTTTACCTTTATTTTAAGTTTTCAAATTTTAGTCTTTAAAAAAGAGGGCAATCAGCGCATTAAGTTTCCGTTATATGCGGTGTTCAGAGAAAGGCCGGACTACAAGTTTATTGTATGCACTTACTCTATATTTTTGCAAGAGACCGTTTTCACGGCTCAAACCCTTGACATTCTGGTCACATGAAAATAATTTTATTAGTTACGCTAAGACTTTCTTCAGATTTGAATCCTTTAAATAGGACTTTTTTTTTATAGAAAGTGCTTGATTTAAATGAATCTTAGGCGGTGCAATTTAAACTAGTCGAGATTCTAAAGGAGCCATGCATCGAACCGGATAAAGAAAATAGAATATGTAAGAATGTTCTTGGATCATGTAGTAGAAATGTGATAGGAATTTGGTTTTGAGTACAAGATTTGGAGGTATCTCCAATTCTCTTTACCAAGAAAAATGGTCCTCAGCTTGTATTTGCCTCTATCTCTCCCTTTCTTTCTGTTTTAATAAAAAAATAAATGAAAATCATAAATTGTGAGTTGTGAAAGAGTTACTTTTTTAAACCAAGTAAAAAATTCAACAAATGAGGAAATGAGATAGATCATGGCAACAAAAAGTTTTAGTAAAAATTTGTACACACATTGTTTGATCCAGCCAGCAGTTATAGTTATAGATTAAGGTAATGTGCCATGTTAGATCCAAAAATTGGCAGGATTGTGACATTATAAAATATATAGATTTAGTCTTGGAAACTTATGTGACATTATAAAATATAAAAATAATGAAAGAAATAATCCCCTCGATTATTTTCATAAATTGACAAGGTATTTATACAAGTTACAAAATAGGAAAATCATGTTCCTATTCTATTCCTAAAACCTTATTCTACCATAATTCTAACTATACAATTATGGTAAGTGTATAATCCTAATTTAGGTAACATTTACACTACAATATACTACAAATATACTTTCCTTATATACATATTTGTTACTGTTCCCGTGATGGGCACTGCACTGTTGGGCCTCTACAGGTCCACTGCCTTTGGGCCTTTACAGGCTGCTGTTTGGATTCTGCAGGATATACCCATGGTATGCACTATGTATATCAAGTGTATATCACGGATATATTCCCTTGTTTAACACAACCCACAGTCATAGCGGGCGGTCTTCGAACGCTGAGACTGTCCCTAAAATCTTCAAAGATAACCGTTGGTAGACCCTTTGAAAAGATGTTTGCAATTTGATAACGAGACGGGACATGTCATACGCGAACGTGACCCTTTGCAACCTTTTCACGGACAAAGTGGATGTCCATTTCGATATGTTTGGTGTGTTGGTGTTGAACTGGGTTACCTGAAAGGTAGATGGCACTAATGTTATCACAATATACCAAGGTTGCCTTCTGAATGAGACAATGAAGCTCTAAAAGCAAATTACGTAGCCAACATGATTCGGAGACCACATTCGCTACCCCTCGATATTCTGCCTCTACACTTGAGCGTGATAGAGTTACCTGACGCTTTGCCGACCAGGAGACCAAGTTGTTGCCAAGGAACCTACAGTAGCCAGAAGTCGACCGTCTGGTGTCGGGACAACCACCCCAATCAGCATCCGTGTAAGAGACAAGTGTGGATGTAGATGAAGGATACAAGTGCAACCCATAGTCCAGTGTCCCCAGAATATACCGAATGATGCGTTTGATTGTATTCATGTGCTCAACTCTGGGATCATGCATGAATAAACACACCTGCTGAACCGCATACGTAATATTCGGTCTGGTAAAGGTAAGATACTGGAGGGCCCCTGCAAGACTGCGATAGCGGGTCGGGTCCTCGTATGGTGCACCTGCCGCGACACTCAGCTTGGGGTTTGCATCAACTGGCGTGGAAGTGGACTTACAGGATGACATCCCAGCCCTCTCTATGATCTCAACAGCATACTTTCGTTGAGACAAAAACAAGCCACCTGAATGACGCTTGACGGCAATCCCCAAAAAATAACTCAAAGGCCCTAAGTCTTTCATAGCAAACTCAGAACTGAGCATGGTCATGATAGACTGGCGCAAGGCATCGGAAGAGGCAGTCAAGATGATATCATCCACATACAACAGAATGTAGGCCAAGGATGAACCACGACGGTAGATGAACAATGAATTATCCGACCTGCTGTGAGTGAACCCAATAGATGAAACAAAATCAGCAAACCTCGTGTACCAGGCTCTTGGAGACTGCTTAAGCCCATATAAGGACTTCTTCAACAAACATACATGATGAGGACGGTTTGGATCCCTGAAACCCAACGGCTGATGCATATAGACTGTTTCCTTGAGATCACCATGTAGGAAAGCATTCTTAACATCCAACTGATGAATTGGCCAAGTCTTTGAAAGAGCCAAGCTAAGCACAGTGCGAATGGTAGCCGGTTTGACCACCGGACTAAACGTCTCACCACAATCTATCCCAACCTGCTGAGTTTTACCATCACCCACAAGTCGCGCCTTATGTCGAGCAAATGACCCATCTGAATTCTCCTTATAAGCAAAAATCCACATAGACCTGCTAACATTAATACCATATGGACGGGGCACCAACTCCCACATCTTATTATCAATAAGAGCATTATATTCATCAGTCATAGCAATTTTTCAATTAGGGCCATTTAATGCGGATACATGATTGCGGGGCAAATGGGATTTAGAGACATCAGAATGTAAATTAAAATGTCTTTTAGGTGTAAAAATACATCGATGACTACGAGTGACCGGTCTATGACTCGAGGAAGAATTTTGGGAATTTTTTGGGGTCGGGACGGGTGGCGCCAAGAGTGATGGGCTGGCCGCCCAAATCGAAAAACAGAATCATCAATTGGACCGTTCAGGTGGGATCGCCCAATTCTTGGGGACCGATCCAGAATCGAACCGCGGCTGGCGGTATTGTGGGTCCAGGCGATGGGCCCGTCTGGCATGGATTTTAAAAGTGCGGAGATGTCCGAAAAATTCCGAATAATATACGGGGATATTTGTTCATCCAAAAAATTATATGACCGAGGCTCGGGAGTATGAACTTTCGTAAAAGGAAATTGAGTTTCATAAAAAATGACGTGGCGATTAATTATGATTTTATTGGAGGATAAATCAAAGCATTTATAACCACGATGATTGGACGGATAACCCAAAAATACACACGGGGTAGACCGAGCCTGCAGTTTGTTAATTGTGGTGGATGGGAATAACGGAAAACACAAGCACCCAAAAACCCGAAGATGAAAGTAAGGAGGGTTCTTATTATATAGTATTTGGAGGGGGGAAGAATATGTCAGACCTTTAGACGGAATTATGTTAAGAAGATATGTGGCTATTTGTAGAGCATGGTGCCAAAAATATGGAGGTATGGAGGCAGGAATTAAGATAGTTCGGACAATGTTATTTATGGAACGAATTTTGCGTTCGGCCTTCCCATTTTGTGAAGATGTATGAGGACACGAAAATCAAAAATTGATCCCATTATTAGCACAGAATTCCCTAAACTCCCTATTGTCATACTCCTTCCAATTATCACATTGAATATTTTTTATTTCTCTTTCGAATTGAGTACGAATGAACGCTTTAAATTTGTTGAAGACAGAAAACACTTGTGATTTATTCGCAATTGAAAACGTCCACAAAAATCTAGAATAATCATCTAAAAAGAGAACATAATATCGATGACCCAATGAACTAAGAACAGGAGACGTCCATAGGTCGCTATGAATAATATCAAAAGGCATTGAAATATTAGAATTGGAGTCTACAAATGGCAACATAACAATTTTTCCTAATGAACAAGACAGACAAAGTGGAGTACGACTTGTTCCCTTACAAGAAATAAAACTATTTTTATCTAAAACTGATAAAATAGAAGATCTCGGATGACCTAGGTGAGCATGCCACACGGAAGGAGAGATGGCTTCAAAAACTGACGGCAAGGCTGGATTCGATGGACTGAAATCGGGCATGATAGGATACAAATCCCCCCTACTATCACACCTCATGAGATGACTCCCCGTCTTGAAATCCTTCACAGAGAAACCAAAAGGATCAAATTCAACGCAAACCGAATTGTCAGTTGTGAACTTGCAGACAGACACTAAATTTTTAATCAATTTAGGAGCATGTAAAGTATTTTTCAAGAGAAGGGGTGAATTGGGTGGAGATAATGTTTTCTGACCATACCCTAGAATTGGAATAGAACTGCCATTACCAACAATTATCCCCCGAGGGGTGCTCAAATTGGAATAAGATAAGAGAGTACCTGATTCGGAAGTCATGTGAGTCGTGGCACCGGTGTCCATATACCAATTTGGGTCCGGTTGAGTTAACCCCAACGTGTGCATTGCGGCCTCGATATCGGTTTGAGTGGGGCCTGTTGCATGATGGGCTTGCGGAGGTCGGGGCCCAAGAATTCCTGTCCGTGACGGGGCTAGGCCGTGGCCGCTTCTTCTTTGGGCCATCGCTGGCGATGGGCGCTGCTTTGGTTGTTGGGCTCGAATCGTTGGTTCGCTTCGCCACCGGAATTTCTCTTTGGATTATAAGTGGTCGCCGCCCACGGCCCATCGCCTAGCCCCACTGCCATGGGCCCCACTGCTGGGACCAGGGGGTGGGGGGCCACTGTTCCCTTGATGGGGCCCACCGCCTGCTTGCTGACCACCGGAACTGCCACCAGAACCGCCGCATTTGCCCCCGCGGTTTTTGTTATTATTCTTACGATTATTTTTGCCGCCACCATGATTATGGTTTTGGCCCGAATTATTAACAAAACCCGAAAAACTTGGAAAGGACGCCACCATGACGACGGGGCTTGCTCCGGTAGCCGCCTTTTTAGCCAAACCGGCTTCTTCCAAAGTAAGCATGGAGCGGGCTTGATGAAAAGCGGGAAGAGGGTTGCTTTGGCGTAGGAGAGTTCCAACGCCATTATATGCCTCCGAAAGGGCGGCAACCAATTGTAGAACCAGACGATTATTGGTGACAGGTGCGCCCACATTACGGAGTTGATCTACCAACTCCTTAAGTTTCTTGCAATAGGCAGATACGTTAGAAAATTCTTCCATGCGAACGAGGGAGAATTCCTGCTCAAGTGTGACAGCACGTGAATGTTGGTTATCTTGGAATATGTCACGCAATCTATTCCAAGTAGCCATAGCCGTGGTATCCGGCTCAATAATCGTTTGTAGAAGGTCAACTGAAATATTGGAATAGATCCACTGGAGAACGGTAGCATCAAGCGTAATCCATAATTGAGGATCCTCCGCGGGACGAGGTGTAGTGAAAGGAATGATATGATGGATAACTTGATGAGAGATAGCGTGTATTTTAAATAACTCCGCCCACGTCGCATATTGGACGTTTTCCATCTCAAGCACAATCGGGATACAGTTCTTGATGTTGGAAACCACGAGGGCAGGATGATAATTGTTCTTAGACATATTGAAAGAACAAAGGAGGGGAAATTTAAGAAAGGTTTTTTAGAGCGGAAGACGAAATTTGGGAGAGAAACCCGATGGAGGGGGGTTCTCGGCCGAGAATGGTCCACAAAAACTTTGGGAGAGAATTTTTTTTGTAAAACCTAGTCTCTTGATACCATGAAAGAAATAATCTCCTTGATTATTTTCATAAATTGACAAAGTATTTATACAAGTTACAAAATAGGAGAATCTTATTCCTATTCTACTCCTAAAACCTTATTCTACCATAATTCTAACTATACAATTATGGTAAGTGTATAATCCTAATTTAGGTAACCTTTACACTACAATATACTACAAATATACTTTCCTTATATACAGATTTGTTCTCGTTCAGTGATGGGCCTTCGCCTTTGTTGGTTTGTTGGGCCTCTACATGTCCATTGCCTTTGGGCCTTTACATGATGCTCTTTGGATTCTGCAGGATATACCCGTGGTATACACTATGTATATCAAGTATATATCACATGTATATTCCCTTGTTTAACAAATAACTTAACGTTAAGCAAATCATTATTTTGTTTGTAGTATTGAACTAGGATGAACTTAAATAGAATGATATGGATAAGAGTAAACTTATACAGCTAGCCTAGGTTTTGGATTGAAGTGCAGTCAGTGATTGTTAATGTGTAGGGGTGGGCAAAAAATCTGGAGAATCGAAAAAATCGAATCGAATCGAATTTTTCATTTTTTTTTAAAAAAACCGAACCGAATCAGGATTTTGTGATTCGGTTCGGTTTTTAAATTTTGGATACGAACTGAACCGAAAAAACCGAATTAAATATATAATTATTTTTATTTTTTATTTTAGGCTACCACTATCTCTTGAATCATAGTCATTGAAGTCAATCTATGAAGCTTTTATGGAAGTCGAATGCGGCATGAACTTGATTAACATATCATAGAAGCATTGACATAAAATGTAGGGAGAGAAAGTAGTTGTAAATCAGTGAAATTTTAAATGGTCATAACTCTGCGCTCGGATGTCAGTTTTACCTGATTTGTTTTTTATTTTGGGTATTTTTTTGAGACGGGGCCGACACAAGGCAGTTTGACACAACCAATTTTTACGAAAACGTCCGTTTTTCCAATCAATTTGTAAACTTCCCCCAAATTGGTTTCTAATTTTCCTTTTTCTTTAGTAAACATCTCACGATACACAATAGATTTCAACGTTGAAATTTCATGGTAGTGTAGGTATGAATGTCAATTTCAGTTTTGGAAATTCAATTTTTAAAATTAAAAAAAAATCCCCGACCCGACCCGGCCCACTAGAAAAAATCGATATAATCCGATACGTTCGGCGATATAAATCAAATATATCGGGGTTTTTTTTTTAAAATTTTTTATTCGGTTTAAAAAAAATAATTTTTATTCGGTTCATATTTTTCGAAATACAAAATCGAACCGATATACGCCCACCCCTATTAATGTGGGGTTGAATCTATGAATCATGTGATTCAGCTGCAGTCAATTTCCCAAAATAGACCGGTAATTTGTACGAGATTACGGACTTATATATTAATTTTGTCATGTCCCAAAACACTCGTTGCCTGTCAACTTGAACGGAATAGATCCAATAACTATTCACTTCATATCCATATATCATAATTCATTTAATTGACAATATTAAATAAATCAAGGAAAATAATAGCCATTAAATTTAAAGTACATAATTCATAAAGTCATACAAATAAAATAAAAAATATTACTACACCGTCTATTTATGAAGCTTTTATAACACTACGAATAACATATTTAAGTTGCGGATGAGCCCGCAATATACAAAAAAAAATGGAAATGTAATATGTGACCAACTATAATTTGAAGAAATTATATAAAGAAATAATGTTAAATCCCCTGCAAAATGATAGGGTTTTTTGAAGTGACAATAAGGATAGCCTTCCTTTTATCATTTTTCAAAAAGTTGATAAACTTGAGGGTACGGCAAAAGAATGTGCCTTATTCTATTCTATTGCAACATGAATATATGGACCTCAATACTCTCTCATCCATCTCACTTTTGGGGTTTCCTTTGAGGCCCATATTGTTATGTTCTCTTAGCTATGTGTCCAACAATTATATGAAACTTCATAGGAGTTGATATTTTTGTACCATTTCTTAGCTTTACATCGTAATATCTTAATGGCTAGCGCAGATTAATTTGCCACACCACCCTTGCTGCTGCACCCATGTAATGTAAGTAAAATGACATGCCATACTAAAATTTACATCTTAATGTAAATCAGGGCGAACATAATGTACAAATTATGAGTTTATTCGAATTGCATGTGTAGTTTTGGTTCAAAATTTACAATAACAGAATTCAAACTCAGTTAATAAAATGCATTTTGGTAAAATTTTAAAATCTTAACACATAAAGTTCAAATTTTGTGTTCTCTGTAATTTCAAACCAATTAAAATTGATCATATGGATTCTTGAAATCTATTCTGCTAGGCATGTTTCATTTCACTACTTAATATTTAATAACGATAAATTAGAAATTCTCAAAAAGATAAAATCCTATCTAATATTGTAGAATTGTAATCTACTATAGTGTACAATGTGTAATCCTAATACAAGAGGGGTCCTATAATTATCATAATTATATACCACTAATAATTACAAAATATATGATAAATATTTTACTAATATTCACTCATACACCCCCCTCAGTCGGAGCGGGAGGAGGTCGGACGCTTAGGCTGGATCTGAAGTCGAGGAATAGCTGTCTAGGTAGTCCTTTTAGTGAAGATATCCGTATACTGATATGAAGAGGGCACATGCAACACCTTGACATGTCCGATAGCAACCTTCTCACGAACAAAATGTATATCCATCTCAATGTGTTTGATTCACTGATGTTGAACCAGATTATGAGATAAATAAACGGTGGATATGTTATCACAATAAACCAAAGACGTCTTACGCAATGGACATTGGAGCTCCAAAAAAAGGTTTCGAAGCCAGCAGATCTCAGCAACAACATTTGCAACGCTTCTATATTCTGCTTCGGTACTCGAATGTGATAGAGCGGCTTGCCTCTTGGCAGACCATGAAATGCGATTATCCCCTAAGAACACACAGTAGCCAGAGGTGGAGCGTCGTGTGTCCGAACAGGCTGCCCAATCAACATCCGTATATGATAACAACCTGGTCGATGCAGAGGGTATAGATGTAATTCATAATCAAGTGTGCCCTTACAGTATCGAATGATACGTTTAAGAGTAGTGAAATGAGGCTCCCTAGGGGCATGCATAAACAAACACACCTGCTGAACGGCATAAGCAATATCAGGCATGGTGAAAGTAAGATATTGTAGTGCACCTACAAGACTCCTATACAGAGTAGGATCGGACACTGGAGCACCATCAACAACACTTAGCTTTGATTTAGAGTCAATTGGAGTGGGCATGATCTTGCAGTTCGCCATTTTATCCCTGAACACAATCTCTTCTGAAATCCTCAAGAAGTAACTTAACTTTCCCAAGTCAGTCATAGCAAATTCGATTTTAAGTAGTGCAATGATTTCATTTTTCAACACATTAGATGAGGTAGTAAGGACAATATCATCGACATATAACAACAAATAAGCAATGTTACTACCTCGATAAAAAATAAATAGAGAATTATCACACTTGTTGCATATAACCCAATCTGCATAATGTACTATCCAAAGCGTTCATACCACGCTTTGGGGCATGTTTCAAACCATAAAATGACTTATGGAGACGACATACATAATGAAGGGCTGCAGGATGGACAAAACCTGGTGGCTGATGCATGTAAACAATTTTCTTCAAGTCCCCATCTAAAAAAGTATTCTTCACATCAATCTGATGAATTGGCCAATGCTTACCCATAACAATGCTCAAAACTATGCGAATGTGGCCGATTTAACAATCGGACTGAATGTTTCACCACAATCAATACCCTCATGCTCATTAGTACCATTGGCCACAAGTCTCGCCTTATATCACTCTAAATCACACTATCTCTGAATTTTTGATGAAATAACCACATGCATCGGATCACATTCACTCCATATGGTATGGGAACCAAATCCCAAGTGTGTTGATTTGTTAAAGCATTGAATTTCTCACGCATTGCCGCATTCCAATTGGGTCAAGCTTGGCTAATTTAGGATTTTTAGGAATTGGGGATATGTTTTGAGTGTTTAGGGTAAATTGGACATTGGGTTTGAAAATCCCGTATTGGACACGGGTTTCCATATGATGCACGGAGGTAGGGATGATTTGGGTAGATGTGTGGGGTATCGGGTTCGGGTTAAGATGCAGGGTCAGGTTCAGGTTAGTCTGCTGGGCCGGGTTGGTTGAGGCAGTGGCGTCGGTTGGTTGTTGGGATGGGTCGACAGGATGTGGGTAATGAGTATTGGGTTCTGGTGACCGAGAAGGGTAGGTAGAATTGATGGGTTGTGACGATGTGGTGTTTGGTTGTTGGAGTTCCGATGTACGGTGTGGTAAGGATGGCGGTAACTAATGGGTTGGGTGTGGGGGTGTCGTCGGAGATAGATAGATGTGGGGAATCGGGTCCGATTGGAGCGAAGGTGGTGGGAAGTTTTGTGACGTGACGGTGTGAACATGGGCATGAGTGAGAGGTGACCGAGTCGGCGTGGTAAAGTGGGTTACAGCCGCTGCCAGAACAGTGACATAGGGGTGTCGGTGTGTGCCAAAACAAGAGAGACATCGGTTGATTGGATTAATGTCGGTGATGGGAGAAACAACAGGGCAGGGGTGGCGGCTACGAAAACTGGTAGTGCCAGAGCAGTGGGTTCCAACTGTGATGGAACAGTGGTGTCACAACAGAGTAGTGTGCTGTAGATCGGGGAGACTGCGGAGTCGTCTAGAAACGTATAGTATGTGTTTTGGAATTTTTGGATATTTGCAAAAAGGAAGATGACTTCATTAAACGTGACATGACGAGACACAATGATTTTGCGAGAAGAGACGTCATAGCACATATATCCCTTATGATTGGGCGAAAAACCTAAGAACACACACGGAGTGGTGCGGGGTGCAAGTTTTTGCAAGACCGTGGAGGCAAGGTTCATATTGCACAGGCAGTCGAAAATTCATAAGTAGTCATAAGTTGGGATCATACAGAATAGAATTTTGGTGGGTGTTCTATTTTGGAGAGTTTGGGTGGGCAAAATATTAAGGATACATTCGGCCATTTTGACATCATGGACCCAAAATAGAATGGGGAGGAAGGCATGAAATAGGATCGTACGAACCATGTTATTGATAGTGCGAATGATAAGTTTGTCCTTGCCATTTTGGGAGGAGGTGTGGGGACACGAGAGTCAGAAAACCATTCCATTAGTAAAGCAAAAATTGTGAAACGCAGAATTATTGAACTCATGATCCGTTATCACATTGAAATGATTTGATATCTTTTTCAAATTGGGTTTTGACATAGACACGGAATGCAAGAAACTTGGCAAACACTCCAGACTTGAATTTAAGCGGATAAACCCAAATAAAGTGAGAATAGTCATCTAATAAGACGAGATAAAATTTATGACCCAGTGAGCTGGTAATGAGAGATGTCCATAAGTCTGCATGAACAATGTCAAAGGTAGTATGCATGAACAATGTCAGAGGGAGAGAACGTAACACTTAAAGAAGACTGAAAAGGAAGGCGAACATGTTTGCCTAAAGAGCAAGAAAAACATTGTTGGGTAAGTTTCTCATTATTACAATGAATTAAATTATTGCTTCTAAGGAAATTAAAAACATGAGCTCCTGGGTGTCCAAGTCTATTGTGCCAGGTTGACGGAGAGATTGTTGTTAAAGCGGTGAGAGGATTGACATTGGCAACGGATGAGAAAAGATAGAGGTCCCCATCATTATTGCATCTCATGAGGAGTTTTCCGGTACGTAGGTCCATTATAGAGAACCAAAACGAGTCAAAATTTATTGATACAAAATTATCGGTGGGAAATTTTCTAACGGATATTAGGTTTTTGATAATATTTGGGGCATATGGGATATTATTTAGGGAGAATTGGGGATGCGGTAATGGGGTTAGTGTGTGGGAAAACCCTTGAATTGGAATGCGATGATCGTTTCCGACCATAATAGATTGCGGAGTATTTAAATTTTGCAGTTGAGTAAGATTATCAGAATTGTTGGTGAGGTGAGACATGACGCCCATATCCATATACCACGCGTTCTCGGGCTGCATATGAGTCAATGTGACGAAAGTCTGGACTTAATTGGATTGGGGAAGGCCTGGAGCGAACTACTAGGCTCCAGGAAATTAGGTCAGATTACTGTGGCCCGTTGGCTGCGCTCCATGTCTGATGGGCCGCTGCTGGGCTCCATGAAACCGGACCGTATGGTTGTGGCCTAGGTTAGGGCGGTCTGCTTGGCTGCCTAGAGGTGGGCCTGTTGGTTGTGGCCCATCTGCTGTGCTCCCAAGCAGTTGAATTTCTTCTTTGTAGCCGATGTGTGGTGAAGCGCGATCGCTAGACGCCTATTGGAAGCCGATGCCTTGTCGAACCCTCCGCCCTCTTTGCGTCATTGGCGCTGCCTGGCCCGTGGTTGTTCTTTGCAATAGAGGTTACCGGAGAGGAGGCGAGAGAAAATAGAAAAAAAATTATGGGGGGGGGGATTCGAGACGTATACGAGATGTATAAGGGGTAGTGTTGGATATATACGAGGTGTATAACAACTTAAGAAAGATGTATACGGGTAGTATATAATGACGAGGAGGGTATACCAACCGTTTATAGAGTGTATATCGACGTGTATTGGTTACATACGAGGGGTATACGACATGAGGGAGAGATATGGAGGGAAATAAAGGATGTATATCAGTGATATACCAGATGTATACATGGCTGTTTGTAGAATTGGAGGGTTGGACAACTGTATATGAGCGTATATCGGAGGTATACCAGTGGTATAGGCGTGGTTTGGCGCCGACAAGAGAAAGGGAAGGGCGACTGCATTTTAGGTTTTAGGTCGGGAAGGATTATTGGCTCTTGATACCATGTATAATTTTATTAATCTCTCTTGTGGAGCCTTTCTCATTAATACATACATATATATATACATACATATATATATATACATACATATATATATATATATATATACATATATATATATATATATACATATATATATAGTGTACAATGTGGAATCATAATACAAGAAGGATCCTATAATTACCATAATTATCATAATTATACACCACTAATAATTATAAAATATATGGTGAATATTCTACTAATATTCACTAATAAATATCACTATATGTAGAAAATAGGGTGAAATCCGATTTTGGCATGTGGATTAATCTGGATCCAACATGTGGAGGTTTAAGCTTGGTCAGACCTGGACTTGGATGGTGTTACCAGTCATGGCCTGGATGCATCATCGAGCCACCACCCTAGGTATGTCTAGGATCGACGTTGTCTCGATGTGGTGCGAATTATTCCGTGGCCGAACGACTAGTGGCACCGACTTTTATGAGATCTTTTCTCCTCGGCCACAACTCCTTTTCCAACGGGAGCGCACTCATAATCGGAGTCCGATGTCAATCAACCTCTAGTTTATTGACAAATACTAAAACACTGTTTGATAGGACTTTTACACTATTGAATAGTCTTTTTGCAGTGTTGGGATTGTACTTGAACGTTATTGAAAAGTCAGCCTTTGTCCAGTAAGTATACCTTCTCCTAGAAGGAAAAGGATCCTTATTCTCTTGTAAATGAAAAAAATACCATTGTTTGAGCTCAAACGAAATACTGCAAGCACTCCATTCTACTTCTAGTTCTTCTTACTTAACATTACGCAATTTATATCATTATTCTTACTTATATTGTTGGCTTGGATACCAGAAAAATAGTTTGATCGATTATGATTTTCTTGTCTTTAACCCCTTTCGTACAAAGTTAATTGTTATGTTGTCAAAACTTAGCAGTAAACACTATCATATTTACATTATCATACCTTGCCTAACCAATTTTAACGAACTCTTATAAAACGCTGCTTCCGTTGGATTCTTCACACAAGTTAGGCAAAATTTAAACCAAAGAACAATGAGACGTGCATAATGAATATCGATCTCCACTCCAGCCCCAAAGCCCATTAATTATGACAAGCAACAATCAATATCACATTTATTTGTAGTGAAAGACGGCGTATCTTGTTTGAATTTTTTTTCCAGCAAAAAAGAACAAAGCCTTGAAGCAAAAACTAATCGTATACTCCATCCGTCTCAAATTATTTAGTATTTTTAGTTTACACGCCCTTTAAGAAATATTAATTAAAAAGAGTATTTGACTTACATTACCTTTATTTATGTTTAAGTTGTAATCTAGGCTGAGCTTCTAGTGAAAAGCCAACCTTATGGTTGAAAAATGTAAGAACTCCATTAAATATTTACTTTATTTATGTGTTATCTGTATTAATGAGAAAGGGTAAAATAGAGAAAAATAATTAATTATGCTTTGAATTTTTAAAACGATAAATAATTTGAAATAACCATTTATAGTAACCACGATAAATAATTTTAGACGGAGGGAGTATATTCTGATTTTCCTAAAGGAACCACTGGTCCAAAAGCAATGGTTAGAATTTAAACGAAATTTTAATGACTATTGTCCACTCAAATATTTCTATTCTCATGTAAACTATCCTTGGTGAAGAAAAAGATACGTACTTCAGTCCCAATTTAACTAGCACAATTCCTTTTTTCCTTTTTGTTGGTCACAAATGATTGTCATCTTTATATATTGAGAAAATTGTTGTCAACAATATTCAAAAAAATTGGCTCACAAGAGCTTGGACTTGATGGGCTGCCCAATATCCCAAGTATTACTACTATTTTTTTGCGCCGATTGTTCTAATGAAAATATGTGTGATCAAAATATCTTTATTTGCGTGTCTATAAAATAACAGATTCGGGTTCAAATTCTAGCTCAATAAAAAAAAAATTTCGTAAAAGTCATGCCTTAAGACATAATAACTTCTATAGTTCTAAGTATACCTTAAGACATAACTTATGTAGTTCTGGGTTTGAGCCCGAGCTCAATAAAAAAAATTCGCAAAATAATGCCTTAAAGGCATAACTTAGTTATGTATAACTTGTTTGAATAGATATAGTTTGCTTTGAAATTTTGTCTTATAATTTTATTGGATTTGAACCCAAAATTTCAAAGATATTTTCGTTAATTTTTCTAGACGAAAGATAAAAATAATGAACAATAATTTGTGGGACAAAAATTAAAAACAGCCCAAAATAGGGAAATTTGTGCGAATGCCAAATTACAATTACCAGGCCCAACACTCGATAGCTTTTGGCACATATGCGTGCACTACAAAAAATGGTCAATAATACACCGTCCATTTAATAATAGTAACACGTGTCCTCCATCCGCTCCAAAAAGTGAGTTTCCATTTTATTCTTGTCCAACTAGATTTGATATTCCCACAAAGCCCAAAAAAATATTTTTTGTCATATTATTCTCATTTCCTATTCCACAACAAATCCAAAACCCTAATTCATACTACTACAAAGGTTCCTCTTCTTCTTCATTTTCTATTCAATTTTCTCTTCATTTAATTAATTAATCCATTTACTGATTTTATTTTCAGGTTTTGATTATGGCGGATGATAATATTACCAACGGCGAGGTTTTCGACGACGCGCCGGTGGAGATAGACGTCGACGAAACCTCCGACGGCGGCGCGTCAAAAACCTCAGCACTGAAACAAAAGATATCCGCACTTGAACAAGAGAAAACTCAGCTACTTCACGAGAACGATGTGATTAAACAGCGAATCGAGAACCTCAAACACTCAATCAACGAATCAAATAACGAAAAGGAAAACTTGCTAAAAAAGGTTGAAAACTTCGAGTCTGAGAACAAAGCTTTAGGATCAGTAGCTTCTAGAGCTGCTGAGCTAGAAGGCGAGGTGGCACGGCTTCAACATGATCTCGTTACTGCTTTGAATGATCTAGAAGGTTCGAATAATGAGCTGTCAGGGTTAAAATTGTCATTGGAAGGGTTAAAGAGTAGCGAAAATGAGAAGAGTGTGAAGCTTGATGCTATTGAGAGTGAAAGGAGTTTGTTATTGTTGAAATTAGAGAAACTAGGAGTTTCTGGAAATAATAAAAACAAAGAAGTACAAGTGAAGGAAGAAGAAATTAAGGGACTAAAAAAGCATATTGAGGAACTTGAGGGTACTATTCTGAATAATGAGGAATGGGAAATGGAGAAAAAAGAGCTTTATTTTGTGAAAGAGGAGTTGGAAAAGAGAGTTAAGGAGATGATTGAGAAAGTTGTTGAGTTGGAAAAGAAATTAGTGGAGAAAGAAAGGGTTATTAATGAAAGACTTGTTGCTAGGGATATTAATGGTATTCCCGTTGGTGATGATAAAGTTGGTGTAGTAAATTTGCCTGTGGTGGTTGCTTCATCAGTTGCTGCGGTTGCTGTGGTTGGTGCTATTTGGTATCTTCGATATGGTCAAAAAGCGTAAACCCTTTTAGCTTGATTTTTGAATAAGTTTAGTTTTTATGGTTATGTGCTTATCAAGCTATGGAATTTACAATTTTGATAGCTGTTTTGTTATGTTGGATTATTAGTTAACTTTTTGATATTACTCGATAATAGATTACATTGTTATGTTTATCAGCCAATGGTACTGAAATATGTTTGTTTGCTGAGATGGAGATAGTTGTCGTACTTGTATTAGTGCTTAATTCTCATTTCCAGGATATTGATTACGATGGTTTTGTAGTTTTTCCCTTGTGATGTAATTGCTTAAAGAGTTTCTGAATTTGTATGTAAAAATGCGTTTCTGTTGAATGATTGAATAGCTTAAATTGTTTGTTTCGGCTTCTGAAAGTGTTGAGCTATATCACTGTGAAGCAGGGTTGTTGCTATTGCTATCACAAGAATTAATAACTGCTGCTCCTTCCTACAATTAGTTGCTTTGCAGTGGAAAAAACAAGAAAGATGATCCCTATTTTGAATATATCTTATGTAGCAGTAAGGGTATCTTCTCTGGGTAGTACATTCTGAATTGCCATGAACTTGTTGAGCTCTAGTTTCTTTAGTTGATTTTTTTAATGAAATGGTAAGTTTGTATTCATAAACAGCACTAAGAATGTGCTGGAACTATGTAAGCGTGAAGACAAAAGTATAGTCCTATCTAAAACTATAGGGATTCTCGGAGCTCTAAGATAGATTCAGCTTCATTTGCAAGTTCCATTCTACACCAAAAGTAAAACAAAAAAATGCTGTTGCATTTTGTGTCTCCTCCACATAAGTAGCAACTAGTGCACAGCAAAATACCTCTTTTCTATAGGTTGCCGGGGTTAAAACAGGTTCTTTTGCAACCAGCTATCGTCGGCTATTAGTTATTACCATCAGCTTGTGAATGTTGGCACCTGCAGTCCCTGTTGTGGTCCTTTTCTCATTCTTTTTCCAATGTGGAATGGGGGCTGCCTGTTTTATTGGTTCATGCCTCAGTATTGAATTGCATATTAGTTCGGAAAATGCTAAACATGACTTTTTATGTGGCTGGGTCATGAGATTTGATGGTTTTCAACCCACTTCATTATGTAGCTTGAAAATTTACTACTATATATACCTGATTTATGCAAGTTTCCATCATTTCTCATTGTTATTTGTTGACACTGGCCATTTTCCCTTACTCTTCTATCAACTCCATCACTTTGGAACTTAGATGTGGTTTTGTTTTCAACATTACCAGTTTGTTGTTAGCTCTGTTGCCTTTGAAATGCACCGTAGCTATCTGTGGCGCTGTTGGGAAGTTATCTCATCTGAATCTTGTGGTGATAAGGGACTGCTAGCTGAAGTGGTGATACTATAACCTCTCTACCACTATATAGGATGTGGTCTGGTGATCACGTAGGATAAAATCTCACCAGAGCTAAAAAATGTTGGATGATATTTTCTCAACCGGCTAAGGTTTGGTGGTCAGTGTTACATGGACATCATTTTGACAATATTTATTGCTTATATGTGTCCAGTTATACAGTTGGATGAATTTGAAAGTGGTACCTTCTGAATTCAGTTTTAAAAACTTTGCTCGATGGATGATCCTCAAGCTAGTTGCCAACTTCAGTCCCAATTTTTGAATTTTGATACATTTATACAAATGAACAATTAAAATAAAATATTTAGTAGGCAATGTAATTGTAGACTTGTAGAGATAGATTGAGAGATTGTAGGAAGATTTGTGAGATAAAATGAAGAGAAAATGAGGTATTTATAGTTGAGAAATTGAGTTAAAGTGTAGTAACTTAGGGGTTAAAAATAAATATTAAGGGGGTAGGTGGTTTATGGGATGGGGGGCAAAAATGGTCGTTGCACAACGGCCAAAATATAAATTGGTCGTTGTGCAACGATCATTTTTGCAGGGGGGAGGTCGGGGCGGGGCGGGATGAGCCCATGTCCCGTCCCGGTTTCTAGTCCCGACACCGTTTTTAAGGGGGATCGGGTCGGGTTGGGATCGGGCCGACCCAGCCCACTGGCCAGCCTTGGACTCGCGTAAACTCTCATTGCTTGTTTCTTTGGGAATGCAACACCAATTGCTTCGTGGTTGTTGAGCACTCTTATTGGGATGTTATCCACCAAAAATCTGGACAATTAGAAAGAATCCACAAAATGTCAAGAGATTAACACTAAGTAATACTAGTACTTAATTGTTTAGACTAGATTAGAGTAGGAAGTTTAATTTGTAACATACATGATTCGTTGAGAGTTCCAAACAATAGAGTAGGTGTGGAACGATGAGGTGGGGTCGAACCAGAGGCGAAACTGTTGTTCTTTGTCACCTTTTCCCTGAGAGTAAACGTTGGTGTGAACCGTGTAAGGTTGGCCTGATGAATTTCCCAGAAATTCAAAATCAATTTCGTCGTGCCCTGCTCCTTGAGAAGACTACTGCAAAATACACAAACCCAATAAAGTTAATAACTTCAATCAAGTATATATGTTCTATAATAGAAGTAGTTAAGAAGCAGTATTCGTTAGAACCAGGTGTGGATTTAGAGTATTGATTACAAGTTTGTAAATTCACTGAATATGTATATGGTAATTTGTTTAGGACCCCAAGTTGTCTTTTCTACAACTTAGAATTCATAACCTCAAAATTTTAAATCTGCTTCTGGACTAAGAACTTACGTAGAAGGTGGTGACAGTGCCAGCGGAATTTCCAGGCACTAGTTTGAGCTGCATGTCGAACCTTCCGAATAAATATTCATTTTTGGATTGAAAGCCGGAACCTGAAATTTTGTCGAGAGACAAGTCGAGAAGGCAGCCACCTTCTTTTATCTGAGCCCGCTGGTCATCAAAGGTGACCGTCGCGTCTTGGTAGAAATTATCAGCCCAAGCAGGGCATAGCAATAAAACTACCAGAATAGAGAGCTTGGGCAACATTATAGAAACTGTTGAGAGAGCAAATTAAAGGATATACACTTGTGCTTTAATTTGAATACGACAAATGCCAATTGTTTTGTGAATGTGTTTGAGATTGGAAGACAAAGGAAGATGGATATGTATATATAGTAGAGTTTGTTGGGAGATTTTACTCTGTTGTACTTTATAATGCAGTACGAGAAGTATATTACTATTACAAGTATTCGAAAGGATAAACAAAGATTCAATAATTCAACTAGAAATCTGAAATTACAATTGTTGAACAAGAAAAAACTGGAAAACTGTTTTTGCTGAGTCGAGTGTGGCACTCTGTCCTTAAGACAATATTGCCCCGTATGTATCCTTTATACGTCCTGGACAATTTGTCTCCCAAGATAAAACAGCAATGGAACACTTGAGCAAAGGAAACTCAAGTGCTACCGTGAAGAATATTGAGTAACGAAATGATGCTTGAAAGTTGTAGGAAGAAGAGTTTTCTGCTTGTGTAAGCTTCTGTATTTTCGTGTATATGTGAGTCTTAGTGTTCGTGCTCAACAATGGTGTAAGGGGGTGTTTATATAGGTGAGGGAGGGACTGAAAACTGCCTCCATAACAGCCAAATAATGGTCATTATGGAGGTAGTAAAGTCACCAACATAAATGGTGAAAGACTAACGGATTGGCCATTTATAGAAGGAGTAATTCATCCAAAATAATTGGTTGAATTGAGTGCTTGGCGTTTCTGCTTTGACTGTCCAAATTCTGACTTTCTGGAAACTTCAGGGACCAAACTGTACATCTAAAAGAATTCTGGTCCAAACTGTACATCTGAAATTTCTGGGATCAAACTGTACTTCTAGCAAAGTTTTCTGGCCCAAAAAGATAATATCAGAAGACCCACATCCCGTGACCCGTGACCCGGAACCGACGGGACGGGCGGGCGGCGGCAGCGCGCGTGTGGTCTTTCCTCGAACCGAAGCACATCTAGGTCCTCCCTCCTTTAAACACATGGGATACCCCTTGGGGTCCCAAACCCCAAACCAATTTCGAGTCTTATATACACAACAATTCTTTCTTCCTCTACCGATGAGGGAGAATTGAACACAATACCACGCTTTTTCATGCTTCAAACACCTCACTTCGTGAACCAATATCTCTTTCATTTCTCAATGAAATTTGACGATTCTTGGCCCTACGGTTATCTACGTACTTAGTAGATCATGCATGTGTGAAGAACCGGATTCTCCAACATACGTAACACTAGTGTTTAAGCCGTTAAAGTTGGTCGGTCGCAACTCCCGCCAAAGGCTAATTTCCAACAGAGTTTATGTAACGAGGAGGAAGGATCGAAGAAGGAGAATTGAATAGCTGTGAATTGAAAGGACTGAAAGTAATGAGTTTTGAAATGTAACGCGTTTGTTTGTATGTATGGAGATTGGAGATTGGAGATTGGAGAGCCTGCGATTTCGGATATATGGGGCGTGGGGACAACAATTAGATACATTTGTTCACCAATTACCCAAAAGGAAAAGATTGACATTAACTTTCTATTCTACCTAACCAGACCCGACTTACTATCGTAGCCTGACTGGGCCCTGCAGTACCTCACATTCACGAGACCAGACATATCCTATGCCGTGTAACAAATCTGCTTGCACATGCACAGTCCGATAGAAGCACACATGCATGCCCTTAAACATATTTTACGATACGCCCAAGGTACATTTCACTTTAGTTTACATCTATACAGGTCTTCGCACACTGGTCTCACTGCTTATTCTGATGCTGACTGGGGTGGATGTCCTGAACACCCGATGTTCCACGTCTGGTTATTGTGTTTTCCTCAGAGATAACCTATTGTCTTGGTCTTTCAAAATGCAACCTATACTATCCCGATCCAGTGCAGAAGCAGAGTACAGAGGTGTCGCCAACATCGTCTCTGAGTCTTGTTGGATCCGTAACCTTCTACTTGAGCTTCACTGCCCAATTCAAAAGGTAACACTGGTCTACTGCGATAATATTAGTGCGATATATCTTCCGGCAATCTCGTCCAACATCAGCGCACTAAACACATTGAGATGTACATTCATTTCGTTCGCGTAAAAGTGGCTCGTGCTCAAGTTCGTGTCCTTCATGTTCCTTCCAGATATCAGATTGTCGACATCTTCACCAAAGGACTTCCACACATACTATTTGATGATTTTTGAGCCAGTCTCAGTGTTCGTGAACCTCCCGCTTCGACTGCAGGGGTGTAATAGAATATTTTCCAATATTCTTTCATTAATTGTATATCTCTTATTTTAGGTAGAATTATAATCCTTTTGTAATTAGGTTAATTAGTTACCTAGTTTATATCAAAGTAAATATTTTTTAACCTTATGTATATATTGTAAATCATTCATCAATAAACATAAAAAAAATAGATTCCTTTACTTTTGTTTGATGGTGATGTTCGCCTTCTAACTTTAGTTGGGTGTATAATCTGAACTGTTCAAACATTCGGAGTAGTTCCAACTAAAGAAATACCGTCTGTCTCATATTATTTGTCACATTTCTAAAAATATTTGTCTCAAATTATTTGGTCATTTTCAAAAAATAAGATAGAATTAATAAAGTTTTTTCTACTTTGTCCTTAACATTAATTATTTTTTAAAATAATTAATATTGATTATAGAGCAATTAATTTGAGAGAGATAAGAATAATATTGTAAAAATAGCCTTCTTATTTATAATTTCTTAAGGGGCGTGTAAAAGGGAAAGTGGTCAAGGAATATGAGTATTTTACTATATTACGCTTATCTCTCCAGTTAATTGCACTCTATTTTTAGAATATGAGTACGTAACACTATTGTGTCAATAAGTGTATATTTCTGTAGTCAAATAAATTCGTATGTTGGAGAATTCGGGTTACTTCAAAATGTGTCAATAAATGTATATTTCTGTAGTCAAATAAATTCGTTAGATAATGTTATATTTTGGTTTGAACTCTTTGAAGTAATGGAGAGTTACAAATTCATCCACTCATTAAGATTTGAAAGAGTAGCCACGACTAAAGGACGGTGTAAGGTGAAACTTGTTGGAAATTTGCCTTTGGCGGGAGTTGCGACCGACCAACTTTAACGGCTTAAACACTAGTGTTACGTATGTTGGAGAATTCGGTTCTTCACACATGCATGATCTACTAAGTACGTAGATAACCGTAGGGCCAAGAATCGTCAAATTTCATTGAGAAATGAAAGAGATATTGGTCCACGAAGTGAGTTTTGTTTTGTTGTTAATTTCACTAAGTACGTAGATAACCGTAATTTCAGTTTTGTTGTTATATTGTAATTTTCAGTTTTCTAGTTGAATTGTAATTTCAATTCTTACATAAGCAGTTACTTGTAATTTCCGTTTCTTGCAAATCCTTGTAACCCAACAACTTAAGACAATTTTTTGCTTACGGTAACTGCAATAACATGGCTGGAAATATGACCGATGTTGCTGCTACTGCTGCTGCCTCTCGAGGCAACGTTGCTGCCTTCCCCATCGCCGCCATCGGCCAAGGCGATAACCCCGCCGCTTTCATCGCTGCTGCCGCCGCTGCTGTTCAAGGCGATGAACACCGCCGCCTTCCCGACTGTTGGAGCTCCCCCCTCTTCTTCACACCACCATGATCGCCCTGAAAAGTTCATGGGATCAGAATTTAAGAGATGGCAGCAAAAGATGCTGTTCTACTTAACAGTTATGGGCATGGTCTGGTTCCTTACGGAAGATCCTCCACAAGCTGGAGATGAAATGGACTCTTCGCCTGCTGAAACGGGTGAAGGGGGCCTTGGTATCCATGTCGTTAACGGCATGAAGAAGGTTCGTGATGCGTGGAATCATAGTGATTTCATGTGCAAGAACTATATACTGAACTGCTTGGCAGACCCTCTCTACACGGTATATTCTACCATTGGCACCGCCAAAGAGCTGTGGGAAAAGCTGCAAAAGAAGTACAACGCACAAGATGCGGGTACTAAGAAGTTTATCGTTGGGAAATTTCTAAAATTCCAAATGGTGGACAGCAAGACAGTGATGTCCCAAGTCCAGGAATTCCAAATTATTTTACATCACCTGGATTTGGAAGGACTGAAGCCAAACGAGCAGTTTTTGGTTGCATCACTGATTGAAAAGTTACCTCCTTCATGGAATGAGTTTATGAGTTACTTGAAACTCAAGACAAAGGAGATGACCTTTGAAGAGCTTGTTATCAAACTGCAAATCCAGGAAGATAATAAGAAGACCTTGCCAAAGGGTAGACAACATGTCGAGGCAAAGGCAAATCTGGCTGAGGCCAAAGGGAAAACAAGCAACAAGCGGAAGTTCCACAAAGACGGCAAAGCCCCCGCAACGGAGACGTTTAGAGGTAACTGTCATCACTGTGGGAAACCTGGTCATAGGATCAAGGAATGCCGCAAGCTCAAGACTGAGCAACAACAGAAAGCCAAATCGAAAGGCAAGGCTCAAGCTAACGTCGTCAAGGACACGCTCCTGGATGACATGATTGAGGATCTCTCGGCCGTGGTGCTAGAAGCCAACTTGGTTGAGAATCCAATGCAATGGTGGGAGGACACAGGTGCAACAAGACACATCTGTTCCAACAAAGATGCCTTCTCCACGTACACTCTGGTCACCGACAAGAAGCTGTGCATGGGCAACAACGCTTCCTCGGACGTGCTAGGGGTTGGAAAGGTGGTCCTGAAGATGTCTTTCGACAAGGAACTCACTCTGAAGGAAGTGATGCACGTCCCAGAAATTAGAAGAAATTTAGTTTCTGGACCTTTATTGGTTAATGCTGGTTTTAGGCTAGTGTTTGAATCCAATAAGTTTGTACTCACTAAAAATGGCACATTTGTAGGGAGAGGCTTCGTCTGTGAAGGCCTCTTCAAAGTGAATGCCATGTCTGTATTGCGTCAAGGAAATAAAGTTGAACCTTTTTCTTATTTGCTTGAGTCTTCTAATTTATGGCATCATAGATTAGGACACGTTAACTACAAGTCTATTCAAAGGTTGGTAAATATGGAGTTGTTGCCGTCTATCGACGTAAACCCTCAACATAAGTGTGAGGTGTGCGTAGAGGCAAAACTTACTAAGCTTCCTTTTCGATCCGTCGAATGGAATACCGCTCCTCTAGAACTTATTCACACAGATATATGTGATTTGAAGTTTGCACAAACTAGAGGGGGGAACAAGTACTTTGTGACATTTATAGATGATAGCACAAGGTATTGTTACCTTTACTTGTTGAAAAGTAAGGATGAAGCCTTTGAAGCGTTTCGACATTACAAAGCAGAAGTTGAGAATCAACTTAGCCTATGGATTAAATCCATTCGTAGCGATAGAGGGGGATAATATGTAACGCCTTTTGAGGAATACTGTGCCCAAGAAGGCATTATTCATCAAACGACGGCTCCATACTCACCTCAATCAAACGGTGTGGCGGAACGTAAGAACCGCATATTAAAGGAAATGATGAATGCCTTGCTTATCAATTCTGGTCTTCCCCAAAACATGATGGGAGAAGCCGTCCTTACCGCTAATATGATTCTTAACAGAGTCCCACATAAGGGTAAGGACAAAACTCCATATGAATCATGGAAGGAAGAAACCCACCTACAAATATTTTAAGGTGTGGGGTTGTCTGGCAAAGGTTGAAGTACCCAAGCCAAAGTAGGTCAAGATTGGGCCTAAGACTGTAGATTGCATATTCATCGAATATGAAAATAACAGTAGTGCTTATCGCTTCTTAGTGCATAAGTCAGATATTTCAGATATCCACCAGGGTACAATAATGGAATCAAGGAATGCTCTATTCTTTGAAAGTACATTTCCTATAAAGGAGAAAGACATAACCTCTCGCAAACGAAGTTATGCACAAAGCTCTCAAGAACCGGGAGTCCTTGACTGCCCGGATCTGAATGGTTCAGATCTAGCGAATCTCGAGGTGGCTGAACATCCGGAATCTAGTGTTTCAGATTCTCAGAACTTGGAGACTACAGAGATGGATCTAAGGCGAAGTAAAAGGGCCAGGAAGGATAAATCCTTTGGTCCTGACTTTGTAACTTATATGGTTAATGATGAACCTAGGACAATTGCTCAGGCGTTGTCAACTCCAGAAGCACCGCCCTGGAAAGAAGCTATTGAGAGTGAAATAGGCTCCATTCTGCATAACCATACGTGAGAGTTGGTTGATCTTCCTCCGGGAAATAAACCGTTGGGGTGTAAGTGGATACTCAAACGGAAATGCAAAGCAGATGGGTCTATAGACAAGTACAAAGCCAGGTTGGTAGTCAAGGGCTATCGGCAAACAGAAGGCTTTGACTACTTTGATACCTACTCCCCGGTATCCCGGATGACATCCATACGGGTATTCATTGCGATCGCAGCTTTGCGTGACCTTGAGATACACCAAATGGACGTCAAGACAGCCTTCCTAAATGGTGATTTGGAAGAAAAAAATTATATGGACCAACCCGAGGGGTATGTGGTTCAAGGGCAAGAGAAGAAAGTCTGTAGACTTGTCAAATCTCTGTACGGGCTGAAACAAGCCTCGAAACAATGGCACGAAAAATTTGATAGTACTCTACTATCGAAAGGGTTCGCCATTAATGAGTGTGATAAATGTGTTTACACGAAAGGTAACTCTGACTCATTTGTTATGATATGCCTGTATGTAGACGACATGTTAATCACAGGAAGCGATCTAGGGTAATCCTAGAGACTAAGAACATGTTGAAACAATGCTTCGACATGAAGGATATGGGTATCGCAGATGTCATCTTAGGGATTAAAATCTCTAAGACGTCTGACGGACTGGTCTTATTTCAGTCTCACTACATCGAGGATGTTTTGAGAAAGTTCGAGATGTTAGACAGTTCACCGATAAAGTCACCAATGGATACAAATCAAAAGCTTGATAAAAATCTTGGTGCACCTGTATACCAGGAGCGATATGCACAGGTGATCGGTAGTTTGATGTATATAACAAACTGCACCCGACCTGATATTGCTTACGCAGTCAATAAGTTGGCTAGGTTCACCCGTAATCTGAGTGATAATCACTGGAAGGCGTTGAATCGGGTATTACAATACCTGAAATACACGTTAAATTACGGGCTGCACTATTCGAGATATCCAGCTGTACTAGAAGGGTACAGTGATGCAAACTGGATATCTGATATAGAGAACACCAAGTCCACCAGTGGGTATATATTTACAATTGGTGGTGGGGCTGTGTCTTGGAAATCCTCTAAGTAAACTTGCATCGCCCGATCCACAATAGAATCGGAGTTTATCGCTTTAGACAAAGTAGGAGAAGAAGCTGAGTGGCTTCATGACTTCTTAGAGGATGTTCCGTGTTGGAACAAACCCGTACCTTCGGTAATGATCCACTGCGACAGTCAGTCGGCTCTAGGAAGGGCACGGAATACTATGTACAACGGTAAGTCTCGACATATTCGATGGAGGAATAAGACCGTTAGGCAACTGATCATCACGGGTATAATATCCATTGATACATCAAGTCAAAGGATAATATAGCAGACCCATTGACAAAGGGCCTACTCAAAGATCATATAGCTTTCCTGTCTAGGGGAATGGGCTTAAAACCCAAAATATAAGGACCAATACACTAGTAACCCAACCTTACGAACTGGAGATCCCAGTAATTTGGTTCAATGGGGAAACGAAGTTGTAAAGGTTCAGTTGACCGCTTCAGTGGAAGTATGAGCACTTCGGATAGTGATTTCTGAAAAGAAACACCAAATCCAAAGCCGTTCCCGCGATAGATGTTAAGTGCTATCTGCAGTATGGGTAAAGGTTAAGTTTTCAAAACCTGTAATGATCCTCAACAGTTGAGGTTAGGTTCTTGGGAAACTTTTAATGGTTCCTAACACTTGTGAAGTGGGGTATAGCAGGATACCTTGTAGGAGACCACCTATTTAAGTGCGAGGACGGGCCGCCTCAAAATGAACGCACTTAAGAATCCAAGACGTTGTCCATGGCCAAAATGGACAAAATATTACGAAGAAGAGAGTAAGGGAATTTGTTGTATTGGTACCATTGACTTGGCTTACACTAAACACTGACGGTTCAAGACATCACGTTCACCGCGCAGTAAGTAAGTCCGATGGTATTCAACTATGAAAGGTTCAAAGCTGATGCTACCTCTCCTTATGCAACATTGGTCCGCTGAAATATTGCTGGAAATGAAAAAGGCACCATGTGAGTGCGCCAAAATCTCTTTCAAGAGGGGATTGTTGGAAATTTACCTTTGGAGGGAGTTGCGACCGACCAACTTTAACGGCTTAAACACTAGTGTTACGTATGTTGGAGAATTCGGTTCTTCACACATGTATGATCTACTAAGTACGTAGATAACCGTAGGGCCAAGAATCGTCAAATTTCATTGAGAAATGAAAGAGATATTAGTCCACGAAGTGAGGTGTTTGAAGCATGGAAAGTGTGGTGTTGTGTTCAATTCTCCCTCATCGGTAGAGGAAGAAAGAATTGTTGTGTATATAAGACTCGAAATTGGTTTGGGGTTTGGGACCCCAAGGGGTATCCCATGTGTTTAAAGGAGGGAGGACCTAGATGTGCTTCGGTTCGAGGAAAGACCACAGGCGCGCCGCCGCCGCCCGCCCGTCCCGTCCGGTCCGGGTCCGGTTCCAGGTTCTCGGATTCTCGGGTTCACGAGTTCACGGGTTCACGGGTTCACGGGTTCACGGGTCACGGGTCACGGGTCGTGGGTCGTGGGTCGTGGGCTGTGGGCTGTGGGCCTTCTGATATTATCTTTTTGGGTCAGAGAACTTTTCCAGAAGTACAGCTTGATCCCAGAAGCTTCAGATGTACATTTTGGACCAGAATTCTTTCAGATGTACAGTTTGGTCCCTAAAGTTTCAAGATGTACAGTTTGGTGGCTTTACTACCTCCATAATGGTCATTATTTGGCCAATAATGGCTGTTATGGAGGCAGTCAAACAGTCCCTTCCTCACCTATATAAACACCCCTTATACCATTGTTGAGGCACACTTGATATACACGAAAATATACAACCAGAAAATCAGTTCTTCCTATAACTTCCTAGCATCATTTCATTATTCAATATTCTTCACGGTAGCTCTTGAGTTTCCTTTGCTCAATTGTTCCATTGCTGTTTTATCTTGGGAGACGAATTGTCCGGGACGTATAAAGGATACATACGGGGCAATATTGTCTTAAGGGCCAGTGTCACACTCGACTCAGCAAAAATCAAAGCAGTTTCCGGTCTTCTTGTTCAACAAATATTGTAATTTCAGTTTTGTTGTTATATTGTAATTTTCAGTTTTCTAGTTGAATTGTAATTTCAATTCTTACATAAGCAGTTACTTGTAATTTCCATTTTTTGCAAATCTTTGTAACCCAACAAAACTGAATACAAGCACGATTACCAGGAAATTACATAGTATGTCCTAAGCTCAGGGCCAGAACTAGAAGTCTGGACGGGGGTTTAGTGGAATCCAATAGCTTTTATTCAAATAATTAAAGGAATATATTTCCTGAGTTTTTATTGATTATTGTGTACAACATATAATGTTACATGATTATTTACATAGCTACAAATTAGGTAATTAATCTTTCTAATTACAGTAGGAATATAAATTAACCAAATATAAAATATATACAATGATACGGGAATATTCTTGTAATATTCTATCACACCCCCGTAGTTGAAGCGGGAGGTTCTCGTACGCTGAGATTGTCTCGGAAATCATCAAAGAGTATGTGCGAAAGTCCTTTAGTAAATATGTCAGCAATCTGATACCGGGACGAACTTGTCCATGAATAACTTTCTCACGTACAAAGTGAATATCCATTTCAATGTGTTTAGTGCGCTGATGTTGAACGGGATTGCCGGAAAGATATATCGCACTTACATTATTGCAGTAGACCAATGTAGCCTTGCGGATTGGGCAGTGAAGTTACAACAGAAGGTTGTGTATCCAACAAGACTCAGAGACAACATTCACTACTCCTCTGTACTCGGCTTCGACACTGAATCGAGATAGAGTAGGTTGTCTTTTAGAAGACCAAGAAAGCAAGTTATCTCCGAGGAATACACAGTAACCCGACGTGGATCGACGAGTGTCCGGACATCCACCCCAGTCATCATTAGAATAAGAGGTGAGACCAGAGAGTGAGGATTTGTACAGGTGTAAGCTGTAATAAAGAGTACCTTAGACATGTCGCAAAATACGTTTGAGTGCATTCATATGTTCATCCGCCGGGCTGTGCATATGTAAGCATATTTATTGCACGATATAGGATATACCGGGTCTCGTGAAAGTGAGATATTGCAATGCACCTGCTAAACTGCGATAGTGAGTTGGGTCAGCATACAGAGAACTCGAAGAGGCACTGAGTTTGGAATTAGTGTTCACCGGTGTGTGGACTAGTTTGCAAGACGTCATGCCTGCTCGGTCAAGAATCTCTTTGATGTACTTCCTTTGACAAAGAAATAAGCCACATGCATGTCTCGTAACAACAATGCCAAAAAAAATAGCTTAGGGGGCCCAAATTCTTTATAGCAAACTCAGAGGTAAATAGTGACATAATGGATCAGCAAAATGCATTAGAAGATGTAGTTAGGATGATATTATCAACCTATAACAAAATGTATGCTATGTCATTACCCTTGCTATAGATGAAAAGTGGGTGATCAGATTTGCTATGTGAAAAACCTATAGAGGATACAAAGTCAGCAAACCGTTGGTACCATGCACGAGGAGCCTGATTTAGTCCATAGAGCGATTTCTTCGAAAGACACACATAATCTGGATGAATTGGATTCCTGAATCCCATAGGCTGATGCATATAAACGGTTTCATGAAGGTACTCATGCAAGAAGACATTTTTTACATCAAACTGATGAATATGCCATGATTTGGACATAACAATACTGATAACGGTCTGAATAGTTGCTGGTTTCACTACCGGGATGAAAGTTTCATCATAATCCACTCGCACCTGTTGAGACTTGCCATCACCTACAAGACGGGGCCTTTTGCCTCTAAAAAGAACCATCAGATTTTTTTTTATGTCAAAAAATCCACATAGAACGAATAGCATTAGCATCAGGAGGACGGGGTACTAGATCCCACATTTTACTATCAATAAGAGCATTATATTCATCAATCATGACAGATTTTCAATTAGGATCGGACAAGACATTTTTCGGGTTGCGAGAAAGAAGGAAAGGGGCAACCGAAGACGATAAATTAAATTGCCATTTAGGTTTGGAAATGTCGTGCATATCACGGAATTTTATCATCCGTAAGGGTGCCGCGGGGGGAGGGGGTGTGGATGGCAAGTGGTTGGGCAGGCTGTGGATAGGGCTCGAGAAGGCGGGGTGGAATCTCTGGCAGAGACGAGGCAACATGATCATGAAAAAAGGGCGGGGGTGCTGGCAGAGAGGTGTCAGCAGTGTCGGACTGCCGAGAGGGGCTATTTCGAAAGTCCCATGGCGGAGCTTAGTGGGCTATCCGACTCGAGACATCGGGAAGCGAGTCGATAGCCAGTGATGGTAGCGACTGATTTTGCAAGTGACGAATTAGAAGGGGATTGAGGTCATCATTTAAGAAGTCATAGAAATTCAGAGGTCGGGAATGCTGCTTGGCAAAGGAAAATTGGTACTCATCAAATATGACATGCCTAGAAACGATTATTTTTCGGTTGGACATGTCGTAACAGTTGTAACCTCGATGATTAGGTGGATGAACAAGAAAGACACATGGGGTGGACCGATGTTGCAGCTTGTTGATTTGAGTGGAGGGATGAAGGGGGTAGCATAGACATTAGAAAGTTCATAAATGCTTGTAGAAAGGATCATGAAGATAGATAACTTGAGTGAGAGACTTGTGTTTGAGAGACTTATTTGGGAGAATGTTCAAGAGATAGGTTGTCATTGATAGGGCGTGATGCCAAAAATAGGGGGATAGAGGCGTGTGCGAGGAGGGCACGAACTAAGTTATTTATGGTTCTAATTTTTCATTCGGCTTTGCCATTTTGTGGAGAGGTATGGGGACAGGAAAAATGAAAAACAAGGTCATTTTTGGCGCAGAAAAGTTTGAATTGTTTATTATCGAATTCCCTCTAATTGTCGCATTGAAAACATTTGATATACTTTTCAAATTGCATTATGATTAAAGCGCTAAATGAAGAAAAAAATAGACATTGTGTATGATATCAAAATGTATTAAAGTACAAGTCGATAAAGGATAAAATGACAACTTGACATGTTTCCCAAAAACATAAGATTCACAAACAAGAGGATAAGAGACATATTTACAATTACTAAATTTATTGTTGCCAAGGGAGCGTAAAACAGAGTCTCTCAGATGTCCTAATCTATTATGTTATAAAAGAGACGAAATAACTACAAAGGTTGATGGAGAGGAGGCTGGATGGCCAACAGTGGTGGTGATAAGATAAAGGTCCCCGGTGGTATCACATCTCATTATTCGCATCCATGCCATAAGGTCCTTCACAGAAAAACTAAAATGATCAAATTCAAGGAAAACATTATTGTCGGTTGTGAAATGACGTACAAAGATTAGATTTTTGATAAGTTTTGGGGCATGAATGATATTTTTTAAAGATAACGTGGGGGGGGGGAGGTACGGTGGGGATATGGATGATTGACCATAACCTCGAATGGGAAGGCCTTGTCCACTACCAATAATAATATTATGATTTAAATTGCTCATATTGAAATAAGATGAGAAAGTATCTTGGGATGCCGTCATATGAGATGTGGCGCCAATATCCATGTACCAACTGTCATCTGGATCGTTGAGAGACAACATGTTCACATCCGCCTCAATATCCGTCGGTGCGTAGGTTGAAGAAAGAGAGACTTGTGTATTGTATGCCTGCTGTGGATGTGTGCCGAGAATGTCGGGTAGGGGTTGACTGATTGGAGGTTGGGTCCAGGATATCGTCGGGTAGGGGCAAGACGGAATAGCCCACGCGTGCTGGCCCAACGCTGCCCATTGGGGGGTACGTAGCCCATGGCGAAGGCTGCTGCCACTGCTACTGCCTCTGCGGGTGGCTGCCAGCCGGCGGGGACTTCCCTCTGCTACTGCTTCCGCCGTGGCCGTCGTGACTTCTTTCAGAATTTGTGCCTTTGTTGTTATTCCAAGGATTTGAACCACATTTCAGATCATTGGTTTTCCTATGTGATGGGCCAGAAAATGAGCCCCTCATACCGGTAGGTGGCCCTCCAGTGGTTATGAGGACGATGTCGACAATGCTCGCATTAGTCGCTGCCCACTTGTTTTTTTTGGGTTTCTTCAAGGATAAGTCTCAAACGAGCCTCATAGAATGAAGGTAATGATATGCTTTGTTGGAGGATGGTAGCTACGCCATCATAATTTTTATTTAAACCCGCAATGAGTTGCATCACCAATCATTGATTTTCGATCGGTGCACCAACATTGGAAACTTGATCGACAATCATCTTAAGTTCTTGACAATATGCCGACGCATTAGGAAAATCGTCCTGCTGAATGTTCTTAAATTGGTTTTTCAAATACAAGGCATGTTGTGTCTTGTTATCATGAAAAATAATTTTCAATCGCTCCCATGTTTGTCAGGCGATAGCATCAGTTTCAATGATTGTATGTAATACATCGTCCTAGATTGTGCCATAGATTCATCGTAGAACAACCGCATCTAAGCGTGACCAAAGTTCATCATCAGAACCATCATGTTTCTCCTGAGGTGCTGCATCGGGATTTGATGTAGGAGGGATGATGTGGTCGATGACTTTGTACAAGCGACAATGGATCTCAAACAGTTCCTCCCAGGAGGAATACTGAACTTTTTCCATCTCAAGAGTAATAGAGATGAAGTTCTTGATGTTGTTAACAGCAAGAGCAGGATGTAATTTGAGGTTTTCATCCATTGAAAATTGGGGAGAAAGGGAGAGAGATTCAGATAGAGAGAGAGGGTGGCCAAAGTCTACGGAGGTAGAGGAGAGGGAGGGGGCGACGATGACTTAGGGAAAATTTAGGTTTAGGGTTTGGCTGCTGATACCATAAATGAATATATTCCCTGAGTTTTCATTGATTATTGTGTACAATATATAGTGTTACATGATTATTTACATAGCTACAAACTAGGTAACTAATCTTTCTAATTATAGTCGGAATATAAATTAACCAATTATAAAAGATATACAATGATACGAGAATATTTTTGTAATATTCTATCCATATTTGTATTAAAAAATTCATTCAATCTGTACAAATATTAAATTTAAAATCTAATTATACACCACTTAAAATCGTCGTTCTAAATCCAAAATCTATAAAGTTAAAATTCCTCCTCTGCCTCTGCCTAAGCTAGTCGGATGGTAGGAGTTTTTGCTAGGATGGAACACTTACAATCATGCAAAAAGCTATAATTAGTAGCAAGGTTATAAATTTATTTCTTAATCTAAGTCCATTAAACGATTTCCATATTCGATTAATATTCGAAACTAGGTATAAGCAAGGAATATGAATATATCTGGACATTACTATGTATCACTTATCAGTTATGGAGTAGCAGTAATGACTTCATGTCATTGTTTATCCATTTGAGTCGTCTCCAAATTTGAATGCCAATGATAACGACTCAATAAATGAATTGGGGTCTCTATCTAGAAATCATTATATTGTTTTTGTTGGGTTGAGAGCGACAATCAATATACTTCCTCCGTTTCATAATAAGTAGTTTTTTAATTTCATGTACACACTTTAAGTTGTTCACTTCTAGAAAATTAGGAGTGTTTTTACTAATATACCCCTAATAAAGTTTTATTATTTTCTTGAAAAAAAAGGTACTTAATGAATCTTGACTATTTAAATAAGGGTAATTTTGAAAGAATCTGCCCAAAGTCTTCTTCAAATCTTAAAGCATCACTTATTTTGAAAAAAATTTAAAAACTTAAAAATCACTTATTTTAAAACAGAAGCAGTAAGTTCATGTTGTTTTCGTAAATATGCTTGCTCCAGATATCAAGATTAAACGTAGTAAGTGTGAAATAATGAAAGTGTTGTGAAATTGGTATAGTTATTTGTGATCATCACAATTCAAACTAACATATGATTGACGTACAGTGTGAGGCTATTAAGCCAAACTAAAAGGAAAAATAGAAGCACAGACAACTTTTTGTTGAAATTTTTAATCCTCCCAAATGACCCAAGAATAGATAAAATCTCGTTCCTATTGTTTAACAATATACCTATTAACGTTGAATTTATTGAGTTTTATCACCGTAGATAATAAAATTTGCGTCGAGAAAATAATAATCAATACAGAAAAATATCGCAATAATCGTAGTATTTGATTTCAAATATGAGTGTTGCAATCTATATGAATCCTTTGATTCGTCTTTTCGATAATTTATTCAAGGACTTTTGAGCTTGATCTTGATCCTGAACTTGGTGAATTTTATTTTGACTTGTACTTGAATTCAAAGGCTTTTGAGCTTGATCTTGAATTTGGTGGTCTTGATCTAGACTTGTACTTGGATTTTAGGGCTTTTGAGCTTGATCTTGAATTTGGTGGTCTTGATCTCGACTTGTACTTGGATTTTAGGGCTTTTGAGCTTGATCTTGAATCTTCATCTTGATCTCTCGAACTTGTAGAGAAATATTTAAGTGCTTGAATGCTTGTAGCTTGTAGAGAAATCTACGACGTTTGATCCACATGTAATATCTGGCTTTTTGTTAGAATTCTTGGTCCATTTTTTGAATTATGAGACCCTCCGTGACATGATTTTGTTGGCTTCTTTGTTTGACTTGGCATGCCACATTATTTGACATGTGGCATTAATGTGAGCTTCTAGGATAAGATGACATTTTGGGCTTGGCAAAACGTGCTCATCATTTGTAGCCTAATTTGTTGGATTAGCCCAATGAAATTGAATTTGTTGGATTTAAATAATTGATTCAATTATATGAGCCCACTTATTTATTTGAAATAATACATTTTGAACTTAATATAATTCAATTTTTTTGTAAATTTAAGTTTAATAAAATTTCATCGTCCACAAATGTCCCTGCTTCAATGTTAATCTAGATGTAAACTTGTTGAAGTTAAAGACGAGCCTTGAAGCAGTAATAAAATACGTCATTTTTTTCTTTTTCATGAACGTGTCCTTAGTATTTTGATGTGACCCAGTTTTGACAAAGGAAGCTCTGCACAAAAATCCTTAAATTACTATTGGACAAGTATGGTGCCAAGTATTAATACTATATACTTCAACGAGACTTGAATGTTATGACACCCAAATGACTTTCAATTGTTAGTATTTGTGTTGGTAAAAGTTGGTTTATTTGAAAGGTTAAACAAAATAAATGATTTGCTGAGTTGAGAGATAATTCTTTGTCTTTAAGATAAAATTATCCCGTATAGATGTTTTTACGGCAATGGACAATAGTCTCCCAAGATACAACAACAACTATCAACTATATAAAGCAAACATAGTTGATTCTATCGAAAAAATAAATAAGAACAGATTGCTTGTTTGTGTTTCTGATTCTCTGATTCTGTTTATGTCGAACAAAATAGAAGACTAATTCTTTGTTTTCTGTATATTTTGAACAGAAGAGAAGAGAAGAAAATAGAAGACTGATTTTTTGTTTTCTGTATTGTCTGTTTTCTCATTCGACTGAACATTACTGTTCAATTTAAACTTGAGGAGTAGGATCGTTGCAACGTTTCTGAAATCTTTCGAATCGTTGCAACGTTTTAGAAAGCTTCAGAGACTAAAGTGTAAATAGGAAACACTTCAGGGACCAAAAAGAAAAGATCCGAAAGACAAACCACAACCCGAGAACCCGTGACACATGACACAAGACCCGAGCCTGGATCGGACGGGCGGTGGCGACGCGTGTGTGGGGCTTAGCCCCTAACCCAAGCTCACCTAGGTCCTCTCCCTTCTAAACACATGGGTTACCCCTTGGGGTCCCAAACCCTTACTCAAACTTAAAGTTTATATATTGCATAAACTCTCCATCTTCTACCAATGAGGGATATTTGTCATTTTTTGCCAAAAACACTCCATTTTTTCATGTCTCAAACACCTTACTTTGTGTACCAATATCTCTTTCATTTCTTAATGAAATTTGACGATACTTGGCACTAACATCATCTACTTACTTAGTAGATTAGGCATGTGCGAAGAAATGATGTTTCTGACATGCGGGGCCCACGTGTTTAAGTCATTAAAGACGGGATAAACTCAATCTCACATTAGTAAATTTCCATCAATCCCCTCTTGAAAGAGAATTGGTGCACACATGGTGCCAAAGTTCAACAATCTTTCAGCGGAAAAATATTGCATCAGGAAAGGTAGCTTTCGGCTTTGAACCTTTCTTAGTCGATTACCATCAGATTTACTTACTGCGTGGTGAATGTGATGTATTGAACCGTCAGTGTTTAGTGTAAACCAAAACAATGATATCAACAAAATAACTCTCTTTATTCATTTTTTCTTATTGTTTTGTCCGTTGTGGCCATGGACAACGCTTGGATTCTTAAGTGCGTACATTTGAAGTGGCGTGTCTTCGCACTTAAATAGGTGATCTCCTATAAGGTATATTTTTCTACCCCACTCGCAAGTGTTAGGAATCATTAAAAGTTTCAGAAACTTATCCTTTACCCATTATGCAGGTCTATCGCGGGAACGACTTTGGAGTTATACTTCTTTAAAGAATGATAATCCTAAGTGCTCTTACTTCAAGTGAAGCGCTCAACTGAACCTCTACAATTTAGTTTTTCCATTGAACCAAATTTCTGGGATCTCCAATCAGTAAGGTTGGGTTACCACCATAAAGATTCTTATAGTTTAAGTTTTAAGCCCATTCCCCTAGACACGAAGAATATTTGATCTTTGGGTAGGCCTTTAGTTAATGGATCCGCTAAGTTATCCTTTGATTTGATGTAATCAATGGAAATGACACCTGTAGTGATCAACATCCTAACGGTCTTATGCCTCTGATGAATATGTCTAGACTTGCCGTTGTACATGTTACTCTGTGCCCTTCCTAAAGCCGATTGGCTGTCACATTGAATCATTACCGAAGGTACGGGTTTATCCCAACAAGGAATATCCTCTAAGAAGTCATGAAGCCACTCTGCTTCTTCTCCTGCTTTGTCCAAAGCGATAAACTCCGATTCCATCGTGGATCGGGCGATGCATGTTTGCTTAGAGGATTTCCAAGACACAACCCCACCACCAATTGTAAAACAATACCCACTGGTGGATTTTTTGTTCTTTATGTACGATATCCAGTTTGCATCACTGTATCCTTCCAGTATGACTGGATTTCTTAAATAGTGTAATCCATAAGTCATCGAATATTTCAGATATCGTAGTATCCGATTTAGCGCCTTCCAGTGATCATTTTCAGGATTACGAGTAAACCTAGCCAACTTATTGACTAGGTAAGCGATATCGGGTCGAGTGCAGTTTGTAATGTACATTAAACTACCAATGACCTGCGCATATCACTCTTGGGATACGGGTGCACCACGATTCTTATCAATTATATGATTCATATCCATTGGTGACTTTATAGGGGGACTGTCAAATACATCAAATTTTCTCAAAACCTCTTCAATGTAATGAGACTGAGATAAGACCAGTCCATCAGATGTCTTAGAAATCTTAATTCCTAAGATTACATCTGCAATACCCATATCTTTCATGTCAAAACATTGTTTCAACATATTCTTGGTTTCCAGAATCAAGTTTAGACTACTTCCGGTGATGAGCATGTCATCTACGTAAAGGCATATCATGACAAATGAGTCAGGGTCCCTTTGACATAGATACATTTATCACTAGAGATGGCAGTAGATCCTGGACCCAGTCCGGATCCGATGGATCCAGATCCATTTTATAGGATATGGATCTTCAAAATTTGGACCCAACGGATCTGGATCTGGATCTTGTATTTGAGATCCGTATCCGGTCCAGATCCGACCCGTGGTTCCATTTTTTATTAAATATATTCATAACCTAGAATGTAATTTTATAAGTATTTTCTTAAAATTGCTAAGCACATCTTTGCAAGTTTAATTCTCAAAACAAGTTTAATTTATCCCCGCGCTAACTCAAAAACTAAAAAATAAAGTGGTAACTTCGATAATAAAATCAATGTTATATTAGTGAATGACTAGCATCTCCATAGACAAGTAGTTAAAATTATATTCACTTCATTTGTGAATATTTCAAGCACATGCAAGTTCTGTATTGTGGAAATACTAATAATCATTTTCCACAACTATTGTCATTGTTCAACATTTTCAATTAATAGCTCACAATCAAAACGAGACATAGAACAAAATATCTCATATGAACATTTTAAAATTGAAACACAGTAAACTGTTAGCTATGTAAAAATCGTTTATCAGTTCAAAAAAAATTCTTAGCAAGGAAATTTTTTTATATGTGGATCCAGATCCGATGGATCCGGATTTGGATCTGATTTTTATGGACCCGATGGATCTGGATCCAGGTATGAAAAATGGATCTAGATCTGGATCTAGTAGGATCCGGTCCAGATCCGATCCGTTGTCATCCCTATTTATCATATTCATTTATGGAGAAACCTTTTAATAATAAAGTATTATCAAACTTTTCATACCATTATTTCGGGGCTTGTTTGAGTCCGTACAGAGATTTAACAAGTCGACATACTTTCTTTTCTTGTCCTAGAACACATACCCATCGGTTTGTTCCATGTATATTTCCTCTTCCAACTCTCTGTTTAGGAAGACTGTCTTAACATCCATTTTATGTATCTCAAGCACGCAAAGCTGCAATGGCTATGAATACTCTTATGGACGTTAGTCTAGACACAAGGGAGTATGTATCGAAGTAATCGAGGCCTTCCTTTTGTCTGTAGCCTTTGACTACTAATCTGGCCTTACAACCCAAAAGTTTTCTTTCCGGAGGAAGATCAACCATTTTCCAAGTATGGTTTTGCATGATGGAATCTATTTCGCTTTCTATAGCTTCTTTCATAAGCGATGCTTCTGGAGTTGACAATGCTTCCTTAATTGTCCTCGGTTCATTTTCAACCATATAGGTTAGAAAGTCTGGACCAAAGGTTTTGTCTTTTTTGGTCTTTTTGCTCCGTCTTGGTTCAACATCTGGAACCCCTAAGTTCTGTAGGTCTGGAACATTAAGTTCCGAATAGTCAGTAACTTCTGAGTTTTGTAGATCTGGAACGTCTAGTTTCGGATAATAAAAAACTCTCGGGTCTTGTTGATTTTGAGCATTTTGTTCATAACTTCATTTGTGCGAAATTATTTTTTTTCCTTTCTAGGAAAGATTTGTTCAAAGAATTCAGCATTCCTTGATTCCATGATCGTACCCTTGTGGATATTAGGTAGCTCTGACTTATACACTAAGAAGTGATAAGCACTACTGTTATTTGCATATCCGATGAATATGCAATCTACAGTCTTAGGTTCAATTTTGACCTGTTTTGGTTTAGGTACTTCGACCTTTGCCAAACAGCCCCACACTTTTAAATATTTGTAAGTGGGGTTCTTTCCTTTCCATGGTTCATATGGAGTTTTATCGTTACGTTTATGCGGAACTCTATTGAGAGTTGTGTTAGCGATAAGAATCGCTTTGCCCCACATGTTTTGGGCTTAACCAGAATTGATAAGTAAAACATTCATCATTTCCTTTAACGTACAATTTTTGTGCTCGGTAACACCGTTAGACTGAGGCGAGTAAGGATCGGTCGTTTGTTGAACAATGCAGAATTGAGCATAGTATTCTTCAAACAGTGCTACGTATTCTCCCCCTCTATCACTACGAATTCCTTAATCCGTAGGTTTAGTTGATTTTCAACTTCTGCTTTATAACGTTTAAATACTTCAAACGCTTCATCTTTACTTTTTAACAAGTAAACATAACAATACCTTGCACTATCATCAATGAAAGTTACAAAGTACTTGTTCCCCCCTCTAGTTTACACAAACTTTAAATCACATATGTCGGTGTGAGTAAGTTCTAGAGGAGCGGAGTTTCTTAAGACTGAATTGAAAGATGATTTGATTAATTTTGCATCTACGCACACCTCACATTTATGTTGAGGGTTTATGTCGATGAAAGACAATAATTCCAACTTTACTAACTTTTGAATGGATTTGTAGTTAACGTGTCCTAAACTATGATGATATATACTAGAGGACTCAAGCAAGTAGGTAGAAGGTTTTATTTCATCAGATGAACGGATTACAAATATAGTGTTCATTTTGAAGAGGTTGTCACATGCGAAGCCCCTTCCTACAAATATACAATTCTCAGTTATTATAAACTTATTAGACTCAAAAACTAGTCTAAAACTAGCCTTGACCAACAGTGGCCCTGAAACCAAGTTCTTGCGGATGTCAGGAACATTCATCACTTCCTTTAGAGTGATCTGTTTGCTTGTTGTCATTTTGAGGACAACCTTTCTAACCCCTTGCACTTTAGTGGTGGTGTCGTTGCCCATGAACGACTTCTTGCTCGTGACTGGGGCGTAAGAGGAGAATGCATTTTTGTCAGAGCAGATGTGACGAGTTGCACCCGTGTCTATCCATCATTGCATTGGGTTCTCCACCAGATTTGCCTCCAACACCACTTCCGAGAATTACACAATCTTATCGTCAAGATCCGAATGATTACCTTGGTCTTGTACAATGTTAGCCTCTGCCTTGCATTTGTTCTTGGCCTTCAGGTCATTTGTGACCTAGATATTCTAGCCCACTTCAGTCGTTGTGTTAGACTGAGTGTCCATTGCATCCCTAGCAGAAGGAGGGTCTTCTGTCTAAAATCGTGACAGGCTCAAAGTAGTAAGATAGAACAACATCTTTAGTCTCCTTCTCTTGTTGTAATTGTTATTCAGAACCTTACATGGGCGTTTTCTTTGAAAACTGTCAGGAGTAGGAACAACATCACTTCCTTGAGCAGTACCAGAGGTAGTGCCTTGATCAGCAACATCATAACCAACAGTAGTGCCTTGAACAACAGCAGCAGAAACAGAAACAAAACTGTTGACAGAAGTAGAACCAGAACTACCAACGTAATTGTTAACAGAACTGTCAACAAAACAATTGGGAGAAACAGAGCCAAACCCAGAATTAGAATGAGAACTGGAAACAGAACTGTTCACAGACATCTTTCGAACACTCAGTAAATTTGTATCTTTAAACTGTAGGTAAAATTTGGTGTATTCGAAAGGTTATGCAAAATAAATAATTTGTTGAGTCGAGAGATGACTTTCTGTCTTTAAGACAAAATTGCCCCGTATAGATGCTTTTACGGTGATGGACAATAGTCTCCCAAGATACAACAACAACTACCAACTATATAAAGCAAATATAGTTGATTCTATCGAAGAAATAAATAAGAACATATTGCTTGTTTGAGTTTTTGATTCTCTGTTTATGTCGAACAGAACAAAAGAGAAGAAAACAGAAGACTGATTTTGTGTTTTCTCATTCGACTGAACATTGCTGCATTCCACTGAACATTACTGTTCAGTTTAAACTTGAGGAGTAGGACCGTTGCAACGTTTCTTGAATCTACCGAATCGTTGCAACATTTTAGAAATATTCAGGGACCAAAGTATAATTAAAAAACACTTCAGGGACCACGAGAACCCGTGACCCGAGACCCGAGCTCGAGATCGGACCGAACGGGCGGGCAACGACGACGCGCGTGTGGGGCTTAGCCCCAAACCCAAGCTCACTTAGGTCCTCTCCCTTCTAAACACATGGGTTACCCCTTGGGGTCCCAAACCCTTACTCAAACTTAGAGTTTATATATTCATAAACCCTCCATCTTCTACCAATGAGGGAGATTTGTCATTTTTGGTCAAAAATACTCCATCTTTTCATGTCTCAAACACCTTAGTTTGTGTACCAATATCTCTTTCATTTCTTAACGAAATTTGACGATACTTGGCACTAACATTATCTACTTACTTAGTAGATTAGACATGTGCGAAGAAATAATATTTCCGACATGCGGGGCCCACATGTTTAAGTCATTAAAGACGGAATAAACTCAATCCCACATTAGCAAATTTTCAACAATTTTTTATCCACGTAAATCAACAAACATTGATCAGCCTTAAGGAAGTTTCTTTTCAAGGAATATACAATCACATGGGTCCTACAAATAGCTTCAATTGGGTTTAGGACACTTGGTCCTTTGTGGACTCTTATAAGTTATAACTGCTGCTATTTCTATTAACGTATATTCTAAAATATACTCCATATATTTTGTAATGTTTAGTGTTGTATAATTATGATAGATATATAATTCTTATTGTTTAGGATTTCATATTGTACACACTATATATATTTGTATTAATGAGAAAGACTCCCCAAGGGAGAGTAATACGATCTTACATGGTATCAAGAGCCAAAACCTAAACCCTATTTCTTTTATCTGTCTTACACCCGCAGCCTCCCCTCGATTTCTTCAACAACCGGCGGCGGCCCCTTTTATTAAAAATAATTCTTCTTCTTTTTTTGTCTGATTTTTCATCCTTTACTCGAGAACAAAATTGTTCTTTAACTTCTTTTTCGCCCCTCTTGTCAGAAGGACAAACTTTTTTGTCTGCATTTTCCCTTTACCCAAGGACACAACAAGCTTTGTTGTCTGCTTTTTTCTCTTGTCAGAAAAAAATTCTTTTTTTGTGTCTGCTTTTTCGTCCTTTACCCGAGAACAAAATTGTTCTTTGACTTCTTTTTGCCCCTCTTGTCAGAAGGACAATTTTTTCTTCTTCTGCCCTTTTCCTTTACCCAAGGACAAAACAAACTTTGTTGTCTACTTTTTTCAGCTGCAACCCAATTTTCGAAAGCTATGTAGTCCGCCCCAGATAATTTGATGGGACACAATCATACAACCCACTTTCCTGTTGCCCAGCAGCGGCCCAGTAGTCTGGGAGCACAGCCAACGGGCCAAAAGAATCAGGCCCAATTTCCTGGACTACAATCCGCTCCGGGACTTCCCCAATTCAATTTGGGTCAGGATTTTGGCACTTTGATTCCTCAGCAACCCGATAATGCGTGGTATATGGATACGGGCGCCACGTCTTACCTCACTAATAATTCTGGTAATCTTCTTTAATTGCACAATTTAAATAGTCCATAATTTATTTTGGTCGGAAACTGTCATAATATTCTAATTCAAGGGTTTGGCCACACACTTACCTCCACCACCGCATCCCTACTTCTCCCTAAATAACATCATATATTCCCCAAATATTATCAAAAACCAAATCTCCGTTAGAAAATTTGCCACGGATAATTTCTTGTCAATAAATTTTGACCCATTTGGGTTCTCTGTAACGGACCTACGTACCGAAAAACTCCATACGAGATGCAATAGTAAGGGGGACCTCAATCCTTTCCTATCCACGTCCATTGCTAGATCACCCCTCCCACGTCTCTAACTGTCCTTATCTCTCCTCCCACCGCTTTAACAACAATCTTTCCGTCAACATGACACAATATACTTGGACACCCAAGAGCTACTGTTTTTAATTTTCTTTGAAAAAACAATTTAATTCGTTGTAATAATGGGAAACTTGCCCAACATTGTCTTTCTTTCCCCTTGGGCAAACATGTTTTCCTTCCTTTTCAGTTTTCTTTAAGTGTTACATTTTCTCCCTTTGACGTTGTTCATGCAGATCTATGGACATCTCCCATTACTAGCTCCCTGGGTCATAAATTCTATCTCGTCTTATTAGATGACTATTCTCACTTTCTCTGGGTATATCACCTTAAATTTAAGTCTGAAGTGTTTGCCAAGTTTCTTGCATTCTGTGTCTATGTCAAAACACAATTTGAAAAAAGACATAAAATCATTTCAATGTGATAACAGTTGTGAGTTAAATAATTTTGTTTCATAATTTTTGCTACACTAATGGCATGGTTTTCCGGTTCTCATGTCCCCACACCTCCTCCCAAAATGGCAAGGCCGAACGAATCATTCGCACTATCAATAACATGGTTTGTACAATCCTTTTTCATGCCTCATTCCCCTTCCCCTTTTTTGGTCTATACTGTTAAAATGGCCAAATATATTCTAAATATTTTACCCACCCAAACTCTCCAGAATAGAATATCCACCGAAATTCTATACGATGTGCTACTCGAATCATGCCTCCACAACCCCGCATAAACTTGCACCCTGCACCACTCCTTGTGTGTTCTTAGGTATCCCGCCTAATCATAGGGGATATTTATGCTATGACATGTCTTTCCGCAAAATTATTGTGTCTCATCATGTCACGTTTAATGAAGCTATCTTTCCTTTTGCAAATATCCAAAAATTTCAAAACACGGATTATACATTTCTAGACGAGTTCGAAGTCTTCCCCATTCACAACACGTTACTCCACCGTGACACCACTGTTCCATCACAGTCGGAACCCACTGCTCTGACACTGCCAGTTTTCGCAGCCGCCACCCCTGCCCCATCACCAACGTCATTTCGGTCGACCGCTACACCACGTCATTGTTCCGTCTCTACCAAATTCTGACACTGTCATCCTGTCACGGCGAATCTCCCATCGCTGGCCACTATTCTTTCCATTACTATCTCACCCACAACTCAACTTGACATCTCTGCACGCAAACCAGTACCACCACCCCTTATATATTGCCCTGAGTCAGATCCCAGAACGAACCCCGACCCATACCCCTCCCACCGTCGAACCATTGACCCGCCACTACCCCCGGCCAACATAACATACTGGAACCCATCATAAACACCCACCGACACTCACAACCTATCGCCATCATCAACCTACCGACACACCCTCACACCGACACATCCCGACACCCAAAACCCATTACCAACATCGACACATCCCACTACAAATCCGGTAACCCAGCCCTCACCCGAGACCCAACCAGCACAAAAACCCTTTGCCAACCTACCCTTATCCCCACGCACCATATGGAAACCCATGCCTAACACGGGATTTTCAAACCCAAAGTCCATTTTAACATTTCCACACAAACCATATCCCTCATCCCCACAAACCCAAAATTAGCAAAACTAGACCCTAATTGGAATGCGACCATGCGTGAGGAATTTAATGCTTTAACGATACAACACACTTGGGATTTGGTTCCTAGACCGGATGGAGTGAATGTGATCCGATACATGTGGCTATTTCGTCACAAATTTAGAGTCAACGGTGACCTAGAGAGGTATAAGGCTAGACTAGTGGCTATTGGCACTAATAAGCAGAAGAGGATTGATTGTGATGAGACGTTCAGTCTAGTTGTTAAGCTAATCACCATTCGCACAGTTCTGAGTATTGCTATGGGTAAGCATTGGCCGATTCATCAACTGGATGTAAAGAATATTTTTTTAAATAGAGACTTGAAAGAAACTATTTACATGCACCAACCGTCAGGCTTTATCCATCCGCATGTTCCTCGTTATCTATGCCGCCTTCGTAAGTCACTTTATGATTTGAAACAATCCTCCAGAGCTAGGTATGAATGTTTTGCAAATTAAATTAGGCAAATTGAGTTTGTATGCATCAAGCGTGATAATTCTCTCTTTATTTTAAATCGAGGTGGTAACAATGCTTATTTATTGCTATATGTGGATGGTATTGTTCTCACTACCTCATCTGATATGTTAAAAAAATGAGATCATTGCACTGCTTAAAACCGAATTTTCTATGACTGACTTGGAAAAGTTGAGTTACTTTTTTGGGATATCAGTGATTAGATCTGCAGATACTATAAGTCAAAGCTCAGTGTTGTTGATGGTTATCCAGTCTCCGATCCCACTCTTTACAGGAGTCTTGTAGGTTCACTACAATATCTTACTTTCATCAGGCCTAATATTGCTTATGTCATTCAGCAGGTGTGCTTATTCATGCATGCCCCTAGGGAGCCTCATTTTACTGCCCTTAAGCGTATCATTCGATACGTTAAGGGCACACTTGATTATGTATTGCATTTATACCCTTCAGCACCAACCAAATTGTTATCATATACGGATGCTGATTGGGCAGGTTGTCTGGACAAGCGATGCTCTACCTCTGGCTATTGTGTGTTGTTAGGGGATAAACTTATCTCCTGGTCTGCCAAGAGGCAAGCCACATTATTCTGTTCGAGTGTAGAAGCAGAGTATAGAGGTGTTGCAAATATTTTTGCTGAGATCTGTTGGATTCAAAACCTCCTTTTGGAATTTCAGTGTCCCTTGTGAAATGCGTCTTTGGTTTACTGTGATAACATATCTGCCATATATTTATCTCACAATCTGATTTAGCATCAACGAACCAAGCATATTGAGATGGATATCCACTTTGTTCATGAGAAGGTTTCTCTCAGTCATGTTAAGGTGTTGCATATGCCTTCTTCGTATCAGTATGCGGATATCTTCACGAAAGGTCTTCCTAGACAACTTTTCCTCGACTTCAGATCCAGTCTTAGCGTCTGGCCTCCTCCCGCTATGACTGAGGGGGTATATTAATGTATATTCTAAAATATATTCCATATATTTTATAATATTTAGTGTTGTATAATTATGATAGATATAAGATCCTTATTGTATTATGATTCCACATTGTACAGTAATATATATATATTTGTATTAATGAGAAAGACTCCCCAAGGGAGAGTAATACAATCTTACAATTTCTATTCAATTAGAAGTCTGTCATAGCCAATATACCCTCTATAAATAGAGTTGAGTGCAAGGCTTAAAACTCATTATCAACATTGCAAGAGGGCTGATACTGATAAAGTTCTCCAAGCTTGAGATAATCTCTACCTTTGTTCCAGCGAGCAGCAAGCTCGAAGACACTACCTTAGTGATCAACATTCATGTCCATGTAATTCTTCTAGTGTATTTTGTTTGTTTGTTGCTTTCCCTTTTTTTTATTGGTGCTTGTAGGCGAAAAAAGAAAAAGAATAAAAAGCGAGGAACTGACCTCGAGCCACAATGATGGGGTATCGACGGAATACCCGCATCAACGGAATACCCATGTCCATGGAATGTCCATATCGGTGAAATGTCCTTATCAACGGAATGCCCATATCAACAAAATATCCTTATCGACGGAATGCCAATATTGGCGGAATGTCCTTATAGACGGAATATCAAAAGATTAATCGACGACTCTAACCGGCCATATCGATGTAGTACCAAAGGACAAATTCACTAGGCCAAATTTTTATATCGACGGAATATCAAAAGTCAAATTCACGATGTCAAATATTCATATCAATGCAATATCAAAGGATAAATCCACGACTCTAAATATCCACATCGACTGAATATCAAATGGCAAATCCACGAATGTCCACGTTCAGATTGGCAAATTAGGAGGCCTTAGCTTGAAGACAATATAGATTTGAAGACTTCAACTTGAATACCGACCGGACAAAAAGATTTTAATTTGCAGACTTGGGGGATTTTAAGACTTCAACTCGATGACTTGAAGGACTTTGAGTGTTACAATTTGAGGACTTCAATTTGGAGGCCTAGCAGAGAGGAAGACACCAATTTGCAGATGTAGTGAATTTGGACTTCAACTTGAAGACTTGGTGAATTTGAGGACTTCGACTAGAAAATCGGCAGATTTGAAGATTCCAATTTGCTGATTTGAGGACATCAACTTTCTGATTTGATAATTTGCTAAGAGATTATAGTCACCCCATTGGAGAAATCCATTTCCATGGAGATTTGCCCCTATTGAACCCTCAAAATTTGTGAAGGTTCGAAGCTTGTATATATTATCTGCACGTGACTTGCCAGACAAATTTCATTCCATCATACTTCACTCAAACAACACATAAAGTGATGTATTTTTTTAACTCGTGAGACTGGGATTAGAATAAAACTCTAAGCGGCCTAGTATCTCGGTGAAAAGGATCAAGTCATTCCGTAGGCCAGGAGTATACATGCGGTTTATGCTCGTGCCTTAAGGAGTGTTTTAACTTGAAGATTTAGCACTAATTTAAAGAGCTTTTCAACTTGAAGATTTGTCTTAAATTTGAGGAGCTTTACAATTTGAAGATTTAGCTCGAACTTGACTAGCTTTGCGACTTGAAGATATAGATTGAATTCGAGGAGATTTGCGATTTAAAGATTCAACTCAATTTTGAGGAGCTTTGCAATTTCAAGATTTAGCTCAAATTTGAGGAGCTTTGCGATTTGAAAATTTAGCTCGTACTTTGATAAGCTCTGTGACTTGAAGATTTAGCTCAAATTTGAGGATCTTCACGATTTCAAGACTTAGCTCTAATTTAAAGAGCTTTTCGACTTGAAGATTTGTCTCAAATTTGAGGATCTTCGCGATTTAAAATTTAGCTCATACTTTGATGAGCTTTGTGACTTGAAAATTTAGCTCGAATATGATGAGCTTTGCGATTTTAGGATTTAGCTCGAATTTGAGAATTTTCGCGATTTTAAGATTTAGCTCGAATTTGAGGAGCTTCACGATTTGAGAATTTGGCTCGTAATTTGATGTGCTCCGGGACTTGAACATTTAGCTCAAATTTGAAGAGCTTTGCAACTTGAAGATTTGTCTCAAATTTGAGAAGCTTCATGATTTGGGAATTTAGCTCAAATTTGAAGAGCTTCGCGACTTTAAAGTTTGTCTTGTAATTTGATGAGCTTCGCGACTTGAAGGTTATGCTCAAATTTGAGGAGCTTTATGACATGTAGTTTCAGCTCGTGCTTTAAGGAGCATTATAATTTGCAGTTAGGCTCGTGTGATGAGGAACATTGTAACTTGCAGTTTAGGCTCATGCGATAAGTAGCATTATAACTTGCAGTTTAGGCTCGTGTGGTGGTGAGTATTTAACTTGCAGTTTAGGCTCGTGTGGTGGTGAGTATTTAACTTGCAGTTTAGGCTCGTGTGGTGGTGAGTATTATAACTTGCAGTTGAGGCTCATGCGATATAGAGCATTTAACTTGCAGTTTAGGCTCATGCGATAATGAGTATTATAACTTTCAGTTTAGGCTCATGCGATGAAGAGCATTGCAACTTGCAGTTTAGGCTCGTGCGATGAGGAACATTGTAACTTACAGTTTAGGCTCGTACGATGATGAGCATTATAACATTCAGTTTAGGCTTGTGCGATGAGGATCATTGTTACATACAAGGACTTTTCAATTTCATCTTCAGATTCAAATTTGCCCCCATTATGGAGTTCTTCTACATATTCATCTTCGTGAGGCTCACATATAGATAATTATTGATCTCCACTTGTAGCCATGCTCAATTCCATATTATGCGCACAGGTGGACAACTCTTCGAATGCATTAGGCTTTATTTCTTGCAATATGTAGCGAATACCTCAATTCATGCCTTGGATGCACATTTCAATGCTAGAAGTTTCACTAAGGCGATCTTTACAGTTGAGACTCAAGCTCCTCTAACGATTGATGAAGTTAATAATTGGCTCACTTTCATATTGGCAGGCATTTGTAAGTTCAATCATACTAACGAGACACATTGTTCTATAAAAATGATTGAGGAGTTCTTGCTCCAGCTGCTCCCAACTATCTATCGAACCAGGTTTAAGAATCGTGTGCCAATCAAAAGCATTTTATTTGAGAGATCGGATGAACTTCTTGACTAGATAATCATCATAAGTCCTAGCATCATTGCAAGTCTTGACAAAGTGTGCTATATATTGTTTGAATTTTTCTTTGCCATCAAATTGTTGCAACTTAGGAGGTTGATAACCAGCATGCATCTTCAGATTATCAATCCTTCATGTGTATGACTTTGCATATGTGAGAGAAGATTTGGATGACAACTCAAGTTTATCTTCGATTGCCCTCATGATGAAGTCCTTCAATTGATCAACAGGGATCAAACATTCAGTAGAACTTGGATATCTTTAATCGTTGTTGCTTGCTTTATGAAGGACTCTTCTTTCTCTTGAATTTCAGGAAACTTCATGGGTATTGAGCTTGATTCTCTTTGGGCCATGCTCTCCACCTTATTTGTCAACTTGGAAAGTTTAATATCTTGTTCTTGCATGTGCTTTGATAGGACTTCAACTGCTTTCGTCAAACTTGCAAGTTGTTCTTCTAGGGTGGAAACTTCAAATAATCGTTTGCATAGCCACCGCATATGATGGAGAATAGTATGGATTATCGCATATGTTGGTCTTTGATTAGCGTACTTTATGTGGTGTGAGTGGAGAGGATCCATCGCTTGAAGTATCATCATATTTCTTCATGGAAGCATTCTTGGATCCAGAGAGATCAAGTAGAGCTAGATTCTTCTTAATCTTTTCAGCAATGTTGCGTCCTCCTAGCGGTGCATTGGTAGAGGATCTCGTTCCTTTTGAGGATAAATATTCAAAAGCATGAGTTCATGCGGATGACCCTTAGAGTGCTTGTTGTCCCAACATATTTGATTTGCTTTTCGTGATCAATCCAAAACTTCCAAAGGTAACACCGATGATGCTTTCTACATCAGCAGAGAGCTTGGAGTCAGCAGCCTTAGAGGAAGTTGACTTGGAGTTGATCTTCTTTGAGACCATTGCGACATTGTTGAACTTTGATGATCGAAAAGTTGAGATGAGAGGTAGAGATGGTCCCACTAGGCTTGCTTTATGTGGTCCCACTTCTTTGAGACTCATATTTGTAGTTGTAGGATAGAAGAGTTGTGATAAGGACAAACCCTTTCTGACCATTCAGAATGAAGTGACATAGCCATATTTGATTGGCCGAAACATGTCACTTGTACACTAGGCAATGTGCATCATTTTGACACATGTCATGATTCTGTTGGTTTCTTTGTTTGACTTGACGTACCACGTCATTTGACACGTGGAATTAATGTGGGCCTCTAGGATAAAATGTCATTTTGGGCTTGGTAAAACTACCACATCATTTGTAGCCTAATTTGTTGGACTAGCCCAATGAAATTGAATTTCTTGGATTTAAATAATCGATTCAATTATATGAGCCCACTTATTTATTTGGACTAATACATCTTGAATTTAATATAATCCAAATTTCTTGTAAATTTAAATTTAACAAAATTTCATCGTCCACAATTACTAAATGATGTGGTACAGCGGATGAGGTTGGTCCTCCCTTAATCAAAGGTCCCGGGCTCAAGCCCTAGGTATGGAAAAATCATTGGTATGAAGCGCTTCCCCCTGAATGGAGCCCTACGCGGTATGAATTCGGATATAATCGGGCTCCAATATAGATACCGGACATCGGGTGGAAACAAAAAAAAAGAATTTATTGAGTTTTTCATATCTACTTCATATGGCCTAAATTATTTATTACCATACTTTTTATAATAGATGAATCTTTAAATATTTGATTGATCTAAAAAATATGTTAGGTGAAATTTCACCTCGAGATTAGCAGGTGCAACTTTAATTTATGCTCACAAATTTTTTTCTTCAAAGATAAAAAAGAAAGGTAGTAGAAAACTTAGCTTTATTCTTGATTTGATCTCTTTTTAATCAACACTCATGCAAAATGTGTTAGTGCTTGTAATAAATTTTCTATCTTATTTGGATTCTGCTATAATTGTGCTTTATTTCAAAAATGATTTTTTGGTGGAAAATATTTTTTTCTTTGTAGAAAATAATTTTACCATATTTATCTTTTTCTTGGAAGAAAAGTTTCAGACATTTATAAATAGAAGATATTTTCTTCTCAGACACAAGACAAGAACACTCACAATATAGTCGTAAAGAGAGTTTTATTTAGAGGAGATTATTCTCTCATAATTTATGCTTTCTTTTATATATGTCTTTTATATGTAGGTCAGTTGACCAAATCATATCAAAGTATTATGCATCTTCAGTATACTTTTCTTTGTTGTCTGATTTATCGTCGTTCAAAGTTTGCAATTGTTAGCTTCCGCATGACGCCCTGATTATTCCGATCTCAACAAGTGGTATCAGAACTAATGGTTCAATGAAGTTGAAAACGAGTTCAAGGCCGATTCAAATCAAGTTGCAAACCAAGTACACGATTAATGGAGATTCTATCTGGATTACTACATGTGAAGATGAATTTTCAACCATATTTTCAACATCCTTGTTGTTGCATCTTTAAAAATATCGCAAAATATTTTAAATCAATTTTTAACCTGTAATATTTTTACTTTATTTTTAACCATGACAAACAACATTGATGAAGAGTATGTGAAGAAGAAAAAATAAGATTATTTTTCCAGAAAATTTAGGTCAAGGGAAGATTTGTTAGGGTTTGCTATGAATTTCCTACCTTATTTGGATTCTACCATAATTGTGTTTTATTTCAAAAGAGATTTCTTGATGGAAAATGTTTTTCTTTTACTCCAAATCATATCAAAGTATTATGCATCTTCAATATACTTTTCTTTGTCGTCTGATTTATCGTCATTCAAAATTTGCAATTCTTAGCTTTCGCATGACACCTTGATTATTTCGATCCCAACAAAATGTCATAGCATACACCAAAGAGAATAATTTGTAAATAACAAATCAAACAATTAATTAGCTGAAAAAAATAAAACAATGAAGAAGAAACAACATATTGTTAAAATGTTCGAGCAAATTCAGCTTTCACAAGTGAATTAAGAATAATCATGGAAATCAAATTGAAAACAGGCATGAACAGATTATGAGAAATCCAATTTAGTTAGAGATTTTTGGTTACTTAAATTATTGACCAAACAGTTGCTATATTCCTGAAAAGGAACAAGCTATCATTACCTGCAACGATACTGTACTCTACATATACTTAAGAATTTCATATCCAAAACAATTAAGTAGTCGGTGAATATTTTTTTTTTATAGTAATCCAACTGTTTCAATTTATATGACATCATTTGATCGATCAAAAAGTTTAAAAAATAAGAGAAGATTTTATTATGTTTACTAAATTGTCTTTATTTTAGTAACTACTTTTATTGATTTTTTTTATAATAATTACATTTTTAAAATTAAATGGGACCCAACAAGGATTAAATAGAGATGATGTCATTAAATAGTTGTCAAATAAGGAAATGTGACATTCATTTTGAGAGAGGTTAAAAGAAAATGGTGTCACGTAAATTGAAACAGCCGGACTAATATAAAAATAGTCTTTATGGTTTTATCTTGTTTTTACGATTTATTACTAATTTTATATGGTAAAGTTTTAGACGTATTTGATAACCTAGGACAAAGATAATAATATAAATTGCTCCACAAAATTTAAAGTAAATGAAGCTAATGACTGAAGTTCGTAAACAATTCATGAATACATATACCCGAAGCATGGAATCCGATAAATTTCTATTAAGATTATTATTTGCTGAGCTTTCACCGCTCAATATCATCATATTTGTGTGCATTATTAACCAGTCGTATTGCTTAACTGGTTGTATTCTTTGAAATATGGAGTTGATGAAAATACTTTAAAATGCAAAGATACCTGCAAATTGGTGCCTACAAAGGACAAGTAGACAACTCCACTCAAGGAAAAAAAAAAGTTGGTTGACGAATCCCCAAAGGTCCCAAGTCCCAACCCACTACTGCCGACTTAGACAAATACTAGCAAATTTACAATTATTTACAGAATGTACAACTATTTTTAATTTATAAAATCTACAAAATATACCCTATAAATAATAAAAGAAAAAATCTTTAGATATGATCAATTTCGTATAAATATGATAATAAATGTATACAGGTTCTATTTTTTTTCCTTAGTTCGTACCTATAAATTCTCCTTCCCTACCTATCATTAAGGAAATATTATCTCAAACCCTATGATATTATACCATAAATCAAGAATGTTGCTATTAATAAAAGGCTAAAATTAAGAAGTTTCAAAAATTAGTGATATATATATATATATATATATATATATATATATATATATATATATATATATATATATATATCTCCAACATACTCAACTAGCATTCTAATCAATAACTAAGTATATTATTATTTATATGATATATATTATACTACAATTCTTTGAACAAGTATATATATCATTGTACTTATATATAATGTATATATATATATGATTTGTTATATACCTTATACTTTTTAGGTATATTTTCACGTACTTTTCTCATACCATATATCATATTTTTTCATGTGCTTTTATTAATATTCATAAATTCAAATAATTTCTTTTAGTCGCAAGAAAAAAATGCATCAGTCATCAAGTGAAAATTAAAAAAAAAAGAATCAATAGGAGGAAACGAAATAAAAATATTTTTAAAACGGTAGATGGAATATGAAACATGAAATTGATTTTTATTTTGTTTATTTGGAAAATTACATTCTCTCACACTCTTTTTTAAGATTTTTTTTGATTGGGGGGAGTAAAAAGTGGACATGCATTAATGATAATAACTCCTAAAATTAAGTATTATAGATATTTTAGGAATGTATAAGTTGTATTTTTGTAATTAAAAAGTCAAAATATTGAATAAGTTATATTTATGTAATTTTTAGAAAGTAGTTGTAATCTTTTTAATTACCATTTTAAAAAGTTGTATTTGGGTGACTTTTATAGTTATACCACCTTTTAAGTGGGCTTAGCCAGTAAACCCACATTGATATATTACGTTTTGGTATGTGAATTTCGGGAATTGCCTTATGTATAATATTGTGATCTCTATTATGATTCATGCCGCAAAATGTTTTCATTAATGTTTTAATGAAAAATAAAACGTGAAGTACTAGTACTGAGTTGTCAAGGCTTAAGAAAGTAATGCAAGCACGGGTAGCAGTGATTATTTGTTAGTGATTTTATAAAATGTAATCCAATGACATATTTAATGTGTCAAAACATATTTATATATCAACATAAAACAGTTAGATATTTCTTTAGGAAAGATTGTATTTATAAATTTTACCATCATATAATTCATAAAATATTTCATATCAAAATATATCTATACAGAAAGTTATGCAAAACCAATTTAACGTGAAACTTTTAACATAAATATCAAATATGTATCACCCATAACATATTTCGTGTCCTGCTGTTTTATAAGTAAATTTTAACAAATCCGATCTAACGTGAGAAATTTTACATAAGTCTAAAAAAACTCATATGTTAAAGTTTCTATATCTATTATAATGGTATTGATATAATATACTAACATAGTGTGAGTTTATTTTAAAAAAAATATATAAAATACAATGGGTGTAACTCCAAGCCTCAATTGGGAATACTCCAAGAGTGTCCAAAAAATATTCAACACAAATATGACATTATTTTGGGACACAAAACACCTTAAATGTAGGTCTTTTGAGAGATTCACGAAAATATTTTTTTATATATATAAAGGTATAATTTTCTCTAATAAAAAATGAAAATATCCAAAAGATGGCCTATATATATACTATTTAAAGTTGAAATCCCCTCTCCAAATATTAAACTAAGATTTGAGGAGTTGAAATTTTTTATTAAAAATTCTACGGATAAAAGATATTCTAATTTAAATCATATATATGGTGATAACTATATTCTACTAAGGTTATTAAAGCTGGACCGAGTAGTTTATATTATAAAACTTTGGAAGTTATTCTCCGAATATGATAAAGCAGAGGTTCTGCCAAGTTCAATTTCAGACCATAAGGCGGTATGATTGAGTTGAATTACTAGTTGGTCTAATTCTGATAAAAGAGATCATGTTTATTTCAATTCAATTTTATGTTTTCATTCAAGCTTCTATGAATTAAGAGTTTTTTCTTCATTTATTGATTATAGAGCTTGATATGCAAATATTGTTTTGTGTTAATACGAGTAATAATTACAGTTTGAATAGTATTACTTCAAAAGTATTTCTTTTATTTAAATTGGGGATTAACAGTAGAGACATTCTCCCACTACAAACTTATAAAACATGAATAATACATACCATTTAATCATAGAAAATCAATAAACCAACTTTTATTGGTACATACAACACAATAAAGAATTTCACACCACCAAAACAAAAACAATCAATCCCATTAACCACCAGGCTACACATCCATCAAGCTTCGATCCTTCGTAATTAATTAAGCTCGATTTCTTAAAACCTTGAGCGCTTGCACTCTTGAGAATATCCTTGAGGAAACCTCTTAGAATCAGCACAATAATTGTAAACCATGTGTCTGCTCTGCACCCATCGTAGCCTATTCCTGCCCTTAGCATCGAGCTCATGAGTCTGCCATGGCTTAGCATTTCCTGCAGCATCAGTGGACTTACATGAGGACACACCCGATACAACTGCGCAACTGTCGATGTTGATATTTCTGTAATAGGCAGTGAATGGTGCGTGTGTCCAGTCAGTCTTGACTCTGCCTCCTTGTGTAGCCCACTCATCTGCATTCCATAAACTGCAGTAGACTTTCATGGGTTGGCTCATGGGGAATGGAATGCCAATGCTTTCATGGTTGTTGTATACTCTAAGTGGGATGTTATCCACCAAGAACCTGATCCACCATAATGAAACAAATGTGAGTAAGGTATAATGTCGCAGTAGTAAAATGTTACTCCAATTAGTACTTCATCCGTTTCAATTTATACGATGGAGTGACAGATTTAGAGTTTAAAATTTATGAGTTCATATAATGATCTCACGTTAATACTACATAATATATGGATCTACAGTTAATTAGTTATAGATATCCAGTGAGTTTTTTAATACTGATAAATTTTGGGTAAAGCCTACTAGGTTAACGTGAACCCATGAGTGACTTAGATCCGCCAATGATATGACGTAGTTTAACTAAGATGGAGACAAAGAAAGAAATGAAGATATGTCAAATTTATATTCTTAAATATGTCATAACATTTATGTGGTTATAAAACATTTCAAATCGTGATATTAAGCATATCATAATATTCCACTATAAATATTATCATTAAGGATAAATATGAAGTTCAGGTTAAATTATCTTAAAATTTAGAAAATATGTGATTTTTTAGAACAGATTAATCAGAACTATTTTCTCTTGTAAGGAAGGGACTAATATAAATGGAAGATAAACAGATGTATAGCTTACACTATTCGGTTAGAGTTCCACACAATGGTGTAAGTGTGAAATGCTGCAGTTGGGTCGAACCAAAGGTGAAATTGCTGCTCTTTGTTTCCTTTTCCTTTAGAATAAACATTGGTATGAACTGTGTAAGGCTCGCCAGTCACATTACCCAAGAACTCGAAATCAATCTCATCATGTCCTTCTCCTTGTGATGATAGCTACACAAATTAACAAGCATAAATTATAATTAGTTTTAAAAATGGCAAAAGATTTTGAAAGTATAAAAGAGTTTGATTCTTCGTATAGTCACTCAACTAATATCTATTATCTCAAAAAATCAATTTTCTTATTAAAATTAAGAAGAAAAATAACTTTCTGAAATAGTAATTATTAGTTGAGTGATCATATTTCATACGAGAAATCAACTAAAGAAAAAAAAAACAGAACTTGTAGAATAAAAGGAAAATACAACTTACAAAGAAAGTAGTGACAGTGCCAGCAGAGTTACCAGGCACAAGTTTGAGTTGCATGTCAAATCTTCCAAAGAGATATTCATTTTTCGATTGAAAACCCGACCCAGAAAAATTGTCAAGTGATAGAGAGAGACCTTTTCCTCCCTCTAATATTTTACCACGTCCTTCACCCCAAGTAATTTCTGTAAGGTCATTAAAATTACCAGCAGCTGAGGCAGCCACTAGGCTGCCCATTATTAGCATGGAAATTAGACGCAAATGAGAATTAGCCATTTTTTAAACTTAAAATTGTTGAAGAGAAATAAGAGAGTAAGAATGATGATTTTCTAGATTGGTTTAAGGAGTCCTTTTATAGGTGGATTATAGAGGGCAAATTATTAGTATTCTTTTGTGAACATGATAGGAAGATGGCCAATTGGGCAACATTAATGTTGACCTGGAGATTAAATTAAACCTTAGTTTATTCATAATCATTGCGGGACCAGAATGATTGTTTGCGCGTGGTTTCTGTTTTTGATGACCGCGATTATAGGGAAATACTCGCTCCCTCCAATAATAAATGTCACTTTATCAAAAAAAATTATCCCAAAATAAATTTTATCTAAGAATTCAAGACATAACTTTAATTTTTCACGGAAGCCGCAAGATCGGCAATTTCACTATCCGTCTTTAAATCTATATCCAATTGGGAGAGCCATATTTTTGGCTAAATAATAGTAATCTATTTCTGTGGAATTTAGTTGCGTATATTTAGTACGCACCTCCACTAAATTACTTCTTTTCATACTATATTCTTAGACAAAAACTGACAAATTCTCTTTTCAAGAAATATCTATTGACAAGTTCTCTATTCAAGATATAAATGATTACTATTAATGCATACTTTAATCAAAAGGGAAAAGTAATCTATTTTTAATAAATAGGATAGTTTGGTAATTTTTTCAATGCATTATTGATTTCTTAATATGTGTTTTTGACTAAGGTGATACTTATTATGAAATGTCGGTGAATATGAGGCCCAATTTCGTGCTCAATTGCTTAAGGAGAAGACAGAAATGGAAGATGATATTTTTTACAAAGAAAAAAGGAAAACCCACATTCAAAGAATGGACGGACAACACAATGTAAATGAGGTCTTTACACATTTTACAGTTATCAAAAATCAATTCATAAAGAAAGAAAGAATGAATAAACTCAAATTATTATGAATAAGTTTTTCTAATGATAAATAAGTATGGACTCATTCGCTCATAAAAAATGGGATCAACTCCCCCATTGCGTATTGGTACTTATCGAGTATAGAATAAATCTAGCTTCTTTCGGGATCGAAACATAAAGATCAAAAAATTTTGACTTACCGCCACACTTTGCTTTTCCTTTATTACTATTACGTTCAGCATCTCAAGATTAATACTTTACACCCAGTACGTCCGATTTTATCCACAGATCAACAACAAATGGATCCTTCTAGAAATATATAGTCGTTACCTGTTACGATACAGCTATTATGATACCAAATGGCATGTGAATACGTGAGCTTTCTCCATTTTGTTTTAACTGAAAATTAAAATAAAAGCACTTATGTTCCATTTGTACCAAGGTTGGTGGAATTAAGGAATTTAGCTACTGTAATATTTACTTGCCGGAAGCAGTACAAAAAATCTTATTGAATTTTAAGTTCTGTACACAATCACTGATTATATTTTAATTATTGATATCGAGTTACAATCTTCATCTGATTGTTAATTACTTTCTCCTTTTTAATTTATGTGAGCTTATTTTTTTTTTAGTGTACTAAAGAAAAGATGATCCCTTTTTAAATTTGGGGATAATTTAATTTAAACTTCTCACTTTATTACTATTGAGAATCTTTTATAGCTAAATAAATATTATTAAGTATTTATGAACATGTCTTTTTAAAATGTTATAGTCACACAAATGTAATGACATGTTTTAAATTATATATTTTTTTAAATATTTCTTTTTTTCTTAAATTTGATATCTAGCAAATAAGTTCACTTAAACTGAAACACATGGATTAATAGTTTTCACCAATCTTTATTAATTACTAGTTAGTACCTATTAAGAGATTTATCTGTAATTACCTAATAAACAATTTGGTTATATAAATATTTCTAGTTATACCATCATTGTATATAATTTAAATTCAATCATATTAATTAAATGAACTTTATATTTAGATATAAAAGGATTGAATGATAAATGACAAGGAAAGTGCCGATGTAATTGGTTTAGTTAAATTATCAACTTGATTAAACAGAACATATGGAAGCATCCACAAACATGCTGTCATTTGATGACCAAACAGTTCCCATATATACCAAAACATTGTATTATTGATGGTTTTTAAGCAGTTATTTTTAAGCTAAGATGACTTTTGGCTTATAAATCAAAAGTCATAAGTTCATTTAAACGAGCTCTATATAACTGACATTTCAAGTTCATTGTCTTCTCCCCGCCCATCCAACGCCCCCAAAAATCACGGTTACATTACCTCATTTGAACATGCATTTTTCCGTTCTGAATTATAGTATAGTCGTTGCCTATTACTACGATACATCTATTATGATTTAAAATGGCATGTGAATACGTGACCTTTCTCCATTTTGTTTTAGCTAAAATTATAGCACCTACGTTCCATTTGTACCATTAATGTTGGTGGAATTAAGGAAAGTCTCTTGCTTGCCGGAAGCAGTACCAAAATCTTATTGGATTTTAAGTTCTGTACACAATCACTGAATTATATTTTAATTTTTGACATCAAGTCATAATCTTTATCTGATTAACAATTGCTTTCTCCGTTTTAATTTATGTGAACTTATTTTTCTTTTTAGTCTGTTTAAAAAAGATGATCCCCTTTTAAATTTGAGAACAATTTAATTTAAACTTCTCACTTTATCATTAATGAGAAGCTTTTAAAGTCACACAAATATTATTCAGTGTTTAAGACCATGACTTTTAAAAATGTTATAGCCAAACAAATGTTATTACATGTTTAAAACTATAATTTCACCGAAATTGAAACACATGGATTAATATTTTTGACCAATCTTTATTAATTACTATATAATGCCTATCAAGAGATTTATGTGTAACTACCTTATAAATAATATGATTATATAATTATTTCTAATTATACCATCATTACATATAACTTAAACTCAGTCTTAAATGATGGGCATAAAAGGATAAATGAAAAGGGAAGTGGCGATGTAATTGTTTTAGTTTAATTATCAACTTGATTAAGCACAACATATGGAAGCATTCAGAAACATGCTGCCATTTGATGACCAAACAGTTACCATACCAAAACATTATATTGTTTTGGAACTAAATAATTCATGACGGTGCTTAATATATATGAGAGAGTTTTGTAGCATAATTAATTAGTAGTGCGTAACTAACTACTCCTAAATATATCCCTTTAAAATTGTGACTATTGGTTAGCAAGTCTTTTTGTTCTTGATTGCTACAGTGCATGTTCGCTAGCTTCATTGTCTCCAACATGGAGAAAACTTAATTAATTCAAGTCATGTAATTGACCAAACACTATCATTACATAAACAATTAATTGACTTATTCTTCCATAACGATAATTATTTTTTCCCATTAAGAAAATTACATGTGAATCCATTTAAGCATTTTTTTTTTAAACTTTTTCTCTTTTTTATTTCGTTGGCCATCATAAAATGTTATGAAGTTTGACGTATTGACTCAAACAATGGGGATCATGTTAGCATTTTGCTGAAGTGTGGTCCGTAAGACATGGGCCTATTCCACTATTCAAATGGTTGATAACTATCATGCTGAAAAAAACTTCCCATAACCTCTTGGAAACTGATATACATCACAATAACTGTTGAAACCGTCTTTGATGGAAGCACAATTATATATAATACACTTTGGTTCAAGAGTTCCTAAGCACATTACTTCTTTGAACTCCATACCATCTAAGAGTGAGGTTTTGAGTGCTTAGAAGATCCTTGGAGTAGAAAAGACTCACCGGATAAAACAGACATCACTGACACTGCCAACGACCCCATAGCAATGGCTGAAGGTATTTCAATCTATTATTTTATCGCGATTTCTCTCTATTATGTCAGTAGATTCAATTTTACATTATTTGTCTCAAAATTTATTAAGCATGTATGTATATATATTTTTGCAGTTATGCAACCTGCAAATTTCTCTGGTACTAGTGATATTCCCGAACTTAATGGTGGGAATTATATTATTTGGAAGGAGAGAATTCTCTTTCACTTAGTATGCTTGGACATTGATTATGCTATCAGAAAAAATGAAGCACCTATTAATGAAATCAACACTCAAGCTGAGATTCCTCCTCATGAACAATGGGAGCGCTCTAATCACTTGAGTGTTATGTTCATTAAGACCAAAATCTTTGTTGGTATTCGTGGTGCCATTGAACATTATAACAATGTCAAGGCATTACTGAAAGCTATTGATAAAAAATTTGAGACTTCAGATATAGCAATTGCCAGCATCTTAATTATGAAATTCTCATCAATGAAGCTCACCAGTTTGAGAGGTGTGCGTGAGCACATCATGAAAATGCTAAACTTAGCGGCTCAACTAAAGACTCTTGAGTTGAAATGTCTGAAACTTCTCTTATGCACTCTATTTTGAATTATCTTCCTCCATAGTACGACCCTTTTAAAATCTCCTATAACACCCATAAAGATAAATGGACTATTAATTATCTTATGGCCATATGTGTTGAAGAGGAGGGTCGATTGATGATGAAAACAAGAGAAAGTGCATTCATGACTTCGATTTCTCTTGTATGTTATGAAGCTAATATAGCTAATGTTAATCATAATACGTGGTGGATTGATTCTGCTTCTACAATTCACATTATAAATTCTTTACAAGGTTTAAGAACCTGCGAAAATCAGTGGGGGCTAAGCGAATCATCTATTCTGGAAACAAGATGTAGTCACATGTAAAAACTATTGAAACCAGTAGCAAGATTTGTACTCTTGGGATATTCCTTCTTTTTAGAAGGTTATTATAATATATTTTATAAATATAAACTTGTTGAAAATGATACATTATCTTATGATCTTTTTTCTCTTGATTTACAGATTGATTTCATTCTTAATGTTATGCATGTCCAAGAAGGTATCAAGAGATGTGTTATAAATGAAGATTCTTCTATTTTATGACATAGGAAATTGGGACATATCTCCATAGATAGAATTAAGAGATTAGTAAATGATTGAGTACTTAGTACTTTAGATTTTACCGATTTTGATACTTGTGTTGACTACATTAAAGGCAAGCATACCAACAAGTCAAAGAAAGGTGTCAAAAGGAGTTCAACCGTATTAGAAATCATACATTCAGATTTATGTTGTCTAGAGATGGACGCATATGGTCAGAAATACTTTATCACCTTTATAGATGATTACTTACGATATATGTACCTCTACATGCTTCATAATAAAAGCAAAGCAGTAAAAACCTTTAAGTTTTTCAAGGTTGAAGTAGAGAAATAATGTGGAAAGCAAATTAAGATTGTGAGAACTGATAGAGGTGGTGAGTACTACTATAGATACACTGAGGATGGACAAATACAAGGTCTGTTTGTGAAGTTTCTTCAAGAAAATGGTATGGTTGCCCAATACACTATGTTTGGTTCTTCAGATCAAATGTTGTAGCAGAAAGAAGAAATTGAACTTTATTGGACATGGTGTGTAGTATGCTAAGTAGCTCTAAGATACCTAAGTCCTTATGGATTGAAGACGGCAATGTATATATTAAATCGAGTTCCAACCAAGGTTGTCCCAAAGACAACTTTTGAGTTGTTCAAAGGTTGAAAATCGAGTTTGACACATATACGCGTATGAGGATACCCGTCTGAAGTTAGAATCTACAACCCACAAGAAAAGAAACTGAATCTTAGGACCATTAGCGGATATTTCATTGGATATGCCGAAAGGTCTAATAGCACTAGGATTATGGAATCAAGAAATGCAAAGTTTCTTGAGAATGACTTAATTAGTTCATAATACAACTTTTGTAAGCGATCAACCTTTCACTTCAAGTGAAAAATTGGTTATTATACATAACACCCCTCAAGTACAGTCGGGTGTTGAGAAACCAATCAATGAGATTTCACAAGCTGCTGAAATGTTCCAGTAGATCAATTTTCAAGAAATTCCTGAAATTATTGAAACATGATCCTCAGGAAAATATTGAGACAATATTACAGCGATATACTAGAGAAACAAAATCAGCAATTCTTAGTGACTATGATGTGTATCTGCAAGAATATGACATTAGAGTAAAAAATGATCCCGAGTCTTTTTCATAAGCCATGAGTTGCAAAGAGTCAGAATTGTGGTACAATTTCATGAAAGAAAAGATGAATTCCATGAAAAGTAATGAAGTTTGGGATCTTTTCGAGTTGCCTAATGGTGTAAAAGCCATTAGATGTAAATGAGTCTTTAAAACTAAGAGAGACTCATTAGGCAATATAGAAAGATATAAAGCAAGACTCGTTGCTAAAGTATTCACTCAAAGGGAGGTAATTGACTACGCAGAGACTTTTTCTCCTGTGTCTAAAAAGGATTCCTTGCGCATCATATTGGCGTTAGTAGCCCATTTTGACTTAGAATTGCAACAGATGGATGTGAAAACTACATTTCTCAATGATGATCTAGAGGAAGAGGTTTATTTGAAACAACCTGAAGAATTTCCCTCTAGTAATAGTGAGCATTTAATATGCAAGCTAGACTAAAACAAGCCTCCCGTCATGATATTTAAAATTTTATAATGTTATCTCTTCATTTGACTTTATTAAGAATATTATGGATCAATGTATGTACCTGAAGGTCAGTGGGAGTAAAATTTATTTTTTAGTTCTATATGTAGATGATATCTTACTTGCATCCAATGATAAGGGAATGCTATATGAAGTGAAATAATTTTTCTCTAAGAATTTTGATATGAAATACATGAGTGCTATTTCTTATGTAATTGTCATTAAGATTCATCGAGATAGACATCAAGGTATATTAGGTCTATCTCAAGAAGCCTATATCAACAAAATTTTAGAGAGATTTTGGATGAAAGATTGTTCACCAAGTGTAGCTCCCATTGTGAAGGGTGACATGTTCAATTTGAATCAGTGTCCGAAGAACGATCTCGAAAGAAAACAAATGATAGATATTCCATACGCTTCTATTGTTGGAAGCTTGATGTATGCTCAGGTTTGTGCAAGACCTGACATTGTATTTGATGTTGGAATGTTAGGAAAATATCAAAGTAATCCAAGTCTTGACCACTTGAGAGTAGCAAAGAAAGTCTTAAGATACATTTAAGGGACAAAAGATTACATGCTTATGTACAAACGATCAGATGATTTAGAAGTCATTGACTACTCTGATTCAGACTTTGATGGCTGTGTTGATTCATGCAAATCAACTTTTGGATACATTTTTATGTTAGTAGGTGGAGCTTGTTACATCCCGTACTTTTGTATGTTGGTACATAAGTTCAAGGGATGAATTATTTTTGAGGTTATAAGTGTTTAAACCATGTTTAACAAGTGATCAGCAAGTGTTGAAAGGGTTAGAGGTTAAGCAAATCGAAGAGAATATGTTTCGTTAAAAATACGGACCGTATTTATTTTCATGAATGAACAGTGAAAAGTGAAATTCGAGAATTTTCTTTAAATAAAAATTGAGAGCTCATTTTAGCTCAGATTGTTTCCATAAAAATCAGTCCAAACACCCCCAAAATTTTCTCTAAAAATTCCCCAACTATGCAAGAGTAAAATCAAACGCCGGGAATCCTGTGGTGATAGTGGGTTTCTTGTTCCTCTTGTGGTTGCTGATTTTGGGATTGGTTCCAGATAGTGTGGAGAGTTGTTCTAAGTGTTATAAGGTAAGATTATACTTCTCCTTTATAAATTTGATCTTATAGAAGTTGTATCTAGCATGTACGATTGAAAATCCGTGAAATAAATGTCGGAAACTATAGTTATAATGTTGTTGCTTATTGAACTATTTGGACTATTTTGTCGACTGATTTGTGTGAATTGTCGCGCCCTATTTTGACCTCGCTCGGGTCAAAGCGGAGCACAGACGTATGGGGTGATTCCTGGGTAAACAGGGTTGAGGAGTCGCCACCTAATTATTTTTTACGGTGAATTAGGACACCTAAATATTTAAACTAAGTGCTGTAATGTAAACTCCAATTTTAAGGTCTGCGAAACTAGTGAGATTCTAGGTAAGGGTTCTTTATTATCCTAAAGGGAAGGGGTTAGGCATCCTTTAAGATCCGCTAACTTGCGGTTATCCGGTAAAACTCAGGTTAATTATTACTAGGAAAAATGCGTGTTTGAAGCATGAAGTTTAAAAGATGTTTGTTAATAATTAATAAAAAGGGATGCATTTTTAAAAGATAGATGAATGTAGAGATTTTTCAAATATGCATTTATATGATATCTAAAGAGAAATACATGTAGAGTTGGAAAAAATATGTATTTGACAATTGATAGTAAAACAATTTATTTATAATGCCAAAGAAGTAAAATTTTGAGAATCAATGAATTGTAAGTGACAAAAGATAAACTTATTGATTATGATTAATAAAGCAAATAAAAGATGACAAAAGTTGTTTTGAAAATCTTGAATTCGCGTTGAGCCTAAATTAAATAAACTAGCGAAGGATTTCTAAGTTTGCGAGCCTACAAATAAGTAAGCTAGCGACGGGTTTCAAATCTTAAACTAACCTATGAATAAATCCTAAGTTTGCCTATTCTAAGCATTTCAATAATTACATAAGTGCGATAAATAATATTACAATACAAAGCGAGATAAAAGCTGAATTAAAGAAAGAAATAACAATAAATAAACTCAGGGAATAATTTCCTTTATTTACTTTAGTCACATAATTTGTCCAAGAACAAGCGGTTAGAAAGCAGTTAAATACAAATAACCGTATCCGTATTCAAAGCAGTGAATGTTTTGATCGCGGAGAACTCAGACTTAAATTTTGAAAAGAACATTCCAATCACGTCGTGGCTGCAAACATATGACTAATGTAGTTTATTTTGATTGCCTCGCCTACTAAACGTGTCGGTCTCTCGGGTGAAATAGAAAAGATCACTATAATCACGTCGTGGCTGCGAATATATAACTTGTTGGTTATTTTAGTCACCTCGCCTACTAAACATGTTGATCTCGGATAAAAGGTTTAAGTCTTCATCCTTGCCCAAAAGTTATATTTCCGTCTTTGCATTGTGTAGGCCTCAAAATCGGCGGATATTTTCATCGGCGGTGTAGTATCGTGTTCAAATCAGTAAAAAATAAAATCGGAGCAGCAAAGCAGTAGCGAGAAAAAACAGTTTAGAAAAGACGCGGTGTTTAATTTAAAGCAAGAAAGCGATAAATCGGATATTTTAATCTTTGAAACAGTGGGTGAAACAGAAAGCAATATCACGAAAGGTGCGGTGTTTATTTTAAAGCGAAAAGCGTAAAAGCAGTAAAAACAATAATCTGAAGCCGGCGACAAGCTGAAGCGAAAAAGCGATTGCCCGAGCAGGCGGTATTTGTTGAGCGGTAAAAGCGATAAAGCGATAAAGCGAGAAAGATATCCGTCGCACGGATGTTTAAAGCGATGGCGAAAGCAGAGAAGCGAAAGTTGACCTTGAATTCAATTTCATCACCCTAAATGCGGTATTTAGAAGCGATAAAATAATACGAGCAAATCGATAAACTATCAAAACAAAGAAATCAAAGCAGGCAAATCAAACAGAGAATTAATCTCAAAACAGAATCGAAAAAGTGCGGCCTCGATTTCAATTTCATCGGCCTAGATGCGATATTAATAAAACAATAAAGCGATTGCCAAAGAAGCGGCGGTGAGCAATTAAATTATCAGAACCAAAATGCGAAATGTTGGAACGGAACAGGATTAAGAGATATTTATGGAAAAATCCGACCGGATCATGAGCAATGACCGAATGAAAATCGAAATTGATTTTTAGATAACTAGCAAGCAATTATGAAAAATGCCATAATCTGGAAATCGCCAAAAATCGGTCGACCGATCCAGGTCGATGACGACCGAATCGGATGCCAACCTGAATCGGACTTTTCAATTTTGGATAACCAATAATAACCACAAAGAACAATGCAAGAGATTTGGAAATTCAAACCGGTCGACTGACCGGTCAAGAATCCGACCGAATAGGAGATTCAACCCGTCATCAAATAATCCTATCAATTCCGGATAACCAACATACAAAAATATGAAATGCAAGAATTGCGAAAATATCCAAATCGGATCGACCGATCCGGTCGATGTTGACCCGAATCGATGATCAGAATCCGAAATCAAATGATCCAAACCCAAATCGATTTTAACACCAAATTCGGATAACCAATAACAAGAATATGTAATGCAAGAATTACGAAAATATTACACGGCAAGATCGACCGAATCGAATCGATGACCCGAACGAATCTGTGATCCAAACCCGAATCAAATTTTAACACCAAATTCGGATAACCAATAACAAGAATATGTAATGCAAGAATTACGAAAATGTTACCCAAGGTCGACCCGACCGGATCAATAATTCAAACTCGAATCGATTTCAACACCAAATTGAGATAACCAATAACAAGAATATGAAATGCAAGAAGTGCGGAAATGTTACTAACCGGTCGACCCGACCGGATCGATGTTTCAACCGGAATCAAATAAATTCAACAATTTCAGATAACCAATGATAACAACAAAGAATAATGCAAGAAATTTGGAAATTCAAATCGGTCGACCCGACCGTCAAGAATTGACCGAAATCGGTGATCCAAATCAAATCTTAACACCAAATTCAGATAACCAACATACATAAATATGAAATGCAAGAATTACGAGAATATTACCGAGCAAGATCGACGAAACCGAAATCGATGAAAAAAATCGAGAGAATCAAAGGGGATGACAAACCTTTTAGGACTTGATTCTTGAACAACAAAGAAGCCAAAATGCTTTAAACTCAAGAACACAATAAAGTATTTATGTATATTAGAAAATCCTTCCAAAATCTCTTTTTTCTTCTCAGAAAATCCCCCTTCAAATGAAGAACAATCATGGGGTATTTATAGGTGGATTCCCCCCCCCCCCCAAAAAACGAGTTTGAAAATCAAAAAAAAAGTAAAAATTTACGATTTTGTGGGTATGGGTCGCGGATTTTCTGCGGGTGTCGGCGTATGAGGGGGTTGGTGGTGTCGGGGGTCGGTGGTGGCGGGCGAGGTGGCCGTGGCGATGGGTCGCGGTATGGGGGTGTGGGTCGTGGCGATTTGGGAGAAAAGGGTTATTAGGTTTTTGATTTTTTTTTGTTTTATGGGAAATGGGGTAAAGGGATGGGTTAAAGGAGGGTGATGGGTCGGGTTTGGTGAGTGGTAGACGGGTCGGGTGTTTGGTTGGGCTGGGGGAAAAGTTTGTTGGGCTTGGGGTTTTGGGTTGTGGGAATTGGGTTTTAAATGGTTGGGCTTGGAGTTTATTTTGTGGGTTTGGTTTAAATGGGATTGTGGGGGTGTTTTAGGGAGTTAAAAATGGGGCGGCAAGGTCGGTTTTTGGTTGGCGGGTTACAGTTTGCGGGTTACGGGCGACGAGTGGGTTGTGGGAATTGGGTTTAATTGTTTTGGGTTTGTGGTGTTGGGTTTAATTGTTTTGGGTTTGGGTATAAGGGAATTTAATTGGGGAGTTTTGAAATTTGGTCAGGTTGGTAGAAATAGAGAGGAGAGTTGAATTGTTTTTGGGTAGAAATTGTTTTGGATTGGGAAAATGAAAATGGGTTATGGATAAAAAATATAAAAGGGGTTTAATATTAAAACATATTTATATATATATATATATGTATATTTTTCGTTTTGTTTTGTAAAAGATGTGAATTATTTTAAAAAAATAACGACGTGATAATAATAAAATATAATATTTGCGAAATGTTTAATGCTTAATAAAAGGGAAATGCGATGCAATTTTGCGAGAATAAAATAACATAGAATTTTTTGGATAAAACTTATGATTGTGATAAAAAATGCAAATGACAGTAAAAAATGCGAATAATAATAATAATAAGAGAATAATATGCATATATATATATATTTTAAAATTATTTTAAAAGTGTCAAAAATGTTAAAAATTACGAATAAAATCATAAAAGATGGGACAAAATTGGGTGTCAACAGATGCCCCTCTTTGGACGGAGACGATGAAAGAGTTTTCGGCCAAAGAAGTTGACTGAGTAGCCAATTTTGTCCCGATCATCAGGATCGCATAGAATTAGGGAGGAAGTGAAGTTGCAAAGGTGGTGCACATTCAAGCAACAATGCCTGATGTCGACTTAGGATGACAGGTCGCAGATGCGAGAAACTATTGGAAAAGAGCGGATCGACGTTCGAAGTAGGTCGCTGACCAATTTGCCTCGGTTTGCCGTAAGAGATAGTCCCGCGCTGTGATGAAGTTCCTGCAAACTAAAAACTCCTGCAAACCGCATTATAAGGTGGGCGCCTGAAATGACGTCGTTGGATTGACGTGTTGTGTTGAAGACGTCGTTGTAATGTTGTTGACGTCGGTGGAAAAAGCGATTGTTGTCTTTGCATGTAACTTGTCGAGGGCGTTGTTGTAATCTTTGTTTCTTTGTAAAGATAATTGTTGTGTTGCATGTAACGTCGAGGGCGTTGTTGTAATCTTTGTTTCTTTGTAAAGATAATTGTTGTCTTTGAAGGCGTCGTTGTAATCTTTGTTGGCGTCGTTGTAATCTTTGTAAAAATAAATGTTGTGCGAAGACGTCGTTGTAATCTTTGTTGGCGTCGTTGTAATCTGTAACAATAAATGTTGTGCGAAGACGTCGTTGTAATCTTTGTTGGCGTCGTTGTAATCTGTAAAAATAAATGTTGTGCGAAGGCGCCCGTTCGCGTAGGCGTGTTGTTGATGACACCGTTGTATGGTAGCGTTCGATGACATCATTGTAATGTTGTTGATGTCGTTGTAATGCTGTAAAAATAAATGTTGTGCAGAAGACGCCGTTGCGTAGGCGTGTTGTTGATGTCGTTGTAATGATAACGTTGATGTCGTCGTTGTATCGACGTGTTGTGTTGAAGACGCCATTGTGATGACGTTGTTGCAAGAATGTAACGCTAAGGTCGTCGTTGTATCGACGTGTTGTGTTGAAGACATCATTGTGATGACATTGTTGCAAGAATGTAATGCTGAGGTCGTCGTTGTATCGACGTGTTGTGTTGAAGACGTCATTGAAATGTTGTTGACGTCGTTGTAATGTTGTAAAAAAAAGCTGGCGTGCTGCCGTAACGTCGTGGACGTTGTTGTAATGTAGTTTTGTTGTAGAAGGTAGATGTTGAGCTGAAGGCGTCATTGTAATGTTGTTGACGTCATTGTAATGCTGTAAAAATAGATGTCGTGTTGCCGTAACGTCGATGACGTTGTTGTAATGCTGTTGAAGATAGTTGATGTCTTTGCGATAGCGTCAATAGCGTTGTTGTAATCTGTAAAGATAGTTCTTTGCGTTGAAGGCGTCATTGTAATCTTTGTTAGCGCCGTTGAGATGTGGTAAAAGATAGTTCTTTGCATTGCCGTAAAGATAGTTGTTGTTTTGAAGACGTCATTGTAATCTTTGTTGGCGTCGTTGAGATCTTGTAAAGATAGTTGTTGTGTTGCCGTAAAGATAGGCTGCTGCGTTGAAGACGTCATTGTAATCTTTGTTGGCGTCGTTGAGATGTGGTAAAGATAGTTGTTGCATTGCCGTAAAGATAGTTCTTTGCATTGCCGTAGTAAAGATAGTCTTGTTGAAGGCGTCATTGTAGTCTTTGTTGGCGTCATTGAGATCTTGTAGAAAATGATTGTGTCTTTGCCATGCGTCGATGGCGTTATTGTAATGTTGTCTGTTGTAAGAGATGTAAGTGGCGTCCTTGCCGTCGGTTTCTTTGTAATAGGGTTCCACGTTGTCTTTGAATCTTACGCGATCCAAACTCATGTGAATTGAAATGTCGCCTGGCACGTGCGAAAATGTGATCACGACGTCTTTGCCGTCGGGTTTGCCTTGTTGTCGTTCTTTGTGATCCGAAATAACATCTTTGTGCAGACATAATAGTCGGGACCACTGTAGGTCAAGATGATGTCTTCGTATAAATCACGAGAACAAGAGCGTAATCCTTGTAGTGAGTTGTAGTGCCGAAATTCTTTGGGAATTGATCATAAGCGATGTGGCTTCCTGCTTTTTCAACCTGAAGAACTGTACTCAAAGAAAATTTGTGAGTTTGGGGAGGCGGTTGATTCGCGTTGACTTGATAGCTTTGGCTCTTGATATTGCATGTCCTGCCGATTTGGACATGTAGCCCTGCCTGGTTCCAGTCTTGGCTAACAGATTAATGAAAACATTTGTTGAAAATAATTTGTTTATAAGAAAGTATGCTTATCATTAAAAAGTTCTTGTCGGACTCTAATGAAACTATTTGGTGAAAATAAATTGTGTGTAAGAAAATATGCATATTAGTAAAAAAATCTTGTCAAACTCTAATGAAAATATTTGGTGAAAATAAACTGTGTATAAGAAAGTATGCATATTAGTAATAAAAATCTTGTCAAACTTTAATGAAAATATTTGGTGGAAATAAATTGCTTATAATAAAGTAGGCATATATGTAAAAAGTTACATCGAACTCTAATGGAAAATATTTGTTAAAAATAAATTGCTTATAAGAAAGTATGCATATGTGTAAATATCTGTCGAGCAGTGACATGCGGTGAAACAGAGCAAACGTCTTATCCAAAATCCTCTTAGGCTGAAGACTTAGTTTTCCGATGCTTTTCCAGGTTTATCGGCGTCCTCTGGTAGTGATCCCTTAAAAATGCCCCAGTTTCCGATATGTGAGGATGATGATCTTTTAAACGGACAACCGAGTCTTGTCTGGGTTGCTTGCATGTCCTATCAGGGTGATCAGATGGGTGCATTTTGTCATATGTGAGATAAAGGAGAAAATATTTCCTAATGGTGGGACCGAAGCCGATTTAGGCCGCCTACGTATCCCCATGAGGGAATCAGGTCGTGACGTAGTTCATTACAAGCAAGAGGGGATTGTAAGGATTTTCTAAAATGGGACCGAAGCCGATGTGGCCGCCTACGTATCCCGCCGAGGGAATCAGGTCATAACGTAGTTCATGTAAGCAAAGGAGATTGTAAGGATTTTTCTAAAGATGGGACCGAAGCCGATGTGGCCGCCTACGTATCCCGCCGAGGGAATCAGGTCATAACGTAGTTCAGGTTACAAAGAAATGTGATTTGGGAAATTTGTGATCTAAAGAAACGGAACCCTACATGGGTTCCTTTGCGTATCCCTTTGGGAGCGCAATTTTACAACATAAGAAATGCATTACATAGAGAATAACTAATCTTAGATATGGTATCTCTTCTTTGCATCTGCATTGATGGTTTTGGCCATTCTATTACGATAAAGTTGCCTAGGACAAGCTGCGTCCATCCGCTTTCATCAATCAGTCTCTTAGTAAATGATTACGTATTCACTTGGTTGCGAAAGAAATAGCATTGCCCGGTAGAAATCCCGATCGTAATGTGGTAGCCCAAGAGTACCAATGGCAAACGTCCGTGCCAATGCTTTTAACTATCAACCATCTTGATGTTTCCTCCAAATCGGCTTTGACTTATTCCAAAAAATGCCTCAATTCTTAGGTTGTGATTCTCCCTTATATTCTACGAAGCCTTGCTTGTTGTTTGAGACTTTGTTTGCTTGTTTCATTATATGTCACATATTGCCGACAAATTAGTTTGCATGATGAAAAAAAGAAAAGAAAATTATTTAACAAAACATATTTTAAAAATAGCAAAAGCAATGCAGATTTGTCATTTTAAGCTTTCAAAAGGTAGAGGCAAAACACACTAAATGCATATATGTGATTCAGGCCTCAATCTGAATCGCATTGTTTCATTAAATATTAATGCAGTTAACTAGTTTCTGGGAGAAACAAGGCCAGGGTACATGTCCAATTTTCCCGAAACATCTCCTTGCTCTGCATCCCAACTGGTTGAGCTTCTAGCGTGATCATTGAGAATCACGTTGCATTTTGCTTCTTCTTCATTCATGAGAAATCTTTTGAATCCATTCGCGAGGTTGGCTGCATTGTCCTCCTTTGATTCCTGAGTGGCGCATGTTTTGACGAATAGTGACCCGAAGTGGAGCAGGACTTTGGTAAAGGCGTCTCCCTTCCTTCGGAGATTGGTTGATAAGACTTTTCCAAGAAAAGATGATGCCATGATCCGCGGCTTTGGAGGAAGTGCTTACTCCAAGCGGTGCCCTCACTTGGTGTAATCATAGGGGTGATAAAGGTCGATGATTCGACCTTTTCCTTTCTCTGGGTAGCACAATAGTCCCTTCCAAATTGTGGTCTTCATCAGCGGTAATCATATTTACGTTGGCATCGTCATGATTTGGCAAAGGGTTATCATTTACATTAGAGGAAGGTCCTTTCGGTTGGATAACTCCTTCTTTGATTAATGCCTCAATTTTGTCTCTGAGGGCATAGCAATTTTCGATGTCGTGCCCAGGATTCCCGAGTGGTACGCACAATGCTTAGTTTCATCATACGACACTGGGAATAGGATTGGGGATATGCCCTGGGATGGGTTGGAGTATTCTTGCGGTTTCAGTCTTTCATATAATTGGGCTCGAGGTTCGGCTAAAGGTGTATAGGTTTTGGTGGCTTTCTTTCGTATTTTCTTGTGAGTGCAGGTGCATTTGGTGCATGGACTTGTGGATGAGGTAAGTATGTGGGCTGATATTGTGGGGATTCGGATAGACAGCGCTCGAGGCGGGCTATATATTGGATGGGTATGGTAGGCAGGGTAGGGACCGGTGGGTATTGATAGTAAGGTTGAGGGCTTTGGGTGTATGGGTAATAATAGGAAGGCTGAGGACTTTGGTTGTTTTGATTGTAGTAGGGAGGCTGGGGTGATGGGATTTGGTAGGTTGGCATTTGATTTGGCCTATGGTTCCGAGCTGTCGCCACAGATGACACTCCACCTCTCTTTCTCTTTCTTGCTCCCTCAAATGAGTCCGATTGGATCGTCTCACTTGTTGCTTGCAATGCTACAAAGTTTGTAATTCTCCTTGTTACGATTCCCTCTTCTATGAAATCTCCCATCCTTATAACTTGAGAAACTTCGTCCTATGGCGCTTATCATTCTCTCATAGTATGTTGCATCTTTCAAAGATTGTACAAAGAGAGTGGTCATCTCACTTTCTTCTATTGGGGTTGAACTTTCACGCCCTCCACTTCATGGCGTATTCTCTGAAGGTCTCTGTGGACTTCTTTTCCAACTTCATCAGATAAAATCTGTCCAAGGCGTGTCGATGTTGAATTTAAATCATCCACGAAATCTTGTGCCATCGTGCCCCAATTACGCCATTTTGCGGGTCCTGGCTTGTGTACCAGTCTAGTGCTTCTCTGTCAAACCCCTTACGAACAACTTCATTATGATGGCACGATTTTTACCTACCCCAATCAGTTTGTCGTGATATGATCTCAAATGAGAGTAAGGATTTCCTTTCCCATCAAACAAGTCAAATTTTGGCATTTTATATCCGACAGGCAATTCAATATCGGGATGCATGCACAAATCTTCGTACTCGAGTCCTTCATGCCCCTTGCTGGTTTGGACATTCTTGAATGCTTCTTTCAGGCTATGAATCTCTCTCGCCATACTTTCACCGGTTCTGATCCTCACCTGCCTGTCCATTTCTTCACACTGGCCAATTTCCTGAAGAGTCATGTTTGGTACTGTGGTTGTAAAAGGTTGAGCTTCCGTTGCATATCTTTGGTGGCACGTGCTGTTCGTTAGGATCAGCGACGTGTGCCATCAATATGTGTTGGCCTGCTTGGTGATTTTGCATGGAAGAGGTGTTTTGGATGAGTGGGTTAATTTGGGTATGTGGAGTTGTAGGGTCATTTTGTAACGGGCTTTGTTGTGGACTTGCTTGCGGGTTAGTGTGTTGTGGATTGGTTTTGCATAGTGGCGAATTGTCGTGGAGGTTGTGGGAAAATGGCGGTTCAGGAGATGAGAAAATTTGTGCTGCAGTTGCATTCGTCCCTTGTTCAGGAGTGGGGTATTGGCGCTAATGGGCGAGGTTGGTGAGATTTTGGAGCCGCTCTATCTCGATCTGCATATTTGCCATCTGTTGTATGATTGGGCGATGTATTTTTCTTGGACGATAGTATTTCTATTTTCGGAAGTCTCTGGTTCATCTCCGGAAAGAGTGATAAGTTCCAGGCCAGTCTATTCGGATGCATCTAAATCAGTCATTTTGCTGAAGGATTGTGCCTTTGACCTTGTGAAGTAGGGATGATCCGCCATTTTTAGTCAGCATAAATCAACCTTTGGGAAGAATAATTTAGGAAAAATAAACCTTCTAAAAAATGAAGAAAACCAAGTTAGTACAAGGCGAGTAATTATTGCTTTAAATAATATGCACATAGTGAAAAAGCAGGAGAAAACAACAAAATGATTGTAAGGCAATTAAATGCGCATCCTAATATGCATAGGGCCTCCCTTATGCCGGAGGTGGGCCTAAGCGCCGGATATGCTTGGGATTACGACAGATTTGATCCAAGTAGCTAAACTGCAATGCTTTGTCGGAAATGAGACAAAATGAATGTACATTTTCCAATTTCAGCATGTCATGATTAGTCTTGGATTAGTCTATCCTTATCACGCTACACATAATATGATGATTGGTCGTTGGGTTGTGAGACCCGTAGACATCTTTGGCAGATTTCTTAATTGTGGAGTCGATACCAAGGATCGACCCACCTAAGGTGTATGCATGCATGACTTAAAATAAAGGGTGGTATAGCTCTATCTTATATTTTCTAAGATTTGGCTGACTAGACACAAGGTTCCGGCGGACTACTCGAGTGAGAAGGCTACGCGGCCACCAGATGGTCCGGTCACTCATGCGCATACGCCAACTCTCCTAAATTTTGGTAGATTGAAAGAAATTTGCGGTGCGTAAAACACACCTCGTGTGTAGTGTGTGATAGTGTCAATTTTCAGTGGAAGAAATATGAGCGAAATGCCAATTTATGATAAGCAATAAAAATATAGAAATTAAAGCGATTATGCATGCAAAAAATTTCATAAAGGAAACAAATCAAAGCATTACATCAAACAAAGAGTGAAAGTAAAGCACAAATAAGAATTAACCTGGATTTGCTATGGTTAAGAACCTGAAATTCCCGATTGGAGTCGCCATCTTTGTCGCGCCTATTTTGACCTCGCTCGGGTCAAAGCGAACCTGACGTATGGGGTGATTCTGAGTAAGCGAGGTTGAGGAGTCGCCACCTAATTATTTTTTACGGTGAATTAGGACACCTAAATATTTAAACTAAGTGCTGTAATGTAAACTCCAATTTTAAGGTCTGCGAAACTAGTGAGATTCTAGGTAAGGGTTCTTTATTATCCTAAAGGGAAGGGGTTAGGCATCCTTTAAGATCCGCTAACTTGCGGTTATCCGGTAAAACTCAGGTTAATTATTACTAGGAAAAATGCGTGTTTGAAGCATGAAGTTTAAAAGATGTTTGTTAATAATTAATAAAAAGGGATGCATTTTTAAAAGATAGATGAATGTAGAGATTTTTCAAATATGCATTTATATGATATCTAAAGAGAAATACATGTAGAGTTGGAAAAAATATGTATTTGACAATTGATAGTAAAACAATTTATTTATAATGCCAAAGAAGTAAAATTTTGAGAATCAATGAATTGTAAACTGACAAAAGATAAACTTATTCAGTATGATTAATAAAGCAAATAAAAGATGACAAAAGTTGTTTTGAAAATCTTGAATTCGCGTGACGAGCCTAAAATAAATAAACTAGCGAAGAATTTCTAAGTTTGCGAGCCTACAAATAAGTAAGCTAGCGACGGGTTTCAAATCTTAAACTAACCTATGAATAAATCCTAAGTTTGCCTATTCTAAGCATTTCAATAATTACATAAGTGCGATAAATAATATTACAATACAAAGCGAGATAAAAGCTGAATTAAAGAAAGAACTAACAATAAATAAACTCCGGGGAATAATTGCCTTTATTTACTTTAGTCCCTGCAAGCTGTCAAGAACAAACGGTTAGAAACAGTTAAATACAAATAACTTCGTATCTGTATTCAAAACAGTGAATGTTTTGATCGCGGAGGGCTCAGACTTAAATTTTGAAAAGAACATTCCAATCACGTCGTGGCTGCAAACATATGACTAATGTAGTTTATTTTGATTGCCTCGCCTACTAAACGTGTCGGTCTCTCGGGTGAAATAGAAAAGATCACTATAATCACGTCGTGGCTGCGAATATATAACTTGTTGGTTATTTTAGTCACCTCGCCTACTAAACATGTTGATCTCGGATAAAAGGTTTAAGTCTTCATCCTTGCCCAGAAGTTATATTTCCGTCTTTGCAAGCTGTAGGCCTCAAAATCGACGGATATTTTCATCGGCTGTGTAGTATCGTGTTCAAATCGGTAAAAAATAAAATCGAAGCGAAGCTTGGCGGCGGCTGATAGCGATGTGATGGCGAGAAAAAGCAGTTTCGAAAAAGGCGGTGTTTAATTTAAAACAGTAAAGCAAGAAATCGGATATTTTAATCTTTGAAGCGATTGGTGAAACAGAAAGCAATATCACGAAAGGTGCGGTGTTTATTTTAAAAGCGATAAACGTAAAAGCAGTAAAAACAATAATCTGGCCGAGCAAGCGAAGCGAAAAAGCGATTGCGAACAGACGCGGTATTTGTTCGTAACGGTAAAACAAGAAACAAGAAATGTAAAGATATCCGTCGCACGGATGTTTAAAGCGATGGCGAAAACAGAGAAGCGAAAGCGCTGACCTTGAATTCAATTTCATCGGCCTAAATGCGGTATTTAGAAACGATAAAATAATACGGAAATGTAAATCAAGAAACTATCAAAACAAAGAAAGCGAAGCAGGGCAAAGCGAAGCAGAGAATTAATCTTTGAAACAGAAATCGAAAAAGAGCGGCCTCGATTTCAATTTCATTGGCCTAGATGCGATATTAATAAAACAATAAAGCGATTGCAAAGAAGCGGCGGTGAGCAATTAAATTATCCAACCAAAATCAAAATGTTGGAACCGAACAGGATTAAGAGATATTTATGGAAAAATCTGACCCGGATCATGAACAGCGACCCGAATGAAAAGTCAGAAATTCAGATTTTTTAGATAACTAGCAAACAGGTATGAAAAATGCCATAATCTGGAAATACGCCAAAAATCGGGTCGACCGATCCGGTCGATGACCGACCGAATCGATGCCAACCTGAATCGGACTTTTTCAATTTTGGATAACCAATAATAACCACAAAGAATAATGCAAGAGATTTGGAAATTCAAACCGGGTCAATCAGGCCGGTCGAATCCGACCCGAATAGGAGATTCAACCCGTCATCAAATAATTCTATCAATTCCAGATAACCAACATACAAAAATATGAAATGCAAGAATTCTGAAAATATCCAAATCGGATCGACCCGATCCGGGTCAGTGACCCGACCCGAATCAGTGATCCGAATCCGAAATCAAATGATCCAAACCCAAATCAGATTTTAACACCAAATTCAGATAACCAATAACAAGAATATGTAATGCAAGAATTCTGAAAATATTACCCGAACCGGGTCGACCCGAATCGGGTCAGTGACCCGACCCGAATCTGTGATCCAAACCCGAATCAAATTTTAACACCAAATTCAGATAACCAATAACAAGAATATGTAATGCAAGAATTCTGAAAATGTTACCCAACCGGGTCGACCCGACCGTCGATGTTCTGACCGGATCAGCAATTCAAACTCGAATCAGATTTCAACACCAAATTCAGATAACCAATAACAAGAATATGAAATGCAAGAATTCTGAAAATGTTACCCAACCGGGTCGACCCGACCCGGATCAGTGTTTCAACCCGGAATCAAATAAATTCAACAATTTCAGATAACCAATGATAACAACAGCAACAATGCAAGAAATTTGGAAATTCAAATCGGGTCGACCCGACCCGGGTCAGTAACCCGACCCGAAATCAGTGATCCAAATCAAATCTTAACACCAAATTCAGATAACCAACATACATAAATATGAAATGCAAGAATTGCGAGAATGTTACGACAAGATCGGCGACCAAAAATCGATGAAAAAATCAGAGAATCAAAGGGGATGACAAACCTTTTCGGACTTGATTCTTGAACAACAAAGAAGCCAAAATGCTTTAAACTCAAGAACACAATAAAGTATTTATGTATATTCCGAAAATCCTTCCAAAATCTCTTTTTTTCTTCTCCGAAAATCCCCCTTCAAATGAAGAACAATCATGGGGTATTTATAGGTGGATTCCCCCCCCCCCCCAAAAATCGAGTTTGAAATTCAAAATAAAGGTAAAGATTTCTGATTTTGTGGGTATGGGTCGCGGATTTTGCGGGTGTCGGCAGAATGCAGGGGGTTGGTGGTGTCAGGGGGTGGTGGTGGCGGGCGAGGTGGCCGGCGGCGATGGGGTCGCCGGTATGGGGGTGTGGGGTCGGCGGCGATTTGGGAGAAAAAGGGTTATTAGGTTTTGATTTTTTGTTTTATGGGAAATGGGGTAAAGGGGATGGGTTAAAAGGAGGGCTGATGGGTCGGGTTTGGTGAGTGGCCCGACGGGTCGGGTGTTTGGTTGGGCCTGGGGGAAAAGTTTGTTGGGCTTGGGGTTTTTGGGTTGTGGGAATTGGGTTTTAAATGGTTGGGCTTGGAGTTTATTTTGTGGGTTTGGTTTAAATGGGATTGTGGGGGTGTTTTAGGGAGTTAAAAATGGGGGCGGCAAGGTCGGTTTTTGGTTAGCGGGTTTGTTTGCGGGTTCTGGGCCGACGAGTGGGTTGTGGGAATTGGGTTTAATTGTTTTGGGTTTGTGGTGTTGGGTTTAATTGTTTTGGGTTTGGGTATAAGGGAATTTAATTGGGGAGTTTTGAAATTTGGTCAGGTTGGTAGAAATAGAGAGGGAGAGTTGAATTGTTTTTGGGTAGAAATTGTTTTGGGTTGGGAAAATGAAAATGGGTTATGGATAAAAAAGGGGTTTAATATTAAAACATATTTATATATATATATATATGTATATTTTTTGTTTTGTTTTGTAAAAGATGTGAATTATTTTAAAAAAATAACGACGTGATAATAATAAAATATAATATTTGCGAAATGTTTAATGCTTAATAAAAGGGAAATGCGATGCAATTTTGCGAGCATAAAATAACATAGAATTTTTTGGATAAAACTTATGATTGTGATAAAAAATACAAATGACAGTAAAAAATGCGAATAATAATAATAATAAGAGAATAATATGCATATATATATATATATATTTTAAAATTATTTTAAAAGTGTCAAAAATGTTAAAAATTACGAATAAAATCATAAAAGATGGGACAAAATTGGGTGTCAACATGAATTAGGAGTATGTTATGAGCTTGTTGAGATGTTTATGAGGTTGAGGGTATGGAGGAGAGTTGGTATGAAGATGTAGTATCAGAAATTCATGTAAATTTGGATATAAAAGAATGTATAAACTTCATAAACGTAAGTTGCTCGATAAAATGCCTAAATGTGTTTTCTTGTTATTTTTGAGATATAAGGCTAGAAAAATGGATGAATATACTTGTCATCATATTATAGATACTGTTGAGTCAAAGTAATAAATTCATAAGGGGTGAAAAAGATTGTATGGGTTCCAATCCTAGTTTGTTGCTCGTCTTGATATATTGATGACTTATTAATGATATATTGTACTTTGTTGTTGATGTTGTTCTGGTTGTTGATAATGTGTGGAGTTGGAGGAAGTTAAAGTTATAGGGAAGATGATGCCCGAATTTATATAGACAAATTACTAACTTAGAGATTCAAACTAAGTTCCTTCATGGCATTAATCATGGAACTTGTTGTATTAATGTAGATTGAGTTGTAGTTGTGATGGTTAAATTGGAATTAAAAAAGAAATGAGAATACGGGAGCTGCATCGTGAATAGTAAATAGTGAATTTGTCAATTCTTTTGAGTTAAATTGTTGACTCTAGTACTGCTATCATTCATATAATGTAGATAATCGTTGGTAGAGCTTACAAGGACTCGGAGAAACTTGGATAGCCTTGACGACAAAGGTATGTAAGGCTTTTTCTTTCTTTGGCGTGATCTTGTTTTATACCAAAAGTGAAATGAAGTATCGTCGAACAGATTCCATTCTTGGTGACTTAGTTGCATTGTGTTGGCCTTCCGGTATTGCTTATGATTCTAGTATGTTCCTTGTCAGAACTTTCATTCACATCTTATGATATTTCTTGTGATACGATTGAATCAGAGAACTATAGTTGGATTGTAACATTCACTGTATATGATTCCATAACGATAGTCGGAGGATAATGACCATAGGTCACTCCGACTCTGCTCATGGTGTCCTTTAAGGTATGTCTTGCATTGCACTTATATATATGTATCTATTTTCTTACCGCGCCATGCTATAGTCCGCTGGCCAGACACTTATATGGCATACCACTGATTAGTTGGGGAGATATTATCGCGTCCTATATGGACGAGCAATTTATTGTGAGCTTACCCTATAGAGGGACTTGATACTATATTATATGACCCCATAGAGTGACTTGATTTTACTTTTATGCATATGGTTATGTTTATGTCAGTTGTGCGTCCTCAGTGGCAGTTCTGAGTCCAGGTTGACATTATGTACTCTTCATTTGTATTACATTCTTATGTATATGTTTATTTGCCTTACATATTCGGTACATCTTTCGTATTGATTTCCCTTTTATCGGGGGACACTGTGTTCATGCCCGCATATGCAGATAGATGATTTGATAAGCCTCTTCAGTAGGTTCAGCTTAAGTTGGTGCACTCCTCTTCTTATGGTTATTTTGGGTATGTCGGGGCCCTATCCTGACTTGATGACACATGGTAGTACTCCTAGAGGCTTGCAGACTAGAGGTTGTTATACATATATGTTGTGTTGGGCCTTTTCTGCGTGCAGGTTATTGTTGCTTTCTATCTTATTATTGTATTTGGAGGCCTTGCCCAGCCCAGGTTTTGTGTCAGGTTGTTCATATATTACAGTTGGGACGCTCGGGTCTTAGGGTGCCAGGTGCCCCTCCCAAGGTTGGGGTGTGACAGAGCTATATTATTGGGGAGTGCCTAACAGACTCTTATTACTACTTCCACTATGGAGGCTGAGTTCGTTTCTTGTTTTGTGGCTACCTCAATTGTTGTCTTTATGGCTATAAATAACAAAAGCGGTAATCGAAGCAAACATATTGACATCAAGTATCTAGCAATAATAGAATATGTTAAATATAAGAAAATGATCATTCAATACGTTAGCACTAAACTAATGTTAGCTGATCCTTTAAATAAAGGCATGCCACCTCAATAATTTAAGGATCATGTAGTCACCTTGAGACTTAATTTCACTATGTAAAATTTCGTTGTAACAACGAATATTGTTGAAACTCTATTTTATATATGATATTTTTTGTATTTATTACTGTGTGCACATTTAGTTTATTCTGAGAAATATCACTAAAGTATAGATCTAGAATAAATATTATGTTTATTCATTAAGTAATATGGGCTAAGGTTTAGAGGCATAGTTCATAGTAATACATGAAAGATATTACTCGCTCCTAGAGGAACTATCGCCATGATTCATGTATTATGTTCATTTATGGGATTAGTGTATATACATACCAAGTGGGAGAATGTTAGCATTTTGCTGAAGTATGGTCCATAAGACATGAAACTATCCCACTATTCTAATGGTTGGTAACTACCCATGCTAAAAAACTTCCCAAAACCTCTTCGAAACTGTTGTCCATCACAACACGGTTGAAAACCGTCTTTGATGGAAGCACAATTATATATTCTACACTTTGGTTCAAGGGCCCCTAAGCACATTACTTCTTTGAACCCCATGTCATCTAAGAATGAAGTTTTGAGTGCTTAGAAGATCCTTGGAGTAGAAAAAGCTCACCGAATGAAACAGACGTCATTGACACTGTCGATGACTCCATAACAATGGCTGGAGATATTTCGATTTGTTATTCCGCTGCGATTTTGCTTTATATATATATTTAGACATTCTTAAATGGTATAGAATGTCTTACGGATCAACTTAACTTTCACCATAACTCTATAGATATTACACATTCTTCTATCAATTAGTTTATATGGTCTGATTTGATTGTATCCAAACCTACACAATATATCGGGAATATCAATGATCCTGATTATTGCAATTGTTAGGATAGCCCTTTATAGCTTCTAGGATCTATTTCTTAGTTCAAGATCCCTATAATTCACGTAACTCCACCCCCACCGCCCACCCCACCCCTGAGTATTTGAATTTGAAACCTCAAAACTTAATTTAAAGATTACCCGCATCAGCCTGAAAGTTTATTGACAACATTTTAGTGTTTAGAGCTGCCAATGGACTATGTAATGGAACCAATTTCGTTTTATAGACATCATAAAGCTAGAATTTAATCTTAATATATATAGTTCTTTCTGTTTTTCTTTATTAGAAACTATTTAAGTCTTTTAGAGACGTTAGTGAGTTCATGAGTTGACCATTTAAAGAGAATTAAGGAAGGATCCAAGACATAGCCAAAAGCACGGAACTATTAGCTGGAATAAAAAAAGAGTAATAGTAGTTTATTTGAAGGGATCACGAACATTACCTGCAGAAAGAAAAAAACTTGACTTGTGGGGTTTGTCATGACTACTTATCTTTTCGTTTTTGTGAAGTGTCGGCTAAGATTTGAAAGAGTAGCCACGACTAAAGGACGGTGTATGGTGAAACTGGATTCAACCACGATTACTACGAAACTACATAGTATGTCCTAAGCTAGTCAGCTAGTAGGAGTTTTTGCTTATGATCATGCAAAAAGCTATAACTAATATAAGGTTATAAGTTTCCTTAATCAAGTTCATTAAACGGGTGTCATATTTGATTAAAATTCAAAACTAGGTCATCCCGATCCATCACCTTAGCCTTGTCATAGGCAGGATATTAGCATTATTCAACAAGTAATCCCCCAACACTTGCCACGTCATGACAAGGCTAAGGTGATGTGCCGGGATGACCTAATCATGTATAATCATGTTCGACCTTGATTCCAATTTGAACCATTAACCAAATTTTATCATAGGCAAAATATTGACGTTGTCCAAAAATACCTTACATGCAAGGCGATATTCAACAGATTGATCATGACTCGTGACATTTAGAAATAAAGTCCATAACATACCTAAATATGCAGATTATGACTAAATACCCACATATTCTTGTTTGGAACTTCTAGCTTTTTTTATTTCTTAAGTTCCTTTTGCCATGAAGTTTCCAAAATGATGGGAAAAGAAAAAAAAAGATAAGTGACTTGATAAAGATTGATAAGTTACTTAATACCTAAAATAATGACACTTTCAACTTTATGAAGGCTAAATACAATTTGTTTAATTAACTTGATTCCGGATATTGATTAATTGGCTTTCAAGAATAGTCTTTATATTTGATAGCCCAGTATGATGTAAAAAGAGATCAATATAAACATAAAATACTTACAACTAAAATTTTATTTGTCTCATAATTAATTTTTAATTATGTGATACATTTTTCATTTTAGTTTATTTCAGAGAAATAAAAACAACACCCCCTCCTTTCCGCGTTGTTTGATATTGTGTCCTTAGTTCGTTCAGAAAAAATGACATATTTCAATATTTGGCTCATTCAACATCTACAACATAAAAGATCAAACGTATAAACCAAAACTGGGCACCTTCCCATAATTATTAAATACTCCACTAATGTTTCTAATATACAATGATTTAAATTCTAGCTCACTAAAGGATCCTTCCTCCTCAATTCATGAACAAGGCCACGTTGGCTTAATATAAATACATAGCAATTCTTGAACAATTTCATCATCAAGCAAATCAAACATTCTCCCTTCTTTCTACTACTTACAAAAAAAATCTTTCTCTTTCAAAATATTAATTTTACCCATAATCATGGTAAGTCTATGGGCAGCTGCCTTCAGCCAATTTTTACAACCTTGCAGATATCACTTGGGGCGAAGGACGTGGTAAAATAGTAGATGGAGGCAGAGGCCTCTCTCTGTCCCTTGACAAATTATCCGGGTCGGTATAGTAGCCCATCCCAGCAAATATAACATCTTTCTAAACTTTGAAAGTATATTAAACGTCCCATTTTACCTGTTTTCATAGTCATACTAGATCACAAGTTTCAAAATTCTTGTTGTCACATGAATATTACTAATACATTTAAGATTAGAAAATTAAAAAATCTTTCGTTTTTCTTAAATTTCGTGGTTAGTCAAATCACGTCATATAATATTGAAATAGAAGGAGTAATTTTTTGGTGTTAATCATGTTGTACAATTCTTCTTTGGTACTGATGATGTTTTTTTTCATTGGAATTTTCAGTTTCTTGGTGGATAACAGTCCAATCAGAGTATTCAACAACCATGAAAGCCTTGGAATTCCATTCCGAAAGACTCAACCCATGAAAGTCTACTGCAGTTTATGGAATGCAGATGAGTGGGCTACACAAGGAGGCAGAGTCAAGACTGATTGGACATATGCACCTTTCACTGCTTATTAATTAATGGGTGTGCAGTGTTATCCGATACCTCTTCATGTAAGTCCAGTAATTCAGCAAACAATGTTAGGCCAAGGGAAAATCATGAACTTGATGCTAAGGGCAGGAATAGGCTACGATGGGTGCAGAGCAGACACATGGTTTACAATTATTGTGCTGATTCTAAGAGGTTTGCTCAAGGATATTCTCAAGAGTGCAAGAGTTCTTATATTTAATAAAATATTTTGAAAGAAATAATCCCCTTGATTATTTTCATTGATTGAATAAATATATATACAAGTTACAAAATAGGAGAATCCTATTCCTATTCTATTCCTAAAACCTTATTCTACCATAATTCTAACTATACAATTATGGTAAGTGTATATTCTAATCTAGGTAACAAATACACTACAATATACACAAAATATACTTTCCTTAATATACAAATCTACCCACTGCTTTGCTGGGGAAATCCTGTGATGGGCCTCAGGGTCTTGGGCCACTGCCCACTGCTTTGCTGCTGGGCCACTGCTTCTGTATACCTGTGATATATACCGGGCGGTCTTCGAACGCTGAGACTGTCCCTAAAATCTTCAAAGAGAACCGCTGGTAGACCCTTTGTAAAGATGTCTGCAATTTGATAACAAGACGGGACATGACATACGCGAACATGACCTTTTGCAACCTTTTCACGGACAAACTGAATGTCCATTTCGATATGCTTAGTGCGTTGGTGTTGAACGGGGTTACCTGAAAGGTAGATGACACTAATGTTATCGCAATATACCAAGGTTTCCTTCTGAATGGGACAATGAAGCTCCAAAAGCAAATTACGTAGCCAACATGATTCGGAGATCACATTCGCTACCCCTCGATATTCTGCCTCTGCACTTGAGCGTGATAGAGTTGCCTGACGCTTTGCCGACCAGGAGACCAAGTTGTTGCCAAGGAACATCTGATGGCGGAAGACGACCGTCTGGTGTCGGGACAACCACCCCAATCAGCATCCGTGTAAGAGACAAGTGTGGATGTAGATGAAGGATACAAGTGCAACCCATAGTCTAGTGTCCCCTGAATATACTGAATGATGTGTTTGATTGCATTCATGTGCTCAACGCTGGGATCATGCATGAATAAACACACCTGCTGAATCGCATACGTAATATCCGGTCTGGTAAAGGTAAGATACTGGAGGGCCCCTGCAAGACTGCGATAGCGGGTCGGGTCCTCGTATGGTGCACCTGCTGCGGCACTCAGCTTGGGGTTTGCATCAACTGGCGTGGAAGTGGAGTTACAAGATGACATCCAGCCCTCTCTATGATCTCAGCAGCATACTTTCGTTGAGACAAAAATAAGCCACATGAATGACGCTTGACGGCAATCCCCAAAAAATAACTCAAAGGCCCTAAGTCTTTCATAGCAAACTCAGAACTGAGCATGGTCATGATAGATTGGCGCAAGGCATCGGAAGAGGAAGTCAAGATGATATCATCCACATACAACAGAATGTAGGCCAAGGACGAACCACGACGGTAGATGAACAAGGAATTATCTGACCTGCTGTGAGTGAACCCAATAGTTGAAACAAAGTCAGCAAACCTCGTGTACCAGGCCCTTGGAGACTGCTTAAGCCTATATAAGGACTTCTTCAACAAACATACATGATGAGGACGGTTTGGATCCCTGAAACCCAATGGCTGATGCATATAGACTGTTTTCTTAAGATCACCATGTAGGAAAGCATTCTTGACATCCAACTGATGAATTGGCCAAGTCTTGGAAAGAGTCAAGCTAAGCACAGTGCAAATGGTAGCCGGTTTGACCACCGGACTATACATCTCACCACAATCTATCCCAACCTGCTGAGTCTTACCATCACCAACAAGTCACACCTTATGTCTAGCAAATGACCCATCCAACTCCCACGTCTTATTATCAATAAGAGCATTATATTCATCAGTCATAGCAATTTTCCAATTAGGGTCATTTAATGCGGACACAGGATTGCGGGGCAAGGGGGATTTAGAGACATCAAAATGTAAATTAAAATGTCTTTTAGGTGTAAAAACACCCGGCTGAATACGAGTGACCGGTCTATGACTCGAGGAAGAATTGAAGGGATTTTGGGAATTTTCTGGGCTCGGGACGGACTGGCCAGCAGGAAGTGGGCCTACTGGCCCAAATCGGTAACTGGAATCATCATCTAGACCAGTTCCAGAATTGGGCTGGACTGGCCCAATTGTTGGGACTGATCCAAAGAATCGAACAAAGGCGGTGCAGATGGAGTCCCGGGTAGTGGGTATTGGAGGATTTTGGGTGCAGGATATATCCGAAAAATTCTGAATAATATACGGGGATATTTGGTCGTCCAAAAAATTATACGACCTAGGCTCGGGAGTATGAACTTTCGTAAAAGGAAATTGGATTTCATCAAAAATGACATGGCGATTAATTATGATTTTCTTGGAGGATAAATCAAAATATTTATAACCACGATGATTCGACGGATAACCCAAAAATACACACGGGGTAGACCGAGCCTGAAGTTTGTTAATTGTGGTGGATGGGAATAACGGATAACACAAGCACCCAAAAATTCGAAAATGAGAATAAGAAGGATTCTTATTATATAGGATTTTGAGGGGGGAAGAATATGTCAGACCTTTAGAAGGAATTATATTAAGGAGATATGTGGCCATTTATAGAGCATGATGCCAAAAATATGGAGGTATGGAGGCATGAATTAAGAGAGTTCGGACAATGTTATTTATGGAACGAATTTTGCGTTCGGCTTTCCCATTTTGTGAAGATGTATGAAGACACGAAAAATGAAAATTGATCCCATTATTAGCACAGAATTCCCGAAACTCCCTATTGTCATACTCTTTCCCATTATCACATTGAATATTTTTTATTTCTCTTTCGAATTGAGTACGAATGAACGCTTTAAATTTGATGAATACGGAAAACACTTGTGATTTATTCGCAATTGGAAACGTCCACAAAAATCTCGAATAATCATCTAAAAAGAGAACATAATATCGATGACCCAATGAACTAAGAACAGGAGATGTCCATAAGTCGCTATGAATAATATCAAATGACATTGAAGTATGAGAATTGGAGTCCACAAATGGCAACTTAACAATTTTCCATTTGTGGAGTACGACTCGTACCCTTACAAGAAATAAAGCTATTTTTATCTAAAACTGATAAAATAGAAGATCCCAGATGACCCAGACGAGCATGCCACATGGAAGGAGAGATGGCTGCAAAAGCTAATGGCAAGGCTTGACTCGATGGACTGAAACCAGGCATGATAGGATACAGATCTCCCATACTATCACACCTCATGAGATGACTCCCCATCTTGAAATCCTTCACAGAGAAACCAAAAGGATCAAATTCAACGGAAACGGAATTGTTAGTAGTGAACTTTCGGACAGACACTAAATTTTTAATCAATTTAGGAGCATGTAAAGTATTTTTCAAGAGAAGGGGTGGATTGGGAGGAGACAACTTTTTCTGACCATACCCTAGAATTGGAATAGAACTACCATTACCAACAATTATCCCCAAAGGGGTGCTCAAATTGGAATAAGACGAGAGGGTACCTGATTCGGAAGTCATGTGAGTAGTGGCACCGGTGTCCATACACCAATTTGGGTGCGGTTGAGTTAACCCCAATGTGTGCATCGCGGCCTCGATATCGGTTTGAGTGGGGCCTGCTGCATGATGGGCTTGCGGAGGTCGGGGCCCAAGAATTTCTGTCAGTGATGGAGCTGGGCCGTAGCTGGCTATTTGGGCCACTAGCCCGGTGGGCCTCATTCTTGGGTGTTGGGCCTGGCGTTGGCTGACCAGCTGGCGCCGGAATTGGGCTGGCCGGATTGTGGGGTTCTTTGGCCCACGGTCCATCGCCCGGCCCCACTGCCATGGGCCCCACTGCTAGGCCCAAAGGGATGGTGGGCCACTATTCTCTGGATGGGACCCACCGCCTACTTGCTGACCACCAGAACCGCCTTGTTTGCCCCCGCGGTTTTTGTTATTATTCTTGCGATTATTCTTGCCACCACCATGATTATGGTTTTGGCCCAAATTATTAACAAAACCCGAAGAACTAGGAGAGGACGCCACCATGACGACGGGGCTTGCTCTAGTAGCCGCCTTTTTAGCCATACCGGATTCTTCCAAAGTAAGCATGGAGCGGGCTTGATAGAAGTCAGGAAGAGGGTTGCTTTGGCGAAGGAGAGTTCCAACACCATTATAGGCCTCCGAAAGACCGGCAATCAACTGTAGAACTAGACGATTATTAGTTATCGATGCGCCAACATACCGGAGTTGATCCGCCAACTCCTTTAGTTTTTTGCAATATGCAGAAACGTTCGAAAATTTGTCCATTCGAACTAGGGAGAATTCCTGCTCGAGTGTGACGACACGTGAATGTTGATTGTCTTGGAATATGTCACGCAATCTATTCCAGGCAGCCATAGCCGTGATATCCGGCTCAATAATCGTCTGTAGAAGATCAACCGAAATAGTGGCGTAGATCCAACGGAGAACGGTAGCATCAAGAGTAATCCATAACTCAGGATCCTCCGCAGGAAGAAATCTAGTGGGAGGAATGATGTGATGAAGAACTTGATGGGAGATAGCGTGAATTTTAAACAACTCCGCCCACGTCGCATATTGGACGTTTTCCATCTCAAGGACAATAGGGATACTAGTCTTGACGTTGGAAACCATGAGGGCATGATGATAATTGTTCTTAGACATATTGAAAGAACAAAGAAGGAAGAGAAATTTAAGAGAGGTGTTTTTGAGAGCGGAAGACGAATTTTGGAAGAAAAATCTGATGGGGGGTGGGGTGTCTCGGCCGAAAATCAAAGAGAGGACAAAAGTTGGGAGAGAAAAACTTTTGTTTAGACCTAGTCTCTTGATACCATGAAAGAAATAATCTCCTTGATTATTTTCATTGATTGAATAGATATATACAAGTTACAAAATAGGAGAATCATATTTCTATTCTATTCCTAAAATCTTATTCTACCATAATTCTAACTATACAATTATGGTAAGCGTATATCCTAATTATGGTAAGTGTATATCCTAATCTAGGTAACAAATACACTACAATATACACAAAATATACTTTCCTTAATATACAAATCGCCTTTGCTTTCTTTGGGGAAATCCCGTGATGGGCCTCAGCGTCTTGGGCCTTGCCCATTTGCTTTCTTTGTTGGGCCATCTTTATACAGATACATGATATATCTTCTTTGTATATTCAGTGTATATCACGAGTATATTACTTTTGTTGAACATATTTAATTCAAGGATGAACATCACATTACAAATTTGCGAACTTCATGTTGTTTGCGTTCAACAGTTATAAGATCTATAAGTCCATAAACTTGGCTTACATTTCTGTATTGACCAAAAAAAAAACAGATCCCTTAGTTGTGCGAATAAAATTTCATATTGATAGTTGAAAAGAAAAGTACATTACTTATAAGGTGTTGGATACTATTAGGAGTGTGAGGCCCTTTGAAAAAAACCTTGTGGGCTTAACCAAAATCACGCAAGATCACAACATGTAGGAATATTTTTGGGTTGTTTTAGCCCAGCAACTCTGAGATGCAAGTATTACCCTCACAACTGTGTGAACTTTTTTATTTTGAGTGAATTTTGTGAGGTTATTTTTCTCAATATTTTGTACTCTATTTTATATAATGGATCTCTTATTCCGCTTGTGGATGTCGGTCACTTGATCGAACCATGTTAAATTATTATCTTTGTTGGTATATTTCTCTTTTGATGTCTGATTTATCGTCTTTCGAGGTTTGCTTTGTTAGCTTTCTCATGACACCTGATTATCTTAACACTAACACTTATTTCTCAGAGATTGTAGTTCAATTGGTCCTATCAAAGGGGAATCTGCGGGTTCGGGCCTCATCAGTCTCGACAAGTTTACTATTTTGTTTTCGAAGCAACTCTCATCTTGCAAAATGTACAATCAATGACCTTAAAATGGGTGGTCTTGAATTTCCAAATCATGTACTCCCCCGTTATGACACTATATTCTTATTAGTTTGTCATATCAAGAATGACATCTTTCTAAATTTTAAAATTATAAAATTAAACGTCCCATTTTATCCTTAATAATAGGTTTTCATAGCTACAGTCATGCTGCGATGTGACCAAGAGGTCATGGGTTCAAGTCGTGGAAATAACTTCTTGTAGATATGTGAGGTAAGATTGCGTACAATAGAACCTTGTGGTCCGACCCTTCTCCGGATACTGCGTATAGCGGGAGCTTAGTGCATCAGACTGCCTTTTTTTTTAGTCATGGTCAACTACAAGGTGAAGCGGATGATGCTTGAGCTTTAGGCCCCACTTCTTTGGGGGCTCCATTTTCTTTCTTTTTATAGATTTTTCGTATTTGTATTGAGATCCCGATCGATTAATCCGAATTCACGTCACGTAAATCTTATTCAACAGTTTTCACGAATGTAAAAAAGAGTTCAAGTTTTTGATAAGCAATAGTATTCTTTCTGACAAGTCTATTGTTATATACACAAAATAAGAGATGAAGAGTGCGATTAAATAAAGGGAAAAAACGTGTATGCCCCCTCAAACCAAGAAAATTACCTGCTCATACTCTCCTTATTTTCACTCCCAGAAAAAATTAAAATTATTTATTTGAGATGTATCCCAAATTATGATACCGATCTAGTATATAAATATACTGAGATGATATCATGTAAGACTGCTTCAATTCTTCTCTTAGTCCTCCATGATATCATTATGATATATAAATATATTGATATAGTATTACGGATGATCATGTTCATTTAGTAAAAAATACACTTTTTTTTTAAAAAACCTCTATGATACCATCATCTTATATACATACAATATGACGGTATCATAGAGGACCACTTCAGTCCTTCAATTAGACACTCGTCAGACCATGGTACCGTTGGGGTATATAAATATAGTGAGATGATATCATGTAGAACTGCTTCAGTCCTTATCGTAGTCCTCCATGATATCATCATGATATATAAATATACTGCGATGATATCATGGAAGAATGGTTTTGGCCGAGGGTACGTCGGGTAAATAGTTTCGATCGATTGGATAAAAAGCGAATTAGTTTAGGAGGGACATATGACGGATAATTATTTTAAGAGTATTTGATGGTGTTTCCCCCCTTAAATAAATTGTATTGCAGATTCTCTATTTCTTTTTTTTTTCTCAATTAATTTCAATTATAGCAACAAGTATATTGAAACATCAAAAAAAAAATTGTGATCAAATTATTGCTGCATGCATGTGTGACGGTATGTATGTCTGCTCGCTAGTATATTAGCTTGTTTGACCAATTTTCTAAAATTTGCCTATTTTGAAAAGTGTTTTTTAAAAAAATACATTTATTGAGAAACAATTTCTATTTGCCAATTAATGTAAAAATATTTTTGAACAACAATTAGTGTTTGACCACACTTTTAAAAAGAGTTTCTAAGTGCATTTTTTTCAAAAGATACTTTTCAAAAAAGTGTTTTTGGGCAAAAAAAAAAATTTTAGCTTTTGAAAAATTGTTTATGTTATTCCTTAAAAATAATTATTTTCTCCCAAACGCTTGGCTAAATATCACAATTTTTCGAAATAAGCACTTTTTAGGAAAAATAAGTACCTTTGGGAGAAAAATAAGCTTGGCCAAACAGGTTAGGCTAAGTATGATATGTTTGAAAAACTTTAAAAACTCAATAATATCGTTATAGGAGTAATTTGTTATTAGGGATATAAATAGTTTTTTTAAAAAAATGAAAATTCCCCTTTATAAAACGCGTTTGCCTCACGCGCCACGTTTCCGTTTGTGGGCCGAAACATGATTTGATTTTTTGCCATTTCTGCTGTGTCAGTTAATCTAAACATAAAGAGAAGGAAGTAACATGAAATTATCCTTAGCCTTGTTTTAATCGATGAATACAATTATTATATATAAACCCATAGACATACCAGATTTAAACTCTGATTATGCAGTCTACCTCAATTACTTGCTCCTTCTACCCAATTCCTACCCATTTTCGTTCCCTTAATCTCAACAACAAAAAAACACTTCCCAAGTGTTGTTTCACTATCACTTCTACACATAGTCGCAGCAACAAAGAACAAGAAAAACCCAAAGCCAACAACAACTACAGTATTAATCACATAAATTGGGAAGAATTTTATTCTTCTATTCAACAAGAGACAACCCAGTACAAAGAAACCAACCAATTTGAGCTTCAAACTCATTTAGGCATTTCTACAAACATGTGGTGGACAGACTTGAAAGCTGCATTGGGACAAAGGATTAATGTGGAGGGCATTGTTTCATCATTAGGGGTTTTCTCTAAAGACAAACATTTAGCAATCCCACATGTTAGTGTGCAAGATATAAGGTATATTGATTGGGTTGAGTTAAAGAAAAGAGGTTTTGAAGGTGTGGTTTTTGATAAGGATAATACAATTACTGTTCCTTATTCTTTGAGCTTGTGGTCACCTCTTGCTTCTTCTATTGATCAGTGCAAATCTTTATTTGGTAACAATATTGCAGTGTATAGCAACTCCGCAGGTATTTCGAATAGCCCTTTTTTTGGGAAAATTACGCTCTCTGTCTACTAGGAGAAAATATTTACGCCACGTAGCCCATATTTTGAGTTTGCTACCCGGTTTAGCTCATATTTGTGTATAAACACCTTATACACTTTTATACAAGGTTGATACATTATGTATAATGTTTTCCGCCCAGGTATAGTGTTGTATAATATTGTATATTGGGTTACATGGCGTAATATTTTATGTTGGGCTGTATATTCTTGAAAAGTTCCCCTTTGGGAAGATTTGTGTCAGTGGAACTCAGTATTTTTTTATTTATGAATTTTGTAGGATTAGATGAATATGACCCTGATGGTAGAAAAGCCAGAATTCTTGAACGTGCAATTGGAATTAAAGTCATTAAGCACAGTAAGTTGAATTTGCTAATTGTGATTCAATTTTGCTGTAATCTATTACTCCCTATGTTTCAATTTGTTTGACTCAGCACGAGGTTTAAGAAAATAAAGTAGACTTTTGAATTCCGTGAGCTTAAACTAAAGATATGTGTAATGTCCCAAAATGTCATTTGAATCTTGTGGTCTTAAATATGTCATGTATAATGTTGGGTGCAAAGAGTTTCCTAAATATAGAAGTGATATTCTTTTTAAAACAGACTAAAAAGAAATGTAAGACAAACAAATTGAAACGGAGGGAGTATGTATTGTATGTGTCATCTCTATAGTAATTTCAGCAACTCGTCGTATTTCTCTAGTTCTCTTGTCAATGCAACTCAGAAGTGACAAAATTAACAATGCTAAATAAAACAATTGAGAAATTTGTATGATTATCACTTGCACATCTATGAGTTAATGCTATTTTTATTTGCTGCTTTCTTTGTGTGTATACTTTAGGGACAAAGAAGCCGGCTGGAACAGCTGAAGAAATTGAAAAGCAATTCGGTTGTGAATCATCAAGACTTATTATGGTACATTTGGTTCTTTCAAATTTTTTGTAAGCTTCTCCTTCCTATCTAAGTTGACAGTCCATGTTGTGTCCTTCGCAGGTGGGTGATAGGCCGTTTACAGACATAGTTTATGGTAACAGAAATGGTTTTCTTACTATTTTGACAGAGCCATTAAGTTGTGCAGAGGAGCCATTAATTGTACAGCAGGTTAGATTTCCTGAAGATTGATTTTTTTTGACGATTCGTACATATTAATTGAATAATGACTTACCTAGGCTATGCTAATCAGCTTTTTAATAACGGTGGTATCCTTGCACACACCTCGACTAATCCACCTATGTTGAACTACATTTCCAATAGTGTTAACCTCTTGAGCTATCAATTTTAACTTTTTATCCAACATGAATGCTTGCAAAAATCTTTTTTAACTTTTAACTGCATATATCCAATATTTGAAGTGAAACTTTCATGTTATTGTTGTGATACTAATTGTAGTGGGCGTTGGTAAGCAGAGCACTGATCTGCTGATCAGGCTTCTTGGTCTGGGCTCCTCTTACCCGGTCAGTCATCAGACTTTCTGGCTGCTCTCAGCTAAATTGTTTGCCAGCTGCTGTTGTTTTGCTGGCATTGTCCATCGAGATAAATCTTTGGTGGTGACTGTAGAGTCGACATCTTATTCTCCCCTACTTGAAAACTAACCGATATTTTTGTTACTTTTGTCTCAATAAATTTGTACTATTATCCAGTGTTATCAAAAGCGCAAACAAGCTCGCTTTGGGGCTTTTAAGTGCAAAGTGCAAATAAAGCATGGGCTTTAATGAAAAAGGCGCAAATAGAGAAAAGATACAAATATGTATGTGTAGTTCAAGATTAATAATCATCTTAAGCATGAATAACAAATATATGACGAAGAACTTGAAAATTCTTTACAATAAAGTGTAATATCTAGTGTTTAGTGTCGTATCTTCAGGATTACGCTCATCAACAAGGAAAAATATGCCTTGGAGCCTTGATAACAACACTGAAGCGCCCACAGAGCGAGGCTAAGTGCTCAACATTTTGAGCCTCGCTTCAAGGCTTAAGAGCGCCTTTAACAACACTGCTATTATCAAGTAAAGACAACCATTCTGATGCTTAAATCGCTTTGGGCATCTTGCTTTCATATACAACTGCCAATGGGAGTTGGTACATTGGATGCCTCATCCACTATATTCTGACAGCTGCTCATGAGAATTAGGTCCATCACCTGCATTATTTTGTCATTTTGACTTCCAAAATCACGGGCGTGACTGCTGCCTTAATCCATATGTAACAATTCAATGAGAGGTTTTTCCTTTTTATTTGTTTGATGGGTTAGTCTAAGCAAAATTTTAGTGCACAGTTAAGTAATCACTTCACTTTCAAGTTGTCTCTCCTCATCAGATTGATCTTTTGTGGATGCTTAAAGAAGCAAATACTAAAATGGCATCTTGACACCTTCTTTGTGTACCATGTGTTTTTTAGGCTATGCGGTGTGTGTAGGGTGCTGACTGACAGTAAAAAGTAAAGCTGAATACATAGGTAGACAGTTCAACTTGTCCGAATTTTTCATTTAGCCACCTAAATGAAGCTTCTGACCTATTGAACATCTGACCTATACTTAAATTGTGCCTATTAGACACATGCTGCTAAGGTGGAACATAGTGCGGGTATAACATGTATTAAGTGCATGCATTCATTGAGAATGAGCTGACATGTACTTTCTTCTTCATTATTTAATAGTTACTCGCCTCTCTTCAACTCTCAATGAAACCAGACCCATCTCCCTACATTTCCCCCTAAAACTTCACCAACAAACGACCACAACCAACCTCTCTCCTATGACATAAAACAAAAACACACGTGCAAGAGATCTACATCTTTAGATAAATATTATTCATTCTCGCCATTGCAACACCATGGAATAGAGGAAGTCAAATCAGCTAACACGAAACCTCCCAAAAAGAAGAATTATACATGACTGAGTATTACAACGGAAAGAACACCTCAATAGACTTCAAAATTAGATCAGCTTAGATATCTCGTTAATGCACTAAAATGCAGCAAAAAAATGAAAGAGGGTGCAAACTGCCAAGTGAATATAATTAACCTCACCGATTCCCAGGAAAGCTCGATCTCACGAGGGACTGAAGTAGCAAGTTAAATGAGAGGTCAGAGTCAAAGACGAGCCAATGTTCTTCTCAGTTAATGAAGATTTTCCCTTGATGTGAGCAGAACTATCTACTTGAAGTCGTGCAAGCAAGCGAAGTGGAATCTATTAGAATAGAAAGTAGTGCAGCTCGAACAGTATAAGAATAAAGCCAGGAGGTTGGCAGGAAAGAAGAAAGGCAATCCAAGTTGAGCAACAATGGCCGTGAGAACTGTAGCGACAGATGACAGACGCAACACCTGATCAACCCCATGGATTATCCCTCTTTCTCTAAACTCTCCAACAACCTATCATCATGTGAGTGATGGTTGTTGTGAAAGAGTTCATTGACAACCAATGGTTTTCTCGGGGTTGAATTTCCAGCGAAGTTCCTCTTTTCTGATAAATGGTGGTCTTCTTCATCGAGAATGGAGAAAAAAGATCGATAAAGAGGGGAGGAAGATGAATGTTGAGTGTTCTTTATTAGCTTTTGAGTCTTGGTTTAGTTTCACTGGTGGAAAGTGTTGTTTTTCTAGGGAAGAAGTAGACGAACAGCGAGGGAGTTGAAATTAATACACTTTATTTTGGCTCAAGAGCTATCTGTTTGGATACTTCATCAAAAAGAGCTATTATTTGTTTGGATTAAGTGCCACGCGTCTTTCTTTTATTGGCTTCTTTGCCAAGTCAGCCACATCTAAGTTACACCCTCTCATTTTCTTTACTGTTTTGGTGATATGTGTCTACTAGGATACATTTTGACCATAAGTGTTCAATAGCTCACGAGCTTAGTTTTGGTTGCTAAAGGCGTCTGTATTCAGCCAAAAAGTAAATATTAATGAAGTTTAGGATAAGAAAATTTTGGATATTTTGATGACTTTACTTGATTTTGATGAAGTGATTCCCTCCTTTCAATTTATGTTGCAATTTGAGCTTGTTTCATTGGATATTTTTGATTGTAAGAACAAAATATCTGCAGGTCAGGGTACTTGAGGTGGCCCTTGTGAACCGATGGTCTAGCGAGGGAATGAAGCCAACCAGTCACACACTTCTTCCTGATTGCCAGCAGTGTGTAAAAGAAGAACCAGTTTAGGGAATTTACTTGGATGAAGTGAGAAAAATTCTCCTCCCCCCTCCCCCGAAACCCCACCTCCTACGAGGAGAAGAAAAACCGACCATGAACAGCCATTTTTGTTACTCACTAATAATTTTACAGGGGTTTTCCATCAGTTTGCCTCATGTCTGGAATCTGACAAGAATGCTATATCAATCATTTCGATATTTGTTTGACTGAATCATGTTCCAACAACTTTCCCTCTTGAATCCAGGATGTTTGCGCTTGAATCTGAAAAGCTAATTGGAGATGATGACACAGACATTGTTTGTCAACGAGTTCATTCTCGTAGTTGAATACTACTATTATTTTAGCTGATTTCAACGTCACTTTATTTCCAAATGTGGCAATCCATTTTGAATTGTGTTCTACGACTGGGTTAATGATAATGACATCCCCTTATTTAATAATTGAGTGTTCTCAGTGTGTCAACATTGTTATGACTATTGATATATAAACAAATCCACCAACTTGATGGATAGAAAACTAATTTTCAAATAAATTCATGAACCAAACTCCAACACTTTCTACAGTCACAGTCATGTCCATGCCTGTTAGACAAATTACATACTGTTCATAACTTTTTTAATGGAATCTTTGTGTACATTCCTTTTTGTCGAAGAGTAATATGAAATTAATGAGTGTCGACATAAGATTTCTTTCCTACTTTGCTCATGTAGATAATTAATGGTAAAAATTTATCTACACCTGTGAATTGGTGTAAACACCGATAAGTTTTTACGGATAACTAGTGAAGTACTCCGTGACATAAATCAGACAAGAGGCCCAAGACTAGAGTGATAACAAAGTTATGTTTCATTAACACTTGGTAGAAATTTTAATGGGCATCCCTTTGGAAGGAAAAGGAAGGGGATCCATGATAATAGGTTCATCGGGATGTGTTAAGGACCAGTTGTATTTTGTCACAACATAATGAACAAATATAAGAATATTTAGCTTTGCCAATTGGTACCCAGCACACAGTCTTGGCCCTCCTCCAAATGGTATAAATGCATATGGTTGAACAGGCTCTTCAAATCTACTTGGATCAAAATTTTGGGGCTCGTTAAAATACTCTGGACTATTATGTGTACTATATGTGGTCCATAATACCTGCACATAACAACAAAAATTAGCATCCTTTTCATACCGATCTCCAATTTTACGTACCACCTCAACTTGTTTGAGATTAGGTATAGTAATCGTTGCTCAAGTGATTGTGACAATAGTAACTTTGTAGTAGGATGAAGATTGATAATTATTCTTACCTTCCAACCTTTTGGAATAGTGAATCCATCAAATTCAATGTCAGCAATAGCTTTTCTGAATGAACCAAAGATAGGAGGAAATAGCCTCATGCTTTCTCGAGCAACTTGCCATGTGTATTTCATCTTTTTTGTGTCTTCCAAATATAGTACCTCACCTGGTCCTTTGTTGCTCATTATATTAGCATGTTCTGTCACAAATCCAATTTTTCACATTAATCAGTTTAGTATATATGAAGAGCTAAACTGAAAAAGTAGATATAATTATGGAATAGTTAGATTCGGCAGAATTTTTGCCGGTTGTTCCTTTTCGGGACAACGGTTTAGTAAATGATCTTTTTTATTTCTCTTGAAACTTATGGACTTTTTAGATTACGATCCAAAGATCTCTTTTGAGAAAACTGGAAATCTTATGAAAAAATGTTAGACCAGTTTTATATACGTACCTTGAAGGAGAAGTGAATAGCAAGCTGGATGATGAGCCAACATCCTAAATGTCATAGCAATGTAAAAGAAGTGGTATCATGTGCAGCAAACACTAACAAAACAACATCATCAACAACTTCATCTTCACTAACTTCACCGCGAATCATTGCTTTCACTAATCGCGAAAGCAACGCCTCGTCTGATTTCCCTTCTTTTTTATCCTGTCCAAGTTCTATCTCTCTTTTCTTCTCCCGTATAACATCAACAAGAAATTTCTGTACTTTCATTCTTGCACTTATAGCCCTCGAAAACTTAGATATTGGAAACCTAAATGGGGTGAAAATTGTAGAATTATGAAATTCTCTTTGATTGGAGGCTTCTCATTGATACAATATATATAGTTGTTTACAAGTACAATTCTAATTGTATGAGGATATCTAATTTCCATAATTACATCACAATCCTAATTACAGAAAATATGGAGAATATTAATATATTCTCTATCACACCCCTCAGTCGGAGCGGGAGGAGGCCGGACGCTGAGACTGGATCTGAAGTCAAGTAACAGCTGCCGAGGAAGTCCCTTAGTAAATATATCTGCGTACTAATATGAATAAAGAATATGTAACACCCTAACATGACCCATGGCAACCTTCTCACGAACAAAATAAATATCCATCTCAATATGTTTGGTTCGATGATGCTGGACTGGGTTATGAGATAAGTAAACAACAAATACATTATCACAATAGACAAGAGATGCCTTACATAAGAGACAATGAAGTTCTAGAAGAAGGTTTTTGAGCCAGCATATCTCGACAACAACGATCGCAATGCCTATATATTCTGCTTCTGCACTTGAATGGGAAAGCGTGGCTTACCGTTTGGCAGACCACGAGATGAGGTTATCACTCGAAAATATACAGTAACCGAAAGTAGATCGATGTGTGTCCGGACAGCCGCCCCCAATCGGCGTCCGTATACAATATCAGTCTGGTCGGTGCAGAGGGATAAAGATGTAATCCGTAGTCAAGAGTACCATTAACGTACCGAATGATACGTTTAAGAGCGGTAAAGTGAGGCTCCCTGGGAGCATGTATGGAAAAACACACATGCTGAACGACATATGCAATATCGGGCCTAATGAAGGTAAGAAACTGAAGTGCACCAGCAAGACTCCTATAAATAGAAGGATCGAGCACAAGATCCCCGTCATCAGCACTGAGTTTCGACTTCGAGTCGACTGGAGTGGGCATGATCTTGCAGTTTTCCATTTTAGCCATGTAAACAATTTCTTCGGCATACTTACACTGGCACAAGAACATTGCATTTTCGGATCTGGTCACTGAAATCCCCAAAAAATAACTCAACTTACCCAAGTCCGTCATAGAAAATCCGTATTTGAGCAGGGTAATGATTTCGTGTTTCAGCATATAAGATGAGGCAGTCATAACAATATCATCCACATAGAGCAAAAGGTATGATGTGTCATTACCTCGATGAAAAATAAAAAGTGAATTATCACTTTTGCTGCACACGAACCCGATCTGCATGATGTAAGTGGCAAAGCGCTCATACCAAGTCATGGGGGATTATTTCAAGCCATAGAGTGACTTTCGAAGACGACAGATATACCGAGGAGCATCTGGATGCACAAAGCCAGACGGTTGATGCATATATACGGTTTCTTTCAAATTCCCATGTAAGAATGCATTTTTCACATTAAGTTGATGAATCAGCCAGTTCTTTCCCATAACTATGCTCAAAACAGTGCAAATAGTGGCTGGTTTAACCACTGGACTGAAGGTCTCCCCACAATCAACTCCATCTTGTTGCCCAGTGCCATTTTCCACAAGTCTCGCCTTACGGCGTTCAAGCTCACCACTATCTCTGAATTTGTGATTATATAGCCATATGCAACGGATCACATTCACCCCATCTGGTCTCGGGATAAGATCCCAAGTGCGCTGTGAAGTGAGTGCTTTGAATTCCTCACGCATGGCCGCATTCTAATTCGAGTCAAGCTTGGCTAATTTTGAGATTTTAGGTATAGGTAAGATAGTTTAAGTACCTAGGTTAAAGTGTACTTTCGATTTGAAAATCTCATGCTAAGCACGGGTTTCTATACAATGGGTCGGAAGCGCGACGATTTGGGTGACGGGCAGTGGGTTGGTGTGGGATGAGGTATTTTTCGACATGGGAACAGTGGCAGAGGGTGGGGCAGTGGGCTCGGTGACATGAGAACAGTGGCAGGGGGTGGAGCAGTGGGCTCAGTGACAAGGGAAATAGTAGCAGGGGGTGGGGCAGTGGGCTTGGTGACACGACATGGTCCGTCACATGACCAGTGGTAGGGGGTAGGGTAGTGAGCTCTGCGATGGGACTGATGCGGTCGAGACGGGAGTAGTGGGTCGGATGGTGGTCGACGAGATGAGAGGGGTAGTCTACGGGGGCTGGGCCAGTGACAGAAGGGGATGGGTGCCATGATGTATTATAGTTCTAATGTAGGGAGAAGTGTCTGAATCATCAAGGAAGTCGTAATCACTAACTTGAAATTTTTGGACGTTTGCAAATGGGAAAATGTTCTTGTAGAATGTGACATGGCGAGAGGCATGGATTTTATTTATGGACAAGTCATAGTATAAGTACCCCCTATGGTTTGACGGGAAACTTAAGAAAATGGAAGGGGTAGTTCTAGGTGCTAATTTGTTAGGGGTCGTGGAGGCGAGATTCGGGTAGCATAGACAACCAAAAATCCGAGTGTAATTCTTATAAGAGGGTATCCAACGGAAGAGAATTTTGGTTGGAGTTTTATTTTGAAGAGTTCCTGTTGGTAATATAATAAGAAGGTATGCTGCCATATGCAAGTCGTATACCCAAAAAGAAGGGGGGAGAGAAGCATGGAAAAGCATAGTGAGAATCTTATTATTGATGGTACGTATGATTCTTTCGGCTTTACCATTTTGAGGTGAGGTATGGGGGCAAGAGAAGCGAAACACCATGCCATTATCCATACAAAATTTATGAAAAAAGAATTGTCAAACTCACGACCGTTGTCAGATTGAAATGTTTTGATATTTTTCTCAAACTGGGTTTTAACATATGTTTGAAATTCAAGAAAGATTTGGTAAACTTGAGACTTATATTTTAGAGGATAAACCCAAAAAAAGTGATAGAAATCATCCAAAAACACCAAATAATTTTTGTGACCTAGTTTGCTAGTAATTGGAGAGGTCCATAAATCCTCATGAATACTATCAAAATGAGAGAACGTTACACTTAGTGATGAACGGAAAGAAAGTCTAACATGCTTCCCTAATAGACAAGAGTAGAAATTTTGGGAAGATTTACCTTTATTCCATTGAATTAAATTGTGACTCCTAAGAAAATTAAAAACTGGTGCTCCCGGGTGCCCAAGTCTACCGTGTCAAGTTGATGGAGAGATTGCAGCTATAGAGGTATGTGGATTGACACTGACAGCGGAATTGGATGAGACTGGATAGAGGTCCCCCACACTATTGCATCTCGTAAGAATTATTCCGGTACGTAGGTCCTTCACAGAAAAACCAAAAGGGCCAAACTCAATAAAAATACAGAATTGTCATTAGCAAACTTCCTAACAGAGATTAAGTTTTAATGATGTTAGACGCGTATAGAACATTTTTTAGGGTAAATGGAGGATGAGGTGGTGGTGTTTGTGTGGTGCCATAACCTTGAATCAGAATGTGATTGCCATTTTCGACCAAAATACATTGAGGATTGCATAAATTAAACAGTTGAGGGAGATTACCAGAGTTATGAGTGATATGGGACGTGACCCCGTATCCATGTACCATGCGTTGTCGGCTGCTAGTGATTCATATTGTTGTAGGCCTGACTTAGTTTGGTAGGGGTCATAAGACCATATGGCTGATGTAGTTGTTGGGCCGGATAAAGGTATGTCTGATGTTGTTGGTCCGTGTAGCGGGGTGCTGGAGGTGGGCCAAGGAGTCCCGGTTGTTAGCGCTACCCAGTGAATTGGGCCTGGGATGTCGGATACGGACATTGTGGCCCAGGTCCCGGGGATGTGGGCTACAACCATATGCCATAGTGTTGGGCTGGCCCATTGAAAGGGGTGTTGGGCTAGTTGTGACTTTCCATTGGACCTGGAGTTACCGCCACGACCCTTCCCTTGGCCGTTGCCTCGATTCCTGTGGCCATAGCCTTTTCCGCCTCCTCAGCCACCATGTTTTGAGTGGTTGTCCGTGTTGTGTTATGGACCGGCGGGTGTGGTGGCGATTGGTGGTACGTCAACCGCCAATGCTTGTTGATTGTGTTCATCCTGCTTGGCTCGTCTAGTCTCTTCCAACAACAATTGTGACCGGGCTTTGTTGAAGCTAGAGAGGGATCTGCTTGTTTGATCATCGTCGCAAGTGTGTTGTACTCACCCTTCGGCAAACCATTGATGAGTTGTAAAACCATCTTTGTTTCAAAAATCGGAGTGCCAACATTAGACAATTGATCAGCAATCAATTTTTAGTTGTTTACAATAGTTTGACATGTTGGCAAAGTGTTCAAGACGGGTGTTGTTAAATTGTTCTTCCAAATAGACGGCGCCGTGTATGTTTGTTTTCTTAAAAGATTTTCTCTAGCCGTGTTCATAATCCTTGAGCCGTAGCACTTGTCTTCATAATAGTATGAAGTAAATCCTTGGAGATAGTGCCATATATCTATTGTTTAACAATTTCATCTAGTCACTTTCACGTCGGGTTGTCGACGTCGGGTGGACGAGGCGTGGTGTCATCGATGTGATCAAGGACGTTGTATGCACAACCGTGTATTTGAAATAATTCAACCCATAATGATTATTGTCCATCCTCTTGATCAAGAACCAAAGGGATAAAGTTCTTGATATTTGTTACGGCGAAGGCCGGATGAAAGGAGTTAGGAGAGGATGAGGGAGGAGGAGGATGTGTGACGTCGGGGTTGGAGGAGGAACACTCGTGAGATTCGTGAGTAGCCATGAGAGGGCAGTTTTCGGTGGTTCAAGAGAAGGAAAAAAAATTAGGGTTAGGAGGGGAAGGGTTGCCGCCACCGGAGGCAAGGAGAGGGGGGGAGGACATAAGAGTGATAATAATGGTGTTTAGGGTTTGACTCTTGATACCATGTAGAATTATGAAATTCTCCTTGATTGGAGACTTCTCATTGATACAATATATATAGTTATTTACAAGTATAATCCTAATTGTATGAGGATAACTAATTTCTATAATTACATCAAAATACTAATTACAGAATATATGGAGAATATTAATATATCCTCTATAAAAAAAATGCCCCTTCCAAGACTCTCTCGAACGTTTCAAGTAATTCTGGCTTGACTACGATCCCTAAAAAGCACTCGAATACAATCTTGAACGTCAAGGATTTGGTAAGGTGATAAAGTTTGTCTTCTTGGCCTTGACAAATATTTTCTAAGTGGGATTGAATTGTGTTACAAATTTTGGGCACCATTGCATCTAGGCTAATAGATGAAAGACTTGAAGAAATAATACCAAGAAGGAATCGATGTATATCGCCTTTTTTCTCCATAATTGGTTTTTTTCCCCATGAGTTCAACTGAAGAAGTAGGCCAAGAAATTATTACCAATTTGAATTCATTAGACATAAAGAACATATTGGCCTCTGCTCCACGCACAACTACTGTTGGTGCTCCCATGAGTTTTGTTTTGAAGGATTTTCCATATTTTTCGATTCGGGGTTGAACGAATTCTTCGAATAACTTGTTCTTTTTTTTGGGCTTTGTAAAATTCTATGGTTTCACCAATCCATGGTAGCCCCATTTCTCCTGGAGGAAGTTTGTTTTTGGTAATGTATTTGAAGACATTTTTGTAATGTCTTAAGAGAAGGGAAAATACAATTATGAAAAAGATTGGTAATAAGGTGAAATTAGAAAGAGGAAAGTTCATATCCATAGCCATTAATGAAAGGGAAACTCAACTAAGCTTTTGGTTTGTTAATTAGCTTAAGAACTATATGCCAAATTTATACTCCTTTGCATGGGGAAATTACTTGTTAATTAGAAGAACAACATAGAATACTTAAAAAAGTCAAAGGTATTTGGTCGACTAGAAAAAGTCAACAAGTATGCAGACCTAGCTAATTAATCACTCCATTTACAACATTGCTTCAATTCCATGAAATATTTAACTTATATATACCGACAAATACACTATAAATAATAGTAACTTTTTAATTTATATAGCAAATTTTTTATCTTCTTCTCAAAGTTACTAATCCATCACCTATAATTATCTTTAGATAATATGACAGTATCAAAGTTATTAAACATTTAGTGTATAGAAATTAAATTTTATCGTGAAATCTACGATCATTGGTGACCCTTTTTTCAAATTTAAGTGAAAAGAAAATAAGAAAGTCGATTCGACTAAAGAAGTTATCATATGCAATGCATGTGAGCTTGGCCGTCCAAAAACCAAGTTCTTCACCCTAAAAATTAAAACCTCTGAATCATCATCATACAACAATATACCCAGTGAAATCCCACAATGTGGGGTCTGGGGAGGGTAGAGTGTACACAGACCTTACATCTACCTTGGTAGGTAGAGCGATTGTTTTCGAGAGACCCTCGGCTCAAGACAAAGCACAAGCTCAAGCAAAGTACAACAAACAAAGTGTGTAAGTCATGATAGCGAATTCTGAAAAAGAAAAAAAAATAATAACTAATGCAAGTAAATAAGACAAACAAGATACACATAGCATCATAAATCGAATGACAAGGGACTATAAGGCAATATTGTGCCTACTAGTATGATAGGCTAAGCGAGCCTACAATAATAATACTACAAATACCAGTTTGTAAGTGTAGGTAGGACTACGCTGGACAACCTACTACCCTTCTACCCTAATACTTGTCCTCCATAACCCCATATCTAAGGTCATGTCCTCAGTGAGTTGCACATGCGTCATATCCCGTCTAATCACCTCTCTCCAATACTTCATTGGCCTACCTCTACTCCCCTTGTACCTGTCCATAGCCAACCTCTCACACCTTCGCACTGGGGCATTTGTTTCTCTCATTTGCACGTGCCCAAACCATCTCAACCTAGCTTCCTGCATCTTATCCTCCACCGAGGCCACTCTCACTCTGTCTCGGATATAATCATTTCTAATTCTATCCCTCATTGTATTCCACACATCCATCTTAGCATCATTATCTCCGCAACTTTCATCTTTTGGGTGTGCGAAGTTTTGACCGACCAATACTCCGCCCCATACAACATAGTCGGTCTAACCACCACCCTATAGAACTTGCATTTAAGTTTTGGTGGCATTTTTTTATCGCACAAGACTCTAGATGCGAGCCTCCATTTCATCCACTCTGCCCCAATACTATGTATGACATCGTCATCAATCTCTCCATTCCCCTGAATAATAGTCCCGAGGTACTTAAAGCTCCCCTTTTTTGGTATGACCTGAGTATCAAGCCTCACCTTCACACCTGTCTCAAGGTCGCTCCCGTCACTGAACTTGCACTCCAAGTATTCTGTATTTGTCCTACTCAGCCTGAACCATTTAGACTCCAGAGTCTATCTCCAAACCACCAGCTTAGTCTTCACTCCGCTGTGAGTCTTATCAATCAGGACTATATCGTCTGCGAATAACATACACCATGGCACCTCTCCTTGCATTTGTCACGTCAGTCCATCCATCACCAAGGCAAATAGGAATGGGCTAAGAGTTGATCCATGGTGAACCACCACCCTATAGAACTTGCATTTAAGTTTTGGTGGCATTTTTTTATCGCACAAGACTCCAGATGCTAGCCTCCATTTCATCCACTCTGCCTCAATACTATGTATGCCATCGTCATCAATCTCTCCATTCCCTTGAATAATAGACCCGAGGTACTTAAAGCTCCCCTTTTTGGTATGACCTGAGTATCAAGCCTCACCTTCACACCTGTCTCAAGGTCGCTCCCGTCACTGAACTTGCACTCCAAGTATTCTGTATTTGTCCTACTCAGCCTGAACCCTTTAGACTCCAGAGTCTATCTCCAAACCACCAGCTTAGCGTTCACTCCGCTGTGAGTCTTATCAATCAGGACTATATCGTCTGCGAATAACATACACCATGGAATCTCTCCTTGCATTTGTCACGTCAGTCCATCCATCACCAAGGCAAATAGGAATGGGCTAAGAGCTGATCCATGGTGAACCACCACCCTATAGAACTTGCATTTAAGTTTTGGTGGCATTTTTTTATCGTACAAGACTCCAGATGCGAGCCTCCATTTCATCCACTCTGCCTCAATACTATGTATGACATCGTCATCAATCTCTCTATTCCTTTGAATAATAGACCCGAGGTACTTAAAGCTCCCTTTTTTTGGTATGACCTGAGTATCAAGCCTCACCTTCACACCTGTTTCAAGGTCGCTCCCGTCACTGAACTTGCACTCCAAGTATTCTGTATTTGTCCTACTCAGCCTGAACCCTTTAGACTCCAGAGCCTATCTCCAAACCTCCAGCTTAGCGTTCACTCCACTGTGAGTCATATCAATCAGGACTATATCGTCTGCGAATAACATACACCATGGCACCTCTCCTTGCATTTGTCACGTCAGTCCATCCATCACCAAGGCAAATAGGAATGGGCTAAGAGCTGATCCATGGTGAAGCCCCATCATCACTGGGAAGTGCTCCAAGTTTCCTCCTACCGTCCGTACCCTAGTCTTGGCTCCGTCATACATATCCTTGATTGCCCTAGTATATGCCACAATTACACCTCTAACCTCCAAACATCTCTATAGAACCTCCCTAAGGACTTTGTCGTATGCCTTCTCGAGGTCGATGAAAACCCTATGTAGGTCTCTTCCTCTCTCTATACTGCTCCACCAACCTCTTAATAAGATGAATTTCTTCTGTAGTCGAACGGCCCGACATGAATACAAATTGATTCTCGGAGACAGACACGCCTCTTCTCACCCTTATCTCCACGACTCTTTCCTAAACTTTCATAGTGTGGTTTAGAAGCTTCATACCTTTATAGTTGTTGCAACTCTGGATATCACATTTGTTCTTATACAAAGGAATTATTGTACTCCACCTCCATTCTTCGGGTATCCTCATCGTCTTAATAATGACGTTAAACAACTCCGTCAGCCACTTCAAACCCATCCTACATGCGCTCTTTCAAAATTCAACTGGATCTTGTCAGGCCCGATCGCTCGTCCCCTGCACATCCTAAGAACATCACCCTAAACCTCCTTAACCTTAATGTTTTCATCATACCTAAAATTCAGGTACCTACCAGAGTGCTCCAGATCTCCCGGCACAATGCCTTTCTTCTTTTTCGTTCAAAAGTTTATGGAAGTAAGACTGCCACCTCCGCCTAATATGCGCGTCCTCCACCATTACTTTATCATCCTCATCCATGATGCACCTCACGTGATCCAAGTCTCGGGCCCTCCTCTCCCTCACCTTGGCTAGTCTGTACAACTTTTTATCCCCGTTTTTTTCTCTAATTCCATATGTATACGTTCAAAAGCCGCCGTTTTCACCGCCGTAACTGCTAGCTTCGCCTCTTTCCGCGCCATCTTATATAATTCCCTATTCATCCACTTCTCCACCTTATACTTGCTTTATACCAATTTTACATACACCACTTTTTTCGCTTCCACCTTCTCTTGAAATTTACCATTCCACCACCAGTCCCCTCGATTCCCTCCAGGACTACCCCGCGAGACCCCTAGCACTTCTCTAGCAACCTCCCGAATGCAACTGGTTGTCTTGTCCCACATACCGATCGCATCCCCACTACTCTCCCAAGCTCTCTTAGCCATCAATCTCTTCCCCATCTCATTTGCACTAGCCATGGTCAAACTCCCCCATTTGATTCTTAACCGGTCATCCACAACCCTCTTCTTCTTCTCTATCTTGATCTCCAAATCCATCACCAAGAGCTTATGTCGAGTTGTAAGATCCTCCTTCGGAATAACCTTGAAGTCTTTACAAAGACCTTTGTCAACCTTCCTAAGGAGCACAAAGTCTATTTGAGTCTTAGCCACCGAACTACGAAAAGTAACCAAATGCTTCTCCTTATTCAGGAACCTCGAACTAGCAAACTCCAAAAGTGAGACGCCTCCTCTGTTCCTGTCCCTGAGGCCAAAACCCCCATACACATCATCATAACCCTCCTGAAGAGCCCCGATATGTCCATTGAAATCTCCTCCGACAAATAACTTCTCAGTGGGTGGTATACCACCTACCACTTCGTCAAAATCTTTCCAAAAATGCCTCTTCTCCTCCTCGTTCAAGCCCGTCTGCGACGCATACGCACTAATTATGTTCATAGTGCACCCTCCAACTACCAACTTAATCGTCATCATCCTGTCATTGACCCTCCACCTTTACCACATGATCCCTTAGTTCGTTGTCTACCAAAATGCCTACCCCATTTCTATATTTCGACCTACTCGAGAACCATAGCTTATACCCGTATACATCCTTAGCCTTAGGTTCTATCCATTTGGAATCATCATCATATATTAAATAATTTTTTAAACAAAAAATATATAATTTAATCCAAATTTACTGGATTCTGCCAAATTTGTAATTATTATTATAGTTTTGCTCCTGACTCGAAGTGAAGACCTCTGATTAAAAATGGAGGAATCACATCTTTTCGCGGCACCTTTTGGTGGTATTAATATGATAGATTCATTTTGACAATAATGAATCGGAAACAACCTCTTTACCTCCCAATGTAGGGGTAAGATCTGCGTACACTCTACACTTCTCAGATCCACTTGTGGAATTACACCGGATATGTTGTTATTGTTGATGTTGTATTCATTTTGACAACAGTTTTGTTTTGGGCGGTTATTCTCCCATACTACAGTTCCTCACTTTCACTCTCAACAACTTATGGCTACTACAGATCCCAGTTCTGGCGTGATTTCTTCAGCTTCAGCGGATATGATCACTTCACAGACTCCACCTCCAGGTATGTCTTCTTTCTCCTCTACACCCAAAAATCAGAACCAACATTTGCTAGTTTATCAATGTCGGTTGAACTCCCAAAAATCGCCAATGGCTCCGCCTCAAGCTGCTCCTGCACCACCAGTTGAGATTCATGAACCAGCCCCATCACCACCACATGCACCATCCCCTTGAAACCACATAGTCATTCGCTGACAAAATAACATCACAAAACCAAAACAAATTTTTTATTACCTATCTCACCTAGAATCGACGCTTCTACCCAATACATTCAAACAAGCTCAAAAACACCCTGAGTGGAGGGAAGCTATGAAAACATAATTTAATGCTTTGTTGAAAAATCATACATGAAAACTTGTACCACATAATCCGACTAAAAATATTGTATTATGTAAGTGACTTTTCAGGATAAAAAGAAATGCAGATGGGTCCGTTGACCGATACAAAGCCTGCTTGGTTGCAAAAGGCTTCACTCAGAGGCCGAACATTGACTTTCACGCGACACTCAACCCGGTCGTCAAGCCTACCACGGTTCGCATCGTCCTCTCTTTGGAACTTCGCTACAACTGATAGCTACGTCAACTTGATGTCAACAATGTTGGGTTTAAATGATAGATTGAATGGGAAATGGAGGGAGTTCCCTCTTGCTTTATGAAATAAGCATTTGTCCCACATCGGTAGTGGAAAGAAAAGTAGGAGTTCCCTCTTGCTTTATAAAATAAGCATTTGTCCCACATCGGTAGTGAAAAGAAAAGTTCTTCTACTTATAAGTGGAAGTACTCCTTCTTGTTGCTAAAGGGTTAAGAAGAGGGTCTCCCCTCGCGCCGTCGTCGTCGCTCGGCTTCGGATTCGGATTCGGTCAAATGATCTGATTGATTGATAATCTTTTTGGACCAAATTTTCTTTAATTTTTAATTATTATTTAATTAAATTAATTAACTTATCCAATCCTACCCGTTAGTGACCCGGATCCGCGTGTCTGACCCGCGACCCGGTTTCTTTCCCATATTTAAATTTCCCACCAGTTTTAGTGGTTGTTCAGAAGGGTTGCAAACCTTCAGAAACAGTACTTCCATGGCTATAAATTCGTTTGATTCCTCAGAATTTTACTTACGAATTTTCTTAACAACAAAAACTTCTTCTTCTTCTGCACAAATAACTTCTGTGTGATATACTGCCGTTGAGTGGTTCGCCGCTACCTGAATTTGGAGTACTGCTATTCTGGTAAGATAATCGTTCTATCCTGGGAGGGGATATTCCATCAACCTCGAGTACTGTGAGGGGAATAATTTCCTTAAGGACACACTTTGAACTAAGTGGCCTCGATTATATTCTGAAAAATTATTCTTATTTTTCAACACTGATTCTGTTTATTTTCAGTTATTATTATTTACTGGTTTTTTTTGGAATACAGATTGATAACAATCTTAAGGATATTATATTTTTAGATTAATTTGTATTCTGTTTTGGAGACTAAAACCTGTGTGGTTTTCTACTCCGTATGAAATTTCATATTCTGACTTGAAGACATAAAAACTTCGTTGGAATATTAAAGTTCATACTTGTACAACGATTTGAAAAACATAAAAAAAAACTCCATCGTTGTTGTATTCTGGTTTGGAGATTAAAACTTGTGTAGTTTTCTACTCCATATGAATATTAGTATTCTGACTCGAAGATATAAAAACTTCGTTGGAATACTAAAGTTTCATAATTATACTGCGATTTGAAGAAATAAAGTCTTCATCGTTTAAGTCTGTGATTGAATTGCTATTCTAGTTTTATTAACTAAAATAGTTTGTCGATTTGACAGTGACAAACGAATAATGGCAATTGAGACTGGAACTACCTCTGTGAATACTGCACCAGCGGTTACTCCTATAACCCGTGCCGATGTGCCACCGGCTGAGAAACCTGCGAAGTTCACCGGTGCCAACTTTAAAGGATGGCAGCAAAGAATGTTCTTTTGGCTTACCACCCTTGGTATGCAAAAGTTCACCAGTGAGGACCCTCCCGTGCCTGCCGCCGACATGCCTGACAACCAACAGTTCATGGTTACTGAGGCTTGGAAACAGGCTGATTTTTTGTGCAAAGGCTACATTTTGAGTGCCTTAGAAGATGACTTGTACAACGTCTACAATGCAGTAGAGACTTCCAAAGAACTATGGAGTGCACTTGAAAATAAGTACAAAATCGAAGATGCTTGCTTGAAGAAGTTTGTGGTTGCCAAATTCCTAGACTATAAAATGGTGGATGAAAAAACCGTTGGAACCCAAGTTCAAGAGCTTCAATTTATCTTCCATGACCTTATTGCTGAAGGTATGGTAGTAAATGAAGCGTTCCAAGTGGCTGCAATGATTGAGAAGTTGCCGCCCTCATGGAAAGATTTCAAAAATTATCTTAAGCACAAAAGAAAAGAAATAAAGTTGAAAGATCTCGTGATTCATCTCAAGATCAAAGAAGATAACAAAACCGCTGAGAAAAGGTACCGTAAGACTTCATCAATTGAAGGGGCAAACATCGTTGAAGATGCTACTCTGAAAAAGAACAAGAAAAGGAAGAGGCCTTCTGGAAAGGAGAAGGATTCCAACAAGAAAAAATTCAAGTGCAACTGCTTTAATTGTGGGAAAGCTGGCCACAAAGCCCCAGATTATCATCTCCCGAAAAAGAACAAGCCAATATGGTGGATGATCTGTGTGCAATGCTATCGGAGTGCAATTTGGTTGGAAACCCAAAGGAGTGGTGGCTTGATTCTGGTGCCACTCGACATGTTTGCGCTACAAAAGAAGCATTTGCAACATATGCTCCCGCTGGACCCGAAGAGGTACTGTTTATGGGAAATACTGCAACAGCCAAGGTTGAAGGATATGGGAAGATACTTCTGAAGATGACTTCCGGCAAGGTCCCGACTCTCAACAATGTTATGCACGTTCCAACAATTCGGAAGAATTTAGTTTCAGCTGGACTACTAATCAAAAACGGGTTTAAGTGCGTGTTGGTTAGTGAGAAAATTGTAATAAGTAAGAATGATTTGTTCATAGGAAAGAACTACCTCACCGATGGCCTTTTCAAACTCAATGTAATGGTTGTTGACAGTATTAATGAAAATTCAGCTTCGTCTTACTTATTGGAGTCAAATGATTTATGGTATGTTCGTTTAGGACATGTCAACTACAAAACCTTGCGAAAATTGATTAATTTAGAAGTATTGCCTAAATTCGAGTGTAATAAATCTAAATGTGAAATCTGTGTTGAATCTAAATTTGTTAAACATCCATATAAGTCTATTAATAGGAATTCAAATCCTTTAGACTTAATTCACACAGATATATGTAATATGAAGTCAATACCATCTCGCGGTGGAAAAAAGTATTTTATAACTTTTATTGACAATTGCACTCGATATTGTTATGTGTATTTGCTTAATAGTAAGGATGAATCAATTGATGCATTTAAGCAATACAAGAACGAAGTGGAAAATCAATTGAATAAAAAGATAAAAATGATTAGAAGTGATAGGGGTGGAGAGTACGAATCTCCTTTTGCAGAGATATGTTTAGAATATGGAATTATTCATCAAACTACTGCCCCTTACACACCACAATCAAATGGAATTGCGGAAAGGAAAAACCGAACATTAAAGGAAATGATGAATGCCTTACTAATAAGTTCTGATTTACCGCAAAGCTTGTAGGGGGAAGCTATCCTTATAGCTAACCGAATACTCAACAGGGTTCCCCACAGCAAAACACAATCTATTCCATATGAACTATGGAAAGGAAGAAAACCCAACTTGAAATATTTCAAAGTGTGGGGGTCTTTAGCAAAGGTCCAAGTTCCTTTGCCCAAAAGGGTAAAAATCGGACCAAAAACTGTGGATTGTGTTTTTATTGGCTATGCTACAAACATCAAAGCTTGTCGGTTTTTTGTTCACAAATCGGACAATCCTGAAATTCATGTTAATACGGTAATTGAATCAGATAATGTTGAATTCTTTGAAAACATTTATCCGTATAAAACTGAATGTGAGTCGTCAAGTGAAAGATCTAAATGACCGCGGGAAGAATCAAAGGAAAATACACCGAGTAAAGAAGATGCAAGGCGTAGCAAACGTCAAAGGACATCTACTTCCTTTAGACCAGATTTTGTGACATTCTTGCTTGAAAATGAGCCTCAAACATTTAAAGCAGCGATGTCTTCTTCTAATTCAGCATTTTGGAAAGAGGCAGTCAATAGTGAGATTGAATCAATTTTGAACAACCATACATGGGAATTGGTTGATCTTCCTCCTGGAAATAAACCTTTAGGATCAAAATGGATTTTTAAAAGAAAAATGAAAGCCGATGACACTATTGACAAATATAAGGCAAGACTTGTGGTCAAAGGTTATAGACAAAAAGAAGGTCTTGATTACTTTGACACATACTCGCCGGTAACAAGAATAACATCTATTCAGGTGTTAGTGGCACTGGCGGCCGTATATGGTCTTGAAATCCATCAAATGGATGTCAAGACAGCTTTCTTAAATGGAGAATTGGAGGAAGAAATTTACATGGAACAATTTGAGGGTTTTGTGGTTCCTGGTAAAGAAAGGAAAGTGTTCAAACTTGTTAAGTCACTTTATGGACTTAAACAAGCACCCAAACAATGGCATGCGAAATTTGATCAAACAATGTTGTCAAATGGATTTAAGATTAATGAGTGTGACAAATGTGTTTACATTAAAAATACTCCAAATCATGAAGTCATTGTTTGTTTATATGTTGATGACATGTTGATAATTAGTAGAGATATTACCGATGTAAATGCTACGAAGCGTATGCTGGCTAGCAAATTTGATATGAAAGACTTAGGAGTTGCTGATTTGATCTTAGGAATCAGAATTCATAAAACTCCACAAGGTCTAGCATTATCGCAGTCTCATTATATTGAAAGAGTACTTGACAAGTTTAAGTATTTAAACTTCAATGTTGTAAAGACTTCAATTGATGTAAGTTTTGCACTTCAAAAGAATGAAGGTGAAAGTGACTCACAATTGGACTATGCACGAGTTTTGGGAAGTTTGATGTATATTATGAATTGTACACGACCGGATATAGCATGTGCTATAAGCAAGCTGAGTCGATTCACGAGTAATCCCAATCAAACTCATTGGATGGCAATGAAACGAGTCTTGGGGTATTTAAAATACACCCAAACATATGCTTTGCATTATAATAAATATCCCGCAGTAATTGAGGGATATAGTGATGCAAACTGGATCACTGGATCATCTGAAGTTAAATCCACGAGTGGATATATTTTCACCGTTGGTGGAGGAGCAGTGTCTTGGAAATCATCAAAACAGACATATATCGCCCGCTCTACAATGGAATCTGAATTTATAGCTTTAGACAAGGCCGGTGAAGAAGCTGAATGGCTCCAGAATTTCTTAGAAGATATTCCATTCTGGCCCAAACCTTTGGCTCCTATATGTATACATTGTGACAATCAAGCAGCAATAGGTAGGGCAGGGAGCGTAATGTATAACGGAAAATCTCGTCACATACGACGGAGACACAATACCGTTAGACAACTCCTCTCTAGTGGCGTTATCACGATTGACTATGTAAAGACAAGAGATAACGTGGCGGATCCGCTTACAAAAGGTTTATCTAGAGAAGGAGTTAGTAGATCATCAATGGGAATGGGGTTAAGGCCGAGGATAAGTCATCATGGCGGTAACTCTACCTAGCAGACTTGAGATCCCAAGAGCTAGGTTCAAGGAGATCAAACAAAGTTGTGACTGACGGTTCAACATTGTCAAATAACTCAACCCATTCTCGGACGAAGATAATGTTCAGAAATAAGGATAAAACCTTATGGCTTGTTAATGAGTTAATAAAACATTAAGGTTCTTTAATGATTATCTAAATCTGGCAGTGTATGACCAGATAATGTGGCTATAAGACCACATGTTTAGAAATCACCTATGTGAGTGTTAAGTGTAAGCCGCTTTAAAGGGGAATGACAGTGAATGCCCATTCTCTACACACTCATGAAACCAGGAGGTGTTCATGGCTGAAACGAACACCGTGAGAATCATAAACGGTTGAGGGTTGATTGTGTGACTTATGTTGTCTAGGTATACAACAAAGTTCGACGATTCAAAGATATCAAATCTACCGATTGATCGAGTATATCCGATATAAGTTCACTACAAAAAGTTCAAAGGGAAACCTACTTATCCAGATGCAGTCAATTCTCGCTTGTATATCACATTTGTCCGCGCATTCCTTTATCTTATAGTCATTCCCCATTCATGTGGGGGATTGTTGGGTTTAAATGATAGATTGAATGGGAAATTGAGGGAGTTCCCTCTTGCTTTATGAAATAAGCATTTGTCCTACATCGGTAGTGGAAAGAAAAGTAGGAGTTCCTTCTTGCTTTATAAAATAAACATTTGTCCCACGTAGGTAGTGGAAAGAAAAGTTCTTCTACTTATAAGTGGAAGTACTCTTTCTTGTTGCTAAAGGGTTAAGAAGAGGGTCTCCCCTCGCGCCATCGTCGTCGCTCGGCTCGGCTTCAGCTCGGCTTCGGCTTCGGATTCAGATTCGGATTCGAATTCAAATTCGAATTTGGTCAAATGACCTGATTGATTGATAATCTTTTTGGACCAAATTTTCTTTAATTTTTAATTATTATTTAATTAAATTAATTAACTTATCCAATCCTACCCATTAGTGATCCGGATCCGCGTGTCTGACCCGCGACCCGGTTTCTTTCCCATATTTAAATTTTTCACTAGTTTTAGTGGCTGTTCAGAAGGGTTGCAAACCTTCAGAAACAGTACTTCCATGGCTATAAATTCGTTTGATTCCTCAGAATTTTACTTACGGATTTTCTGAACAACAAAAACTTCTTCTTCTCTGCACAAATAACTTCTGTGTGATATACTGCCGTTGAGTGGTTCGCCGCTACCTGAATTTGGAGTACTGCTATTCTGGTAAGATAATCGTTCTATCCTGGGAGGGGATATTCCATCAACCTCGAGTACTGTGAGGGGAATAATTTCCTTAAGGACACACTATGAACTAAGTAGGCTCGATTATATTCTGAAAAATTATTCTTATTTTTCAACACTGATTCTGTTTATTTTCAGTTATTATTATTTACTGGTTTTTTTGGAATACAGATTGATAACAAACAATGCTTTACTCCAAGGTGAATTGGACGAGGAGGTGTACATGGCACAACCTCCAGGGCTCACTAGTGATGACAAGCCAACTCACATCTGTCGGTTGCGCAAGGCAATCTATGGCTTGAAACAAGCTCCTCGGGCATGGTACAATTCCCTCATAGGTTATCTTTCATCTATGGGCTTTGTTAAGACAAAATCAGATACCTCGTTACTTGTTACATATGGTGTAGGTGACACATTATTCGTTCTTGTCTATGTCGACAATATTATTGTCATTGGGAGCAACCCCTCCAGTGTCAATCAGGTTCTCACCTTCCTTGTTTTTCGTTTCTCAATTAAAGGTTTGGGAAATCTTTACTATTTTCTCGGTGTTGAGGTGATACGCAGCTCTGCAGGTTTAGTTCTCAGCTAAGCAAACTATGTGAATGATATCTTGGACGATGAGCTAATGTTCGACTGCAAAAGTGCCTACACGCCAATGAGTTCCTCTGAGTTGCTCAAACTCTCTGATGGTACTCACCTCACTGATGCAACTCGTTATCGCCGTGTCTTGGGCAGACTCCATTACTTGTTTTTTACTAGACCGGACATCTCATATGCGGTCAACAAGTTATCCCAATTTATGCAAGCAGCATCGGACCTTCACTGGAAAGATGTGAAATGTGTACTCAGGTACCTTCGTGGTAGGATCCAACTTGTGATGCGTGTGTCTCATATTGATGATTTCAATCTGCACGTATACTCTGATGCGGATTGGCTGCTGACATCGCTGACAAAGTCTCTACATCTGGTTACATCATGTTTCTTGGAAGCAATCCGATTAGCTAGTCCTCGAAAAAGCAAAAGAATGTCTCTCGCTCCTCCACAAAGACTGAATACAAGGCAGTGGCTAATGCCATTGCTGAAACCTTATGGGTTACCAATCTTTTGAGTGAGCTGCGATTTCCAGTCCATGCGGTACCCACCATTTACTGTGACAACCTCAGAACTACATTCTTGAGCAAGAATCCAGTCCTTCATAGCCATGTGAAGCATGCTGCAGTGGCCTTCCACTTTGTTCGCAACCATATCGAAAACAACAGGGTTCATGTTGTTCATGTCCATGGTGCAGACCAGCTAGCTGTATCACCAAAGCGCTGGCCAAACCTGCATTTGAGAGAAATCTATTCAAGGCTTAGTGACCCATCGCCTAACTTGAGGGGGGCGTATTGGAACTCTAGTTCATTCAATCTAGTTAGTTACATGTTTTGTTTAGTACTATTAGGTGTTTAGTTTATCTGTACCTTTCAGTAGTTATTATTTCGATAGGATACTTTATTAGTATTTGATTAGGAGTCTTCTCAATGGATGTAACACTATTTAAGATGATTCTGATTTCAATAATATACGTACTATTTTTCAGCACTTCTTTAGTGTTCATACAAGGAAGTAATTAACACCCGCCACTCGCCAGCAATTAGCAAGAGAAGATTATGTAATTCCCATTATAATTTCTAACTAATACTCATGAAGATGACTGATCAACAATCACATGTAATGATATTCCTATACCTAACCGCCCGGAGTAATTATCTTTCTATGAATATTTTGGTTTGTAATAGTATACACCAACTCCTATATGTATGATCTATTGGTCCATTGTGAATATCTTGTATTTTGTTATAATTTCTTAGCTTAGAATATGTTATCGTTTCTATACCAAATAGATCTCTCTCGTTCTTAAGAAAAATAGATAATTGCTGCAGTGGTAGACTAGTAAACCACGAAGAAACTCTAAACATTTGTAATTAAGAGGCACAATATAATGTGATTGCAATCAAAAAATACTTTTAACATAATATTGTTCGAATCAAATTTATATGATTTTACCAAAAGGTTATATACTGTTAAAAGCATTAATCCTAAATTAACAGCTTTTAAATCTTCATCATAGTATCTTTAAGGGTATGTATATATAGGGATTAGGGCGGTTTGTATTCTTTGGAATGTTTCACATTTTAGCCGTGGCAACCCAATCTGCTATTCTGCTTGTCATATTTGGAGTTTTTTTAAAGTTTTTAAAATTAAAGTTACCAGATTCTTGATAAGTTATTTATATATATTACGCATATATTTTTTAACACAAATACAGAGTCTACTACAGCAGAGTTACTGAATATTGGCAAACACGTAACCGGCATGCTAGCTTCGCCCTTGCTGGACCAATGACCCACTTACCAGTAATTTAGTTGAGAAGTAACTTGATTCTCACTTCCAAGTTTAAATAGATTATAAAATGAATTAGTTTGAAATCTTAGAACTTGTAAAAGTTGTATAAGATATTTTATTATTGAAATATTATGAAGTACTTTGGAACATTTAATTCACAAAGACAGTGCGTTGGGACAAAGAGTAACACAGGATATTTGCATCAAATCACATTAATTCATCATGGTCATCAAATTATATGTCAAAACATCTACCATATATCCATTGATTTGATGAAACTTGAAGAATAGATATGGTGGAATTGTACCTTCTCAAGTTCAACTTGAAGCCTGAAGGTTGTGAACCTATACATCCGAAGTTGCCATTTTCTTTTTTCACGTTATTTGGAATATATACTATATAGAAAAATTTACATGGCATAACTAAATACTAGTACATATTTATATTTAGTAGCTATAATTTAGATTAATTACATCCTATAGCTAAGAGTAATATATTAAATATAATTAATAGCTACTAATAAATATACACGGTACATTATTTTTCTTCAGATCTATTTTTCTCAATGTGGTGCTCAACTAGGGATGGCAGGTTGGTACAATTTTGCGGATTTCGCACCGCACCCGCTCTAGTTGGGGCGGGTATGGGTATAACTTTGGCGGGTAGTAGGCGGGTATGGGTATAACTTTGGCGGGTAGTAGGCGGGTATTGGTATAACTTTGGCGGGTAGTAGGCGGGTATGGGTATAACTTTGACGGGTAGTAGGCGGGTATGGGTAGGTGGTGGATTTGCAGTTATCCCACCTCATACTCGCCTGCCCCGCCGCAAATCCATCCGCCCGCCTTATACCCGTCAACTATAATTTTATTTGTACAATTTTATATTTATCTAAAGCCCAAATTATTTGGTACAGTATAGTAGTAGTAGATACAATATAGTAGTAGTAGATAATTCTCATGTATTGGCAGGTTGATAAAATGACAAATGAATTGATTACAAAATATGGCTGGCAATAAGGCTGGCGGGTATTGGCGGGTGGCAAATAACCACTTTGGTGGTGGAGCGGATGTGGATTTAGAAATATACCCACCTAGGAGGATATGGATGTTGAAAATGTACCCGCCACGAATGGCGGGCATAAAATTTTTTGACGAGTACAGGTGCGGGGGAGGGGGTACCCGCCCCGCCCAATTGCCATCCCTATTCTCAACGTAGTGCTCCGTCGTGCTCAACGTGGTGCTTCCGCTCTCCGCCGTCGTCGGCCTCAACGAACCGCCGTCGTGGTTGAACTACTTCAGATCTCTCTGCCGCCGTCATTGCTATCAGATCTGATTTAGGTATGAGCTCTCCATCGTGGTTTTATGAATCTGGTTTAGGTCTGAGCTCTTCGTCGATGTCATTGCTATTAAGGGTGAGCACGGGTACAGGGTACCCAGATAACCGACCGGAACCGACAATAACGGGTAGATTTCGGATAGATATATTATAATAACGGGTAGGGTTCGGGTAGTAAAATTAGGAACCGATCAATGTCGGGTCCGGTTCCGATTTTGGCAAATAGAGACAGGGTACTCGGACCCGGAACCGATACCCGGAACCTATAAAATATTAAATATTTTTACTTTTTTGAGAAACATTTGGACCATTTTTAACTTTCTCCAAAATTATTTGTTGCACGCCTGAACATTGATTTTCCCCACCCCAACACGCAAATATTTCAGCTTTTTCACAATTTTATTCTAGAATGCTCTTTGTGCCCTAAGAGAAAACACCAAAAACTCTCTCAATAACAATGACGTTTTAGCTACACCACCGAGCTTCATCGTCGTCGTCGTTGGAACTTTCTCTCAGGTACTTTCATCGTTGTCGTCGTTGAAGCTTCACTATTGCCTCTTTCTCTCCCTTGGTTGTGTTCACGTCGTTCATAAAATGTATCTAGGTTCATATCTAACTCTTCAATTTCTTTTTAATATCCTATGCTTCTGTTCTATTTCAGGCGATACTCATCTTCAATCTGTATTACTTTTTGATTTGAAATGTAAATCTATTTTTAAAATTTGTGTATATTTTTGTAGCTATGAAGATGAAATTTAGGGATTTACTAGTATAATAAAGCTTTTCTTTTGTATCGGAAAGCTTATAAACACGAAAATAAGTTTAATTCAGATATTTCCAAATTTATTTTGAAATCAACACGTTCAATTAATTGAGTGTCAAATTTGGCTTGCAATTTTAGGTTTTGATTACATAATTAGCTTTTCTACAATGAATAAGTTTTCTAAAACTTCTTATAAGGGTACTAAAAACTCCGATTGCAGGCTAAAAAACTAATTGATGAAATTATTTTAGAATTTTTTTTTATTCTCATAGGCTAAAAAATTGTTGCTTAATCTGTGTTTTTTTATTTACAGGGTACCCAGGTAGGTTCCGGGTAATGATTGCTACGGGTAGGTTCCGAGTAGTAAATTTAGGAACCGATCTTTTACCAGGTAGGATCCGGGTAGTTCAAAAATGTTAGGGTACCCTAACCCGCTCACCCCTAATTGCTATCAGATCTGAGCTCTCCGTCGCCATCGTTATCCACCATCGTGACCCACAAAACTATTGCTATCAAATCTGAGCTCTCCGCCGCTGTTGGCGCAATGGACTGAGAAGTGCGGTGGAGGGATCGTTCAGATCTGAGCTTCTTCCGATCACGTTCCGATGACAAGTGCGGCGACCGAGGGATTGTATTCAATTTGTTATTTTTTTGTATTTAATTTTTGAGTGTATTTGTTAAATTTTTAGTGTATCTATTTTTTTGTATTCAATATTTTAGTGCATCTATTACAGATGAATCTATTTTTTTGTATTTACGTTATTCAAATACAATCGAATTTAAAATACAATAAGTTGAATACAATGTTTTTTTGTATTTATGTTGTTTGAATACAACCGATTTTTAAATACAATAAATTGAATACAATTTAAAAGTAGCTACGAATGAATACAACTGAGTTGAATACATTTTGACGTGAATATAGTTGAGTTGAATACATCTGACTTGAATACAATGAAAAGAATTTTAATTACATTTTTACTCGTTGTATTCATGAATACCGTGAAGCCGTTTTATGAATACGAGTAAAAAGTAGTGCCCTGTAAATATTGAAACTATAGTTATGACAAATTTTAAACTCCTAAACTATAGTCATTTGTGTAAATTTTCCTACTATATATAACAGTCCAACAAAGTTCACAACAAAAAATAATTCTCATCCTTATTTTTTTCAAATTTCAGCCCGTATTAATTCTATAATCATGTACAATTGGAGTGATTATATAATTGTTATAAACTACGTTAGGCGGATGAAAATTCTTTTAATCAGCCAAAAATATTAAGATCACATTTTCAATGGTCTAGAGCTTCACTAGGCAAGTATATTAACAGTGTTTGTACTTTGTCTCGGATTCCATCTACTACACTTCCTAGTTCCTACTTTCCTACTGAAACTTATAGCTCATTTACTCTTCTTCTGTTTTACCCTATACTACCATTTCCATTACACTGCACCCCTATGAACCTTTGCATTCTTGGACTTCACCATCTCACACCAAACTTTAACATTTACTCAATTACTACTCCAGAAAAAGCAAGATTTTGTACTTCTAGGACCAAAAAGAAGAAAGTAACATCGTGGCCTTTCTTGTGCTTTTTCCACCAAGTGACTGAAATTGTAAGTTTCTCAAGAGGAAAACAAATCAAATGACATAAATGTAGAAGATCAGCTAGGCGACCACAAGCCGAAGAGTTTAAATAGGTGTCATAGATGAGAAACCTACCTCATTTGGTTATTTTTTAAATGACAGCTCATACCAATGCAAATGGTTCTCCTTATTTTAATGTTGGTCTCATCTCTCTACATTTACTGCTAGAGGATTCATGAGTACAGATGGATACTCCGTGTACTACATAAACCTAGCTGGCCCCTTCACTCACTATTGAATGGAACCCAACCTCTTCTCTGTACATAAAATAGTACTCAAAGGTGCATCCAATGGTATCGCTTAGCAGTCAATAAAATGAGTGATAATCTTAAGAAATTAGAGTTCAAATTCAAGCAAACACACACAAAAAAAAAAAGATAGGTGATTTCTTTTCATGCATAAACCTTGATGAACAAAGTTAATCGGTACCCTATGTTGGTGGGAGATAACAAAGACCCGAAAGACTAGTTAAGGTACGCGGAAACTAGCTCGGTCACCCCTATTATCCAAAAAAAAAACATAGTCATGGAAACAATTTGCTCTCTTCTGGGGTAGGATCTTGTAGGTGATATCAGTTGGTCTGTTCTCAAACCCTGGTCATTCAGGCACATCCCGCGATTTACTGGTAGTAGTGTTGATGGACCGGGACTACTATCTCCAGAAAATAGTCTGGCATAAGCCGGAAAGATGGATATAAAAAAAAAAACACTTAGTCAAAGTGACTTCAACACGGAGAGACAGACACACACTACCTACCAATCCCCAAGGGAGGGACAATGTTTTTGCCGTCTCATTTACTGCTGCAATTCAATGTCCTCCCTTCACCTACTTATCTGTCAGGACCATTAAGTTTCATATTCATGGCACTCTAATCTTATTTATGCATTGCTTTTTCCAAGTGTCTTTTTGTAACCTATCCTATCTATGGACATAAATCTTACGTTAACAATCAAAATATAGTTAGGCTCGCCTAGTTGAGAGTAATAAACCAGCATAATCCAAGTAAAAGTCAGTTGTTATAGTCCAACATAATAACATATGTGAAATTCTTTAGATGTCTAGAGAGAATTTCAGAAAGAGCACAAATGCTTACTTTCTTAGTTTCTTGGTTTAGTGTGAATACTAAACGAAATGGAATTTTTACATCACTTTTCACAATAGGGGACCAAAAATATAAACGAAGGAGATAAGATGCAGCAGTCATGAACTGACACTGAACACTTACTAACCAAACATTCTCTGGCGATCAATTCTTCTTCTTAGTCCTTTCCACTTCTAGTCTCCCTTAACGGGCTTCTTCATCCAAGGCGGATCAAGGATTAGAAGTTTATGGGCTTCTACGATGACCTAAAGTTAATATAGATAATAATAAATGTGTTCACAGTCAAATATTTATAAATATTTAAAGTTGGTTTCTTAGTACATTACAAGGTATTGGCGGAGGTTACTGGGTTAACGTGAATAACTTACAAGGTAGGTCTGCCTCTTTCTTCATATGTTCCTTACCCATTGAATAAATTAAGCAAAGTTTAAGAGAAAAAAAGAAGCAATGTGTTAACATCCTGACCTCCTCTGACGATTTTCAAGTGGCCGTTTAACCAACAAGTCTCTCATATAGTTAGCAAAAGTTAATGAAACATGAGTCCATCTCTACAACAATTCCAACCTTCAAAATTTAGGGATATAAAATGTACTCAAGAAACAGATTGATCCTCTGCCCCTGCCCACAACCCCAATGGAAGCAAAGGGGGATGGAAATGATTCTTTTTTCATAGTGCATGCTATAGTGTCTTGATTCTTAGGGGTCGTTTGGTTGCTGGTTAGGAGGAGAGTTATTGATGTATTAAAACTAGAATAAACAATGCAATGTTTTGGTAACTTTTTAGTTGCTTTGTATAAAATTCAGCACACCAAGTATAGTGTTCGGTTATATTTTACAATCCCATATAAATAAACCAATTATGACTCAATTTATGTTTTATCTTATGCAAAGTAAAAGATGGAGTAACTAATTCATGGATTAGTAATAAATGGATAGCTAAACCCTGCATAACTATATCCTACATGACTATACCCTACATAACTAATCCATGCATTACTAAAACCTGTATTATTCTAACCAGCAACCAAAAGACCCCTTAACCAATTACTTAATATATACAATTAAGCAGACGTAGTGACACCATGCACTAATCCAGGCTATATGAGATAAAAGAACTTTTCTGCCTGAAAGTGTTTACATGGTTTTACAGAGTTCAATAACTAGGGCCATGGAACATATTTTTGAATAATTCAGGGTGAAGAAAACAATGGCTATGTTTAAAGCTAAGATGGCCTTTCTCAACATTTTGCAACATGGATTTAAGTGACACTTTAAATGCACCTGCAACATACACAACTAACCACATACTGCTTCACCTGTTTATCTTAACTTCTGTATCTCATCACTCTTTATATACTGCTACTCACTTGTATCACTCCCCGTCACTGAACTCTTCATCTCTCCCTTCATTCGTTCTCTTTTCTCTCTGTCAGTCTCCTTTGGAAACAAAGAATCATGGGGAAACAGAGAAGCAAGCAGAGTTTTCTAATTCTATGGGCCGCATTTGCTGCACTGCTCTCGCAGAATCTGGTCATTCCTGTCATGTCTTCTGCTTCTTTTGAAGAACAGAAGAACTATTACACTCCTGATCCACACATTGGAACTCCCTCAACAGGTCTCCTTACCCTCTATATATTTTGCTAATTGCTCAAAAAAAAAAAAACTTAGTGACCATTTTAATAGATTACCAAAAGCTAACATGCTTTTTAAATAATTTCCCAAGTATAGTGTAGTATACGGAAAAAGCACTATAAACTATAAAATGGTAAAGTATTAAAGAATCAAGAAAGCCCTTGCCAACTTATATTGGTGGTCCTGCTTTCTTTTTGTTTTTTAAATGTTGGAGGCAGCATTCACTCCCACATTATTTCTTCGGTCGGTTCCACAATGGGGCTGTTCAGTACAAGCGCCCTTTATTTAGTAGCTACTGATTTTGGAGTTATCTCCCTTAGGAGGAAGCATTTAGCCCTAGACTATTTGGAGTGTGTTTTAAGTTGTACTGTCTTCACTCTTACAATCCATTTTGTGGATAACAGGTTCAAGCACACCACCCTCTCATGCAACACCATCTCATGGAAGCAGTAGCCATGGAAGCAAACCACCTGCAAACTGTGGTAACCCTCCAAAAGGAGGGCATCATCACAACCCTACCCCAGCACCTCCTTCAGGAGGTCATAGTGGTGGCTACTATCCCACCCCTCCAAGTACACCTACACCTAGTACCCCCTCCGCACCCATCCCACCAACTACTCCTATCATTGACCCTGGCACTCCAAGCACTCCTGGTACCCCAACACCATCACCTCCTTTTACATGCGAGTAAGTTTACGTACATTTACGTTCTTAACTTCAATATGCAGCATCTTTTATAACAACATAATGATATGAATGCAGTTACTGGAGGACTCATCCGGGACTGATATGGGGCTTGTTTGGTTGGTGGGGAACTGTTGGTGGTGCATTCGGTGTGGCTAGTGCTCCAGGGCTCGGCTCAAACATGAACTTGCTGCAAGCACTTGCAAACCAACATACTGATGGATTTGGGCAACTCTACAGGGAAGGCACAGCTTCTTTACTGAACTCCATGGTGAGCAAGAGGTTCACTTACAGCACCACACAAGTCAAGAACAATTTTGCTGCAGCACTCAGTTCAGACAACGCTGCTGCAGCTCAGGCTCAGCTGTTCAAGTTAGCCAACGAGGGTCGGCTCAAGACCAGAGCTTGAAAAGTCATTTTCACAATCACCACCAACATCTTGTTATGTCTAGTTCATTTTGACATTCTGTGTGTTTGCTTTAGGATTGAGTACTAAATGTTTTTCTGTTTGTCTTTATCAAAATTAATGTTTTTCTGTTTGCTTTTGAAACTTACAAAAATCAAGAGGAATACCAACCTCCACTGTTTTAATCAGTTATCAGTAAAAAACTTCTTGTTTATATGTTTGAATGCCGGTTCCCAATTTCAGAATGTTCTTTTTTTCTCCTTAAGGTAAAGAAGGTATCTTTCCCAATAAAAACAAAGTATTCTTGTGCCAGCATGAAATTCTACTTCTATTTATGAAACAAACTAACCTCAGTAACCAACAAAAAAAGAAGAGAAATATGATGTCCTACCTCCTTTATTAGTTGAAAAACAACAGATGTGTCGACGCTAATTGAGCTTCTTCAACAAACTTTACCAGCCTCAATTTCTCATGAGGGTGTTGATGACCATCTGCAATTGTAATTATTATTCAGCGCTGAGCAATGGATTTGAACATAAAAGAAGGTATTCTGTATGAAAGAAATAATTCCCTCGATTATTTTCATTAATTGAAAGACTATATATACAAGTTATATATTTTCATAATAGGAGAATCATATTCCTATTCTATTCCTAAAACATTATTCTATTTGGATACTAACTATATATTTATGGTAATACAATAATTATGGTAAAACAATACTAATTATATTACAACATTACCTAAACTAGGATACTAAATATTTACCATAAATTACATGGTACAATTCAGCCAAAATCGTGAGTAATTTGGAGAGCAAAGCCGAGACCAATATACACATGTATATTGTGTGTGTATTTAACACACCCCAAAGTCATAGCGGGCGGGCTTCGAACGCTGAGACTGTCCCTAAAATCTTCAAAAATGACCGAGAGAAGACCCTTTGTAAATATGTCTACAATTTGATATCTTGACGGGACATGACAGACGCGTACCTAACCCCGAGCAACCTTTTCACGGACAAAGTGAATGTCCATCTCGATATGCTTAATGCGTTGATGCTGAACCGGATTACCAGAAAGGTAGATGGCACTAATATTATCGCAATAAACCAAGGTTGCCTTCTGAATGGGACAATGAAACTATAAAAGCAAATTACGTAACCAACATGATTCCGATACCACATTAGCTACCCCTCGATATTCAGCCTCGACACTAGAGCGGGATAGAGTCGACTGACGCTTTGCAGACCAAGAGACAAAGTTGTTGCCAAGAAACATACAATAGTCTGACGTAGACCGTCTGGTGTCGGGACAACCACCCCAATCAGCATCCGTATACGAGACAAGTGTAGACGTCGAGGAAGGATATAAATGCAAACTATAGTCAAGTGTACCCTGAATATACCGAATGATGCATTTGAGGGCATTCATGTGCTCAATTTTGGATCACGCATGAACAAGCACACATGTTGGACAACATATGTAATATCCGGTCTCGTAAAGGTAAGTTACTGAAGGGCCCCTACAAGACTGCGATAGCGGGTCGGATCCTCGTAGGGTACGCCGGCTGCGGCACTAAGCTTGGCCTTTGTATCAACTGGAGTGGAAGTGGACTTACAGGATGACATCCCAGCCCTCTCGATGATCTCAGCTGCATACTTCCGTTGAGACAGGAACAATCCATCGGAATGACGAGTGACGGCAATCCCCAAAAAGTAACTGAAGGGCCCTAAGTCTTTCATAGCAAACTCATAGTGAGCATGGTCATGATAGACTGGCGTAAGGCATCGGAAGAGGCAGTCAAAATAATATCATCCACATACAACTGAATGTAGGCTAAGGACGAACCACAACGGTAGATGAACAAGGAATTATCTGACTTGCTGTGAGTGAACCCAATAGTCGAAACATAGTCAGCATACCTTGTATACCATGCCCGTGGAGACTGCTTAAGCCCATATAAGGACTTCTTCAACAAACAGACATGAGGATGTTTGGGATCCCTGAATCCCAACGGCTGATGCATATAAACTGTTTCCTTGAGATCACCATGTAGTAAAGCATTCTTTACATCTAACTGATGAATAGGCCATACTTTTGAAAGAGCCAAGCTGAGTACAGTACGAATGGTAGCCGGCTTGACCACCGGACTAAATTTCTTACCACAATCCACCCCAACCTGCTGAGTCTTACCATCACCCACAAGCCGCGTCTTATGTCGTGCAAATGAACCATCTGAATTTTCCTTGTGAACAAAAATCCACATAGACCGAATAATATTAAAATCAGAACGACGGGGAACCAACTCCCACGTCTTATTATCAATAAGAGCATTATATTCATCGGTCAACAATTTTCCAATTTGGGTCATTTAACGCAGACACAAGTGTACGGGGTAAGAGTGATTTAAGAACATTAGAATTTAAATTAAAATGCCTCTTTGGTTTAAAAATACCCTGCTGACTACGAGTGACCGGTCTATGACTTGAGGAAGAAGTGGGCGGATTTTGGGAATTTTCTGGGCTCGGGATGGGTAGCGACATGCGATGGGCTCTTGGCCCAAGGCGATATCTGGCTGGGCTGGACCAGTTCGAGTGAGGCTGGGCCGCCCAATCGGCTGGAGGCGATCCGATGGCGGTAGTGTGCGACGGACCCGATGGGGCCCGGTAGGCGATGGGCCTTTGGAGAATTTTGGGTGCGGGACATGTCCGAAAAATGGTGAGTAATAAACGGGAATATACTATCATCCAAAAAATTATACGAACTAGGCTCGGGAGTATTAACTGGCGCAAATAGAAATTGGGTTTCATCAAAAATTACATGGCGATTAATGATGATTTTCTTGGAGGAAAAATCAAAACATTTGTAACCACGATGATTGGACGGAAAACTCAAAAACACATACGGAGTAGACCAAGCCTGAAGTTTGTTAATTGTGGTGGATGGGAATAACGGATAACACAAGCACCCAAAACCCGAAGATGAGAATAAGGAGTCTTATTATATAAAATTTGAAGGGGAGAAGAATATGTCAGACCTTTGGAAGAAATTATGTTAAGGAGATATGTAGTCATTTGAAGAGCATGATGCCAAAAATATGGGGGTACGGAAGCATGACTTAAGAGAGTGCGGACAATGTTATTTATGAAACGAATTTTGCATTAAAATTTCCTATTTTGTGAAGACGTATGAGGACAAGAAAAACAAAAATTGATCCCATTATTAGCACAGAACTCCCGAAATACCCCATTGTCATATTCTTTGCCATTATCACACTGAATACTTTTTATTTCTCGTTCGAATTGGGTTTTAATGAATGCTCTAAATTTTAAGAAGACGGAAAAAACTTGAGATTTATTCGCAATCGGAAACGTCCATAAATATTTAGAATAATCATCCAAAAAGAGAACATAATACTGATGACCCAAAGAACTAAGAACATGAGACGTCCATAGGTCGCTATGAATAATATCAAATTGCATTAAAGTATGAGAATTTGAGTCTACAAATGGCAACCTAATAATTTTTCCTAAAGAACAAGATTGACAATTGGGAGTACTATTCGTACCCTTACATGAAATAAAATTATTTTTATGTAATGACGACAAAATCGAAGATCCCGGATGACCAAGCCAAGCATGCCACAAGGAAGGAGCAAGGGCTGCAAACGCTGACGGCAAGGTTGGACTCGATGGACTGACACCGGGTGTGATAGGATAAAGATCTCCCCTACTATCACACCTCATGAGAGGACTCCCCATCTTGAAATCCTTCACAGAGAAACCAAAATGATCAAATTCAACAGAAACGAAATTGTCAGTGGTGAATTTTCGGACATACACTAAGTTTTTAATCAATTTGGGAGCATGTAAAGTATTTTTCAAGATAAGGGGTGGATCGGGGGGAGACAAAGTTTTACGACCATAACCCTGAATTGGAATAGAGTTACCATTACCAACAATTATATCACGAGGGTTGCTCAAATTGGAATAAGACGACAGAATACCTAGATCAGAAGTCATGTGTGTCGTCGCGCCGGTGTCCATGTACCAATTCGGATCCGGTTGCGTCAACCCAAGCGTGTGCATTGCAGCCTCAATGTCGGTGTGGGGCCTAATGCCGAGAATACTTGTGTGGGCCGAGGCCCAAGAAGTCCACCCTGCTGCCCCGGCCCAGTGCTGAACCGAGAGGAAGAAGCCTGATTGTTGGGCCTGAATTGGGGTTGTCCAGCCCACTGCCCGTTGGAAGGCCCTGGAAAATAGGGGTTGTTGGGCCATGGCCCACTGCCCCAGCCCCACTGCCATGGCCCTACGGTTGGGACCAGTAGGGAGGTGGCCCACTGTTGACTGGACGGGGCCCACTACCGGATTGTTGTCCACCGGAACCGCCGCGTTTGCCCCCGCGATTTTTGCCATTATTCTTACGATTATTTTTGCCGCCACCATGAGCACGGTTTTGGCCCGAATTATCAACAAAATCCGACGAATTTGTGGAGGACGTCATCATGACCACAGGGCTTGCTCCGGTAGACGCCTTTTTAGCCAAACCGGCTTCTTCCAAAGTAAGCATGGAGTGGGCTTGATAAAAAGCGGGAAGTGGATTGCTTTGACGAGGAGAGTCCCAACGCCATTATAGGCCTCAGAAAGGCCGGCAACCAATTGTAGAACCAGATGATTATTTATCACAAGTGCGCCAACGTTACGGAGTTGGTCTGCCAACTCTTTGAGTTTCTTACAATATGCAGACATGTTTGAAAATTTTTCCATGCGAACTTGAGAGAATTCCTGCTCGAGTGTGACAACACGTGAATGTTAGTTATCTTGGAATATATCACGTAATCTATTTCAGGTAGCCATAGCCGTAGTGTCTGGCTCAATGATCGTCTGTAAGAGGTCAACCGAAATAGTGGAATAAATCTACTGGAGAACGGTAGCATCAAGAGTAATCCATAACTGAGGATCCTCCGCGGGAATAGGTGCAGCGGGAGGAATTATGTGATGGATGACTTGATGGGAGATAGCATGAATTTTAAATAATTTCGCCCACGTCGCATATTGGACGTTTTCCATCTCAAGAACAATAGGGATGTTGTTCTTGATGTTAGAAACCATGAGTAGGATAAAAATTATTCTTAGACATAACAAAAGAGCAAAGGGAGAGGAGGGAAATTTGGGAAGAGTGGAGGTAAATAATATCACGAATTCTGGTGAAGGGGGATGGAAAACGGAGACGGTTGTAGCCGAGAAATGACACAAAAACCGAGAGCAAGGGCGGAAGCAAGACCTAGTCTCTTGATACCATGAAAGAAATAATCCCCTTGATTATTTTCATTAATTGAAAGACTATATATACAAGTTACATATTTCCATAATAGGAGAATCATATTCCTATTTTATTCCTAAAACCTTATTCTACTTGGATACTAACTAAACATTTATGGTAATACAATACTAATTGTTGACACCCAATTTTGTCCCATCTTTTATGATTTTATTCGTAATTTTTAACATTTTTGACACTTTTAAAACAATTTTAAAATATATATATATATGCATATTATTCTCTTATTATTATTTATATTTCGCATTTTTTACTGTCATTTGCATTTTTTATCACAATCATAAATTATCCGAAATTCTATGTTATTTTATTCTCGCAAAATTGCATCGCATTTCCTTTTTATTAAGCATTAAACATTTTGCAAATATTATATTTTATTATTATCACGTCGTTATGTTATTTTAAATAATTCACATCTTTTACAAAAAAAATATATATATATATATATATATATATATATATATATATATATATATTTTAATATTAAACCCCTTTTATATTTTTCAATTCCTAACCCATTTCATTTTTTCCAACCCAATACAAATTCTACCCAAACAAAATTCACAAGCCCAACCCCAAAATTCGGCCAACCCATTCCCTTACCCTTCCAAGCCCAACCGGCTGGCCCAACATCCCTTCCCCTTTATTTCCCTTATACCAAAACCCACAAAACAAAACCCAACACCCTTAAACCAAAGCCCCAAACCAAGCCCAATACCCATTTCCCTTTATTTCCCTCTTACACCCAAACCGAGCCCACAACCTCGCACCCAAACCCAAGCCTCGACCCATTCCCTACCCCTTTAATTCCCCAAAAACCCAAAAAATAAAAAAAACCCCCCAAAACCAAAAAATCAAGAACCCTAATATCCCTTTTCTCCCAAATCGCCGCCGACCCCACACCCCCTACCAGCGACCCCACCTCGCCGGTCACCTCACCCCTGCCACCACCAACCCCTCTCATACCGACACCACCAAACCCTTCGACCCATACCCACAAAATCCGCGACCCATGCCCCTCAAATCCGCGATTTTTGGCTCTTTATTTTTGAAATTCAAACTCATTCCTTGAACGTTTTGGGGGGGAATCCACCTATAAATACCTCATGATTGTTCTTCATTTAAGGAGGAGATTTTCGGGGGAGAAAAAAATAGATTTTCGGAAGATTATTCCATATATACATAAATATTTTGTTGTGTTCTTGAGTTTAAAGCATTTGGCTTCTTCGTTGTTTCAAGAATCAAGTCCGAAAAGGTTTGTCATCCCCTTTGATTCTCTGATTTTCTTCACTGATTTCGGGTCGGGTCGACCCGACCCAGGTCGACCCGGTTCGGGTAACATTTTCAGAATTCTTGCATTTCATATTTATGTATGTTGGTTATCTGAATTTGGTGTTAAGATTTGATTTGGATCACTGATTTCGGGTCGGTTCATCGACCGGGTCAGTCGACAGTTTAGATTTTTCCAATTTTCTTACATTCTTCTTTGTTGTTATTATTGGTTATCTCAAATTGATGAAATTATTTGACTTGGGTTGAACACACGATTCGGTCGGTCATCGACGGCCTGGGTCGACCAGTTTAGATTTTCCCAATTTTCTTACATTGTTCTTTGTTGTTATCATTGGTTATCTGAAATTGTTGAATTTATTTGATTAGGATTGAAACACCGATCCGGTCAAACATCGATCCGGTCGGGTCGACCGGTTGGGTAACATTTCCGTAATTCTTGCATTACATATTCTTGTTATTGGTTATCCGAATTTGGTGTTGAAATCGATTCGAGTTTGGATCACCGATCCGGTCGGATCGACGGTCGGGTCGACCGATTGAACATTTTCAGAATTCTTGCATTTCATATTCTTGTTATTGGTTATCCGAATTTGGTGTTGAAATCGATTCGAGTTTGGATCATCGATCCGGTCGTCATCGACCGGTCGGTCGACCCGATTTGAACATTTTCGTAATTCTTGCATTTCATATTCTTGTTGTTGGTTATCTGGCTGCATCGAAATCGATTTGGGTATGAATCATCGATTCGGCCTGGTCGACCGATTTGGATATTTCCGAATTTGAACTCGGGTCGGGTATTTTAAATTGCTCAACCGCTCGTTTCTTTGGCACCGCTTTCTTGTTTTATTAATATCGCATTAAGGCCGATTTAAATTGAATTCGAGGCCAAGCTTTTCTTTCGCTTTCGCTTCGCTTTTTTAGTTTAATCTGTTTTAGACATCCGCATACAGCGGATATATTATTGTTATTAAGTTCTTGTTTTAAATTTCTTGCGACGGATATTTTATCGCTTTTCTTGCTTTTGAATAAATACCGCTGATCGCTCGGGCGCTTTTTACATTTCGCTTTGCTCCCGCTTCAGACATCGCTTTCTTGCTTTTATCATTTTTTCGCTTTTAAATCGAACACGCATTTTTCAAACATTGCTTTCTATTTCGATTTCTTTGTTTCAAAGATTCAAATATTTGTTCTCTTGCTTTATCGCTTTTAAACTAGACACCGCGTCATTTTCGAAATTGTTTTTACGCCTCTGTTTTTACGCTCGCTCTGCTGCTTCTTCTTTGTTCCGATTTTATTTTACTGATTTGAACACGATACTACACTGGCCGATGAAAAATATCCGTCGATTTTGAGGCCTCCACAGTTGCAAAGACGGAAATATAACTTCTGGGCAAGGATGAGGCTTAAACCTTTATTTCATCCGAGATCAACATGTTTAGTAGGCGAGGCGACTAAAATAACCAACAAGTTATATATTCGCAGCCACGACGTGATTATAGTGATCTTTTCTATTTCATCCGAGAGACCAACACGTTTAGTAGGCGAGGCAATCAAAATAAACTACATTAGTCATATGTTTGCAGCCACGACGTGATTGGAATGTTCTTTTCAAAATTTAAGTCTGAGCCCTCCGCGATCAAAACATTCATTGTTTTGAATACGGATATGAAGTTATTTGTATTTAACTGTTTCTAACCGTTTGTTCTTGACAGCTTGCATGGACTAAAGTAAATAAAGGCAATTATTCCTCGGAGTTTATTTATTTTATTTCTTTCTTTAAATTCAGCTTTTATCTCGCTTTGTATTGTAATATTATTTATCGCACTTATGTAATTATTGAAATGCTTAGAATAGGCAAACTTAGGATTTATTCATAGGTTAGTTTAAGATTCGAAACCCGTCGCTAGCTTATTTATTTGTAGGCTCGCAAACTTAGAAATCCTTCGCTAGTTTATTTATTTTAGGCTCGTCACGCGAATTCAAGATTTTCAAAACAACTTTTGTCATCTTTTATTTGCTTTATTAATCATACCGAATAAGTTTATCTTTTGTCAATTTACAATTTATTGATTCCCAAAATTTTACTTCTTTGGCATTATAAATAAATTTTTTTACTATCAATTGTCAAAAACATATTTTTCCAACTCTACATGTATTTCTCTTTAGATATCATATAAATGCATATTTTGAAAAAATCTCTACACTTATCTATCTTTTAAAATGCATCTTTTTTTTATTAATTATTTGCAGACGTCTTTTAACTTCATACTTCAAACATGCATTTTTTTTCTAGTAATAATTAACCTGAGTTTTACCGGATAACCGCAAGTTAGCGGATCTTAAAGGATGCCTAACCCCTTCCCTTTAGGATAATAAAGAACCCTTACCTAGAATCTCGCTAGTTTCGCAGACCTTAAAATTGGAGTTTACATTGCAGCACTTAGTTTAATATTTAGGTGTCCTAATTCACCGTAAAAATAATTAGGTGGCGACTCCTCAACCCTTTTTACCCAGGAATCACCCGGACACGTCTGTGCTCCGCTTTGACCCGAGCATGTCAAAATAGGGCGCGACAGCATGGCGACTCCGCTGGGGAATTTTCAGGTTCTTAACCATAGCAAAATTCAGGTTAATTATAATTGTGCTTTACTTTCACTCTTTGTTTGATGAAATGCTTTGATTTATTTCCTTTGTAAAATTTTTTGCATGCATAACTGCTTTAATTTCCATATTTTTACTGCTTATCTTAAATTGGCATTTCGCTCATATTTCTTCCACTCTGGAAAATTGACACTATCACACACTACACGCGAGGTGTGTTTTGCGCACCCGCAAATTTCTTTCAATCTACCAAAATTTAGGAGAGTTGGCGTATGCGCGGAGTGACCGGACCATCTGGTGGCCGCGTAGCCTTCTCACTCGAGTAGTCCGCTCGGGAACCTTGTGTCTAGTCAGCCAAATCTTAGAAAATTTAGGATAGAGCTATACCACCCTTTATTTTAAGTCATGCATGCATACACCTTAGGTGGGTCGATCCTTGGTATCGACTCCACAATTAAGAAATCCGCCAAAGATGTCTACGGGTCTCACAACCCAACGACCAATCATCATATTATGTGTAGCGTGATAAGGATAGACTAATTCAAGACTAATCATGACATGCTGAAATTGGAAAATGTACATTCATTTTGTCTCATTTCCGATAAAGCATTGCAGTTTAGCAGCTTGGATCAAATCTGTCGTGATCCCGCATATCTGGCGTTTAGGCCCACCTCCGGCATAAGGGAGGCTCCATGCATATTAGGATGTGCATTTAATTGTCTTACAATCATTTTGTTGTTTTCTCCTGCTTTTTCACTATGTGCATATTATTTAAAGCAATAATTACTCACCTTATACTAACTTGATTTTCTTCAATTTTTTTTAGAAGGTTTATTTTGTCTAGATTATTTTCCCAAAGGTTGATTTGCGTTGACTAAAACTGGCGGATCATCCCTACTTCACAAGGTCAAAGGCACAATCCTTCAGCCAAATGACTGATTCAGATGCATCCGAACAGACTGGCCTGGAACTTATGACTCTTTCCAGAGATGAACCAGAGGCTTCAGAAAATAGAGATACTACCGTCCAAGAAAAATACATCGCCCAACTGTTACAACAGATGGCAGCCATGCAGACTGAGATAGAGCGGCTCTAAAATCTCACCAATATGTCCGTTAGCGCCAATACCCCACTCCCTGAACAAGGGACGAATGCAACTGCACCACAAATTTTCTCATTTCCTGAACCGCCATTTCCCCAAAACCTCCCCGATAATTCGCCACTATGCAAAACCGATCCACAACACACTAACCCGCAAGCTAGTCCACAACAAAGCCCGCTACAAAATGACCCTACAACTCCACATACCCAAACTAACCCACTCATCCAAAACACCTCTTCCATGCAAAATCACCAAGCAGGCCAACACATATTGGTGGCACACGTGGTGATCCCAACGAACAAAGACGTGCCACCGATATGCAACGGAAGCTCAACCTTTACCACCACGGTACCAAACATGGCTCTTGAAATCGGCGGTGTGAAGAAATGGACAGGCGGGTAATGATCAAAACCGGTGAAAGTGTGGCGAGAGAGATTCATAGCCTAAAATAAGCATTCAAAAATATCCAAACCAGCAAGGGACATGAAGGACTTGAGTATGAAGATCTGTGTATGCATCCCGACATTGAATTGCCTGTAGGATATAAAATGCCAAAATTTGACTTGTTTGATGGGAAAGGAAATCCTTACTCTCATTTGAGATCGTACTGCGACAAACTGATTGGGGTAGGTAAAAATCAGGCCATCATAATGAAGTTGTTCGTAAGGAGTTTGACAGAAGAAGCACTAGACTGGTACACAAGCCAGGACCCGCAAAAATGGCGTAATTGGGGCACGATGGCACAAGATTTCGTGGACAGATTTAAATTCAACACTGACACAGTCTTGGACAGATTTTATCTGATGAAGTTGGAAAAGAAGTCCACAGAGACCTTCAGAGAATACGTCATGAAGTGGAAGGCAGAAGCAGCGAAAGTTCAACCCCCGATAGAAGAAAGTGAGATGACCACTCTCTTTGTACAATCTTTGAAAGATGTAACATACTATGAGAGAATGATAAGCGTCATAGGACGAAGTTTCTCTGAAGTTATAAGGATGGGAGATTTCATAGAAGAGGGAATCAGAACAGGAAGAATTACAAACTTTGTAGCATTGCAAGCAACAAGTGAGACAATCCAATCGGACTCATTTGAGGGAGCAGTAAAGAGAAAGAGAGATGGAGTGTCCTCTGTGGTGACAGTTCAGAAACATAGGCCAAATCAAATGTCAACCTACCAAATGCCATCACCCCAGCCTCCCTATTACAATCAAAACAACCAAAGTCCTCAGCCTTCCTATTATTACCCATACACCCAAAGCCCTCAACCTTACTATCAATACCCACCTGGTCCCTACCCTGTCTACCATACCCAGCCAATGTATAGCCTGCCTCGAGCACCTGTCTATCCAAATCCCCCGCAATATCAGCCCACATACTTACCTCATCCACAAGTCCATGCACCAAATGCACCTGCACTCGCAAGAAATACGAAAGAAAGCCAGCCAAAACCTATACACCTTTGGCCGAACCTCGAGCCCAATTATATGAAAGACTGAAAACCGCAGGAATACTCCAACCCATCCCAGGGAATATCCCCAATCCTATTCCCAGGTCGTATGATGAAACTAAGCATTGTGCATACCACTCGGGAATCCCTGGGCACGACACTGAAAATTGCTATGCCCTCAGAAACAAAATTGAGACATTGATCAAAGAAGGAATTATCCAACTGAAAGGACCTTCCTCTGATGTAAATGATAACCCTTTTCCAGATCATGACAATACAAATGTGAACATGATTACTGTTGATGAAGAACACAACTTGGAAGGGACCATTGTGCCAATCCAGATAGAGGAAAAGGTTGAATCATCGGCCTTTGTCACCCCTATGATTACAGTCCAAGTGAGGGCACCGTTTGGAGTAGAAGTGTTTCCTCCAAAGTCGCAGGTCATGGCATCATCTTTTCTTGGAAAAGTCTTATCAACCAATCTCCGAAGGAAGGGAGACGCTTCTTTACCAAAGTCTGTTCCACTTCTGGGTCAGTCATTCGTCAAAACATGCGCCACTCAGGAATCAAAGGAGGACAATGCAGCCAACCTCGCGAAGGGATTCAAAAGATTTTTCATGAATGAAGAAGAAGCAAAATGCAACGTGATTCTCAATGATCACGCTAGAAGCTCAACCAGTTGGGATGCAGAGCAAGGAGATGTTTCAGGAAAATTGGACATGTACCCTGGCCTTGTTTCTCCCAGAAACTAGTTAACTGCATTAATATTTAATGAAACAATGCGATTCAGATTGAGGCCTGAATCACATATATGCATTTAATGTGTTTTGCCTCTACCTTTTGAAAGCTTAAAATGACAAATCTGCATTGCTTTTGCTATTTTTAAAATATGTTTTGTTAAATAATTTTCTTTTCTTTTTTCATCATGCAAATTAATTTGTCGGCAATATGTGACATATAATGAAACAAGCAAACAAAGTCTCAAACAACAAGCAAGGCTTCGTAGAATATAAGGGAGAATCACACCCGGAAGAATTGAGGCGTTTTTTGGAATAAGTCAAAGCCAGATTTGGATGAAACATCAAGATGGTTGATAGTTAAAAGCATTGGCACGGACGTTTGCCATTGGTACTCTTGGGCTACCACATTACGATCAGGATTTCTACTGGGGCAATGCTATTTCTTTCGCAACCAAGTGAATACAGAATCATTTACTAAGAGACTGATTGATGAAAGCAGATGGACGCAGCTTGTTAAGGCAACTTTATCAGAATAGAATGGCCAAAAACCATCAATGCAGATGCAGTGAAGAGATACCATATCTAAGATTAGTTATTCTCTATGTAATGCATTTCTTATGTTGTCAAAATTGCGCTCCCAGGCGGGATACGCAAAGGAACCCATGTAGGGTTCCGTTTCTTTAGATCACAAATTTCCCCAATCTCTTTTCTTTGTAACCTGAACTACGTTATGACCTGATTCCCTCGGCGGGATACGTAGGCGGCCACATCGGCTTCGGTCCCATCTTTAGAAAAATCCTTACAATCTCCTTTGCTTACCTGAACTACGTTATGACCTGATTCCCTCGGCGGGATACGTAGGCGGCCACATCGGCTTCGGTCCCATCTTTAGAAAAATCCTTACAATCTCCTTTGCTTACATGAACTACGTTATGACCTGATTCCCTCGGCGGGATACGTAGGCGGCCACATCGGCTTCGGTCCCATCTTTAGAAAAACCTTACAACCCTCTTTACTTGTAATGAACTACGTCATGACCTGATTCCCTCATGGGGATACGTAGGCGGCCTAAATCGGCTTCGGTCCCACCATTAGAAATATTTTCTCCTTTATCTCGTACATGATAAAATGCACCCATCTGATCACCCTGATAGGGCAGGCAAGCAATCTACACAAGACTCGGTTGTCCGTTTAAAAGATCATCATCCTCATATATCGAAAACTGGGGCATTTTTAAGGGATCACCGCTTGAGGACGCCGATAAACATGGAAAAACATCGGCAAACTAAGTCTTCAAATTTCTAAGAGGATTTTGGATAAGACGTTTGCTTTGTTTCACCGCATGTCGCTGCTCGACAGACATTTACATATATGCATACTTTCTTATAAGCAATTTATTTTCACCAAATATTTTCATTAAAGTTTGACAAGATTTTTTTTACTAATACGCATACTTTCTTATAAGCAAAATCATTTTCAACAAATATTTTCATTAGCAGTTCGACAAGAACTTTTTAATGATAAGCATACTTTCTTATAAACAAATTATTTTCAACAAATGTTTTCATTAACGGTTAGCCAAGACTGGGAACCAGACAGGGGCTACAGGTCCAAATCAGCAGGACATGCAGCTATCAAGAGCCAAAGCTATCAAGTCAACGCGAATCAACCGCCCCTCCCCAAACTCACAAATTTTCTTTGAGTACGTGTTCTTGAGGTTGAAAAGCAGGGAAGCCACATCGCTTATGATCAATTCCCAAAGAATTTCGCACTACAACTCACTACAAGGATTACGTTCTTGTTCTCGCATTTATACGAAGACTTCATCTTGACCTACTGTGGTCCCGACTATTATGTCCGCACAAAGATGTTATTTCGGATCACAAAGAACGACAACAAGGCAAACCCGACGGCAAAGACGTCAGATCACATTTTCGCCTCGTGCCAGGCGACATTTCAATTCACATGAGTTTGGATCGGCGGAAGATTCAGACAACGTGGAACCCTATTACAAAGAAAGCGACGGCAAGGACGCCACTTACATCTCTTACAACAAGACAACATTTCAAAACGTCGCCGACGTTATGGCAAAGACGACAATCATTTTTCTGACTTTACAACGACGTCAACAACATTACAATGACGTCTTCAACGCAAAGAACTATCTTTACCGCATCTCAACGACGCCAACAAAGACTACAATGACGTCTTCGGCCAGCAAAGAATATCTTTACGCAACACAACAACTATCTTTACAAGATCTCAACGACGCCAACAAAGATTACAATGACGTCTTCAAAACAACAACTATCTTTTACAACAACACAATAAATATCTTTTACCGAATCTCAACGATGTCAACAGAATTACAATGATGTCTTCAACGCAAAGCCTATCTTTACGGCATTACAACAACGTCATTGACGCATCGCAAAGACATCAACTATCTTCAACAAAGATTACAACGACGCCAAAGACAACAAATTATCCGCAATAGCAAACATCATTACAACAACGTCATCGACGTTAAGACACAACAAATATCTTTACAAAGATTGCAACGACGCCAACAAAGATTACAACGACGCTTCAAAGACAACAAATTTATCCGCAATAGCAAACATCATTACAACAACGTCATCGGCAAGTTACAGCGACACAACAAGTATCTTTTACAAAGATTGCAACGACGCCAACAAAGATTACAATGACGTCCTCAACGCAGCAGACTATCTTTACAAAGATTACAACAACGCGTCATTGACGTAATCGCAAAGACATCAACTATCTTCAACAGATTACAACAACGCCATCGACAAGTATAACAAAGACAACAAGTATCTTTACAAAGATTGCAACGACGTCAACAACATTACAATGACGCCCTCAACGCAGCAGCCTATCTTTACAAAGATTACAACAACGTCATTGATGTAACTGCAGCACATCAACTATCTTCAACAGCATTACAACAACGTCCACGACGTTACGGCAGCACGACAACTATTTTTTACAACAACAACGTCCACGACGTTACGGCAGCACGACAACTATTTTTTACAACAACAACGACATCATCAACGTCTATACAACTACGACATCAGCAAAGTCTATACAACAGCGACGTCAACAACATTACAACGACGTCTTCAACACAACAAATATCTTTTACCGCATCTCAACGACGTCATTTCAGGCTCCCACCTTATAATAAGGGAATTTTAATTTCAGTCAGGCGCCCACCTTATAACAAGGGAATTTTAAGTTATTTTCTCTACAATTTTTTCTCAGCAGTTATACACTAATTATATCTTAAGCTTTAGTTTGCAGGAGTTTTTAATTTGCAGGAACTTCATCACAGCGTGAGACTATCTCTTACGGCGAACCGAGGCAAATTGGTCAGCGACCTACTTCGAACGTCGATCCGCTCTTTTCCAATAGTTTCTCGCATCTGCGACCAGTGTCATCCTAAGTCGACACTGGGGCATTGTTGCTTGAATGTGCACCATCTTTTTGCAACTTCACTTCCCCCCCGGAATTCTATGCAGTCCCGATGATCGGGACAAAATTGGCTACTCAGTCAACTTCTTTGGCCGAAAACTCTTTCATCGTCTCCGTCCAAAGAGGGGCATCTGTTGACACCCAATTTTGTCCCATCTTTTATGATTTTATTCATAATTTTTAACATTTTTGACACTTTTAAAACAATTTTAAAATATATATATATATGCATATTATTCTCTTATTATTATTTATATTTCGCATTTTTTACTGTCATTTGCATTTTTTATCACTATCATAAATTATCCGAAATTCTATGTTATTTTATTCTCGCAAAATTGCATCGCATTTCCTTTTTATTAAGCATTAAATATTTTGCAAATATTATATTTTATTATTATCACGTCGTTATGTTATTTTAAATAATTCACATCTTTTACAAAAAAAAAATATATATATATATATATGTTTTAATATTAAACCCCTTTTATATTTTTCAATTCCTAACCCATTTCATTTTTTCCAACCCAATACAAATTCTACCCAAACAAAATTCACAAGCCCAACCCCAAAATTCGGCCAACCCATTCCCTTACCCTTCCAAGCCCAACCGGCTGGCCCAACATCCCTTCCCCTTTATTTCCCTTATACCAAAACCCACAAAACAAAACCCAACACCCTTAAACCAAAGCCCCAAACCAAGCCCAATACCCATTTCCCTTTATTTCCCTCTTACACCCAAACCGAGCCCACAACCTCGCAGCCCAAACCCAAGCCCAGTCGACCCATTCCCCTACCCCTTTTAATTCCCCAAAAACCCAAAAAATAAAAAAAAAAAACCCCCCAAAACCAAAAAATCAAAAACCCTAATATCCCTTTTCTCCCAAATCGCCGCCGACCCCACACCCCATACCAGCGACCCCACGTCGCCGGTCACCTCACCCCTGCCGCCACCAACCCCCCTCTGTTGCGCTGACACCACCAAACCCTTCGACCCATACCCACAAAATCCGCGACCCATGCCCCTCAAATTCGCGATTTTTGGCTCTTTATTTTTGAAATTCAAACTCATTCCTTGAACGTTTTGGGGGGGAATCCACCTATAAATACCCCATGATTGTTCTTCATTTAAGGAGGAGATTTTCGGGGGAGAAAAAAATAGATTTTCGGAAGGATTTTCGGAAGATTATTCCATATATACATAAATATTTTGTTGTGTTCTTGAGTTTAAAGCATTTGGCTTCTTCGTTGTTTCAAGAATCAAGTCCGAAAAGGTTTGTCATCCCCTTTGATTCTCTGGTTTTCTTCACTGATTTCGGGTCGGGTCGACCCGGTTCGGGTAACATTTTCAGAATTCTTGCATTTCATATTTATGTATGTTGGTTATCTGAATTTGGTGTTAAGATTTGATTTGGATCACTGATTTCGGGTCGGTTCACTGACCCGGTTTAGATTTTTCCAATTTTCTTACATTACTGCTGTTGTTATTATTGGTTATCTGAAATTGATGAAATTATTTGACTTCGGGTTGAACACACGATTCGGGTCCGTTGATCGACCGCCGGTCGACGGTTTAGATTTTCCCAATTTTCTTACATTGTTCTTTGTTGTTATCATTGGTTATCTGAAATTGTTGAATTTATTTGATTAGGGTTGAAACATCGATCCGGTCGGTCATCGATCCGGTCGGGTCGACCGGTTAGTAACATTTCCGAATTCTTGCATTACATATTCTTGTTATTGGTTATCCGAATTTGGTGTTGAAATCGATTCGAGTTTGGATCATCGATCCGGGTCAGATCATCGACGGTCGGGTCGACCCGATTTGAACATTTTCAGAATTCTTGCATTTCATATTCTTGTTATTGGTTATCTGAATTTGGTGTTGAAATCTGATTCGAGTTTGGATCACTGATCCGGGTCGGGTCGACCCGATTTGAACATTTTCAGAATTCTTGCATTTCATATTCTTGTTGTTGGTTATCTGAAACTGGTACTGAAATCTGATTTCGGGTATGAATCACTGATTCGGGTCGGGTCGACCCGATTTGGATATTTCCAGAATTTCAGAACTCGGGTCGGGTATTTTAAATTGCTCACTGCTCGTTTCTTTGGCACTGTTTTACTGTTTTATTAATATCGCATTAAGGCCGACGAAATTGAATTCGAGGCCGAGCTTTTCTTTCGTTTCGCTTCTCTGTTTTTTTAGTTTAACTGTTTTAGACATCCGTACAACGGATATATTATTGTTATTAAGTTTACTGTTTTAAATTTCTTGCGACGGATATTTTACTGTTTTTACTGTTTCGAATAAATACCGCGACTGTTCGGTATTTGTTTTTCGCTTTCGGTTGCTCCCGTTTGATTCTTGTTTCTTTGTTTTATCATTTTTCTCGCTTTAAATCGAACACCGCATTTTTCAAACATTGCTTTCTATTTCAGTTCTTTGTTTGACATTCAAATATTTGTTCTCTTTGTTTCTTTGTTTTAAACTAGACAGCGTCATTTTGGAAATTGTTTTTACGCCTCGCTTTTTCTCGCTATCGCTCTTCTGGCCTTTGCTATTTCTGTTCGATTTTATTTCTTGATTTGAACACGATACTACACTGGCCGATAAAAAATATCCGTCGATTTTGAGGCCTCCACAGTTGCAAAGACGGAAATATAACTTCTGGGCAAGGATGAGGCTTAAACCTTTATTTCATCCGAGATCAACATGTTTAGTAGGCGAGGCGACTAAAATAACCAACAAGTTATATATTCGCAGCCACGATGTGATTATAGTGATCTTTTCTATTTCATCCGAGAGACCAACACGTTTAGTAGGCGAGGCAATCAAAATAAACTACATTAGTCATATGTTTGCAGCCACGACGTGATTGGAATGTTCTTTTCAAAATTTAAGTCTGAGCCCTCCGCGATCAAAACATTCATTGTTTTGAATACGGATATGAAGTTATTTGTATTTAACTAAGCTTTCTAACCGTTTGTTCTTGACAGCTTGCATGGACTAAAGTAAATAAAGGCAATTATTCCTCGGAGTTTATTTATTTTATTTCTTTCTTTAAATTCATCTTTTATCTCGCTTTGTATTGTAATATTATTTATCGCACTTATGTAATTATTGAAATGCTTAGAATAGGCAAACTTAGGATTTATTCATAGGTTAGTTTAAGATTCGAAACCCGTCGCTAGCTTATTTATTTGTAGGCTCGCAAACTTAGAAATCCTTCGCTAGTTTATTTATTTTAGGCTCGTCACGCGAATTCAAGATTTTCAAAACAACTTTTGTCATCTTTTATTTGCTTTATTAATCATACCGAATAAGTTTATCTTTTGTCAATTTACAATTTATTGATTCCCAAAATTTTACTTCTTTGGCATTATAAATAAATTGTTTTACTATCAATTGTCAAAAACATATTTTTCCAACTCTACATGTATTTCTCTTTAGATATCATATAAATGCATATTTTGAAAAAATCTCTACACTTATCTATCTTTTAAAATGCATCTTTTTTTATTAATTATTTGCAGACGTCTTTTAACTTCATACTTCAAACATGCATTTTTTTTCTAGTAATAATTAACCTGAGTTTTACCGGATAACCGCAAGTTAGCGGATCTTAAAGGATGCCTAACCCCTTCCCTTTAGGATAATAAAGAACCCTTACCTAGAATCTCGCTAGTTTCGCAGACCTTAAAATTGGAGTTTACATTGCAGCACTTAGTTTAATATTTAGGTGTCCTAATTCACCGTAAAAATAATTAGGTGGCGACTCCTCAACCCTTTTTACCCAGGAATCACCCGGACACGTCCGCGCTCCGCTTTGACCCGAGCGAGGTCAAAATAGGGCGCTACACTAATTATATTACAACATTACCTAAACTAGGATACTAAATATTTACCATAAATTACATGGTACAATTCAGCCAAAACGTGCGTAATTTGAGAGCAAAGCCGAGACCAATATACACAATATACACATGTATATTGTGTATATTTAACACTGTAAAGTATGGACACCATGCAACAGATAAAACGTGACATGCATATGAAGTACATGTATGACAAAGTTCATGCCTGCATCAATACTGCACCATTCATTTTAACATCCTTACCTGTCATGGATAATATCAGAGAGTTGACATTACTAAAAAGAAAAGTTGTTCCATCCATACAACTATTAGAAAGTAGAAGGAAAGCATAATTATAAATACAGCTATAAAACATTGGTCTTATCAATCTTGATTCATGCAATGTAGATAACGGGACTCCAGAGCTGATACATCCAGTTTGTTCTATTTCATTACTTTCTTGAACACCTCATCCAAAAGTTTAAACTATTAGAGAGCACATGGTTATGTCTTAAACGCGCTCTTCACATGTAGTCCTAATTCTTTTTCATGGGTCAAACTGGTGGAAATTACGTTGGATAAAAAGTAATGGTGAGACTCAAACTCATGACCTCTACCTTTCTACCTGCTTCAATAACATGTTGAATTGTTTGATTACCTCATCTAAAAGTTTATGTTGTTAGAGAGAGTACATTTCTATTTAAATTAATTATGTCTTCGACACTCTTGTTTCTTCGAGAGGAATGGACCTCCAAGAGATATTTTCCTTCTTAACTGGAGAGATGCTCAGGTAGTAGGACCTAAAAACAAATATCATAACAATAATATAATATATATAATAGAATGGGCATCACATTCTCAGGTCTGTATTTGATAGTTAGACATCATTTCCTAATGAATCTCCTGATAAAACTAGCTAAAAGTGCAAGTCTTGGAGTAATTTAATGAATGGACTTGTCACGCCCCGACTTTTCTCAAGTCTTTCTTTAGGACGTGATGACACCTGAACAACTATTCCTTTCCAGGCGAACCATTTACTTCATTTTCTTCCTAAATTATACAGGTATTTACGGAAATAATATATATAATAATCAATTTGAAGTTTACGAAGAACAATCTCATGTGGGGCATTCCCCGAGATAATAAAACTTAATTCTTTAAACAAACTTAGTCTAGAATAACTTTCACCAAATCTGAAATAATGGATTGGTGGTACGATGAGGCTGCGGGACGATCGCTAGCCCTCTTGCGGAGCTTTTCCTCTATCACGCATTCCTGAAATATGTTAAATAAAAGAGTCAGCCCTACCATCCGGGGCTGAGTGGAATCTCATCTTACAGTCCAAAGTAACCTCACAATATTTTTAATTACAATCACATTATAAGAAAATAATAAGCATGTTGAAATAAACAGATTACAACCCTTTTATTAAATAAATCAATAAATATTCACGTGCAAAATTTTCTCCCCACTCGTCTTAAAAAAAACAACTTAGTTCAATTAGTACTCCTGCTTTTTCCCATATAACATATTATACATTTGTTGCGGTACGTGCAACCCGGTCCAGTGCATTTATATATTTGTTGCGGTACGTGCAATCCGATCCAGTGCATTTATATATTTATTGCGGTACGTGCAACCCGATCCAGTGCATTTATATATTTGTTACGGTACGTACAACCCGATCCAGTGCATTTATATATTTGTTACGATACGTGCAACCCGATCCAGTGCATTTATATATTTATTGCGGTACGTGCAACCCGATCCAATGCATTTATATATATTTATTGCGGTCCGTGCAACCCGATCTAATGCATTTATGTATTTGTTGCGGTCCGTGCAACCCGATCCAATGCACTTATTTGTTGCGGTACGTGCAACCCGATCCAATGCATTTATGTATTTGTTGCGGTCCGTGCAACCCGATCCAATGCACTTATTTGTTGCGGTACGTGCAACCCAATCCAATGCACTTATTTGTTGCGGTACGTGCAATCCGATCCAATTTTGTTGCGGTACGTACAACCCGATCCAATGCACTTATTTGTTGTTTAAATATGTCATATGTTCAAAAGGCTCAAATAATATTTTCTTCCTTCAATATTTCGCCCTTTTCACTTGTAAGGGTTACAACTCTCAAACCATAAGTCGGATTTATCCCCGTAAAGTCTCAAACTGTCGAGGACAGAGTAATCTATAACTTTTATTCAGCACAATCTTTCATATGCTTTACCTATTTGTACAGTTTTTACATTATACATTTTGCCCTTCCAGACTTCGGTTGATCCGAGGCAGAATGTTTAAACAGCGATAACTCTCAAACCGTAAGTCGGATTTATCCCCGTAAAGTCTCAAACTGTCGAGGACAGAGTAATCTATAACTTTTATTCAGAAAAATATTTCATATTCATTACCGATTTGTACAGTTTTTACATTATACATTCTGCCCTTCCAGACTTCGGTTGATCCGAGGCAGAATGTTCAAACAGCAATAACTCTCAAACCGTAAGTCGGATTTATCCCCGTAAAGTCTCAAACTGACCGTAACAGAAAGATGTACAACTCTGTAAAATTTCATCCAATTCTAACAAGTATAGCCCAGTATAACAGATTACAATTGCACAATCCAAACTAGTTATTAAACAAATCATAAATTTCATGCTCATTCTTTCAATAACCGGATTATATTCTAACATGTATTGTAACTTAAAAATAAAGGATTTTAATAAGAACTTTGAGTGAGAAAACTCACCTTTGTTGCTTCGTAACCACGAACAAAACCTCAACTTCAACCAAACCTTTTTGGAACTCCTTAATTGCTCTCTTTAATCTCTTTTTTTTCCCTCTCTTTGTTTTATTTCTGATTTGCTGTTTTCTCCCTTTTTGTTGTATTGTATATTTGATGTGTTGTATCATGTGTGTGTGTTGTATTTGTAACCAAGTGCAGAAAATGCCCATGATAAATGGGATGTGAGGGAGTTATGAGAAAGTGCAGAAAATGTCCATGATAAATGGGATGTGAGTGAGTTCTGTTTTTTTTTTTTTTTTTTTTATAAATTTTACAGGACTTTACATTCTCCCCTCCTTAAACAACATTCGTCCTCGAATGTGAGTAAGGTCGTAACCCATGCACATAGACATGCAAACTGCACACACATGAAACACAACTTCCAAGACTTTACAGGACTCAAAATTAACTCCATTTAATACAACAAGCTGCATCTTTCACGAAATAGATCCATCAAACTGCAGGTAATGGCTGTACACCAGAAGTAAAAGGTTTAGCTTACCACAGCGATAATAATAATACTACATGAAGAAACACATATCTCACTACAGAGGCAACAGGTTCAAGCTTACGCCCAGCATATAAATAAATATAGCATGAAACAAAAAGCATATCCCTCTCAGAATTTTGTGTATATTGGCAAGATTGCTAATTAAAGACTTAACCGATTTCTCTTATCACAATCACTTCAATAAAACATAGTACGAAAATCTTTTATTAGGATGTCATATTCCACAGTATGTTTCTTGATGATAACCCAAAATATTTCCCCTTCAGATAAGCTGTGAGAACTCATCGAAAAAACACAGGTAGTGAGGTAGAGTTACAAAATAAAAACTCTTTGAGATATGCTTGAACTCCCATTGTCCTCTTTAAAGCTACATTTCACATTTCAGAGAATACCAAAGTTCCTGACATGTCATTGGTTTGCATCAGAGTATTTACCCGAAAAGTTCCCTCATATCTCACTCGCACAATAAATTACTACATCTACAAGCATGTGCTATCTGCCAAACAACGAAGAATGGACACTACTGATAATGAATGCATATGAACTTCATATAGTTTTATAAATGTAAACTCATACTTAGGATGTTAAATTTGTGCCATCATGGCTTAAAACAGAATAATAAAAAAAAAAATGTAAAGGTTTTGAAGGAACAGGAGATCCAGTAGTCTACCTATATATTTAAAAAAGACAGCTCAATGACAGAGAGATAAATGGCTTTGATTATGTGCAGCAGGGCAATAAGCAGTAAGGAATTCCACTCTGTCAGACCTTTAGTTCACAACATAATATGCTTTAAAAGGAGCAAATTTATTTATGTACCGCCACAATGAATGCAAACCAACCCAACAACCTATCTTCACAGCATAGATTAGATGCATCGTAGTAAAATAATAATACTAAATAGACTCTTGGTATGCATCTGAAGTACTTCTCCCTGCTTCAGACGGCTCAAGTTGTAGGATTATCACTATGCCAAAAAGAAGAATACAAATAAACTGAACTCAACCTTATGATTTCCCTAACAAGCACCAAACTTGGTGTTAATACTTTTTAACCATCAAGTTTTTTATGAAAGCTTTAACACAAATATCTTTAAATAGCACTAGTTTTATTTTACAATGTAATGCAAGTATATAATCTTTTACAATAACTTTTGAATGTTCTACGAATCTCTTTAGCTGACAATTCATAATAGTTCTTCATCTTAATGAAGATCTTCAGTGTAAAAGTTTTGTGCTCCCATCAGAATTTAGGCACAGCTAGTGGCTGCGTGCCTGCATGCTTGTATCTTAAAGAAGCACATATTAAGAGAATTCGTAGTTCCTAGCTTAAAAGGAGTAGGATGCTCAAGTTGATTTGAAATATGCTACACATGACAGAAAAAGAGAGTGAGAATACAAAACAATTTTAAGATACTTTACTGCTGGCACGTAACTAGAGAAGCTGTTGGCAGAGTTACTTCCCTCGCGGATGAACTTAAAATCAATATAGCATCACATCAGTAATACATAGGAGGTCTCCTTGAGGCAAATTGCAAGCCTGATCAGAAACTCTCAATAGATATATTCTGTAGTACGAGACAATTAAAGGAAAGCAGATTAAAATTACAAAGCGTATAACAAGAGTCACATGCAACAAACAATATTTGAATGCACCAAGGTTACAGAGCTTCTACCACATTAATCTCTATGTGGTGACACTATGGGCTTGTATGAAATGGATCCGACCATTCCAAATGAACTCTGTACCTTAGCACTTGCCTGAATAACTACTTCTAGGAACATCTATTGTAGTAATACTGCAACTAAGATATCTGTACTGTCAGATGAATCTTGAGAACTCTGACAAATAGTTGTTGTAGTGTCTTTACCTTATTGAAGAAGGAGCATACAATGTATAGATTTCCTTTCTTCATGGAAACCGTCACATATAACCCCCTCTCCTCCCTCAAGATGAACAAATCCTATATCCTACTCATGCAGAAGGACCTCAAAACCCAATCCAGGACAATTTTTTTTTGACAAGGTAACACAATCCAGGACTAATAAAGCCTACAAGTTCAGTAAATCCAATATCAGTTGATGCTAATACTACAAAATTCTCCACAATGAGTGAATCCAGAATCAGTTGATGCTAATACAACAAAATTCTCCACAATGAGTGAATCCAGTATCAGTTGATGCTAAAATAACAAAATTCTCCACAATTGGTTGTCTTATCCAGAATCCTGTGTCCCTTTAAAACAAGATATGTTAGAAGTCAAAGATAGTATATTTAAACATGCAACAAAATCTAATTCAAAGAGAGATCTGAATGTAGTCTTTGCTTTCTGCCATTTTGCACTAGAGATAAAATTGAACCATAAATTGATGATGAATCAATGGGGTTGCCAGTAGCCTAGGAAGGTAAAATAGCGCAAATGACCCAGAGTCATTAGGTTTGGAAGATACACCAATTGATAGTTTGAATTATACATTTAACCCCCCACCCCCCTCCGTCTCAACAACAACAACCTCCAATAGATTTTTTTTACTAAAGATTAACTTCACTTAATTACTTTCCAACATATGAAGTTTATTCTCAGACAATGCTCACTCAATTTCTTCAAGTGACTACATTATTATGATTGATGCAGTAATTTTTTTGGATATACATGAAAAAGAAGTAGTAGTAATGAACAATCACCCCTGCTGAAGTATAATTAACTCAGGAAATGAAATTTCAAGCCATGTAAAGAGGAAAGATTAGGAACAAAGGATAAATAGTTTGATTTATTTTCCCAAGCTCTTCAACAATAGAAAGTCTTGTGTTTCCTTTAATGCTGAGATAACAAGAACTTACACGAAGTTACACTTAAAAAGTTTCATTCCTAAGAACAAGAAAGTAGACCTAGTTTCAATTACCTTTTTCTAAAAACATGAAAGTAGACCTAGTTCCTAAGTGTCTTGCACTATACACTTTTTTCTGGTCATAAGAAAAGAATAATCCATCTAGCAACCCTTTTCACATGTACATAGTGTGACTGCTAATACAATATTTTCCATCACGATGTGACCACAGTTATTCCCACTTGGACTTCAACCTCGTGAAATAACATGAGCAAACAACAGTACTGAGGTCTGTTGTCAACCAGTCCAAAGCCGTGGAGCGCTATTCTCCCCCTGCTGACTAGAGGAAAAATTACACAGCATAAGAATGCTGATCAGCTCATATGAGTTTCAAACCAGTTAAAGATTTGCTCAGACTGCAAGCTGGTCATTTCATGATAAGCAAACGCAAGATTCATTTCTTCTTGAATGCGATTCGCAATGGAATTGTCTGGGAGAATAATCTCTCTCTCCTTGAGAGCCCCTTTCCATTGTATTGCACGCCCGTCATTTCTCATGAAACCTTTGGTATCAACGAAACCTTTTTCCTGGAACAGACTGTACAACTTCACTGAGGTAGCTAGATCAAGACCTGGAATCCTATCAGCTAAGAGATTAGGTGACAATGCAAACTCCATACATTTAACCTCTGCAACATCAATGCCTTTACCCTTTAGGAGTGTTAAGTATCTCTCTATTCTCACCCTTCTCCTTTTATCTTTGGGCATGTGCACGAAAAGGGTAGGAGGATAACTCTCCTGAATGTCCATTTGATCAAACAATCCCTCGGCAATCATTATTGTTATGCTGCTGAATCTTAAATCAGTTGCAAGGACCGAAACAAAATATCCACCAGATGAAGCACCTAAAGCTACAAGAGGCAGGCTTTGAAGCTTTTGTTTCACAACCCACCATTCAATAATATCTTTAACGATCAACCTTTCCTCGTCCATCGACCAGCACCTCCCAGCACTAGATACCGCAAGAACTGCAAATCTCCTAGCTAAGGCATTAAGGATGATAAGCCTTTCTTCAGGCAGACCTACACAATTTGGGCACTTAGGTGATCTGTCCCAAAAGTTAGCTGCTTTACCATTACAACCATGTGCCAGAAAGAGAATTGCCTTGGGTGAGTTTGGGATTTGCCATATTAAATCTGTCCTATTTCTGAACTCAACGGTTGGGTCTAACTTAACTGAAAAACTAAGTCTATTCAAATGTTCTTTGACTAAACCAGACAATGAATCAGACTTTTCTCCACTTTCACTATACAAAACCAAAACAAGAACACAAATTAAAAAGAGAAATGTAGTAATAACAGGCATCCGTATACTTTGGGCATTATTTCGTTGTTTCAGCATCCTGTTTCCTCGTTTGAACATTCCTGGAAAACAATCAATATTATAGGATCATAATCATCACTCTTTAACAGCAATGCACATCTCAAGACAACTTAAAATTACGTCAAAATTACAGGTTTGAGTACACAAAAGAACAATATACTAAATTGAAAACCCTATAAGTTTAGAGCATAATTTCGTCGAATCAGGCTTTCTAATCCATCACATCAAAGAAATTCATTTTATAGGGTTGTATAAACAAGCAAATCAAAATTCAGTTTCAATTAAATAGAATTGTTTGTTACATATATATGACTTAATTAGAGCTATGATGTCATTATTGAAATATAGAGTACCAAATATCACATTATATTAATGGCATATTGAAGAATTAGTCAGTTAGCGAATAGGGGGGAAAAACACATATTCTCTCTTTTATGTTAGCTAAGAATGAATTAAGGAAAGATACTTTTGCATAAAATCTAACAAGTTATGGCATCACATTTTTAATTTTTGATAAACATGTGATCAAATATTTAAACAAAAGCCTCAAATTACAATTGTGAACACCAAAATACAACGTGAATCACTACTATGAAGCGAGGTATTGCAAAGTACCTTAAAGAGATCGTCTTTTTATGTCTCTAAACACCTAGTCGACTATAATCAATGCATTTTAGGAGGTTTAGTGCTATCGGCCTCAATGAAGAATGAAGAAAAGAACTTACACGCGCCACGATGCGAGTACGCGAGCTTGTCGCCAACTCCACTATTGGGTTTGGGCTTCTCATAGCTCAATGGATGAATTGTTCGATATTGTTTGGGTCATATTTATGGATCTAGCCTTGGCCCAAGTATATTACAGCAATTGGCCCATTTTGAGAAGAAATTGCACGTTATTGATTGGTCTTTAATTTTTGCTCTATAGCAATCGAACTTATGCCTAGCGGCGCATAAGTTTGTTAAGATAAAAAGTCATTAGGGACATAACTTGTGAATATTATAATGTAAAAATATAAATTTATGTCTCTCGAAAAAAATACTTTTTATGAGGGACAAATATTAAAGACCAGCACAAAATAAGGTCATAAGTGCCAATGCCCCAATGTTAAATTTAAAATGACCGTTACTCTTTTGACGTGATTAATAAAATCTTAAGTCTTTCTAGTTTTTCGTTACCAGAAAATATTTTCTTTTTTTCATCAAATAGGGAAATTGATGTTCATAACTTTTTGGTGGAAGTGTATCTTCACAACTATCTCAATAATCAACTTGATTTTCCTGCTCCAATTAACACTTCAAAATATTATCAATATACCAAAAATTTCATCAAAATAAACTATTTAATTTGCTACTACTATTAATAGATGAACTTTTTTCAGCCAACCAGACAAACAATATTTTGGAAAAAAAAATATTTTTCTTTTAAGAATTCATATTCCTGAATAAATTAAATCTATTGAGTGCTATCCAAGGCATGAATATTTCGTTAATTTAACGATCACAACTTATTATTATCATTTAACATACTTCCCCACCGAGACGCAAATATTCAGAAGCCTTAGGATGTTAACCTTGCTACTTCAGAGCACATGCCACTTTGACATCTCCTGTCTTAGATGCCTGTCCTCTTCTCCGATATTTTGGATTTAGTGCAACGGGGGACATTTAATGAAGAAGCAAGAGGAAGTGGCATAAGGTCTCTTTTATCTCCTACATATCCCATAAACTTAATTAGCAAGTGGTTGAGTTACCATCTTTTAAAAGAAACATGTGTAATATATATAATAATAATAAAGGTTTTTTAATTCTTGATCAGATATCTCAATTAGTTCAAGTCATGAAAACGGAATATTATTTTTTAAAAGCCTGAAATACTCTATAGTAAATTTTTATGACACGAATTTGGATTAATTGAACCTAGGTTCAAAACTCAAGAAATCTAATTAAAATGTATGAATCATATTAATCCCACCACAACTCGTATATTATGAAAATTGGAGTTGGGTAATAGTATAAACTATTATTACCAAAGGTTGTGGTGCGGCAGATGGAGCTGCTCCTCTCTTAACCAGAAATTTCAAGTTCGAGCCATGTGTATGAAAAAATTCTTGATAGGGAGAGCTTTTCCGGATCAAGCCCTACACTGCGCGAGTTTGAATTAATCGGGCTTTAATACGAGTACCAGACACCGGACAAGAAACAAAAAATATAATATAAACTACAAATTGCATAAATGTTTTAGGCAAGTAGGAATATTAAATGAGGGGATGCAGAGAAAATTGGTTTTGTGGTCTCTGGGTATATAAATAGTGGGTCAGGTAAGAAGTCCTACAACATGCATGTTACGTCGAGCACAACCTTTTGGCTTTTGGTTTCACCTTCGCATCATGCACGTTGAAATGGCTCCTTACATTGACCATGAGACGGACCCCAACCATGTGACTTGCGCTTTGTTTGGTTGTAGCCACGTTCCCCAACTTCCCATTTAATCAGTTATTTCACTATTGACTTCTATTAGCTCTTGTCTCGTGACATAACTCCATAGATGTGACCTTTGTCTTCTCTACACAGTAACATGTTTCCAAAAAAGAAAATGATACTAACGCATTTAATATTTATATCAAATTATATTTATAAGAGTGAAATAATAAATTTAAAATCATTAATTAATATTTTTTTATGAGAAATATATATTTTCTTCATTTTTGTTTATTTGGCACTATATTCTTATTAGTTTATTAAATAATATAATACATTTATATATTTAAAAATAATTAACTTTAAACATTTAATTTTACCCTTAATCTTTTATAAAATGGAAGAGGGCCTAAAATGCCCTTGAACTATTAGATTTGGTACAAAAATACCCTTCATCCACCTTTCCGCTCGCTCCCAAATACCTCCGACGTCAACCTATTGGACCTACTTTACCCTTATTTTTAATGGACCCATTTCAAAACGTAACTCAATTAATCATTTCATTTATTACGTGACACGATTCTATTGGCTAATTTTAAAATGACCCTAATTAATTAAAATGCCTACCCAAAATCCAGATCCACTTAAAACCCATACCTGCCCCGCCAAGAAGCCTCATTTAACTAAGAAAAAAACCTTTATTCTCATCTTGTTAATTGTTCTAAATCTTATTAGGTCTTCAAATTGTTTATCATCTTCTTCGTTGAACTCAACATCAAAATCGATTCAAGTCACTTTAATCCAGCTTCAAAGCACTCCAAATTAAAATACAACTTCACAATGATACTAAGGACAATAATTTGAATCACTCACCCACTTCAAAATAAGCAACAAATTATAGATTAAAATGTTTTGAAATCTCAATTAAAGGTTCATCATAGCTTCAATGGTGTTCAACAGATTCTAAACCAGATTTTTGTAACGCCCCAAATTCGAACCTGGACATAACAGGCATCCAATGTTATGAACAACACCGGAAGCACCTTATGAATTAATATTATCAAGTCCCTACTTAGTCTTTCATTAATAAATTCAATTAAGTTATAAATAACTAAGTAAAGATTATAGTCACAATTTATGAAATAAAATCAGCGAAAGTCTATAATAAATAAGTTGTCAAAACGTAACAGCGTCCATGAGAGTCGAATACGACATCAACCAAGTACCCACGAAACAATGTCTATCTATGGAGCCTCTAAGATGATAAAAGGAAATAGTCTAATTTCAGGATGCAGCTTGAAAACTAATACTAATAAAATAAAGATAGAATGGTGCCCTACGAACAATCATGTGGGCTCACCGAATAGTCTCGAAAGCAGCAAATTTTAGGACGCAACCTGAAAACTAATACTAATAAAATAAAGATAGAATGGTATCCCACGAATAATAATGTGGGCTCACCGAATAGTCTCGAAAGCAACAAGTTATTATAAGTCGTAGGTGTATCACGAACCTGCTCTTCTTTGTTACCTGACACACCATAAAAAATAACAATGGTAAGCCTGAGTACTAATACTCAGTGAGTGTCTCCGGGATAATAGATAATGTAAAATAATATAATATTAAGCAGTAAAACAATTCAAAATTTAGAGATAAAACAGTTCACCAATCTTAGAAAAATCATTAAGAGAGAATTAAATCACTTTCAATCCACTATGGATCTCATATAATCTTTTGGGCCGTGAGGAGCTTAATCGGTTTTGGGCCATAAGGTCATAATCTTTTTGGGTCCGTAGGACCTCTTTTATGGGTTATGCAGTAAACTACATTCCCTGACTGATATTCTTTTGGGCTTTCTGTAGTATAAAACACTACATTGGGCCATAATCTGTTTGGGTCATAAGCCTCTTTTAGGTTTTTGGTAGATAAATCTACATAATACCTTTAATAATCTTTTGGGCTGTTAAGCCATAATCCTTTTAGGCCGTAAGGCCTTCTTCGTAGGTCTCTACATTGTACCTGCAAAAGTAATCAGTTTTCCCTACTTACTCAAAAGGATCAGGATTTTCTTCAAAATCATTGTTCCCTCCTTATTCAAAAGGATCAGGATTTTATTCAAAATCATTTTTCCCTCCTTATTCAAAAGGATCAGGATGTAGTATATTCTAGTTTTTTAATCATCTAATAATGTGATGGGTAGTCAAGTAACCAATCAACCACTCGTATACCAGTTTCCTTTCCATTTATTAGATATCGAATGTAGTCGATAGTCTTGTATATACTAACCATTTTGTTCACTATTACTTGTCTGACTATTATTTTGCCTTGATCACTTAGTAACTCAGAAGGTTTCATTTCGTCGTAATAGAGTAATTCTTTCCAAGCTAAACTTAGCTCTTTGTAAAGGATATTCCTCTCAATGACATATTGCAACCTGTCTCTATTCAATTCTCTAATTTTGCTGAACGATGGATGAGTCTTCATACTGATTCTTCGCCTGCTGCTAGTTTCTTAGCTTGTTGTATAAAATATCATGGTTAATTGTAAACATTAATCAATTATTCTTGGGATATTTCCTTAGTCTTTGTTGCTGCATAAGATATCATGGTTTAATCAGCTAATCTTTATTCCTGGTTACTCTTTCTTTTTGCTGTTAATTGACATTGTTATATCTGCTAAGAAAATCAGGTAAAACATTCTTAGTTCCAGATATATTTTTAACAATAAAATCATAACAACAGAAGAACGATTGCCATTTTCTTCTTTTATTCAATTCTGGTAAAGGATCAATTCGGTTTGTTATGAACGCCTTTACCTGAGTATTATTTGTTCTAACAATGAATTTTACTGGTAGTAAATGGTAATGAAATCTTTTTATTCCAAATTTTACTGCCAATAATTCTTTTTCGTTGATATGATAGTTTTTCTCGTTAGGCCTCCACGTTCCACCTCCATATCCACAAATTAATCTTTTTTCTTTATCAATATCTTCTTTATCATATGCTATTAGGACTGCTCCCCATCCTATGTCACTAGCATCTGTAAAGAGTTCTAATTGGTCTTGATCTGTTGGTACTCTGTGTTTTGGTAATGATTTTACCTTTTCTTTAATCTGGTTTATCGCCTTAGTATGCTCTTCTTTCCATTCAAAGGTTACATCTTTTTTAATCAAATCTTGTAATGGTTTTCTTAGATATGGTAAATCTTTTATATGATCTGAGGCATAATTTATGACTCCTAAGAACTGCTGTACTTCTCTTTTATTCTCTAATTTTTCTTTAAAGTTTTTAATCTTTGTTACAACATGCTCTTGTAACTGTATTCCTTCATTAACCACAATGTATCCTAAAAATTCAATACTATTCTTGAATATTTCTGATTTCTTTTCAGAAAGTAATAGTCCATGTTGGTTTACCGTTTCAATGAATTGTTCTATATGTTTTATATGATCTTTTAAATCATTGCTGTAAATCAGTATATCATCCACATATATTATACAGAAATCTGCCAGTTTTCTAAATACCTGGTCCATTCTTCTCTGAAATATCTGTGGAGCATTTTTTAATCCCATAGGTAATACATTCCATTCATAGTGTCTTTGAGGGGCACTGAATGCTGTTAAAGTTCTAGACTCATTAGTCAATTTAATCTGCCAAAATCCGCTTTTACAATCGAATTTACTAAACCATTTTTTGTTTCCTAATCTGTTGATAAGGTTTCTTTTATAGGGTAAAAAATATCCATCAAAAATAGTCTTTTTATTTAATTCTCTGTAATCAATTACCATTCTAGCCTTTCCTCATTTTAGTTCGTTATGCTTTCTCACTAAAAATGCTGGGCTACTATGTGGGCTTTTACTTTCCCTTATCACCTTCATTTTTAGTAATTCCTTAATCTGGATCTCAAATTCTTTTTGATCCGTTAGGCTATATCTTATTGGTTTTGTTCTGACTAAATCACTTGGATCTGTCAATTTTATTTCTCCGTATATCTTCTCTTTTTCCCATAGCTGCATATGATTTTCTCCAAAATTAGTCTTTAATTGTTAAGATATTTTTCTTTTAATAGTTCTAAGTTATTACTTCTATCTGTTTTTATTGTACATAACCTTAAAGTATTCACTGGTAGTATTCTTTTTAATATTATCCACTTATCACATGGTGATTGTAGGCTAAAAGTATTCTTGTTTATAACCTGTGTTTTGAAATAATCTAGGAAGTTATTTCCTAATAAAACCTGTTGTTTCATATTATCTAGTTGATATACTATTGGTATTCTGAAAATAGTTTTTCCTAGTATTATCCTCATATTCTCTGCTATTATATCTAATTCTTTTGATTGTTCATTAAATCCTGATACATTAGCTCTATGTATTCTAGATCTTTTCCATCTATATAATTCTAGTACATCTTTTCTAGCTAAGCATATATCTGCTCCACTATCAATGAATATTTTTTGCTTTATCATTTTATTCGGTTTGTATTCTATATGGGCTTCTATATTGATTGCTACCATTTAGTCAGGTTCATCCAATCTTCTATTGAGTTCTACATCTTGTTCGTATTCTTCAATTTCTAATTGATCAGCTTGATTTCTTATAGCTTCTTCTATTAGTCTTGTTATCTCTCTTTGTTTCCAATGTATCTTGCTTATCTCTTCCCTTATCTTTCCAAGTCTCTTGGTAATCTTGTTATATCGATCATTGTAATACATACTCCCTGTTTCATTAACTGCTGAAGTCATAATCAGTTTATGTCGAGTATATTCCTCATACTGTATCCAGTAATTTCTTTCTTTAATTTTCTCTTTTCTCTTTCTAATGTATTCATTTTATTCAGAACTATCTTCTTCACTATTTGATTGTTGGTTAATGTAACTTATTCTTTCTGCTTCTGATTCTTCTTCTGTTTCGCTAACATAAAAGTCTTCGTAATCATGCCATTTATTATTATTTTCTTTAATATGTTGTAAGCTCATTATAAATTGTTCCGAATTTATATATTTTACTCCTTTTTTCTTTAACTTGGGGCACTTATTAGCATAGTGTCCTTTTTCGTTACAATTCCAGCATTTACATTCTTTAACTTTTTCTTCTTTAGTCTTATCTGCTTCTATTGGGTTTACATTTCTTCTTTTTCTAAATTTTCTTTTGTATCTAAATTTATTCCTTGTGTCTGGATTATTCTTATATCTCCTAAATCTCTTATTCTTGTAGGATTTATAATAAGGTTTTTTCTTATATTTCTTATGTCTTTTATATTTGTGATTCTTTTCATCTTTCTCTTCATATCTTTTGTGTCTCCTGTGTTTTCTATACTTCTTTTCTTTTCTATTATCATCGCATCCAAATATTAATCTTCTTTCAGTAAATCCACATATTTCTCTTAATCCTATTTTCTTATCTTTTTTAATCTTTTACTGTAACCCGTATTCCTCGCATTTTCTCCTTAGATATGCTCTAAGTATTCTTATTCTTTCTCCTAGAGTATTTTCTTTTGGTTCTAGTTGAATATATTCTTTTGATATCTCAATGTTATACGGTATAGGCAAATGATCATAATAAAGTTGTTGATAAATTATTCCTTCTTCTGGTAAGAATCTAGCTTCATAAAAGAATTTACTAAAGCTAATCGTATATTCTGGTAATTTATCTATTCTGCAACATTTCATGTTATTCAGGTTCATGATAATCTCTATTTTTCTTTCTGCTAGTACATTTTCTCTAGCTACTAACAATTTTTCACCTAAGAATTCTCTTTTTAATAGTAAATCAAATATCATTAACATGGATTTCCAGTCAGTTGCATGACTTAATACTTCTCTTAGCTGATATGCTATTGATTTTATCCAGTATGCTACTTTTCCAATTAATGTTTTAGATATTAGATCATACATATAATCTAGGTTTTCTGTCTGTGTACTTTTCATTAATGCTATATACATTCCTAGATTCCAATCTGTTATTCTTCTTCCTACTTCTTGTTCATCGTAAACATTATCTAAATCTAAAATGTATCCATTATAGTTTACTCCTTGGGTCATTGATCCTACAAATTCTTTGAATTCAGCTTGTTGACCAATGGGTATATGATCTGGTAATCTAGTTCTTCTTCTTGTTATTACTTCTAGATTAGGGTCTACTAATTCTTCTTCGGGATAATCATCTGTATCTTCATTAATTATATTTTCTGATTCAATCTCGGTTTCTACCTGTTCATTATATTCGTCTTCTATATCGCTATCCGGCTCATCTTCTATTATCGCGTTTACTCTTTTCATATTCTGCAAAGCTTCTATTATTTGGTTATTTTCTTTTACAATTTCTGTATCTTCAGAATTTTCTTCTTCTATAAATTCTACTACTTGTAATTCTTGATTAGTTTGTTCTGTATTATCTTCCTCTGTATTACTATCTGAGGTAGTTTCATCACTTAATCTAATCTTTCGTACTTTTATTTTTCCTTTTAATCTTTTTAACTGTTCTGTTAGGATTTGTATTTCTTCTCTGAGTTCCAGTAACTCTTGTTTAACATCTTTTAATTCTTCATTTGTTTCTTTTAATTCTACTCTGGTTTCTTTAAGTAAGGTTTTTGTATCCTTATGCTTTCTTTTATATGTTTTATACTTGTCATACCATTCTGCATTATCATTTATTTTTAACTTTAAGTTTTCTGCTTTTAATTCACTGATATGTTGTTCCTGTTTGTCCAATCTTATATTTAGGTATTCGTAGGTTGTTTTCTCTACGTCTTTTCCGGGTATTATTTCCTTTTTTGGTGTCTCTTCTTTTACTGACTTTGATCGCATAGGTTCGTATTTATGTCTTTCTTTTTCTATAATCTCTTTGCCATGAGTTCTTAAAAATGTAATCGCACTAGGTTCCATTAGAATTTTCCTTCTTTATTTAATATCACTAGTCTGTCTAGAGTTTCTGTTACATCTTTTGATAATCTGGGTTTAATCTTACTTATGTCTACCATTACTGGTACTTTACTTCTTCTCCAAGCATCTATTGGTACTATTTCTGGTTTATGAGTATTCGCTTTAGTTATCGTATTATCTTTACTCGTACTAGCTTCATTACTAGTTTCTACTTGTTTTCCTTTGCTTTTTTCTTCTAATAACATATTCAGTTTTTCTAATTTTAATTTAAACGTTGGTATTTCAGATACATTCCATAAGTTAGTCAATTCTTCTCTAATCATTTATTGCATTTTAGCCTGATTTTCCTTTATTTCATCCATTTGTAGTAGGACGCTTTTCATTTTTTCTTTTAATATTATTTCTTCCCATAACTCATCTATCTTATCGTTGGGATTTATCTTATCGTTAGTCAGGATTATTTATTCATTTTTTCCATCCGTTACCCATATCTATCCATATTTTATCAAACTTATCGCATTGTTTTTCCAGTTGTTCTATATCATTTTCTAATTTCATTTCTTTTGCGTTGTATTCTAAGTATTTTAATTGGGAATATATTTCTCTTGATAAGGCCGTCTTTATAGTCTTTAGTTTTTATTTTTTCTTTATTATTTTTAGTTGTACGTTCATATTTTATTTATGAATCTTGTTTTATCTTGATCATTTATTTCTATTCCGTTATTGTTTATCTTGTAGTTTATCATAGTTAAGAAATTACTTCCTAATAATAATTCATTTAAGCTATCATATTCTATTACTCCAATATTAATCTTATATTCTAAATCTTGAATTTTGAATCTTAAATTTATACTTTTAGTAATTATTGTTTCTCTTTCATTTTCAAGGTAATTATAAGTTTGCGGTTCTATTATATTACACTCATTTTCATTTATCTTACTTATGTGTATAAAACTTTTAATTGCTCCTGTATTTATTTCTGCTATTCCATCTATGGTAATTATATTTTTAAATATTATAACTTTGATTTTTAATCTGTTGCAATCTATATTTATTAAATCTATTGTCCTGGGTTGTACACTTGATAAACTATTATGTTGTGTTATTAACGATTCTCTAGTTATACTCAGTCTAGATCCTTCTATTCTTGGTATTAATCTTCTTGAAGGTGTTAATGTTCTGGTTTTAAAGTCCATGAATATTTCTTCTGGTATAGTTATCTTAGAGTTTTCCTTATGCTCAATTTGTTCAAGTATTTCTTTATACATTTTTGGTACTATGATATTCATTTCATGTTGTTTTTTCACATGGTGATTTCCAGTTAAGGCGTATATCATTTTTGTTTCTATACTCATTACTTTACTTCCTGGTGGCATGTTTATTCCATCTATTTTATAGTATAGTGTTAAAGCTAAATCTTTATGTTCATCTTTTAACGATACGCTGAAGTCTAGTTGTATTGTAAATTTCAATTTTTGATATATTAAATTTCCTTTTATTACAGATATTAATGCATCTTGCAAATTTCCTAATATTCTGTCATCTAATACGTAGATTTGTATAGGTGTATCAATATTCTTTTGAAAATATGCCTTTATTGTGAATTCTACTCCTCCAAAATAAATATTTCTATATTTCTTTGCTTCTTTATTCGATAATTTGGCTAGTTCTCTTTTTATTACCTCATCATTTATTAAGTTAATCTTAGTTCTGCCATTTGTACTAGTAGTATCAATTATATTTTCATGTTTATGTGCTATGTATCTTATTTCCTTATTCCTTTCAAACCATTTTGTTTTAAATATCTTTTTTACAGATACTTCTTCTTTTTCATCTTGAATCTTTTGATATGTATCGGGTTTAAAACTTAATGTTTGAGTTGTACCTCCTTCATAAGTATTCATTTGATAATATACTTCCTTTGAATCTATTTGTATTTCTTTTCCTTTATCCATACTTTAGTAAATCTATGCATTTATATTGTTCTTTTATTATTTCTATAGCTATTCTGCAGCTTACAATGTGTTGATTTATATCTCTATTGTAAGTGAGTGGTCTATCAGCTATTCTGTCTAACTGTAATCTTTTTTTGTGCAATTGTATTAATCTATTTTCATCCATAGTGTTCTATTTCCATTCTTAAATCTGATTTTATTTCTGTTATCATTAAATCTAATGCATTTATTTCTATATCTAGTTCTATTAATCTTTCATAAGCATAATTTTGTTCGTTTATGTTAGTCAAAATTTCTTCTAGGGTTATTTGTTTATCTTTTTCTGATAATTTTATTTTAAAGTTTCTAAATTTGTTTAACCAATTTTCTTTTAAATCAATTATTATTCTCTGCTGATTTCTAGTTTTAATCAGTAACTGTTTTGATCTTTTCTGTTGCCATAAAATCTTATTTAATAATCTGACTTGTCGAAACGATGAATGTTTTTTCATTGTCTAAGACTTGTTCTTATTACAAGCTCTGATACCAATTCGTGATCTGGGGTGATCGGCGGATCTTTTCTTCATCTATATACCCCTAGAGGTTAGAACATAGATGGTAATCTGTTTCATTAATTATTTTTCAGAGTTAATCAAATAATAATCGGTAGGTGATCTTGATTTCGAATTCATCTTTTAATAAAACGTCTATAATCTCCTATCAACATTCAGACATCATAGTATAATCTTCTATCAATATCCAGACATCATAACAATAGAGTAATCATACTTATCCAATTTATAATTAGGAACATATAGTTCAAGCACATACCTCTATTCAGATTCTCAGATCACCTGAGTAGCTCAACCCACCTATGGTGCTGCCTCCCTAACGTCTCCTGACTTCACGGGATAAATGGCCTGGGTGCCTGGGAGTCCTCACGGATATCCTCTGATAATCGTCTGAAAGGTGTTGTGTTTAAACTGATATAGTCCTGAATCATAAATTATCAAAGTACTTTTACTCTTGCTTTTATGGTGTTCTTTGATTGATAATTAATTATACTTCTGGTGTTCTTTAGTTGATAATCGATTATAGACTAAGGATTGTTTAGTTGAACATTGAGAGAGTTTTTATGAATGTAAGTTGTATTTCCGAATTTTTCGAATGAGAGAATTAAATCATTTTCAATCCACTATGTCATTTCTTAAGATTAAGTCTTCCATTATAAACTTAATATCAACATCAAGTCACTCACGAACAACCACAATTCTACCAATACAAGCCTCAATGAAACAAAGGGATGGTCATTAAGGTTCCCTAAAATCGAATAGAAGCACCACATCGGGGTTGTCACCCTCGATGGCTATCCTTGCTCTCGAATAGCTAGGCAAAATCAAATTTGTATTATTAATCCTCGATGACTATCCTTTATCCCAGATAGCTAGGCAAACCTCATCGGGGGCTATAGTCCCTTGATAACTATCATTCTTTCTGAATAGCTAGGAAAACCACAACGGTGCTATTATCCCTCGTTGGCTATCCTTCCTCCGGAATAGATAGGCAAATCACACTAGGGTCCATAGTGACTACCCTTGCTCCCGAGTAGCTAGGCCAAACACATATAATAGAATCATGACAAGATAGCCAAATCACAACCATAGCATAGAAGCTGAATCACTTATTATGAATTATGTTTATCATCCCGTTATTAGGGTACATCAAATCATTTTTGGGTTTAGAAACCAAGTTCAAGTCATTAAATAAGTTTCAAGTTCAACAAACCCGTTCATAAAGCAAAACACATGAAATATCCAAGCTTTCGAAATCAAGTTTAAAACGTCCCTTATCGGGGTAAATTACGTTCGAATTTTATAGATTTATACACAAGTTTTAATAATACTTTGATAAGAAAAATTATGAGTATATATATATATATATATATATATATATATTTCTGTGAGGGCTTGTCCCTCACGTACATGAAACCTTCCCAAATAATTCATTTTTATAAGGTTGGAAAGTATGTTCGAAAAGAGACATACAAGTCATCTTTATAGTCAAAAAGATTTTAAAAAGAGACATACGTCAAATCCCGCTCTTTTAAGTGTACTACAATATTTGTCACCCTTTGCGACCTTAATCTATAGCAATATAAGTCAAAGGAATTCAATATTAGTAATAATACTCATAATTTGGCTATCTAAGAAGTTTATCAAACACTTGGTGGGCATGAAGCTCCACAAGCTCTCATCAATTGAGTTTCTATACCCAACAACTTATCCCCTTATTTCTAGATGATTCTACAATCTCATGATGATACAACTAACATCATTCTTCGTTATCCATAAGATAACAACAACCCTAAGTCAACAATCAACAACTCAAACATATAATTGTTCATGATTTTCTATTAAACCCATCATAATTTTTTCAAACTATAGTTCAATAACTTATGATCTCCAAATACCAATTACATAACTATATTTGAGTGTAGGATGAAGATCTTACCTTACGATATCCAAATCTTGAGTTTCGAATTCTAGGGTTTCTTGTTCAAGATGAAGACTCAAGCAAGAATCTATGAATTCACAATCTTTAATCATGTTAAGAATTATGGAATTAATGCTAAAACTGACTAAGAATCATAGGAATGATCTTACCTTGATGTAGGAGGATGATAGGAAGAGAGGAACTTTGTGCTAGGGCTTTGGGTTGTTCTTCTATCTCAAAGTCGTCCAAAAAAGTGTGGAATTACTCTTAAAATTCTGCATTTTTGTACTTTAAATATTTACTTCAGCGTCGTCCGTCGCAGCGGTCATTTTTTTTTGTCACCGCTGCCTAAGAAATTTATTTGCACCGTCGCAACAGTCAACTTTTGACAGCTGCGATGCTCACTACTGATTTTGCTCAAAACAAATTCTTTTCCAACTCATTCCATTCCACTTCCAAAACACTCATACTACTTCCAAACATAATCTTTGAGTGTTGAAAATTACTTTAGTCATAATTAGAGGGTGAACACCTATGGGCTTTACGCCTATCTTAATGGGTTCAACCTGAGCCGATTTTACGGTGTTATAAAATTTTTTCTCAATATTCAGTTGATTTACAATGAGTTCTAAGTTTTAAATACAACATCAATCATATTCAAACTTAAAATTGCACACTTAATAAAATCAAATTTATCTGTTTATTTGAGGATTCGAAGGATTTCGAATCTGGTCGGAGTTTTGTTTGAAGTTGTAATTAGTTGCTGAATCTTTTAGTACAATTAGCTTTGAGGTCATTTTGATTTTGTTTAATCTGATTTAGCTGTTGATTTGGTGAATAAGATGGAAGAAAAAGTTGAAGAATATCATTGAAGCACCCTTTTGAAGTCGAAGAATTTCGGCTATCAATTTCAAAATTTGAGAACTAAAGTTTTTTAGTTATCCATTGTTAAAATTGTTTGAAAACGTTTATTGTAATTATGTTTGGATTTACTTACTAATTTGAGGATGTATTTAAAAGGAAACTAAAATCACCATCGGAGGGTTTGAAAAGGCTTGAAGAACACCCAAATAGGTCTCTTGTGAATCCTTCATAATTGAGAAAAAAATTCTCAATTAAATGGGGCTTTTAGGCGTGCGGGTATGAGTTTTAGGTGAATTCGGATTTGGGTTGGAATTTTAGGTAATTAGGATCATTTTAAAATTAGTCAATAGAACCATGTCACATAATAAATGAAATTGTTAATTGGGCTTTCAAATGGAGCCCTTAAAAATAAGGGTAAAGTAGGTCCAATAGGTTGACATCAAAGGTATTTGAGAGCGGAAATGTGGATGAAGGGTATTTTTATACCAAACTTAATAGTTCAGGGGCATTTCAGGCCCTTTTCCGATTATCAAAAGCCCACAAAACGTTACATTTTCCGGCTATTGTGAACATTTAATTGCCAAAATAATGACATTGTGAATTTGAAGTTATGACATAAAGTTATGTAACACTGGTATAGAAAACCTACAATAATGTAATTATTTGTGAGATTCACCCTAGTTTTCTTACATGATCGTAGTCATGTCATATACCATAATCGTCAAGGCTCCCATCTTGTCAAAATGGAATATGAATCATAGTGCTGATTTTGTTGTAGCCTACTATTCCTACGGGTAAATCCTATGGTATATTGGATTGTCTAGTAAGCTTTGACTTATTGGTGAATGGTGAACCTGAAATAATCGAGTAAATTTTCCATTGAATTAAGGGAATGTAGGACATATCATACGTACTGTTTGAACATCAATTCTTGTCTATCCTTATCTTCATTGTCGTATATCCTTACTTGTTGGAGTAATGTATGTACTTACCAATCCTTTTGCTATAGGATGATAACTGTGGAAAATATTTGCTAATATGGTATGAATGATTTTCTAATTTTCTCCTTGCATACTCTATTGAATCCAGATCAGTGGGAGAGGATTTTCTGGTCTCCTTATGTAGTTATAGACAATGCTCAGCTTTTGAGTAGATTTTTGGGTTAGATCCAAAGTTTATTTTTGTACTATGATATTAAAGTCAGATTCATCGCACTTTATTGTTTACCAGATATTGACCTTCTTATATTATTCATGCTTCAGATCAGAGCCATCCCTGGGGCGGTCGAGGCGGCGCTGCCGCACAGGGCCTCAGCTGGCAGAGCCTCCGCCCCAGAATTTTTATTTTTCTTTATCCTTTGAGAAACACATGTTTTTGCACATCTTCCACTTGCATTTTAGCTTATTCTATATTGGTTTCGTTCAAAATTTACTAATTTCGATTTTACCATTTGAAGTTTTCTTATAATTCTGTGATCAACTTATTATTTCCAGCTAAATTGGCAACCCCTAAAGTTGTCCAAGATTAATTTTGCCCATGGTCACCGAACTTATTCATCATAACATGAAAGTCACAAAACTTTGTCCACTACAGCAGGAAAGTCACATGATAAGTAGATTTTATTGTTATATTAGGTAAAATTCAGTTACTTTAATATGACAAAAAAGATTCCATACTTTTATCGATATAACTTATAAGTTCAATTATTTAATACGACAACAAATAATTATGTGATTTAATATTATAATGAGTAAAACTCAATGATCATACATGAAATTAACACTTCTACGATTGGGAAAACTGTGTGTTTTGGGTGAGGAAAGGAAGGGAGTGTTGCCTAACAGTTACTAATAATAAGTACTATGGACTAGCTGATGGAAGACTACATGAAACTTTACCGCAATACAAATTCAAAATTTGAAGTAGTGGATTCACGCGAGATAAACGTCACTGATTTTGGTTGAAAAGTAGCTCCAAATATTAATGACGTATGTGAAAGTAAAACTCCAAAAAGGTTTTAACTTTTAAGTGGCAAAAGTCAAAAAAGAAGAAAAGTTTATGAGATGGACAGCCAAAAGAAAGCCTGAAATTATGCTGATTAGTAGTATTAAATGTTGTCACAGTACATGCAGGAGACAAGATTAATTAGTCACAATCTTCCTCCTCTTTTTGTATTAATTCCTCCCCTTTTTGTTTAAGCACTCTGCACTCGGAATAAAAACTAAACCGGGATACGGGCATTTACTTTTTAAATAATAAATACTTGGAGATAATCTAAAAATAGAATTTTTTAACAACCAGCTATGATACCTTTTTCTATGTATAGTCTAACTCTAAAATGAGAGAAGCAACATTATCTTTTCATTTCAAGGGAGAATTAGAATCAATTTTTCCAAAGTTCCAAAACATAATTATTTGTGCCAATTTTTTCTTCTTCTTCTTCCATCAGTAAAATTTCATAACTGTATGTGCTTCCGCCATTATTGCTTTTGTTTGAGAAATTTGGGAGGAAAGGGAAGGAGGTCTTGTTGGCAGTGAAAAGGCGGAACTTTTTACCATGGTTAAATTTGTTGAGTTAACTAAATAAATCTGAACCATCAATTATTTTAAGAGGACACGTGCAGTAAATCCACGAGCCCACTGGAGGAACTGGAGGGGAGCCTAATCAGGAATTTATCATGAGGTGAATTCCAAATTTATTTTTAAAATTAATTAATAGAATCAAATTCTGCAAATATGCATTGAAATACTTTCTATCAAACAAAATAAACCCCTGCATTTATGCATTATGCGTAGCAAATAATAAAAAATATTTTGATAATATTTTTCTGCCCCAAAGTTTTTGCAAGTGAATAATATGGAGGGTACGAGCTAAGTTAAGAAGTTCCTATATCAACTTATCATTCAAATCGAAAGGTAGTGGGCCCTTTTTATTTCTCTATAAGTACATGAAAAAAAGAAAAATAATGGAGTGTAAGGAATTTCGGTCATTAAAGAAGATTTCTAATTTGATACCCGCGTAAAATGTGAAATGTAGACAATACAACTAATTTGAGAAATAAAAAACAATAGTAACTAAAAAGATCTCATATTTATATCAAGTGAATACATAATTATATAAATTTTTATTATTTAATTATAATTAATTAATATTTATTTTTTCCTTTTTAATTTTTATATTTGAGATAAATATTCGTTACCGATAATATTTGCCATTTTCTTGGTTTCTCAATAAGGAGTGTACTTTGTCAAAATGTTGGCTTTTATTACGTCCCTTTTGTAAAAATAAATATTAGGACTAGGAGTAATAAAATTGCATGGACCCCTACTCTGTCTCTTATTCTATATTATTTGGGTTGATTGTTCAGTTATTGTAGTTGATTCACTTTTTTAATTCTCTACTTTTCTTAAGATCTAAATGTAAATCTTGTTCAATCAAGAATGTTTGGAATAATTTGTGTCTTTCCACCATCAACAAATAACTTTTTTCATCCTAATCACTTTTTATTTTACCAAAATTATCCCCACTCTTTTGACCACTTGAATAATAAATACCACATAGTTGCCCCACACAAACATGTGAATGTACACATATTTTTACATTTTTTAATACTCCTTAAGACTTCTTTTTTACTTAAGTCAATTGAAGTGAATTCACCAACTTTTTTACAAATCCAGTGCGGTCCTTCTTTGTTTCCATCCTAGCTAAAAGGTAAACTAGAGGCTGTTTTCAATAGGGTCCAAATTCATGGAGAGGATCATTAATTGTGACTTTTTGACTTCATTTCCGGAACTAACACGTGTTATAAACACTTTTTATATCAAGTTGCTGAATTCACTTATTAATATAATCAACAAAACAGTAAGAAAGGCTTCAACTAGTTAGTAGTGAGCAAGGGATCGTTATAGATCGTCAATAGGAAAACTAAAATAATAATTAACAAAAATTAATTTTCTTCTTGAAGATATATATTTGTTTTTTTCCCGTAAATAACGACATTATATTACTTCATAGTATGTCTCGAATGTGTGTAACACACCACTGCATCATTTACAATTCAACTTGGGAAAGCAGAATCTCAAGAAACTTTATGTAAAAGGAGAATAGAGAATTTAGCTAGATTATGAAGTAGCACATTTTATATTCGAGAAATATATAAAAAGTTAACATTTTCGAAAGAACTTATCAATCTTCATATATTTTCGTAAGTGGTATCTATTTTTCAACATATTGTCATCTTCTTTTATAATATTTGTATCACATTCTTTGCATCTAATAGTATATGAATCTTTGACTAACCATTCTTTAATGTTATTTACTCCAAAAAGGTACAGTTGAATTTGTAAGTAGTTTTAAGGATACGTTGATTGATTTGCAATAAAGAGTAATAAATCATTAATAGTAAATAAGCAAATGAAAATGACAAGCAAGTAAATTAGCCTAGAATGTGATGAACTTGATTGAAACGACTTGACCAGTTTGTTCCGATCCTAAGCTGATTTGCCTCGGGTCTGAGCCAACTGTGGGAGCTTTTACAATTGTGATTACAATGAAGTAGTGCAAGTATCAGTAATGAGAATGAGATGCCCTTCCAACTTGAAGGTTGGGCTCCTTTTATAGCTAACAATACAAGACATTTATGCCCGAGAATCATTCCTTCACTAAATATAATTAAATGATAATAGCGGTCACTTAATGAGCAAATAGTAACGGCTGGAGCCATATCTGGAATGGGTAGGCGCTGAACTCCTTCGATCTTCCATCCGATGTTACCAGGTCCGGTCGTTATTCGGTGTTACCTGGTTTGGCCGTCAACCGACCTTGTTATACTACCCGAACTTATCACCGGTGAAACCTGCATCCGATGTAAAACATTATTACTTCCTTCAATTTTCATATGCAAACCATGCCATGTCTCATGCTGTTTTTCACTATATACAGATAGTCCCCACACTTTTCGGATCAAAATTTACTGAAGTGATGGGAATTGGAAATGATTTCTTCGATATCTTATCTTGCAAGGTTCCTTTCAAATTACTTCAAAACATGCGGGAAAATGAAACACTTCCAATTCTCAAAATCTTACTCACGTCTTATCAATCTGTGACTTCGAACACGTGTCACCCTCTGATTAAATCGTCACTTTGGTTCATGAATCAAAGGGTTTTGCAATGATGGCAACTCCCCTATAAAACGGCTTCTCTTTTTCTTTCTCAAATTTTACCTTCTGGTAAATTTATTTTTACCTTTCGAACATTCAAAACCACCTTCCGATCTCCTTCAAATCTACATGCCTCCTTCAAATCTTTATACCTTCAAAACTTCAAACCTTCAAATCTTTAAATCTTCCTATCCTTAATCCGATGGCCCAAAAACCACTCGTTCTTCTTCAAGAAATTTGCCTATGGTTCTTTCACCTCTGTCGGCCACCGGCGCCGGTGAAGCTTCTAGGCTTAGGCTGGCGTTGAGCCCAGAGCCTTCGATATGATCCCATCTTATTTTCACTTTGACACTGCATTCGCCGTTCAAATGGCCTCTAAGAAATTGGACCTATGAGAGGAGGCTAAAAGCTAGCCGTCTTCTATCAGTGTCTCCGACCTCGAGACAGTCCGAAATGACTGCGGTTGGACCGACCTTTCCAGAATTGTTGTACCCGACCCGAATGAAGATATTACCACATTCAGGTCTGGGTATTCCATCGTATATACCTATCCATTTACCTTTAAGTTTGTCTCTCTGATCGATAATGTGATCCTCGAAATATGCAGGACTTATAATTTGTGCAAGTCCATCTGTCTAGAGGATAGCTACGTGCCTCTGATTCTTGACCAACTTGGTCGATGAGTGTTTCACTTTGGATCATTTGATTCGCTTATACGTACCTAAATTCTTTCATGGCTGGATCGTCCAACTTTTGAAACAAGGAAAATTCTCCATCTTTTCCAGTATCGAGGTTGTTTAAAAGGTTTTTTACGGAGGAATGGAATATACATCGTAAGTACCGAGACTTTTTCTTTTTCTTTTGTTTAACTTACAATTTTGATGACTTGATTTGAGTCTTTCTTTCTTTCACCTTTTTAGTCGTCCATTGAACTCCAACTCATATGGACAATCTCCATACATTGGTCGAAAAAATCAATAACGCTTATCCGTATAATAAGCTAACATGCAAAGAGATTTATAACAAACGATGGGTAGCCCAAAACCACGGCCAATATACGTCTAACTTCTTTTTTTGGATTTGCTAATAGTCTTGTACATGTTTTCACTTCTTCTATTTTTGAACTCCCATGTCTCCCGAAGGGCACCTCGACCGTAAGGTCCAACCCTTTGGCTGCTCCAGTTGTCCCCAACCTGGTACTTGATTTGGCCGCATCAATTCGGCGTATCACCTAAGTACTAAAGAAAAAAAAATCCTCCAAACCCAAATCCTCCAAACCTCTGAAATCACTTTCGGCTGGCTAAAAGAGAAAAAGAGCTTCTAAAGGGGTGTCCCTTCCAGAAGTCAAGACACTGATATCTCACTAAAGGATGTTTGGGTGAGAAAGGTCACCACCACCACGACTCCGGCGAAGAATACTTCCGTCGAGGTTAGAGAAGAGAATGTTGCTACTAAAGCAGCCGAGCTAATTTTGCTGCATACCGGTGCTGCAGCTACTCTTGTCACCACACTACCGGCCCCCGAGCCAGTCATCATCGATGAGGAGCCGTTGGCAAAGAAATCCAAAACTTCCACTTAAACTCCTACTCCATAATCACAACCGGACCAAAGCTTCGGGCAAGAAGATTTTAAGCGCTTCATTGATGAACCTGGAGCCTCTACGAATCTGATGGAACATGCGAACACCTCCAAATTTGATCAGTTAGTCATACCCCAAAAATATACCAAATCCACCTGAACACTAAAGAACCATGCCATCTCTCGGTCCAAACTCGTGAGTGTTTACCCAGCTCCGAGTGCAAATCCGATGAGAGTAAAAACTGTCACTTTCTCCTTCTCTAAGGATACGAATTCCTATCTCGACCGGTCGGGGTTGCTAGCTACCTTAGGCCTCTAATCTCAGAGTCTGATAAGGAGAAAATGAATAATGTTTCTTGGCAGTGCCTCTTCAACGAGGGTATGCATGTCTCCAACCGAGTATGCACTTTTCTTGCTCGTTTAAGTTTACACTTGTTATTATTTTTTATTTCTAACTTTCACCTGGTTTCCAATTCTATAGTCATCTATTCTAGTCAGTGAGGGCTTCATCCGATGTATGAATGAAAATGAGCACCTCAAAGGGCAGATGGACATCCAGGACAAAGAAATTCAGCACCACAAAGGACTTATTCAATAGAAAGAGGCCCAACTGTAGCAGGCCAATGACTTGCCGATTATTAAGGTAGAACTGGATCGAGTCAAAGGCGACTATCTCCTAGCTGTGAATGACCTCGAGCTCGCCAATAAAGAGAATAAGATTTTGGACCAGGAAAATGATAAACTCTACAATAACGTCCAGGTTTTATCCCTAGAGCTTGAGGATCGAGAAGATTTCCTCGATACCGAGTTCGACTGCATCAACGTCGATCTTGCTGAGGCTAATGCAAATCGAGCTACCGAATAGGCTACTTTGAAGGTGGTTCAGAACCGGTCCCACTAATAAGCCCAAACTATTGAAGGAATGAGAACTGAGTTTGAGGCCTCTAACCAAAGGAATGCTAAGATTTCGGCCCAACTTAATCGGCCAAGATGTAGAGGCTAAGGCAGCTCGGACAGTGTTGATAACCGAGTACACAACTTGGAACGTACAAAGGTACACTTTGGAACATGCTCGAGATGAGATCTCAAAGATTAATGACAAGATTGATAAGGCAAATGAGATCGAGATCAGAGCCTATCGCAAGCATAATGATGACAATTCCAAGGATGACCCCGACGACTCTGAATCTGAGTCTGACTGAACTTCAGGCTTGCCTTTGTATTTCCTTTTTCTTTAACATGTTTTGTTCTGGCCTTGTTTATAAAATAAATATCATTTTAGTCATGATTTTTCTATCCTTTAGTATCCGCTATTGGTTTCTTATTTACAATAACTTAGCTAAACAAACTCTTAACCCAATTCAGGCTAACTGCCTCCGACTTTGGAGTTTCACTTAAATAAACCATCACTTAGTTTGTGTCAAGCCGAACGAAAGTCCTTTCGGTCTTAAAAATAATTTAGACAATTTTTGAATACAAACCTTTATTTTAGTTTGCTTCATACTGAGCAATCTTTATCGGTTTTGGGTCATTTAATGGTTAAATATAAGAACCTTACTTTTATGCTTATGAATTAAGACCTCTCTTATTCATTTCGGGCATGAATGTCGGAACTTTATTTATTCCCAACTTTTAGATAATACAAGTGTCTTTAAGAATAGGCTAGATTCATTTGATCCGGTGCCTTAGATTTGTTAGCTCATAAGACTAATGATTTTATTAATTGTCCGGAGACAAGCATATGAAGACAATTTTTTACGAGGCAAATTTCAGATAAAGTGCATTTTCATTCAAATTTTGCTTCGATCAAATAATTGAGTAAGATTCATTCGATCTTTTTGCATTTACACAACTTGTTGTAACATTAACACTATGGGGACAAGATTCATTAGATCTTATAACCCTTACATAATCCTAAAAACTTTGAACTTCTTCATTCTGAATTTCCTCTTCACCGTGGGTATAACAGCCCCCTAGTGTTTGTATTCGAAGCATGAGAATACATCCATTTTTTGCTCTTTACTATCGGGCAGTCCCTAGTGCTTGTCCGGTCTTCAACTTCAGTCTTCAAATACTTACATTGTAGCCTCATTAAAAACTTTACCGGAAAACTCCTTTTTGAGATAAAAACTGTGCTAAGGGAAAAAGAGTGCAACACGTATTTTCAGACCTAATTCTAACTATGTTCAGTCTTTAAGTGATGACCCCGACTTTGTTCCTGCAAAAGTTAGTTATATCGAAACCAATGAAGTTCAAATAACTAATAAAAACATACCTTAGCAGTAATACTGCTTTAAGTGTGCAATGTTCCAATTGTTCGGCAACTTTTAGCCATCTTCGACTTCCAACTAGCATGAGGCTTTATCGGTTATTTCTTACACTTTGTAGGGACCTTTCCAGTTTAGGCCCAATTTCCCTTCATTTTTTGGTGTTGAAGGTTATTTTCCGTAGAACCAAGTCTCCTACTTGAAAGTGCCTAAGATTTGCCCTTCGATTATACTATCGTCTCATTCTTTTCTTTTGATCCACTAACCATAGTAATACTAATTCACGATGTTCATCCGTTAAGTCGAGCTTAACAGTCATAGCTTCGTTATTTGATTCTTCAGTTGCAAGACTGAACCTTAAGCCTGGCTCACCAACTTCCATCAGAATTAGTTCTTCTGCTCCGTGAACCAAAGAAAATGGATTTTCCCCGGTGTTGGACTTCGGGGTTGTTATGTATGCCCACAATACCTCTGGTAAAAAAAATTCACTTGCCTTTTGATTCTTTTAATGTTTTCCTTAAATTCTTAATGATCATTTTATTTGTTGACTCCGCTTGCCCGTTTACACTCGGGTGATATGGAGTTGACATTATCTTCTTAATTTTTAACCCTTTAAGAAAATCATTTACCTTCTTCTCAATGAACTGACGACCATTATCGCAGGTGATCTCCGTTAGTATGCCGAACCGACAAATGATATGGTCCCAAATGAAATCAATGACTTATTTTTCTTTAACCTTCTTGAATGCCTTTGCTTCAACCCACTTAGAGAAGTAGTCAGTCATAAACAAAATAACATACACTTCCTAGTGCACATGGAAGTGTCCCCACAATATCCATCCCCCACTTTATGAATGGCTATGATGACAAAACTGAATGCATTAATTCTGTCGGTTGGTGAATCATTGGTGTGTGCCTTTGACATGCATCATATTTTGGGAGAAAAAGTTATTAGTGTCTTCAACCATTTGAGACCAATAATATCTAGTCCTCTGAGTGATTGCCACAAGTCCCCTCATGGACACCGCGCATCACATAATCAGTTTCCCCGGGTCCTAGGCATCTCGCTCAAGGACCTTCGGTATAACATGCCATCAACCAAGAAAAATCTAGTCGCCTTCATTCGAAGATCCCTTGATTCATTCGGATCCGTTGGCAGCTTTCCATCTCGAAGGTAATCAATGTATTTATTGCACCAGTCCCATATTAAGCTTGTTGTATTCACCTCGGCGTGGCTGCCATCAATTGCAGAGTTAAATAATTACACAACTGTTTCAGAATTAGACTTCTCAGCTTCCATAGATGATCCAAATTTGCGAAAGCACGTGCCTCATTATTTTTCTCTCGTGAAACATATTCCATGGTCCATTATTTGAATCTGTGCAATATCGCTTGAATTTTTCCCAAGTATCTCTGCATTCTCTCTCATTCACTTCGAACACTTCATTCACTTTATTAACGATCAGAAGTGAATCACATTTTGCTTCGATGAGTTCTTCTCCCAGACTTTGTGCTAATTCTAGACCTATAATCATAGCATCATACTCGGCTTCATTGTTAGTTTATTTCACAGTTCTTATGGACTACCTAATAATATCTCCCATATGTGTCTTAAGCACTACCCAAGTCCGGATCCTTTTACGTTCGAAACTCCGTCCATGTATAAGGTCCAGACCTCCAATGTTGCCTTCGAGGTTAATATAAGCTCTTTTCCATCTCGGGAATCATTCTGGGTGTAAAATATTCTATAAAGTCAGCTAAAACTTGAGACTTTATAGCTGTTCTTGGCTGATATTCTATGTCATACACACTAATTTCTGCTCTTATTTGGCTAACCTACCGGACAGTTCTGCTTTATGCATTACATTCTTTAACGAGTAAGTTGTTACTACACATATATAGTGACATTGAAAATATGGTCTCAATTTTCTAGCAGCCGTTATTAATTCCAATGCTAATTTTTCTAAATGAGGATACCTAGTCTCTGCACTAGCTAATGTTCTACTTACATAATAAATAGGAAATTATGTATCTTTCTCTTCCCGAATCAAAACCGCACTTACGGCTACATCAGATACTACCAGATACAAGAATAACTACTCATCTACCTTCGGTTTATTTAGCAACAGCGGGATAGACCAGTACTTCTTCAAAACCCTCAGAGCTTGCTGACACTCCGATGTCCACACGAAGTCATTCTTGTTTTTTAACAAATAGAAGAACCGGTGACTTTTCTCCGAAGAGCGACAGATAAAACTGCTTAGAGCGGCTATCCTCCTGGTGAGTCTTTGCACTGCTTTCAAATTTTCAAGTAGCTCTGGAATGTCTTCGATAGTTTTGATCTTGTCCGAATTGATCTCTATTCCCCGATTTGAAACCAAGAAACTCAAAAATTTACCCGAACAAACTCCAAAAACACATTTCTATGGATTCAACTTCATGTTGTACTTTCGGAGTATGTCAAATGTTTCTTGCAAATGCTTTTAAATGGTTCTCTTCTTCCAGGGACTACTAACATATCATCAATACAAACCTCCATTGTGTTACCTATTTGATCCTCGAATATGCGATTAACTAGACATTGATATGTTGACCCGATGTTTTTTAAACCAAATGACATTACATTATAATAATAATAGGTCTCGTATCTAGTTATAAAAGAGGTTTTCTCTTGAACTTCCGAGTTCATCATAATTTGGTTGTACCCGGAATAAACGTCAAGAAAGCTCAACATCTTATGTGTCATCGTAGCATCAATTATTCGATCGATATGCGGTAAATGAAAAGAATTCTTTGGACATGCTTTATCACATCTTTAAAATCTATGCACATTCTCAGTTTATTGCCTTTTTAGGTACAACCACTACATTTGCTAACCTATTCGGGTACTCTACCTCCCGGATGGAACCTATATTTAAAATTTTTGTTACATTTCCCTTAACAAATTTATGTTTGAAGTCGGCCATAGGCCTCCTTATTATGCTTTACCGGGGGGAAGCTTGAGTCCAAACTCAGTTTGTGACTCGTGATCTTTGGTGGAATACATGTCATGTCTAAGTGGCACCAGGCAAAGCAATCAGTATTAGCTTTAAGAAAATTAATTAATTTAATCCTGAGCTTCAGGGATAACCCGGTGCACAGGTATACCTTTCTTTCTGGTAGATGCACGAACAAGATGACTTGTTCTAGTTCCTCTATGGTTGACTTCATGGCATCTGAATCATCTGGCAGCACAAACGACCTCGGGACACGAAAATAGTCTTCCTCTTCCTTGTCATTTATCTTGTCTTCCTCCTCTTTATTCAGACGATGGGCAAGAATCTTGTAATTTCTATTTATCTTCTTTGTTTTTACTTGCATCCTTAGCTTCCTTCGGTGCTTGCACGAATTCTTCTACTGTGAACATTTCCATAACCGCTTGTTACTCTCTACAAATTATCTTTATTCCCTCCAGAGTCGGGAACTTTAATATCATGTGCAACATTGAAGGCATGACCCTCATGTCATATATCCAAGGCCTACCGAACAGTGTGTTGTACCTCATTTCACCTTCAATAACGTAAAACTTTGTTTGTTGAATTGTCTCAACTGCATTGACCAGAAGAGTGATTTTCTCCTTTGTAGTCTTGCTTGCCATGTTGAATCTGTTAAGAACCCGGGTCGCCGGTACAATTTGATCCAACAACCATAACTGCTCTACCACCTTCCACCAGATAATGTTGGCCGAGCTATCTGGATCAATTAAAATATGCTTAACCTGAAATTTATTGATAAAGACAGAAATTACCAATATATCATTATGAGAATGAATGATGCCTTCCGCGTGTTCATCATTGAAAGAAATTATATCCTCCGGTACGTAATCCTTGGATATTTTCTCCCGAGTTACTAAGATTTTCATCTTTTTTATAGTCATTGCAGCTCCCTTTGGAACATCCATCCCCGATAATCATATTTATGACATGTAGGGGTTCAACCTGATTCGTCTGCTTGTTTTCTTATCTATTTATGTAGTTTCCCTTTACTCAATTTGATGAACATGTGTTCCATGGTAGTCACAAATCAAATTTGAATATCTCTAAGTCGGGTCAGTACGGAGTGGTCTTGGTCATCTTATCTCCTTAATATGACCAATAGCCGAAACAAGTCCAGCCGCATCAATGTTGAAGTTATATTCGGATAGTCTTGAGTTTTCAACAGTATTAGAAGAAGATCCACCAGTATCATTCTTAAATTGCAAACCTCTGCTGGTAGATCCTCGTTTATTACGCCTATCTCCTTTATCCGATGAGAAGTTGCAATTATTGTGACCCCCATCTGACCTAAAATTGACCTTTAGGGTTGCTGTAGGGTTGATACCTATCTTTTGAAGGCTTTAACTCTGATTCAGCTACTCTATTTGGTTTATCAAAGTTCGACGAGAATGTCAATGGCTCGAGGACTAATGAGTCTTCGAAGGTCTTGAAAATGCTTGAAGCCTTAACTAAATGAATTGACACCAATGAAAAAAAGGTTGAAACCTACAACTCATAGGTAGATTAGATTCCCGGGGTATCTCCGATCTAGAAGGGGCCGGACTCAAAGAGATACATCTAGTTATCGTTCATACCAAGTGCAGCACCGAAGAGGTTTAAAATGCATGACCTCCTAAAGTACGATGGGACAACGAATCCACAAGAGCATGTGACGTCATGTACTTGTGAAATAAAGGGTAATGACATGTATCTAGATGAGATTGAATCAGTGTTGCTGAAGAAATTTGGCAAAACATTGTCTGAAGAAGCAATGACATGATATTATATGTTGCCTGAACATGTTACTAATTCATTTGAAATACTTGCAGATGTTTTTATAAAGGCGCATACTGGAGAACAAAAGGTTCAAGAAAGGAAAGCGGATATATTCAAAATTGCTCAGAAGGACACGGAGTTGCTGCGGGAGTTCGTGACAAGGTTCCAAAAAGAACGGATGCTTCTTCCCTGAGTACCGGATGAATGGGTAGCTGAAGTTTTCATCAAAGGACTGAATCCTAGAAGCTCCAGTGCTTCGTTCAATGTTGAAAGAGAACTTGTTGGAGTTCCCAGCGGTGACATGAGCAGACGTGCACAACAGATATAAATCTAAAATTCGAGTGGAGGATTATCAGCTTGAACTTCCTTCATCACTCAGTCCAAACCTTAGTGTTTTTTCCATCTCCAACTCTCCACCTAATTCTTTCTTGTAGTAAATCCTTCTTTGAATAACACTATTCTCAAATCTAAGAACTCAATGAGGGACTTTCTGCACTAACAATAGATGTATTCCAAAAATATTTGTCTTTTAGCATCTTATGAAGTAAAAAATCTTCTTGATTAAAATTCTCCATGCAAATTTAACCAACAAAACCTTGATAAAAGAGTTTAAATTTAAACTCAAGACCTCTTTTAAATTTTGCCTTACAAAGCTTTTTCTATTTTTCCTAATGTAATTGTTTTCTGCAAAATCTGGTCATGGGGTTGGGGTGGGGGATTGTAATGCTAAAATGTACTAAAATTACAGTCTAACACCAAAAAAGAATATATTGGAGGGACTAAACAAAGGTATGTAAAAACTTGCCTCCACATATACGAGAGATAAGGAATAATTAATAATCCTACGCTTGGTTGGAATACAATCACGGTATAACTAATCTCGGGATTAGCTATTCCAAAATTATAGTGTTTTCTTTTATTTCTATAGGAAGGTTAGATAACTAATCTCGTGATAATTAATTCTAAAATAAATTGTTCCAAATCAAAACGACCCCATAATATTTCACCAAAATATTTCCATCATTTCTTAGGTTGAATTAAGCGTGGCTGGTGGGCCGGGATCGGGTCCGTCGGGTAAAGATCGAGATCGGGATCAGTTTTTTTTTGCACTTAATTTAAAAAATAACATATATATAAAAAAACTCAATAATTAAATAAGATAGTGTAATAAAAACATTCCAAAACTGTTTTTGTGCCTCTTATATTATTTAATAGACATGTGATTTTTTTTGTAATACAAATACAATTGTCAAAATTGCAACTTTGTGGTGTTGTTCAAAAGTTGTAAATTACATAGTAAAATTGCAATTAAAAGAATTACATTTTGAAAAAAACTTGTTCTAGTTTCTTGATAATTTCCTGTGGTTCTTCGGTTGGAATTGGTATTTGTTGGTCAAATTGCTCCACGTCGCTTCCACCACCTTCGGATAAGATTTCGTTGTAGTTTTCGTCTGCTTCTTCGTTGATCTCCGGTTGACCGCATCTTCTCCGCTCCGCTCATATCCAGTCTCTGAATAATACTACAATCTCCAAGTTGTCTTCGACTAATGAGTGTTTGTGCTCTCCTATTTGATATCTGCCGGCAGAAAAAGCACTTTCAGACGCCGTTGATGACGCTTGAATGTTCAAAACATCTCGGGTCATCATTGAAAATGTCGGAAAGGTCTTCTCATTCCCCCTCCAGTATTTCAACAAGTCTTCACGTCCTTCTTCATTGAGAACTGCTTGGTACGGTACAGATCCCTGCAAAACAAAAATATCAAACTCGCTAATTTGGTTAGTAGCGGTACGACCGCACATTCTATTTCTGAGGCTTTCAATACTAGCCACAGAAACAACATATTTTTTGTGAGGTTTTGTTGAAGAAGAAGAAGAAGACGGTATGGAAGCCGGTAGGTTGCTAGCACTTTCTTGTTGGTAAAACCTATATATTTTTTTGCATTCGTCTTCTACGCTAGACAACACTTCTTCTTTAGTTTGTTCAATAGGTGGTGGTGGTTTTGATAACCATTTTTTAATAGCTGCCTTATAAGCTGATTTATCAATATATTCATTAAGCAGTAAAAATATTAGAGCTATATAAAACAACATAGTTGAAATAGTATGATAATTAATATACCGAAAAATTCTTTTGTTGCTTGAAAAAATTTCTCTAAAAATACAATAAGTTCTGAAATTTTTCCCCAATCGCTACCTACAACCATATCAGCTGAATTTTGATTATGAGAGTTAAATAATAAAGTTATAGGTTTTCTATAGTCATAAGCAACAAGTAGTTGCTCGTATAAAGAATTCCACCTAGTGGGTACTTCTTCTGGAATTATTCTATAAGGTAGTTGGCAATCGTGACAAGTTTTTTATATTATTTTCTTCGTTGTATTCTATTATTTTTAAAAATAAATTTTATAGCAAATTGTATTTTACTAAGAATGTCTTCAAAAAGTGATAGACCGTCCTTTACAACTAAGTTATATATATGGCACGCACATTTTATATGAAAATGGTCTGGAAAAGATGGAGTTAAACTATTTTTTAAAATTATAATAACGTAATTGTTAGAAGAAGCGTTATCTAATGTAATAGTCATAATTTTATCAGTTATTCCGTAATAATCGCACACTTGATAAATATTTTCTGCAATAAAAGTATCAGTGTGTCTATCATCTATATATCTATACGCTATGATACGTTTTTGCATAGACCATTTATAATCTATCCAATGACAGGTTACTGTTAAATAATCATGGTCGTTAGTACTACGGCCTATATCAGAAGTGATAGTCACTTTGCCATTAAAATGATATAGTGAATAACGTAAATACTATTGATATTCTTGTGCAAATTTAAATACATCTCTCTTAACAGTTGATCTAGGAAAACCGTTAAAAGCAGGATTATACATATCTCTAATATAATTAATAAAATCGGGAGATTAAGGAAATGAAAAAGGCAAACCCTTCACATCAACTAATTTTGCTATTGCTTTCCTATCTCTATGTTTATCGTATTTAGGGCCTACAATTCCCCCCATCATAGAGTTAATTTGACCCTGTACTTGGTCCGGGACAATATGTGAACCTTGTCCCGATGGAGCGGACGTTTGCGCACCCGATTTTGAAGCCTCGTATTGGGAATACCTAGCTGGATGAGCCCTTGATACGTGTTTCATTAAACCACCCATCCCACCGTGACCTTTTCCAGTTTTAAATTTTAAAACATCTTTACAAATTTTACATCTAGCTACTTGATTCTCGTCCCTATCAAAAAATGTCCATGCATCTGATTTTAATGGTCGTTTTGCTGGACCTCGTCTCATACTAGGGGGAATATGAGGCATTTCAGTTGAAGGTGCACTAGTGAGTGTGTTGTCATCTACATTAGTGAGTGTATCATCTAGATCATCGTTTAAATTAAAGTCTTCTTGAGTTTCAGAAAATAGCTCATCGTCTAAATCTAATGGTATTGTAGAAAAATTTTCAGTATCAACAAAATCATCCTGTGTAGGAATAAGATTCTGTCTAGAAATAGGACCTTGCCCTTGTTGCCCCTACTAGAAGAAGCATGACCCCTACCCGTAAGCATACGTTTAAATCCTTCCATTATAAATTTATATTTATACTAATAAATAATTAAAGTAAACGAAATTAAGTGCGCTAAATAAAATAAACAGACAATAATAATTTAATGAAGAAACGAATGTACCAAACGCCGACGTAACGTCGACGTGTAATCGAGAGGTTGAAAATTGAAACTTTGCTCGATGGAAGATCCTCAAGCTAGTTGACAACTTCACTCCCAAATGAATAAATAAAATTGAATATTTAGTAGACAATGTAGAGAGATAGATTGAGATATTAGAAAGATTGTAGAAAGATTTGTGAGAAAGATGAAGAGAAAATGAGGTATTTATAGTTGAAAAATTGAGTTAAAGTGTAAATATAATAACTTATGAGTTAAAAATAAATATTAAATGAGTATGGGGGTTGGGCGAGGGGAAGGCCAAAAATGGCCGTTGCACAACGGCCAAAATGTAAAATGGTCGTTGGTGCAACGGTATTTTTGCAAAGTGGGGGCTTCGGGCGGGATCGGGATCGGGATCGGGATCGGGATCGGGTCGGGCCTGGCGGGATTGGAGCGGGATGAGACCATGTCCCGTCCCGGTTCAAGTCCCGATACCGCAATTTTTTTTAAAAAAAAAATCAAGTTCGAGACGGGACCAAGGCGATGTCGGGGCGGGACCTGATCGACCTGACCCACTAGCCAGCCTTAGGTTCAACCGTTGAAATGCAAATAGCACAAGGTTTAGATATATGTGGTCGGTCAATCTAAAAGACAGATGAAAACAGTAGATAAGATGAAAATTCTCAGATTTAGATTTGTAGGGAATTGAAATTCCAGAGGGTATTATCCCCCTTTCAGCAAATATTAATGACTGCTCTGTTCCATACACATGCTCTTTAATCAGCTAAATTAACTGTTAGTATTTTTTTTCTCTCGAATTCCTCTGAATACGTGGCAAAATTTGATTGGTTTTATTACTGTTGTAGTTAAGTAAAGCTCGTACGTCGGGTTATTCACTTATTTGTCGACAAATGGCGAAGGAGGGAGAAAATTATAGCATCGCCATTTGTCGGTGATGTGAAGGGTGAAACCGTAAATTGATAGAACACATAATGGCAAAAAGGGTATAAAAAAGAATTTATCCCGTGTACGTAGTAGAATTGTTGTAGGTGTAGGACTCTGGTAGTGTAGTTGGTCCAAATCTATCCTATAAACTTTCATCTAAACATCTGAGTTTTCTTTACACAGCCAAATAGTGTGATCTTTAGTGAAACTAAATATAGAAATACAACCTTCATTATTAAACTCCTGAAGATCAAAGAGCTATCAATCAGATACTGTACAAGGTAAATTTTCTGTTTCAAAGGTTATTTTGCACTGAAATAGAAACTGTTGAGTATTAGATTGAAACTGTAATATATTGATCTATTAGGATCTATGTAACTGTATTATATTGATTTACCATAGATTTTGAAGTTGAATCTTTATACCTGATAAATTAGGTGGTGACTCTGTTATTCGATCAACAAAGAGCAGCCAAGTTATGAGAAAGTTTTTTATGCGCAAGTGTAAGAGTCAATCGTAACATTCATGTTAAGCTCTCGTTTGATCATATATTTTGAAGTTAAAACTTAAAATTTAGAAATTTGAGTTTTTGAAGTTTTGCTTTTTGAAACTTGAAGCTGTGTTTGGTAGAATTTTTTTGAAAGTTTTGCGAGTGGAAGTGAAATTTCTTCCAAAATTGATATGGAACTTGAAACTATTTGAAGATAAAATTTTAAAATCTGATCAAATTTTATAGCCAAAACAGATATTTTAAGATAAATGTTCAAAATCTATAGTCGAAGGATATCTAACTAGTTTGGAATTGACGCTTAGTAGTTTTTATGGCTTTTGAATTATTTTCCTCTGTTAAAATTGTTATCGGCTATAGAAGATCATTTCCTCGTATTTATCAATCACTGATTTGATAAATTATTTGGCGTTTTTTAATATTGAATTGGCTACTATGCTGTTCATGATTGAGTTATTTGCGTTCAATCTGAAATATCTTCATAGCTGGGCGTGATTTTCGCTATGTCTAATTGTGTATGTATGTGTGCGTTTACGATGTGTATTTGTTGAAGCAGAGTATGAGTGTGCGTAATGAATGAGCACTGAAGAAAACGGATCTGAAAAATGAGAGTTTTTGTTTGGAAAAAGAAGAGGAAACTGAAGTTCAGTATTGATTAGATGATGAAGTTTTATGTATCGGCGACGGGGATTAAAAAACTTACTATATCGAGTTCCGCCGCCGTCACGAGCGGCGGAGGTGGCGGAGAATTACCAGTTGGCATGAAAAGGAAGGGATCATTGCCGGGGAGTCGCCGGATATCTCACCGGACGTTGTTATTGCGGGCCGTATTGGTTCTCGGTTTACTTTTATCCTTGCTGTTTTTCAGAAGTACCTTTATCATGCTCGAATCAGCCGCTTTTTGCTCTTCATCTATCGGTAAACAGTAAACTATTTTCTACTGTATTTACTCTCAATAAAAGTAATAATTTTATAAGTTATAATAATTAATAATTTAAAATATTTTAAAATATGTGAATAAATTGTGCGTTCACAAATTTTCTATGTGACTCTCAAAATTCAAACTGTATCATGTAAATTGGGACAGATGAGGTGTTCAATATTTTTGTTTTGCTGCTTAATTTATTTTTGATTTTTTGGTTAATAGTTCTAAACTTTTTATTGGCAATTGTTTTAAATTACAGGTTGTTTGGGATGGAGGGTTTTCGGCGGGAGTGACTCGACTCTGGTAAATCATCTTCCTCTTCTTCTTTTTTTCTGACAATAAAACGCAAAATTTACTCACTGACATTATCCTTGTGGAGTTGTGGTGATTAAATATTCAAAACTTTAGGTATAGTGAAAACGATTTGTTCTCCAGTATCACGTGCTAGTTTTACCATTTTGCATTCTTTCCACGTGGGAGCACCTTCAGAATTTGGATCAAAATTGCTTTTACTTTTTATTCCAGAGTTAGCTGTTCGCCTGAAAGTACTTTGGTTTCACATTTTACATATCTAAATAGTATAGGAGGAGTTACGTAACAAAGCCAATAATTGTATCCACACTTTGAAAGATAAGTTTTTTATTCATCCGTATTGACAAAAAAAAATCAAAAAGTAAAATTTTGTCTTCCTTTTTTTTAATTATAGTCACAATTAAAATTTAAAAAGTTTTAAGTAGACTACCCCTGCAAAGGTCTCTCAATATTCAGAGGATGACTAGAGAATAACACTTTCATGTGATTCCAACTAAGATTTTTTTTTATTTTTAGGTCTCAAATCCAAAATCTCTGCCTAAAAATAATAAAATTCTATCCATTCCTTCATAACTAGTGACGGTAACACCATTCACTACTAAACTTGGTTTCACTTTTGTTGATTCCTATAAATTCCATCTGACCCGGGAACCCCATACAGTTCTAGAATTTGTAGCTGCCTTAGTTATTTCAGGCAAAAGAGTAAATACCAAAACCAGACCCTTTCCCAAACCTGCTAAATATTACGTACAACTCAAGTATATTCTCTACTTAGTTCCAAGGATAACCGCATTTAAAGGAATTGTCGGTAATTGACATCCACTTGTTGGTTTCTATACACCTGGTCACTTAGTAAAGCCACATCATGATTCATGTGTAGTACTATCATTATGACTAGAACTAAGTAATGTTGTTTCATTTTTATTCTCGACTTTCTAGTCCCACTTGTTATATTTAATGCTAGAGAATAGTGTAGTAGTAAGAAAAAAGTGGTAGACCTTGTGGAGGGAAATTAAAATCCAGCCGGATGGCAAAGAGAAGAACTTAAAATTCAGTTAGAGGCCTGCAACGTAAGTTCGAATTCTGGTGGGAGTAATTTACTCTTTTTTGGGGTATAACTTTGTAGGTGATATCAGTTGCTCTGTTCTCAAATCCTGTTTATTCAGGCACATCGCGTGATTTAGTGATAGTAGTGCTGAAGGATCGAGACTACTATCTTCAGGAATAGAGTAAGATGGTTTTTTTTATAAAAAAAAAGTGATAGACATTACTTCCGTATAAAAGACAAATTTGTTCTTGGAAAAAGGTCTTTCACCAGGATTCCCACTTGACTTAATTACTCCATTTAAAAGAAGATTGGTTGGCCTTTCTTATCGTTGCCTGTCCACATCGCTAGCTATTGCCCATTGATAGACGTATATGAAAAATAACTATACATAGATAGTGTCTTTACATGCATTATTAATATTCAAAAATGGTTAATATACATTTTTACATCAACTTTATTACTAAGTACATGAAATTAGTGTAATTTGATGTAGATACCGAATAAGATTGAAGTTCTTCCGACTCTGAGTCTTGATCAACATGATTCTCAATTTTTGTCGTTACTATTTCTGAGAGCCTTGGCGTAATTAGTAAAGTTGACTCTATATGATCAGGAGGTCACGGATTTGAGCCGTAAAAATAGCTTCTTATAGAAATGCAGGGTAAGACTGCGAACAATAGACCCTTGTGGTCCAATCCTTCCCAGACCTCGCGCATGACATGAGCTTAGTGCACCAGGCTCCCGGTCAATTTTTGTCGTTACTATTTCTGATGCTAATTTTCCTCCCTATTTGACCATACGGTGAAAAAGCTCAGAGAAGCGTTGATGCGGGCATTGCTGGAGGCAACAAGTGATGGTGATAATGGAGTAGGAGGAATAGAGAGTTCAACTTCATTACCATCCTCATTTAATGACCTTGTGAAGGACATGTCATCAAATGGACAAGACATCAAGGCTTTCGCTTTCAAAACTAAAGCTATGGTAACAAGCAACCCTTTTACTACTTCACTATACTGTGCTTTCCACTTTATCACTTAATTTGCGTTTCTTGCGTGTCATTTCCTCTTATTAATATGAGCTGCAGTCATTAATTTCTCATATACCCAACTCGTCTTTTAGTTTCTATTTGGCTGAGAATAATTTTTCAATCTTATCTATTCCTCTTTGGTTTGAGAATCTTGAATAGAAAAAGCACAAGTAGGCCAGTTGGTCACATGAATAATTAGACAGCTCGCCTGTGATGCTCCATCACTCAAGCATTGGTGCATGTTTCTGTTTTGGAATGCGTAATGGACCCACTTGTAAAAGAAATTCCGTTACGTACCAATAATATGTGGCAAAGTCAATCCTATATAATTGCAAATGATTAGTACTTATCACTTTGAAGACAGCTGAATTAAGCAATTAAATCAGTGGGCAGAAAAGTCAGATTCAGAGTTTCTAAAAGTAATGTAATTTTAGTTAACTGTTTGGAATAGATATTATTGATCAAGCCACTTCGGAAAAGGAAGCGGGATAATTTGAGAGCTGAAACAAGATTAACATTAGAATCTATAAGGTTGTGACCTAGTGGTCAATGAAATGAGGGAGAACCGTCTGATTTCAAGTCTAAATTCTAGCACAATACCATCTGCCTATATTTTGATGGGCACCGTCACCAAATACTTGTACTGATGGGGGAGGTTCCGAGATAACAAAACTCGGTGGAATAGTTAAAGTGTGTCCAAGCTAACCTTAAAACTATCAGATAAAAAGTTAAAGGTTACTCAATGGTGAAGCTACATATTTCATTGATGTATCGATTTGTTTTTCACTAATAGCTAGTTCTATTTGTCTAATGAATCTAAAAAGTTAATTACTTAATTTGATTCAGCATGGAAAACATTTTATTTAATTTTCAGATCTGTAAAAACTCTGCTTGATGTCCGATAATGGAAACTTTACATAGTAGATACTGCTTTCCTCCTTCATGGAAGGGCCATTTGCATTTTCAGGGTATCAAAATTTTGCCCTCATCCGGTCCCCTAACCAGAAAAAGCCAAATTTCAAGAGTTCATTGTTTCCATAGATTCAGCTACATGTTACGATAGTAACCTAATTTAATCAAATTAAATTTAAAGCCTGGCTAACCGTTCTAATAGCTTCTTTTGCATTGTCCTTTGAAGCAAGAACATCGAGTCTATATACAGAAGCTGAGTTTGAAATGAGTTGTCCAAGGCCAGGCTTTCTTTACCTGTGAAGGAATAAGTATCTTTCCAGAAGATTGCTGGCTCTTAGGACCCAAAGCTATCTGAGCCAGTTCTTGGTAATGGCTAAAGTATATTAAACTAGGAATACAGTCAATTCTGATGGACAGAGGGAGTCCTCACTCTGATTCCTTGCAAGCAATATTCACTGATCTATAGGACTAATAGAGGAAATCAAAGAAAAAAATATGTTATCAACCTGAAACCAGATTACCTTTAGGCTCTTCTCTAATACCATTTGAATGATTCTATGATGTTAGAAATTCTCTATTCTGGTGCTGCAGTATCTAAGCTTATTAACAGCCTAATACCAAGGGAAAGCTACACCATAAGATCATCAGCCATAATAGACCAACCTGAGGGAGGGTCTCCAAAATTACCTGCATGGAATAGCTTCATGAACCAACAGGTCATGTTTGTCAACAGTTCAATTGCATATTTTTGGTTTTCAAGAAATACTCTATACTGAACTTTAAAGTGACATTTTGGAAATAACAATAAGTTTATTAACTTTAAGTGATATGATTCTTTTTATCCAACAACTCCTTGCAAATTTCTTGACTATAGAGTACATCATGGCAAATTAAATGGACCAACATTTTATTGTTGTCAACTTTTGTATTAAGTATATGCTTTCTTTCCTTTGTTTAGATAATGAAGATGGAACAATTGGTAGAATCAGCTAGACAACGTGAGTCTATTTCCTGGCATTTAGCTTCTCACGGTGTACCAAATGGCATACATTGCCTATCCCTCAAGTTAGCTGAAGAATATGCTGAAAATGCTGCTGCACGTTCTCGCTTGCCTCCCCCACAATATGTTTCCCGCCTCACTGACCCTTCCTTCCATCATGTAGTTCTTCTAACAGACAATGTACTTGCTGCGTCTGTCGTAGTTTCCTCGACCATCAAAAGCTCAAGTATTCCAGAAAGATTAGTGTTTCATATAGTTACTGATAAGAAGACATACACCGCGATGCATGCATGGTTTGCGGTAAACTCTGTTAATTCGGCTGTCCTAGAAGTAAGAGGATTGCATCAGTATGATTGGTCTCATGCGGTGAATATCGGGATTAAGGAGATGATAGAGATTCATCGGTTGATATGTAGACACAAGCTTGACAGCATAAAGAGGGAAAATATTGTGAACGAGTATGAACATGCAAAAGATTTGCAGTATCTACGTCCTAGTTGTACATCCCTTTTGAATCATCTGCGCATCTATATCCCTGAGGTAATAACTTAATTTAACATTGTTTTCGCTGACAAAAGGATGATCGTCAGCATGGACATCCAATAAAATAGTTGGTTTTCTTATATAATTTCATGGGTTCACAGCTTTTCCCAGATCTGAACAAGATTGTATTTTTGGACGATGATACTGTAGTACAGCATGATTTATCATCTCTGTGGGAATTGGATCTCAACGGGAAAGTTGTTGGTGCAGCTTTTGACTCGGGCTGTGGAGATGACTGTTGCCCTGGAAGAAAGTACAAGGATTACTTCAATTTTACGAGTCCTATTATATCATCTAAGTTGGATTATGATCGTTGCGGATGGCTTTATGGAATGGTTGTTTTTGATCTTCATGCTTGGAGGAAGACTAGCATCACTGCAACTTACCATCACTGGCTAAAACTTGTAAGTATAGTTCAATTAGAATTAGTTAAATCAAAATTATAAACTACCTTGTTATTAGTCCTAAATGCCTAGCAGTTACAAAGATCTCATCAATACAGGGGCAGTGCGTTATGCCTAGCTGCTGCTGCAGAATGTTTCAAGCTGAGCATTTTGTGTCGATTATCATGTGAAATTACACGATTGCTTGCTTAAATCTTTTCAGATAGGCTTTCATGCTATTGGAAACATTAATCATAAGGTGTTTAACTTTTGTTCACGAACAAAAATAGGAACAATCAATCTAGTTGAAATCTAGCAGGCTTTCGGTTCTTATTTTGTTTAAGCAGCTGCCTCAACAATGTGTCTTCAGGATGTCCTGACATTGACTTCTCTTTATTTTATCTTACAGAGCCTGAACTCTGGTTTTGAATTGTGGAATCCTGGAGCACTTCCACCTTCTCTAATTGCTTTTGAGGGTCATGTGCACCGGATTGATCCTTCATGGCACATGGCTGGTTTAGGTTATCGATCCATTATGAATGTTGCAGAATCTGTACTAGAAGACGTAGCTGTTTTACATTTCAGTGGACCAGCTAAGCCATGGCTTGAGATTGGGAACCCTGAGATACGAAGCTTATGGAGCCGACATGTAAATATGTCAAATGATTTCATTAGGAAATGTGGAATCATGGGGTGAATGATTAAGGGGACAAAGTCTCATCCTCAACGTGAAATGTATTGGAATTAGCCTTGATATATATTCTGAGTTGGAGGGAAGAAGGTACAGCCTTCAGTCTCCGACACATCACACTGTAGTGTCCCTGTATAGACGAAGCTAGCGCGCCATATACTACTCAGACTAGATGTTTGACAACCTTATTGATATAATAGGTTTATAGGTATAGGTATTGTATAGTCTTTTTCCACGTTTCCTTAAATATAATAGTAATATGTTAATTTTACTCTTTGCAAACTCTGTGCATCTCTATATATGTTGAAGTCATATAAGGTCATATGTAGCTTAATTTCGTCTACCGTAGGAAGCTTTCCAAAATAATGACATCCTTGAAGTGGATAATAGGGCTGGCCAGTGGGCCGGGACAGCCCGACCCTGACCCGAGCCCGTTCTGAGCCCGCCAAAAAAAAAAATACGGGGGCGGGACTCGAACTCGGGACGGGACGATGTCTCGTCCCGCGAGACCCGAGCCCGCCCCAGGCCCGCGAGACCCGAGCCCGCCCCGACCCCGACCCGCCCCTTTGCAAAAATGACCGTTGCACCAACGACCATAATCTAAAATGGCCATTGGCCAACGGCCATTTTAGCCCCCCCCCCTCCCCCAACCCCTACCCCTTAATATTTATTTTTAACCCATAAGTTATTATATTTACACTTTAACTCAATTTTTCAACTATAAATAACTCATTTTCTCTTCATCTTTCTCACAAATCTTCCTACAATCTCTCTAATTTCTCAATATATCTCTCTACAAGTCTACATTGTTTGCTAAATATTCAATTTTATTTATTCATTTGGGAATTGGTAGTGAAGTTGTCAACTAGCTTGAGGATCTTCCATCGAGCAAAGTTTCAATTTTCAACCTCTCGATTACACGTCGACGTTACGTCAGCGTTTGGTACATTCGTTCCTTCATTAAATTATTATTGTCTGTTTATTTAGTTTAGATCACTTAATTTTATTATCTTTAATTATTTATTTATTTATTATCATAATTAAAATGGAAAGATTAAAATGTATGTTTAAGGGTAAGGGTAAGGGTAAGGGTAAGGGTAAGGGTAAGGGTGTTTCTTCTAGTAGGGGCAACCAGGGCAAGGGTACTTCTTCTAGTCATCTTATTCCTACACAGGATGATTTTGTTGATACTCAACATTTTCCTACAATACCATTAGATTTAGACCAGGAGCTATTTTCTGGAACTCAAGAAGACTTTAATTTAGACGATGATCTAGATGATATACCCACTAATGTTGATGACAACACACCCACTAGTGCACCTTCAACTGAAATACCTCCTATTCCCCCTAGTATGAGACGAGGTCCAAAGAAAGCGACCATTAAAATCGGATGCATGGACATTTTTTGATAGGGACGTAGAGAATCAAGTAGCCATATGTAAAATTTGTAAAAATGTTTTAAAATTTAAAACTGAAAAAGGTCACGGTGGGACGGGGGATTTAATTAGACACGTAGTAAGTGCTCATCCAGCTAGGTATGCCCAATACCAGGCTTCAAAACCGGGTGCGCAAACGTCCGCTCCATCGGGACAAGGTTCACATCACGTCTTGTCCTGGACCAAGTACAGGGTCAAATTAACCCTATGACGGAGGGAATTGTAGGCTCTAAATACAATAAACATAGAGATAGGGAAGCAATATCAAAATTAGTTGCTGTGGAGGGTTTGCCTTTTTCATTTCCTTCATCTCCCGGTTTTATTCATTACATTAGAGATATATATAATCCTGCTTTTAACGGTTTTCCTAGATCAAATGTTAAGAGAGATGTATTTAAATTCGCGCATGAATATCAACAATATTTACGTTTTTCATTATATCATTTTAATGGCAAAGTATCCATCACGTCGATATAGGTCGTAGTACTAACTGACCATGATAATTTAAGCGTAACTTGTCATTGGTTAGTTTATAAATGGCCTATGCAAAACCGTATTTTAGCGTATAGATATATAGATGATAGGCACACTGATACTTTTATTGCAGAAAATATTTATCAAGTGTGCGATTATTACGGAATTACCGATAAAATTATGACTATTACATTAGATAACGCTTCTAATAACAATTACGCAATTACAATTTAAAAAAAAGTTTAACTCCGTCTTTTCAGGACCATTTTCATATAAAATGTGCGTGCCATATATATAACTTAATTGTAAAGGATGGTCTATCACTTTTTGAAGACATTCTTAGTAAAATACAATTTGCTATAAACTTTATTTTTAAAAGTAATAAAGTACAACGTAGAAAAGAATATAAAAAAATTTGTCATGATTGTGGACTACCTTTTAGAAAAATTCCACAAGAAGTATCCACTAGGTGGAATTCTTTATACGAGCAACTACTTGTTGCTTATGACTATAAATTACCTATAACTTTATTTTTTAACTCTCATAATAAAAAGCCAGTTGATATGATTTTAGATAGTGATTGGGAAAAAATTCCGAACTTATTGTATTTTTAGAGAAATTTTTTCAAGCAACAAAAGAATTTTCCGGTATATATTATCCTACTATTTCAACTATGTTATTTTATATAACTCTAATATTTTTATTACTTAGTGAATATATGAAAAAACCAGCTTATAAGGCAGCTATTAAAAAAATGTTTCTCAAAATAAAAAAATATTTTATTCTTATTCCCTCTATTTATATTATTGGTTCTGTATTAAATCCTACTATTAAAATAGACGGTACTAAATTACTAATTGAAACTATTTACGATTGTATAGAAGTACTACCACCTCCAAGTCCCAAAAATCTAAATCACCCACCACCTATTGAACAAACTAAAGAAGAAGTATTGTCTAGCGTAGAACACCAATGCAAAAATATATATAGATTTTATCAACAAGAAAATGCTAGTAACTTACCAGCTTCCATACCATCTTCTTCATCTTCAATACAACCTCACAAAAGACATGATGTTTCTGCGGCTAGTATTGAAAGCCTCAGAAATAGAATGTGCGGTCGTACCTCTACTACTAACCAAATTAACGAGTTGGATATTTTTGTTTTACAGGGTTATGTACCGTATCAAGAAGTTATCAATGAAGATGACATGAAGACTTGCTGAAATACTGGAGGGGGAATGAGAAGACCTTTCCGACACTTTCATTGATGGCTCGAGATGTTTTGAACATTCAAGCATCGTCAACTGCGTCTGAAAGCGCTTTTTCTGCAGGCAGATATCAAATAGGAGACCACAGACACTCATTAGCCGGAGACAGCTTGAAAATTGCAGTATTATTCAGAGATTGGATACGAGCGGAGCGGAGAAGGTGCGGTCAACCGGAGATCAACGAAGAAGATGATGAAAACTACAACGAAATCTTAACCGAAGGTAGTGGAAGCGACGTGGATCAATTTGACCAACAAATACCAATTCCAACCGAAGAACCACATGAAATCATCAAGCAATTAGAACAGGTTTTTTTGAGAATGTAATTTTTTTAGTTGTAATTTTAATATTTTACTATGTAATTTGTAACTTTTGGACAACACCACAAAGTTGCAATTTAGATTTTAGACAATTGTATTTGTATTACAAAAAAATCATATGTCTATTAAATAATATAAGAGGCACAAAAACAGCCTTGGGATGTTTTTATTACACTATCTTATTTTGTTTATTGAGTTTTTTTTATACATATGTTATTTTTAAAAAAAAATGAAAACCCGCCGTATCCCGCCCCGAGCCCGACCCCGCCCCGAGCCCGCCCCGACCCGAGCCCGACGGGATCGGGATCGGGACGGGACTTGCTCCAGTCCCGCCAGACCCGACCCCGCCAGAGCCCGCCAGACCCGACCCCGACCCCGCCAGACCCGAGCCCGGCCCACTGGCCACTCTTAGTGGATAATGAGTAATATTATTCTGGGCATATGATTGTCAACAACTCAAGCATTTCCATCCTGAGAAGATCATCAACTCAAGACAGCAAATGCTTCTAGCAAACATAAGAGTGGGAAGTCAAGCCCAATCTGATATAAATTATTCCTTTTCAATATATTGTATGTTTAGAGGAACTTATTCCTAATTTCCTACTAAATGTTGCTTAGTTCCTGCTCTTCTGGTAGGATAAACTAAATCAATGCTCTGAAGAGTTACGGAATACTATTTTTTTGTTTTCGGGGGTTAGACTCCCTCACTATATATCTGCTATTCATATAGCCTTTTAGTGAAGTGAAACTCCGCGTAAAGAGACTTAAGAGCTGCAGAATAACCAATACAAAAGAATCATCTAGTTCTAGTTTTACAACATGTAATGTATTCTTGTGAGGACGTACTAATTGGCGCGGCTAGTAATTGATAGCTCGAGCACATCCATGACAAAATCAGAGGAACTTAATCATTCATTCATGACTAGGTTGTTCGTGTCAATAGGAAATGCAGATCATGCCAGCAAAGTCTTTGTCATATGTGAAAGAAATAATCCCCTTGATTATTTTCATTAATTGAAAGACTATATATACAAGTTACATATTTCCATAATAGGGAAATCCTTTTCCTATTCTACTTCTAAATCCTTATTCTACCATAATTCTAACTATACAATTATGGTAAGTGTATAACACTAATTAAGGTATCATTTTCCTTACAATATACTACAAATATATATACCATATATACAACAATAATTGACTTGCTTTCGGACTGCTTTACTCCTTTGGACTATACCGAAAGCCCACTGCTTGCTTACTCTTTTGGGCTGGTCGAAAGCCCACTGCTTACATTAGTGATATATATGTGATATACACTGATGTATATTTAGTGTATATCACATGTATATTGCTTTTTTTAACACACCCCCGCAGTCATAGCGGGCGGTTTTCGAACGCTGAGATTGTCCCTAAAATCTTCAAAGAGAATCGCTGGTAGACCCTTTGTAAAGATGTCTGCAATTTGATAACGAGACGGGACATGGCATACGCGAACTTGACCCTTTGCAACCTTTTCACGGACAAAGTGAATGTCCATTTCGATATGTTTGGTGCGTTGGTATTGAACGGGGTTACCGGAAATGTAGATGGCACTAATGTTATCGCAATATACCAAGGTTGCCTTCTGAATGGGACAATGAAGCTCCAAAAGCAAATTACGTAGCCAACATGATTCGGAGACCACATTCGCTACCCCTCGATATTCTGCCTCGGCACTTGAGCGTGATAGAGTTGCCTGACGTTTTGCTGACCAGGTGACTAAGTTGTTGCCAAGGAACATACAGTAGCCAGAAGTCGACCGTCTGGTGTAGGGACAACCACCCCAATCAGCATCCGTGTAGGAGACAAGTGTAGATGTAGATGACGGATACAAGTGCAACCCATAGTCTAGTGTCCCCTGAATATACCGAATGATGCGTTTGATTGCATTCATGTGCTCAACGCTGGGATCATGCATGAATAAACACACCTGCTGAACTACATATGTAATATCTGGCCTGGTAAAGGTAAGATACTGGAGGGCTCCTGCAAGACTGCGATAGCGGGTCGGGTCCTCGTATGGTGCACCTGCTACGGCACTTAGCTTTGGGTTTGCATCAACTAGCGTGGAAGTGGACTTACAGGATGACATCCCAGCCCTTTCGATGATCTCAACAGCATACTTCCATTGAGACAGAAACAACCCATCTGAATGACGTTGGACGACAATCCCCAAAAAATAACTCAAAGGCCCTAAATCTTTCATAGCGAACTCAGAACTGAGCATGGTCGTGATAGATTGGCGCAAGGCATCGGAAGAGGCGGTCAAGATGATATCATCCACATACAACAGGATGTAGGCCAAAGAAGAACCACGGCGGTAGATGAACAAGGAATTATCTGACCGGCTGTGAGTGAACCCAATAGTGGAAACAAAGTCAGCAAACCTCGTGTACCAGGCCCTCGGAGACTGCTTAAGCCCATATAAGGACTTTTTCAACAAATATACATGCTGAGGTCGGTTAGGATCCCTGAAACCCAACGGCTGATGCATATAGACTGTTTCCTTGAGATCACCATGTAGAAAAAGCATTCTTGACATCCAACTGATGGATTGACCAAGTCTTTGAAAGAGCCAAGCTAAGCACAGTGCGAATGGTAGCCGGTTTGACCACCGGACTAAACGTCTCACCACAATCAATTCCAACCTGCGGAGTCTTACCATCACCAACAAGTCGCGCCTTATGTCGAGCAAAGGACCCATCTGAATTCTCCTTATGAGCAAAAATCCGCATAGACCTGATAATATTAATACCATATGGACGGGGCACCAACTCCCACGTCTTATTATCAATAAGAGCATTATATTCATCAGTCATAGCAATTTTCCAATTAGGGTCATTTAATGCGGACACAGGATTGCGGGGCAATGGGGATTTAGAGACACCATAATGTAAATTAAAATGTATTTTAGGTGTAAAAATATCCCGCTGACTACGAGTGATCGGTCTATGACTCGAGGAAGAATTGATGGAATTTTGGGAATTTTCTAGGCTCGGGACAGGTGGCGTGACGATGGGCTTTCTTGGCCCAAACGGTAAAAATTAGACTCAGATTCTAGAGCGGTTCGAGGTGGGCTGGCGAGGCCCGATTCTTTGGAACTGTTCCAGTGGCTGGATTCTGTGAGTGTGGCGGTACTGTTGGTCCAGCGGGCAGTGGGCCCGCTGGAGGATTTTGGGTGCGGGAGATGTCCGAAAAATTCCGAATAATATACGGGGATATTTGGTCATCCAAAAAATTATATGACTTAGGTTCAGGAGTATGAATTTTCGTAAATGGGAATTGAGTTTAATCAAAAATGACATGGGGATTGATTATGATTTTCTTGGAGGATAAATCAAAACACTTATAACCACGATGATTTAACGGATAACCCAAAAACACACATGGGGTAGACCGAGCCTGAAGTTTGTTAATTATGGTGGATGGGAATAACGGATAACACAAGCACCCAAAAATCCGAAGATGAGAATAAGACGGGTTCTTATTATATAGTATTTTTAGGGGGGAAGAATATGTCAGACCTTTAGAAGGAATTATGTTAAGAAGATATGTGACCATTTGTAGAGCATGATGCCAAAAATATGAAGGTATGGAGGCATGTATTAGGAGAGTTTGGACAATGTTATTTATGGAACGAATTTTGCGTTCGGCTTTCCCATTTTGTGAAGATGTATGAGGACATGAAAAACGAAAAGTTATCCCATTAGTAGGACAAAATTCCCGAAACTCCCTATTGTCATACTCTTTCCCCTTATCACATTGAATATTTTTTATTTCTCTTTCGAATTGAGTACGTATGAACGTTCTAAATTTGATGAAGACGGAAAACACTTGTGATTTATTTGCAATTGGAAACGTCCACAAAAATTTAGAATAATCATCTAAAAAGAGAACATAATATCGATGACCCATTGAACTAAGAACAGGAGATGTCCATAAGTCGCTATGAATAATGTCAAATGGCATAGACGTATGAGAATTGGAGTCTACAAATGGCAACTTAATAATTTTTCCTAATGAACAAGACTGACAAATTGGAGTACGACTCGTACCCTTACAAAAAATAAAGTTATTTTTATCTAAAGCTGATAAAATAGAAGATCCCGGATGATCCAGACGAGCATGCCACATGGAAGGAGAGATGATTGCAAAAGTTAACGGCAAGGCTGGACTCGATGGACGGAAACCGGGCATGATAGGATACAGATCTCCCCTACTATCACACCTCATGAGATGACTCTCCGTCTTGAAATCCTTCACAGAGAAACCGAAAGGATCAAATTCAACAGAAACAGAATTGTCATTTGTGAACTTTCGGACAGACACTAAATTTTTAATCAATTTAGGAGCATGTAAAGTATTTTTCAAGAGGAGTGGTGGATTGGGGGGAGACAACGTTTTCTGACCATACCCTAGAATTGGAATAGAACTGTAATTACCAATAATTATCCCCCGAGGGGTGCTCAAATTGGAATAAGAGGAGAGAATACCTGATTCGGAAGTCATGTGAGTAGTGGCCCCGGTGTCCATGTACCAATTTGGGTCCGGTTGAGTCAACCCCAATGTGTGCATCGCGGCCTCGATATCAATCTGAGTGGGGCCTGCTGCATGATGGGCTTGCGGAGGACGGGGCCCAAGGACTCCATTCCGTGATGCTGTTGGGCCGTATGTGCTGGAGGTGCTGCTATTGGGCCCATCGGCGATGGGCCGCCAACTTCTGGCGTTGGGCCTGGGCGTTGGCCAGCCAGCGGCCGCCGAGCTTCTTCTTTGGCTGCTGTGGATGGTACGGGTTCCACTGCCATTGGCCCCACAGCTGGGCCCATGGCGGTGATGGGCCACTGTACCCTGGCTGGGACCCACCGCCTGTTTGTTGACCACCGGAACCGCCACCTGTACCGCCGCGTTTGCCCCCGCGATTTTTGTTATTTTTGCGATTATTCTTGCCGCCACCATTATTATGGTTTTGGCCCGAATTATTAACAAAACCCGAAGAACTAGGAGAGGATGCCACCATGACAACTGGGCTTGCTCCGGTAGCTGCTTTTTTAGCCAAACCGACTTCTTCCAACGTCAGCATGGAGCGGGCTTGATGAAAGTCGGGAAGAAGGTTGCTTTGGCGAAGGAGAGTTCCAACACCATTATAAGCCTCCGAAAGACCGGCAACCAATTGTAGAACTAGACGATTATTTGTTACTGGTGCGCCAACATTACGGAGTTGATCCGCCAATTCCTTTAGTTTCTTGCAATATGCAGAAACGTTCGGAAATACGTCTATTCGAACAAGAGAGAATTCCTGCTCGAGTGTGACGACACGGAAATGTTGGTTGTCTTGGAATATGTCACGCAATCTATTCCATGCAGCCATAACCGTGGTATCGGGCTCCATAATCGTCTGTAGTAGGTCCACTAAAATAGTGGCGTATATCCACCGAAGAACGGTAGCATCAAGTGTAATCCATAACTCCGGATCCTCCGCAGGAAGGGGTCTAGCAGGAGGAATGATGTGAGGAAGAACTTGATAAGATATAGAGTGAATTTTAAACAACTCCGCCCACGTTGCATATTGAACGTTTTCCATCTCAAGGACAATATGGACACTGAGCTTGATATTGGAAACCGTGAGGGCAGGGTGAAAATTGTTCTTAGACATATTTGAAAGAACAAGGAAGGAGGTTAAATTTAAGAGAGGTTTTTGAGAGCGGAAGACAAAATTTTGGAGAGAAAAACCTGAGGGGGGGGGGGGGGTTTCTCGGCCACAAGGCAAAAGTTGAGAGAAAACTTTTGTGTAGACCTAGTCTCTTGATACCATGAAAGAAATAATCCCCTTGATTATTTTCATTAATTGAAAGACTATATATACAAGTTACATATTTCCATAATAGGAAAATCCTTTTCCTATTCTACATCTAAATCCTTATTCTACCATAATTCTAACTATACAATTATGGTAAGTGTATAAGACTAATTAAGGTATCATTTTCCTTACAATATACTACAAATATATATACCATATATACAACAATAATTGACTTGCTTTCGGACTGCTTTACTCCTTTGGACTATACCGAAAGCCCACTGCTTGCTTACTATTTTGGGCTGGCCGAAAGCCCACTGCTTACATTAGTGATATATATGTGATATACACTGATGTATATTTAGTGTATATCACATGTATATTGCTTTGTTTAACAATATGAGTAAGCCTTTGGTAGTTTTTGTTTTCAGAATATGCTACTCGTAGTAAAACTAAATGAAAAAAACTAGGATGTTAGCTATTCAGTGCATGACGTGATACTTTTTACCAAGAGTCTTCAACCTTGGGACATTTAAAACCGGTAAATATCAAAGTTGCCTAGATATTTAATGAAGATATTAAAAAAGTTGCTCAAGATTTCTGAAGAATAATTCAAAGTTATAAGACTTTATGTATTATGTAAAAAGAGCTCCTTACCAACTCTTTATAAAGTAGCAAACACGTAAAGTTTTCAAAAATCTAATAAGCATGTCAATGATTTTAATAAATATTTCAACATCATTTGCTTTTGCCGAGTGCTGATGCTTTATTAATTCTTTGCCTACTGTTATCTAGTTCACAAAGTTCTATATGTAGCTGATTGTAAAGATTATCGTAGCTCAATAACATTTATATATAGAGGCCTATAAAAGTATAGAAGGCAACGTAATGTAACAAACAAGATTTCATTCCTTACAAATGACTGAATAATATTGCTTAAAAATAAAAAGTTAAAATCGCAGTGGTAATAAGTTTTGACATGATTTACAATATTATAGGTTAAAATTGAGATACACGTTTCTGAAGATGAAGGATGACCCTTGACCCAAATTCAGAAAACTTGATAGTTGAGCCCTCCAAGATTATCAGCTGCAGAAATTAAATCACGTAGGTCAAAAAGAGAAATATATCAGTTAGAGATTATCAAAGTATATAAGTTACTTAAACATGTTGTTGCATCATATCCGTTTAGATATATAAAATATACAATAATCTTGCTTACGAGCTGGCTCAACTTCAAAATCGTTTCTAGTAAGTTAAGGGTATGGTATAATGTTGGCTAGCTATTAGCTATGCATGAGAGATGCAAACTTTTCAATCTTTTACAAACTTCAGAAAACTTACCCAACATAGCCACAGGGTAATCCAAAATTTTAAGGTTCTGTATCCTAGTCAATTATATTTACTGGATTTTGAATTGATTAATTATACATATGAAGTGAGCTTTTTTTAAATACAGATTCGGGATTTGAGCTAAAATTACTGGTTTTACCGAGCCGTAATTTAAACAATTAATCCTCCCCTGACCATAGCCTCAAGTCTTCTTAATTAGACAGTATCATGTCCGTCATAAGATTTACAAACTCAGTATAGCATAAATACGTACAATGAAAGTATTTGAGCATTGAGAACAAAACTTTAACAAGCAAATTTTGTATGTATATCTCCAAATATTTTGGAGATAAATACCAATTAGAAGGTCTGAGACGACCCATAAAGCACACTTGATCATATCATGATCTAATTTGTAAGTCTACTTGGGTCATGAGTATTTACTTGTAAGAATGGAATTCTTTATTTTGTAATGGATACTAGCTATATAACTCGACACTAATCCACTTGTGTAACCCGATTTTGGAGTTGATACCTAAACCTTAATGCTGACTTAAGAGTGTCTGAGTCGATTTACCAATGATTGGTTTGATAGGAATGTGCAAGAATGACCTCTATTAATTTTTGGCCCCGCATAACAAATAATCTTTGTATTCCATCGAGCATAAGTTATAGACATAAATTCGTTTTGCCTATAAGGTAGGAATTTGAGACATTTTAATGTAGTGAATCTGACCAGTTGACCACAAGTTTTGTCTCGTAAACAAAAATTGCATGTGTTTCTCAATTACATAAATCATACAATTAAAACTCATGCCCAATAGGCAATATAGGTGTTCTTGGATTTCTTGTTTGGGCTCATCATATGTTTACTGTGGGCTTAGACGTTGATACCCGTGCCTACTTCACCGCAGCTACCATGATCATAGCTGTCCTCACTGTCACAAATTCGCAAGCTGATCCTAAGTAATCGTTGTTGTTCATTGGATTCCGGAGGAACTACTTTGTTAGTTTTTTGAGAATTGCTGCGATTCTTCCTACCGGTGGACTGCCGAGCTACAAGCCCTACGACACAGGAGCGGGATTCTCTAAAAAGCGTCGGGCTATTGCAGAGTGAAGGAAGGTGGGAAGGTGTCTTGTCTTGGCCTAGGCCTACTTGGGTCAACACCCATAAAGTGTAGTGTTGACAAAGAAGGAGCCGGTTAAAAGAAAGTGAATCTTTTCATTTTTCAATTTTTTTGATTTCCATTGGAGATTTACATTACACTATTTTCATTTCCTGTAACTTGTTGAAATATCACGAACTCTTACCTTATAGGCAAAATTAATTTATGTGTATAAACAACTAGAATTTATGCATGATTGACAAAAGAGGCCATTTAAAAAAGAAATAGTTAAGCATGACTAAAAATTCAAGGTCACTCCTTATAATGTCCCTTTTCTGCAATTTCTTGGGTTCATAGTGAAAAAATTAGGTATCTACTTATTACCTTAAGGGGTGGTTCGGTTGCCGGTTAAGAAGTAAATTAATTATGTAGTAAAATCAGCATAATTAATGTTTATTTGGTAGCATTTTAATTGCTATTTATAAATTTCAGCATATCAAATACTATGTAACTAAATACCAGTTACAATCCAACATAACTAATACATGAGAGAATCTATGTACTACTATTTTATGTAGCATAGAAAATTAAATAAGTAATTCCTACATAACTTTAACCAACAACCAAATGAACCCCAAGTTCATAAGTGAAGCTGTAGAAAAATAGCATAAAAAAAGTAAAGTTGGGGAGACCTTCTGCGAGCCCAAGATCATTAATTAAGATCGGAAGATTCAAGTAAAGAAGAGGAAGTTATGGAAAAGAAGAAAGTTACTTCACTTGGCTTGAATGGTAATGAATTGCGGTGGTTACAAATGACTAAGGTCACCCCTATTTATACTTGTGTAGGGATGATTCTAAACATGGTCCTAAATAAAAAAATCTAGACAATTCTATACTCTTCTACAAATATCTAATACTAAAACATCTACACATTCTTACAAAGTTAAAACTTCTGGTCATATCTTTAAATAAGTATCCAAGATACTATAATAGGTCATTCTTGAAGCTCTCCTAAAAATCTAGGATTTTTAGTATTTCCAAAAAATCAACTTCATTATTTCACACTCCCCATAAAGTAATTTTTTGAACTATCCCAAATTTACTGCGGAAGAACTTGAACGAATGTTTTGAACATGCCTTGGTGAAGATCTCTTCATCATTTTCTTAACTCCACTTTGCTTCTTCAAATGATGAATCTTTTTCGTCATCAATTTGTCTTGCAAAGAAGAATGAATATGTATTGACAGAAATTTTATCTTTGTAGTGGGCTGGCTTGACAATAATTTTATCTTTGTAGTGGGCTGGCTTGACAATAATTTTATTGGCCTTTGCTAACCATGTGAATCATCCCCGTATTAAGTTTCATGTTCTTGAGCTTTAGGGCTTCCCCTTTCTCTTGGCTCTTCGACAATTATATTTATCTGGAGACACACCTGTGATGGACAAATTTAAAACTCCAGAGTTTAATATTTTAAAACTCTCTCCTTTCGACGCAACTCCATAACATAAGGAAATTCATCACTATCAGCCTCCTCATTTGAGTTGGTGACAATCTTACCATCAATTTCTGTGAAGCCTTAGCACCAACGTAGGATCCACCACCAAATTTCCTTTCCAACTCCTCAATAAATTGTTTGGCAACTTCAGAGCTTCCAAAAATCATGTCGTATGTCTCTCCATCTAAAAAGTACTTGTTATGAGCCATTGATTGGCCTTGATACGTCAGATGATTAACCAGAGACTTCAACTTCCACCACATCTCCTTCAATACTTTCTCTGGAATATTCTTCATTAGCATATATAGTTTCAGACATTGGCTGCTCAGATTTTACTTCAAAATCCTGAATGTCTAGACTTGTATTAACAGTTTCAGGATCTGCTTCTTTGATATCCTCGATAGCCGCTACCACATCATTAGTCTGAACATATTTAGAATCTTTTTGCTTCTTTTGATGACAATAATGCCTTCCTTCTCCACATGATGGATTATATTATCTGTTGTCCTAAAGACATCACGTCTGTCGTATTTTTAGAAGTTGGAAAATTCATCTTCAGTGAGATGATTCTCACATTCTGAGTCCACAATTCAGTCTCTTTTAAAATTAATGAAAGCCAAGTCATTTGCTGCTAGTATCTCAGCTATGAAGCACCTTCTCTGGTCTTCTTTCTTCTTCTTTAACAACTTTCTCTGTTTGAGCCATATTGCTCTCTTTTGCTCGGCAATATATTTTTATGTGTCCTATTCACCGATAGCATTTGAGAGGCTTTTTACCATGATTGTTAGAAGTCTCTTCGTTCTCTCCTTGTGAGCTTGAATCACCTTATAATTGAGAGTGACCTACCTCTTGTTGTTTTCCTTCTAAAGTTCCTCTTGTCAGCTATACAATAGCATTTTCTTCCCCTTTTTAATAGATATACTAGCAATCTGTTTGGCTAGTAGCTCCGGTGATGATAAAAAATTCTCAAACTCCTCCAAGGATGGTTATTGAGTCTACCCTTGAATTGATGTAATAAAAAGAATATATAATCTTTCTTCAAACGACGAATGATAATTCTTCTCATTCATGCTTTAGAGATAGCCTCGTCCGAATTTAATAAAGATCTCAGAACATAAGTTTTTAATCTTAAAAAAGTACTCGGCAATAGAAAGATTACCGTAAGTGGTGTTAGCCAATCCATTCTCGAATATCTGTAGCCGAGTTTCATTCTTCTTGTTAAACAACCGATTTAGGGTCCTTCACGTTTCATGAGTTAATTTGCATCTTACATTATGATCAAACAAATTGTGCAAGATAGGCCTTTTTAGGATGAATTCCACCTTCGCATTATTCTTCTTTTACTTTTTGTATGTGCTGTTATTTTCCGATCCGTTGGGATGAGGACTTGTGTTACTCCTATTAACAACATCCCACTAATCCTAGCCAACAAGGTATGACTTCCATACCTTTTAATTAGATTGGTTCAACAATTTCATCCCTAGTCCATTTACACAACCGCCCAAATCCATTTAGAAAATCAGTTGAAATTACCACTACACCGTTCTTGAAAATAAAATTCATAAGTCAACGTATGGCTATGACTCTGATACCATGTAGAGAATAGCAAAAGAAAAATTAAATTGGAGATACGTTCTGGTAGCCCAAGATCGTTAACTAAGATCGTAAGATTCAACTAAAGAAGAGAAAACTATGGAAAGGAAGAAGGTTTACTTCAATTGGCTTGAATTGCAATGAATTTGGTTGGTTATAAATGACTACGGTTACCCTTATTTATACTTGTGTAGGGATGATTCTAGACATGATCCTAAATAAAAAGATCTAGACAATTCTATCATCTTCTACAAATATCTAAGACTTTAGAATATCTACACATTTCTTACAAATATCTAACAAGATCAAATCTAAAATAATGAACCTTCAACTTCAAATTCCTATTTGAACAACTTTTTATTGTTATTGATCCATTTGAATCATTATTAAACAAAAATTGCATCCTCTATCTCAATGATTGCTTAATCATAGGCTATTATGAGTTCAAGACATGCCGCTATGGTGAAATTGGTAGACACGTTGTTCTTAGGAACATCCCGTACTTTCGGGTCACGGTTTGAATCGCTAGGCGTATGTAAAAATTGCTAGGCGTGTGTAAATAGATCCGAGCGTTGGAAAAATTTATGTTATATTTACATATGCTAAAGAGAGATTAGTATATAAAAGGATAAAAATCCCTAGATAATTTTGGACGTAACAAGTGACGACGGGAAGCGAAAATAAATTTGGTGTGTGCACAAAGAGGTTATGGACTAGTATCATATCACACAAATTATGACATTGAGGATATGAAGGTTTTATAAATCACCAAGATTTAAGTGAATTGAGATCACATAATTAATTATATGTGTGATTGATAAATTATACGGAGACATGTCACTTAATTAAATTAAGTGACCGTGCATGTGAAAGCAATGTGGCGTCATTTGCAATGCTCCACCGTCAAGACAAAATTTAGTGGGAGACCACATTATTAACATGCATTAAATGCACTTAAAGGCATTCCTTAAGAGGGAGGGTCTATATCTTAGCTTTGAAGAATCATTTAATGTCATTAAGTAGCTAGTAGGTGTGTCACTTAGTAGGCAGCAATGTAAGTTCATATTCCTAAGAATAGAAGGCAGCAACGGTTCCAATATTTTCTTTTACATTTAAAAAAACAATAAGCGCATAACTGCAGGTAGCAAATATGGAAATTGGAAGGTAGTCCATTTCAGTGTTGATTCGAGAGAAGCAATCTGTTCTAAGTTTTTTTGGTTAGCACGAGGCATCCTGCCAATATTGTTGCAAAGCAACATTCCAACAAACAATAATTAAAAGGGGCTGGTTCCGTTATTATCGAGGTATGTTAAGACGAATTATTTCTTTCATTTGGCATGTTCAATGTAACGAAATATAACCGTGATATTGCTCCATAATTTATTCTACTCCAAGTAGCTAAGAATATTAATGTTATTGATTCCTACGCTAAAATCATGTCTAGATATGTTCCTAAATCCTTATTGAGGCATACAGAAAATGTGTTGATATTCACAGTGTTAGCCAAAGGTACAATGATATTATGTCACTTGGGGTATTTTATTGTTATTCATGCATATTCATTTGCATTGCATTCATATATTATCCTGGACCCACTAGTGATATGCACACTACTATATGGTAAATATTATATATATAGGGGATATGGGGAAAGAGAAAGGCGTTATATACGCACACCACCTGCAGTTGGTACATACTATCACAAAGAGCCCTAAGAGGCCAATATGATGTGATGATGTGATGTGATGCATGTGTGGCTTATTGGGACGGGTTGCACGATCCGCAACACTAACATATATTGGGACGGGTTGCATTATATGGTATGATGTCCACAGAGGCTATAATGGTAAGGAAAATGCCCGATTATGCCGATGTGTCGTATTTGTATTGTACATAACATTTAGGCATATATATGAGAGCCCTCAGAGGCATTTACTGCTGGTTGGTTGTTTCTATTTCAGATTATGATATATCTCCGCCATGTTATTTCTTATGCCTGACATACTCAGTACATCAGTCGTACTGACGTCCCTTTTGTCGGGGGACGCTGCGTTTCATGCCCGCAGGTTCAGTTAAAGAGGGTGACGATTCACGCTAGTAGGCTGCTGGTTCAGCTGATGTTGGAGCACTCTATTTGTTTAAGAGTTGCAGTCTGGTCTTGGTACAGTATTTTTGCATACGTATGTGGGTATGACGGGGTCCTGTCCCGTCCTTGTGATGTCATGTGCTCTTTAGAGTCTTGTAGACATGTGTCCTGTGTGTAGTGGTCTTGTATGGCCTTGTCGGCCTTTGGTATGGGTATATATATATATAAGATGGTTAACTGATTTTAGGTAATCCTTCTTCGGCTTAGTCTGTATTTAATTATGATTCGGGGTTGATAGTGTGATTAGTGGTACCCGGCGGGTTGGGTCCGGGTGCCCGTCGTGGCCTTCCGGTTTGGGTCGTGACAGAAGCAATGCTAATGCATCTCGGTTCGAGTCAAAGTGGCAGCATACCGTCTTCTAAAAAGAATAAATAGATCTTATAATAAATTCAATTCACGATTTTCATTTTAGAACTATGTAATTAAGAAACAATTCTTTTTAAGATTTTCTAGAACTTCTAATCATACCTTTAAATAAGTATCCAGGATACTATAATAGGTCAGGTCTAGAAGCTCTCCTAAAATCTAGAATTTTTTATAGTTCCAAAAAATCAACTTTATTATTTCACAGAAGTAACCACGAACTTTTATATGTTTCATTAAAATTATCTCGTCTACTCCTTCCGTCCCAATTTATGTGAAGATGTTTGATTTGACATGGAGTTTAAGAGGGAAAAAAGGAGAATTTTGAAATTTGTGGTCTATAATAAGTCATAGTAATTTATGTGGCTATAAATAATTTTAATAACAACAACATATCCAGTATAATTCCACAAGTGGAGTCCAAATCATTTTTAATGGTAAAATAAAAAATTTAAAGTTAAATTCTTACTAAATAAAGATAGATGTCACTCTTTTTGAACTAACTAAAAGGAAAGAATGTCACATAAATTGAGACAGAGGGAGTAATATGTTGGAAATTAGCCTTTGGCGGGAGTTGCGACCGACCAACTTTAACGGCTTAAACACTAGTGTTACGTATGTTGGAGAATCCGGTTCTTCACACATGCATGATGTACTAAGTACGTAGATAACCGTAGGGCCAAGAATCGTCAAATTTCATTGAGAAATGAAAGAGATATTGGTTCACGAAGTGAGGTGTTTGAAGCATGGAAAGTGTGGTGTTGTGTTCAATTCTCCCTCATCGGTAGAGGAAGAAAGAATTGTTGTGTATATAAGACTCGAAATTGGTTTGGGGTTTGGGACCCCAAGGGGTATCCCATGTGTTTAAAGGAGGGAGGACCTAGATGTGCTTCGGTTCAAGGAAAGACCACACGCGCGCCGCCGCCGCCCGCCCGTCCGGTTCCGGGTTCACGGGTTCACGGGTTCACGGGTTCACGGGTTCATGGGTTCACGGGTTCACGGGTTCACGGGTTCACGGGTTCACGGGTTCACGGGTTCACGGCTGTGGGCCTTCTGATATTATCTTTTTAGGCCAAAAAACTTTGTCAGAAGTACAGTTTGATCCCAGAAGTTTCAGATGTGCAGTTTGGACCAGAATTCTTTCAGATGTGCAGTTTGATCCCTGAAGTTTTTAGAAAGTCAGAATTTCGACGGTCCGTAAGCGTAAACGTTTCAAAGACTCAATTCAGCCATTTATTTTGGCTGAATTACACCTCCAATAATGGCTAATCTGTTGGCAATTTTCTCCATTTATTTGGTGGCTTTACTACCTCCATAATGGTCATTATTTGGCCAATAATGGCTGTTATGGAGGCAGTCAAACAGTCTCTCTTCCTCCTATATAAACACCCCTTACACCATTGTTGAGGGACACTTGATATACACGAATATACACAAAGCAGAAAGCATAGCAAACCAGTTTCTTCCTAATCTTCCAAGCATCATTTCGTTATTCAATATTCTTCACGGTAGCTTTTGAGTTTCCTTTGCTCAATTGTTCCATTGCTGTTTTATCTTGGGAGACGAATTGTCCGGGACGTATAAAGGATACATACGGGGCAATATTGTCTTAAGGACAGAGTGCCACACTCGACTCAGCAAAAATCAAAGCAGTTTCCGGTCTTCTTGTTCAACAAAAATTGTAATTTCGGTTTTATTGTTATATTGCAATTTCCAGTTTTCTAGTTGAATTGTAATTTCAATTCTTACATAAGCAGTTACTTGTAATTTCCATTTCTTGCAAATCCTTGTAAACCCAACAACTTAAGACAATATTTTGCTTACGGTAACTGCAATAACATGGCTGGAAATATGACCGATGTTGTTGCTACTGCTGCTGCCTCTCGAGGCAACGCGTCGCTTTCCCTTCGCCGCCATCGCCAAGGCGATAACCCTCCGCTTTCACCGCTGGCCGCTGCTGCATCGCTTCAAGGCGAACACCGCCGCCTTCCCGACTGTTGGAGCTCCCCCCTCTTCTTCACACCACCATGATCGCCCTGAAAAGTTCATGGGATCAGAATTTAAAAGATGGCAGACAAAGGTGCCGTTTCTACTTAATGATTATGGGCATGGCCGGTTCCTTACGGAAGATCCTCCACAAGTGGAGATGAAATGGACTCTTACTTTCTTTGAAAGCGGGTGAAGGGGCCTTGGTATCCATGTCGTTAACGGTATGAAGATGGTTCGTGATGCGTGGAATCATAGCGATTTCATGTGCAAGAACTATATCTTGAATCGCTTGGCGAGACCCTCTCTACACGGTATATTCTACCGCTGGCACCGCCAAAGAGCCGTGGGAAAATCGCAAAGAAGTACAACGCACAAGATGCGGGTACTAAGAAGTTCATCGTTGGGAAATTTCTAAAATTCCAAATGGTGGACAAAGAAATGTTGATGTCCCAAGTCCAGGAATTCCAAATGATTTTACATCACCTGGATTTGGAAGGACTAAAGCCAAACGAGCAGTTTTTGGTTGCATCGCTGATTGAAAAGTTACCTCCTTCGTGGAATGAGTTTATGAGTTACTTGAAACTCAAGACAAAGGAAATGACCTTTGAAGAGCTTGTTATCAAACTGCAAATTCAGGAAGATAATAAGAAGACCTTGCCAAAGGGTAGACAACATTCTGAGGCAAAGGCGAATCTGGCTGAGGCCAAAGGGAAAACAAGCAACAAGCGGAAGTTCCACAAAGACGGCAAAGCCCCGCAATGAGACGCTCAGAGGTAACTGCCATCACTGTGGGAAACCTGGTCCCAGGATCAAGGAATGCCGCAAGCTCAAGACTGAGCAACAACGAAAGCCAAGTCGAAGGCAAGCCTCAAGCTAACGCCGCCAAGGCCCCGCTCCTGGATGACATGATTGAGGATCTCTCGGCCGTGGTGCTAGAAGCCAACTTGGTTGAGAATCCGATGCAGTGGTGGGTGGACACAGGTGCAACAAGACACATCTGTTCCAACAAAGATGCCTTCTCCACGTACACTCCGCCGACAAGAAGTCGTTCATGGGCAACAACGCCTTCTCGGACGTGCTAGGGGTTGGAAAGGTGGTCCTGAAGATGACTTAGGCAAGGAACTCACTCTGAAGGAAGTGATGCACGTCCCAGAGATTAGAAGAAATCTAGTTTACGGACCTTTATTGGTTAATCTTTGGTTTTAGGCTAGTGTTTGAATCAAATAAATTTGTACTCACTAAAAATGGCACATTTGTGGGGAGGGGCTTCGTCTGTGAAGGCCTCTTCAAAGTGAATGTCATGTCTGTATTGCGTCAAGGAAATAAAGTTGAACCTTCTTCTTATTTGCTTGAGTCTTCTAATTTATGGCATCATAGATTAGGACACGTGAACTACAAGTCTATTCAAAGGCTGGTAAAGATGGAGTTGTTGCCTTCTATCGACGTAAACCCTCAACATAAATGTGAGGTGTGCGTAGAGGCAAAACTCACCAAGCTTCCTTTTCGATCCGTCGAAAGGAATACCGCTCCTCTAGAACTTATTCACACAGATGTATGTGATTTGAAGTTTGCACAAACTAGAGGGGGGAACAAGTGCTTTGTGACATTTATAGATGATAGCACAAGGTATTGTTACCTTTACTTGTTGAAAAGTAAGGATGAAGCCTTTGAAGCGTTCCGACGTTACAAAGCAGAAGTTGAGAATCAACTTAGCCTACGAATTAAATCCATTCGTAGCGATAGAGGGGGAGAATATGTAGCGCCTTTTGAGGAATACTGTGCCCAAGAAGGCATTATTCATCAAACGACGGCTCCATACTCACCTCAATCAAACGGTGTGGCGGAACGTAAGAACCGCACATTAAAGGAAATGATGAATGCCTTGCTTATCAATTCCGGTCTTCCCAAAACATGTGGAGAAGCCGTCCTTACCGCTAATACGATTCTTAACAGAGTCCCACATAAGGGTAAGGACAAAACCCCATATGAATTATGGAAGGGAAAGAAACCCACCTACAAATATTTTAAGGTGTGGGGTTGTCTGGCAAAGGTTGAAGTACCCAAGCCAAAGCAGGTCAAGATTGGGCCTAAGATCGTAGATTGCATATTCATTGGATATGCAAATAACGATAGTGCTTATCGCTTCTTAGTGCATAAGTCGGATATTCGGATATCCACCAGGGTACAATAATGGAATCGAGGAATGCTTTATTCTTTGAAAGTACCTTTCCTAGAACGGAGACAGACATAACCTCTCTCAACCGAAGTTCTGCACAAAGCTCTCACGAATCGGGAGTCCTTGACTGCCCGGATCTGGATGGTTCAGATCTAGCGTATCTCGAGGTGGTGAACATCCTAATCTAGTGTTCAGATTCTCGAACTTGGAGACTCCAGAGATGGATCTAAGGCGAAGTAAAGGGCCAGGAAGGATAAATCCTTTGGTCCTGACTTTGTAGCTTATATGGTTAATGATGAACCAAGGACAATTGCTAAGGCGTTGTCAACTCCAGAAGCACCGCTCTGGAAAGAAGCTATTGAGAGTGAAATAAGCTCCATTCTGCACAACCATACTTGGGAGTTGGTTGATCTTCCTCCGGGAAATAAACCGTTGGGATGTAAGTGGATACTCAAACGGAAATACAAGGCAGATGGGTCTATAGACAAGTACAAGGCCAGGTTGGTAGTCAAGGGCTATCGACAGACAGAAGGCTTTGACTACTTTGATACCTACTCCCCGGTATCCCGGATGACATCCATACGGGTATTTATTGCGATCGCAGCTTTGCGTGACCTTGAGATACACCAGATGGATGTTAAGACAGCCTTCCTAAATGGCGATTTGGAAGAAGAAATCTATATGGACCAACCCGAGGGGTACGTGGTTCAAGGGCAAGAGAAGAAAGTCTGTCGACTTATCAAATCTCTGTACGGGTTGAAACAAGCCCCGAAGCAATGGCACGAAAAATTTGATAGTACTCTACTATCGAAGGGGTTCGCCATTAATGAGTATGATAAATGTGTTTACACGAAAGGTAACTCTGACTCGTTTGTTATGATATGCCTGTATGTAGACGACATGTTAATCACAAGAAGCAGTCCTAGGGTAATCCTAGAGACTAAGAACATGTTGAAACAATGCTTCGACATGAAGGATATGGGTATCGCAGATGTCATCTTAGGGATTAAAATCTCTAAGACGTCTGACGGGCTGGTCTTATCTCAGTCTCACTACATCGAGGATGTTTTGAGAAAGTTTGAGATGTTAGACAGTTCACCGATAAAGTCACCAATGGATACAAATCAAAAGCTTGATAAAAATCTTGGTGCACCTGTATACCAGGAGCGATATGCGCAGGTGATCGGTAGTTTGATGTATATAACAAACTGCACCCGACCTGATATTGCTTACGCAGTCAATAAGTTGGCTAGGTTCACCCGTAATCCGAGTGATAACCACTGGAAGGCGTTGAATCGGGTATTACAATACCTGAAATACACGTTAAATTATGGGTTACACTATTCGAGATATCCAGTTGTACTAGAGAATGCAGTGATGCAAACTGGATATCTGATATAGAGAACACCAAGTCCACCAGTGGGTATGTATTTACAATTGGTGGTGGGGCTGTGTCTTGGAAATCCTCTAAGCAAACTTGCATCGCCCGATCCACAATGGAATCGGAGTTTATCGCTTTAGACAAAGCAGGAGAAGAAGCTGAGTGGCTTCATGACTTCTTAGAGGATGTTCCGTGTTGGAACAAACCCGTACCTTCGGTAATGATCCACTGCGACAGTCAGTCGGCTCTAGGAAGAACGCGAATGCTATGTACAATGGCAAGTCTCGTCATATTCGACGGAGGCATAAGACCGTTAGGCAACTGATCACCACGGGTATAATATCCATTGATTACATCAAGTCTAAGGATAATATAGCAGACCCTTTGACAAAGGGCTTACCCAAAGATCAGATGGCTTGCCTGTCTAGGGGAATGGGCTTAAAACCCAAAATATAAGGACTAATACAGCGGTAACCCAACCTTACGAACTGGAAATCCCGGTAATTTGGTTCAATGGGAAAACGAAGTTGTAAAGGTTGATTGATCGCTCGGTGGAAGTATGAGCACTTGGATAGTGATTTACGAAAGAAACTCCAAATCCAAAGTCGTTCCCGCGATAGACTTTAAGTGCTATCTGCAGTGTGGGTAAAGGTTAAGTCTTCAAAACCTGTAATGCTCCTCAACAATTGAGGTTAGGTTTTGGGAAACTTTTAATGGTTCCTAACACTTGTGAAGTGGGGTATAGCAGGATACCTTGTAGGAGACCACCTATTTAAGTGCGAGGACGGGCCGCCTCAAGATGAACGCACTTAAGAATCCAAGACGTTGTCCATGGCCAAAACGGACAAAACATTACGAAGAAGAGAGTAAGGGAATTTGTTGTGTTAGTACCATTGACTTGGCTTACACTAAACACTGACGGTTCAAGACATCACGTTCACCGCTTGAAAGTAAGTCCGATGGTATTCAACTATGGAAGGTTCAAAGTTGATGCTACCTCTCCTTATGCAACATCGGTCCACTGAAATATTGCTGGAAATGAAAAAGGCACCATGTGAGTGCGCCAAAATCTCTTTCAAGAGGGGATTGTTGGAAATTAGCCTTTGGCGGGAGTTGCGACCGACCAACTTTAACGGCTTAAACACTAGTGTTACGTATGTTGGAGAATCCGATTCTTCACACATGCATGATGTACTAAGACGAGATAACGGTAGGGCCAAGAATCGTCAAATTTCATTGAGAAATGAAAGAGATATTGGTTCACGAAGTGAGGTGTTTGAAGCATGGAAAGTGTGGTGTTGTGTTCAATTCTCCCTCATCGGTAGAGGAAGAAAGAATTGTTGTGTATATAAGACTCGAAATTGGTTTGGGGTTTGGGACCCCAAGGGGTATCCCATGTGTTTAAAGGAGGGAGGACCTAGATGTGCTTCGGTTCGAGGAAAGACCACACGCGCGCCGCCGCCGCCCGCCCGTCCGGTTCCGGGTTCACGGGTTCACGGGTTCACGGGTTCACGGGTTCACGGCTGTGGGCCTTCTGATATTATCTTTTTAGGCCAAAAAACTTTGTCAGAAGTACAGTTTGATCCCAGAAGTTTCAGATGTGCAGTTTGGACCAGAATTCTTTCAGATGTGCAGTTTGATCCCTGAAGTTTCAAGATGTACAGTTTGGTCCCTGAAGTTTATGGAGGCAGTCAAACAGTCCCTCTTCCTCCTATATAAACACCCCTTACACCATTGTTGAGGGACACTTGATATACACGAATATACACAAAGCAGAAAGCATAGCAAACCAGTTTCTTCTTAATCTTCCAAGCATCATTTCGTTATTCAATATTCTTCACGGTAGCTTTTGAGTTTCTTTTGCTCAATTGTTCCATTGATGTTTTATCTTGGGAGACGAATTGTCCGGGACGTATAAAGGATACATACGGGGCAATATTGTCTTAAGGACAGAGTACCACACTCGACTCAGCAAAAATCAAAGCAGTTTCCGGTCTTCTTGTTCAACAAAAATTGTAATTTCGGTTTTATTGTTATATTGCAATTTCCAGTTTTCTAGTTGAATTGTAATTTCAATTCTTACATAAGCAGTTACTTGTAATTTCCGTTTCTTGCAAATCCTTGTAAACCCAACATAATATTCATGTGAGCTATATAACATAACCTATGTTGCTGAGACTCGGGTGCGAATATTTGATTCGGGTGTGAATCTAGAGTCGGATCCTTCGTAATCTAAATTTTATGATTCGGAAATACGAATCCATATATAGAGATACGAGTCCGAAAATTCAGCTAGAATAATCGAAAATTCTAAAAAAAAAGATATATAAGAATATCCTAAAAGGTTATGGGGTGCAGCCAATAATTCAATTTTTCATTTTGAGAATATCTCAAGTTGTGGGCACTAGGCACTAGCAGGCAGCAGCTAAACTTCAATCTTTCAATTTCATTTCCTTCAAATTTTGTCATGAATTATGGTCAAAGTACCCCGTCTCCATTGACCACACCCGGTACATCCCACATCCTTACTAGTACCAGTGTCGTGTCAAATGAAGAGTCCGCGCAACATAAAACATAACAGTTGATTATAAGTTGCAACAGTATAATTAAATAGGTGAGAAAGAGAGACTTACACAAGCTGGAGAGGAGTTTGGTCGTCGTTGGGGCGAGAGTAATGGGGATTAGGTTCCAGCAGATTTACAGGTAGGAAGTTGCGAGCATCTTCATAGTTTTGCTGAGAACTCATGCCCTGATGCTGATGATATTGATCAGATCCTCCTGGCATCAAGTTCATTTGTTGTTGTGCTCTCTCTACCTCTGCTATCTGCAATATCTTGAAATTATTTGACTCTAAACAAAGAAATAGGGACATATTTAACATAAAGAGTACATATATTAAGAAAAGAAAAGGACCTTTGCTCGTAGATACATGTTGGCGTTCTGCAGCTCAATCTCCTATAACAATAGGATGATAAATTTAGTCCACCAAAATATGACAATATTGCTTAAGTTGGACGAGTCATTCAACACATCTTGACCCGTCCAAATTCAGTTCATTTCAAAGATTGAATAATTTGGATTAAGTATGTAAGACTGATAAATTCTATTTATGTGATATAATCCCAACGATCGTAAAGACGCTTTTAGAATTGTCAAACAGTCATTCTTTGGATTATCTATTTTGCCTCTCTTTCTTCCAGGGTAAATCTTAGACTTCCTCTTATCCTCTTCTTTTTCCCCCTCGGTAAAGAGAATTGATCTCTATTCTCATTGTTTCTCCCGACTCTCATGATTTTAGTATATATTTGTTCTTTTCATATTTAGTTGTTGTTTCATGTTTAGGGTCTTTGGTTTCGATTGCAACATGGAAGACTACAGAATTTTGCAACATTTATATGTTAATCTTTGGTTGTCCTTGTGTTCTTCACTTCTTATGTTTGTTTTGAGCTTCATTTTCATTGTTTTATTTATTGTCACTACTCAAGTCTGTTGCTTTTCTCTTAAAACATAGATTTAAGAATCAAAAGAATTATTTTTTCTTGGAAAATAGATGTTTCTATTTCTTAAATGAGGCCTGATAGAATCATGTGCCTCGAGCCCTTTGAGTGACAACTGTCAAGTAGCCAGTTGATTTTGATTGCGGAGATTAAAAAACTTTAAGAGAAATATATAAAATTCTGATATAAGTAGTTTATTTCTTTAATAGGTGACTGAAAAAACTATGGAGCTTGATGAGATTATTAACTGTGCAATCCCTCTAGCGTCGAGTTGAGGTAAATTACTTGGGGCTTTGTTTTATATTTTGACAAACTGAGTTGATTATGTTTTTGACAAAAAAAAAAACTAATGTTCTAATATTTTCCACCTCAGTTTTTAGTCATCAATTGCACTTAATGTTCCAATTTATAGGGTGTTAAACATTAGCAATGAACAAGATAGCTGAATTCTGTATATATATACCTTCATGCCTTTCTCTCAATGAATTTAGCTAACTTGAATCCAACATGGAAGTCAGTGAAACATATGGTATTACTCATGAGTTTAATTTGATTTCTTGTATATAATTGTTCATGAATTTTGTGACACTTTTACATGATTCAATTCATTGGGTTGTTGCATCATACTAACACAAATAGCTGCGGAGTTTGGATTTCCAAATTATGAAGCCGATTAAGAGGAAAACTTCATTCCTATAAATATGTTGAGAATAACAAAAGTCAAGTTTCACAAAAAAAAACTCTTAGTGCATATCTTATCCTCTACAGTAGCATTATAAGATGTCCTTTACCTTTTGTTCCGCTTGTAGCTTGTTGTTCTCATATTTTCCTTTATAACTATTTTGTTTAATATAATTTTCTTTCATCTTGATTCGTTTTTTATATTTTTGTTATTTAGGGTATCAATTATCGTGTTTTAAATTGATTTCTTAGTCACTGCTCATATAGGTCTTGATTGGTGATTGGACTAAATAAGACATGTTTAATTGTTCACTTGACTCATACTTTCCGGCCTTGCGGGATATCATGGTTTTCATTGTTGACACATTTTTGCTTCTTTTGACTATTACAAGTAAACTGTAATTTGTTAGATATTTCTCCTTTTAGAGCCTTTAAAATTGATTACGATGTACAATTGACAGAACTAACTACGGAACATTATACAACAAAGAGCTTATTGTAGTTAACCAGAAGCAAAATTTGTACTGATAATATATTTGTATTCAGTCAATTTTAAATTTCTCTACTTTCCATTTCATCGAAATTTCAAAATATACGCGTCTTCAACAAGTGCACAGGAGATTCATGTAGTATTAAAGTTATGCCCATACACGCACTCATTCTTTTTTACTTTTCTTTCAATGTATGATAATGAAAAAATGTAGTTCTTCCGAGTTCTACTTCAAATAAAAAATAAATATATATATTTATAGGCTAAATGAATTTATAATAATATCAATTATTATAAAATTATTAATATCACATATAACCGCGCTTCGCGCTAGTATTTGATAATAATTGCATAGTTGAGTTATCACCCATTATAGCTAATTTTAACCTAGATAATCTCTGCCCATCTAACTTTTTGGGCAGGATTGAGAAACGATCATTAATTAATTGAAATCATTTTGATCCACATAAGTTTAACTCAAATCGTTAATTTGATAATAAAAAAAAGGCACGAATTAAGGCGTTTTGTAACACCCCGTACTTTAACTTTAGGATACATCGGGGTAAACACACATGAGTTTAATGAGATTGAGGCCATTCATGAAGTTATAGAAGATTTATATCAATGTTGAAGAGGTTATGCGAGAATTAGAGGTTAAAGGAATTAGAGAAATAAGTTTCGTCAAAATTCGGAATATTGAGCAAGTTGTAAAGACCATATAGAATTTTGGTCATAGGATCAAGAGCTCGGTGTAAAAAAGGACAAGTCTTGAAAATATTTACTACTTAAATGTTTGACGACGGGGATTGAAAATAATATTTTGTGTGCGTCAAAGAAGACTATGGATAAGTGTCATATCATATGACCATGATAATGAGTATATGAAGTGTGCTAAGATGATTATAATTTGAGTGAATAGAGATAAAGAAATTAATTAAGATTATTGAATAATTTTTTATTTGAACAAAACTCAATAGATCATCAACAAATGGCCACATCTATATATGCACAAACAATAAGTGATGATAAAATAAGAGTGAGCTAAAGGATGACACGTGCACATGATGTTCGATGACAAGGCAAATGTGTGGTCAATGGGTGACATGTGTAAGTGGTGAAAGGTGTCTTTAAAACACTTATATACCACTTTTAGTTGGATTTCTATTTTTAGAAAATGAGGGTTGCACATTTATATGTATACATACACATATGTAGACACTACATACATGTCTTAACATATAAAATGGAGAATGATGGCAGCAACTCACTCTTGTGTGCAGCAACGCTTATGATGGATCTTTGGAAATTTGTTTAGCTAAAGCTTGTGAGAATTGTAGCAGCAACTTTAATTGCTAAATCTTGGTGAAAACATTTCAAAATGAATTAGCCAAGTTCTTAAAAGGGAAGGTGGGCAGCAATGTAAGTTATTTTGGCTAGCAGAAACGTAACTATTTTAAGCGGATCTGAAGTAAGATTAAGGTGTAGAGAAGGTCGTGTCCGACATCATTGATGGGAGTTTGACGACAAGGAATGTTAAAGGCTAACTCTTCCTTCTTTTGGCATGACCCATACGTAAGCGAAACGTAGACGAATGTCCGTCCAAAGTAACTCTACTCTTGAAAGCTAGAAATGCATATGTCCTTCATTCTATTGAAGAAGTTTATTGATTCAGGTATATCTTGTCTTATTGATTCATAATGAAAGGTTTGTTTATATGTTAGTTCCATAATGCTAATTGGAGGTGCAACGACATTACGTCACTCCGATAAACTCAGAGTGTCTTAGCATCATTAATGCATTATATACATGTATAAATCTTGACCTCAAAGGCGTTATATACGCTACTATATGGTATGCATTATACATATGTAGGATATGGGAAAAAGGAAGGTCTTATATACGCATCACCACCTGATCAGCTGGTATATGATGTCGATTATGCCCACAGAGGCCGATATGATATGATGGGATGCCCAAAGAGGCTTGATGGCGATAAATACGTATATATATATATATATATATATGACCAGACGTTATATACGTACATGTATGATACTTATGCATATTATGGCCTCAAAGGCATTCAGTATAGGTTGATTCTCTCTTGTCTCGTGTTATTTTCATGCCCTACATACTCGGTACATTATTCGTACTGATGTCCCTTTTGTTGGGAGACACTATAGACAGGGCACGGACTACACTAGTAGGTTGCCTATTCAGCTCATATTGGACCACTCTACTTATTCCAAAGTTGTAGTCTAGTCTTGGTACGATATTTTTTATATGCATATGGGTATGGCGGGGCCCTGTCTTGACCTTATGATGTCACATACTCCAGTAGAGACTTGTAGACAGTTATGATACCGTCAGATGTTATGTGGCCTCCTCGCCTATGTTTTATTGTATATTCATCTATGGTAGCTTTGTCGGCTCGTACGGTCATATCCAGCATCTATGTATGTACATATATGCCTTGTCGGTCTTGCACCTTTTTAACTTATTATTTTATGTACAGTTATGTGGTGAATGTATGTCTAGTGGTGCTCGACAAGTAAGGTTCGGGTGTCCGTCACGGTCCTCCGATTTGGGTCATGACATGTTTAATTGAAACCATTTTGATCCACGTAAGTTCAACTCAAACCGTTCATTTGGCCCCTATAGCATTCTTTGATGATAAAAAAAGGAATGAATTAAGGCGTCTAATCTTTCCATATAATTACTACCCCTCCTTGTTATTAATTTACGGTGATTAACGCAAAAAAATTATATATATATATATTAAAAAAAGAGAGAGAATCAATGGTTTTACCCTCTTTTGCATGTGCTCAATTTCTGAGAAAAGCACTTCATTCTGGAAAATCATAAACATATGTCAGTTTTTGCCTCGCAATATAGGGGGAAACGGTGAAATAGGGAAACAAAGTTGAATTTACCTTCTTGCAACGGACTCTACCAATGGCCTTCTCAAGTTTCCCTTCCAGATTCTTGAGGTCTCTAGGGGTTAAACTGCTCAAAGCCTCTCCAACTATTTGCCTAAACAAAAAGCATCATAATTAGTCTCATGATTATTACTATCAGAAAATCGCTAATTTTCTATGAAAATCATACTAGAGAAGATCGTTGGACGGACCTGTTATAAGTCTGTATATCTCGGATTTGGCGTCGCAGTTTGGATGCTTCTTGCTGGTAGTACTGATGAATAAATGTTGCATTAATTTAATCAGTACTATTATTATGATATCATTTGAGTAGGAAGATCAAAGGCAGATGTATGACAAAAACTTTTTTTGACATACCATTTCCCATTTTTATTTTCCTTTGATGAAAGAAAAGATATATATAATTGATATCAATAAGTTGGGATTAAGTATTAGTTGTTAGTTTTATTTTATGCTAGGCATTTTTATTTTTATGAGAAATTTATATGTCAATAGAAAATATGAAAACGATATTTTTTTATAATATTAGACTAAGACAGGTTTTAATAGATGGACATGAACAATGAAGAGTTGACTTGGTGTTAAAGTATTGTGTGATTTGGTCTGACCCCTCTACGCCACCTTAAGGCTTTTGGACCTCACACAATGTCTTGGTTGAGGTTTGCCCCATCATAGTACTAGGAGAGGTACCAACTCTAATACCATCTGTACTAGGAAAGGAGGATAAACAAGTTTACCTGAGTGTTAGCTTCAGAAACAGATCCTGTACTTGTGGAATCAGCGTGGTGTTTCTTGTACCTATCAATAGTTGCCCTAACACTGCACATACACACTATTAGAATTGACAGGCAAAGGATTTTAAGAATAATCTAATATGAACCTAATTATCTCTTCCACTCAAATTAACTAAAGCCCGAATCAATTTAAAAGTATGCATTCTAATAAACAGCTTAGTTGAAAAAGAAAGTGGGCAAAGAAATCAATATTAGTAGCATTCTCAAATATAAAATTTTAAGTATCTTAGGGATTAAATGAACAAAAGGTTTAGAAAATATATTCAATTTTTTAACTACAAGTTGGCACATGGACTCTCTCTAACTAAAAGGATGAAAAGGTTCAAATCTACCCTTATTACCCGAAATTGCTCAATTTTAATTATATTTTTGAGTCATTCATACTCTTATCGTTAGCAAATTATCTTGTATTTGCCCTTGCCATTAACGTAATTTCAACTAGAAACGAGTGGGCTTTACTTTGTCCAAGGCTTCGAGAAAAAAGTCCTAAGTTTACCCCTTTCCCCCCAACTTTTGACTATGATATAAATTACCTTCAAGTTGAAGCTTCATTAAGGTCAAGGATCAAAACGAGGATACCCGAATGGTTGGGTAATATACTAATATTAGACAATTTTTATCAGTAGGAACAACTGCTCAATTTCAAACAGTAGAAACCAATTGAAGTTCTGGAGAAGTGTACTTAGTAAGAGACTCAAAACTCAGAACAGATATGTAAATCATACAAGGATGGAACAACATTGTCTTTGGAATATCAAACATGTCATTCACAAGTTATCCCCAAGTCTAAACACAAACAGACAGTGGCCTTTCTTGTGTCAAATGGTTGAAATCCTTAGACCTACTCCTGTAATTAAACAAGTTCTTTGGCAGAAACCTCTTCAAGGCACCATCAAAGTCAACACTGATGATAGTTATAACTCCACTAATGGTAAACCTGGTATTGGAGGTATAGTAAGAGACTCGATAGAAACTTTATCATGGCCTTCTCTATTGTTGTACAGTGTAACAATAATAATATGGCAGAAGCTTTGGTTGCTGAGTTTGGTAGAAAATGGTGTACACTACAAGGATACACTAATTTTTCGCTTGAACTGGACTCCCAAGTGATTGTCAACATGCTTAGTACTAAGACTACTAACAACCTCAAGCTGAAGATGATTATTGACAAAACCATCAGAGGGATTGAACATAGCAATGTCACAATACTTCACAACTATAGAGAAGGAGATCAGGTTGCGTATTCTCTAGCCAAGCTTGCTGCTAACTTGAATCGCAACAAGATTTTCTACACTTTTGATCGACTCCCTAGAGACTCTAAAGGACCTTTTCAGCTTGATAAATGGCAAATGTCAAGTCTTAGGACTAGGTATCACAAAGCTAACTTTAAAGTCAATTAATTGTATAGATTTTTGCTAGGTAGGAAGGACTTTGTCCCTTAGGCAAACCTTCCTTTTTTGGGTGATTGAAGTTATCACTACTAGAAACCGAGGTTTTTTCCATCGATATTCAGTGGAAATTTGTGCTATAAACATAATTTTCCCACCTCATTCCCACCGAATCAACTCACTGGGAAAACGCATGGTGGGAAACATATTATATTGAAATGCTGGGAAACTTCCTAATTTTGCGTGTGAAAAACACTAATATTTAGGTATTTTCCACTGACATTCAGTGGGAAATAGCCACCGAACATTTTTCGGTGGAAAATAGAGATTTTTTTATTAGTATGTTTTCTTATATGGAGGTTAGGTATAGTGCCCCTCTCTTTATTTCAATACAACACTGCCCAGCATTGCTGGGTAAGCTTTACTTTAATAAAAAAAATCAGAACTCAGAAGTGAAAACGATGAAAGCTCTCTCACTATTCCATTGGACAAAAGAAGCAGTTTTTATCAGCAGAAGCAACAGTTATGCTATTTTTCTAGTATGTAATAACTATGCAGAGATGAGGGATATTCACACTTGGTCATAGAGACAGGTTCTTCACACAATAATTCAAAAAGAATGTGGAAGAACTGAATAGAGGAATTGATGATGGTACATTGAAGAGCTAGACTCCAACATTGCTCCTAGGGAAGCAAATTTGCCGGCTACATATGGCCAAAGTATATATACTTTCACAATTTAGTCAATATACGAATTATCTTAACTTCCACAATAAGATATGCCTTGTAAGACTTAACAAAATGTCTTATCATTCCTTTAGATTTAGACACCTGTAACACAAGCGCATATGTAGTACTACTAAGAAAGATAGAGGAACTATTCAACCAAACAAGAGTGAATCTATTGTCAGTAAGTATTATAGATCTTCTCAATCGCTAAAAGATTTTGATGTTAAGATCTTCTACACATTAGTTGAGGCTTTCTACAACATAGGTCGCTCGGACTCGGGTGAATATCTAGAGGTCGGATTTCTAATCACATAAATATTAAGATTCTACTAAAAGATTTTGACAAACATATCTAGATCTCACGTTGTGAGATTTCACTGATTATCTGGGTATGTTGTTGTTGTTGTATAAATATTAAGATTCTGCTAAAAGATTTTGATAACATATAGTACTATAAGTTTATGTGTCTTGATTTTTCTTTTTAATTAAAAGAATGTTATATTTTTATATTTAGTACGTAAGTTATTTTATTTGATTTTTTCATTATCGTAAGAATGCTTTGACATGTAAGATCCAAAGGATATTTTGATGGGTTATACACATAACACACCCTTAAGTTTTTTTTTAACCAATTCATCCATCAGTACACACCTTTAAGTACAAAATCAAAAGTTTAATTTCTTTATGCGTCGAGAATAATAGGTCAAAATACCAAAGGCAAACAAATGTTCAAAAAAAAGAAAAGAAAAATAGACGGAGCGGTTTTGGAAATTGTGATTTATGAGTTCTCCTTTTATCCGATGGGTTAAAAGGATGAACAAGTTAGCTTCTGAGACTTACAGTGAGATGAATTGAAGCAGCTGTAACCTTAATTTCGTCGAGGCAGTGATTGGTTGTCCCCTGCCACGTTGGCGCAAGATCCCACAATATGATTGGTTCGAATGTCTCTGTCTTTCTTCATTTTATCCATAACATAATACCCTCGAGTTAACCCTTTTATCCACCTCGAGATCTCTCCCCCAACATCCCAAATTTTTACCATCTTTCTTTAGCTTCGTTCTTGCAGCCATTTACATTATTTTATACTCCTACTAGCCTACTGTTTTTATGTGTGTGAGTAATGACTATAAGGAAATTTTAAAAAAAAAATCATACCTAACCCTACCCTAAAGCTAGGGGCGTATTTACCATACCCCATTCCAAATTAATTATCATATTTTGATTCACGAGAGTTAAATTATATAAATTTGGAGAAATATTTTAAAGTGTATATTTAATCAAATGACATGAGAAAAGTTGTAAGTTGTGGAGTAATATTTTGGATATTTTGTGAATATTTAAATTTTAATTATAACATATTGAGTTGGCGTGACGCAATTTAACTTCGAAGATTAGTCGAATTCGAGAAGTGAAACATAACAATTAATTTGGAGCGGAGAGAGTCCAAGTTAGGTATTTGGTAAAACTAATAGTTTTGTCCCAAATCATGTATTTGTTTTGACAAATTCACTTAAAATGCATAAATAATCTATCCGAACTCAATGAATTGTTCCTAGAATTGAGAACTCATAAGCTTAAAGTTTTGAATATGCCTCTCTCCTAAAGCAATTTTTAAACCCCTTTGACGCTAAATTAGAATCTCACCTTATGTCAAGAAATTCAACGACTTATATATAATCAAAAGAAATTATCTTTACTCTATTTAAGCAGTATAAATTTTCAACGAAAATATTCAAGTGAACCCTTGCCACAAGCCAGCTCCTTCACTGTGTGTGAGGCTTTTAGTGAACTCTCTCTTGTGTAAAGTGTTTGAGTGCAGGCAGTCAGCAGCCATTCTATGGTTGCATGTACGCTCTTCCCCATGTAAGAAAGACATCATAGAGGAATAGTGCAGTCACTCTTTCTCTTTTCCGTACCCACTCTCTACTCAAATTCACCAACAATAGGTGAAAAATTAGGATAGCAAAATCTGATGAACTGACTCTTTAGTTTGACTAGGTCTTCATAAATGTAACTGCTTACGGATCTGATTTATATAATTTTCTACTAGGTTAGCTAATAAGGGTGATATTAAAGTCAAAGTTGAAGCTAGAACGCAAGATTGATCTAAGTAGAAGGAACTACTACCTATATGTTTTTAAGGAACAACCTAATACATAAGGAATATACCCTTTGTTTCACTTTATGTGACACTAAAAATGCAAATTTCCGACATTTTTTAATGAAAAAATCCTTAGGAAATTGATCTGTCGGAAACGACGTAACTCCAATATTTCAGACGGGAACATCAGTTGGAAATTCATATTTTTTTAGTAGTGGTATAGTCTTCTTAATCTTTTTTTTAAAATATAGAATTTTGAAATTTTAAAATAATTTAACTTTAAAAATTTTATTTGATAACAAGATTCTTTAATCTTGGAGCAACTGGTAAAGTTGTTGTCATGTGACCAGGATATCATGAGTTCAAGCCGTAAAAACAGTCACTGGCATAAATGTAAGGTAAGGCTGCGTACAACAGACCCTTGTGGTCCGGCTCTTTCCCGGACCCGCGCATAGCGGGAGCTTAGTGCACCGGGCTTCCCTTTTAAGAAGATTCTTTAATCACACAAATTTTAAGACATATTTAGGACCATAAGTTTGAAAAGTTTTATAGCCAAAATATTATGTTTCAAGATCTTGATTTTTTTCTTAAATACCGTATCTAATCAAACTATATTACATAAATTGAAACGGAGGGATCAAAACTTTGACTTTTGAGATAAAATCCTTTTTAAATAAGTGAATATGATCAAAGAAAACTAATGGGGAAAAGGAATATATGACAAAACATTTGTTGTTGTTTACCTCAGAACTGAAAAATTCGTATCTGACATGATCAAATTAATATTCGTGTCTAACTCCGTGTGATATGATGTCTATGGTCATAATCACATCAAACCCTAACCCCATACTTCAACGTTCCATTTCAAGAAATTACAGAAGGGTAATTTTAATATAATAAGTGGGTTGAACGTAACAAAATTAAACCCATTTGCTAAGATCACCCATTAGTATTAAGTTTTGACTATCCTGAAATTGGAAGTTGAATGAGCTCCATATCAGGCCCCTTTCAAGTTTAGGGAACCCTAGGAGTAGAAGGATAGTTTTATGGCCCTATATAAAGGAAGAGAAAGATTCAATATTTGAACTTTATGGATTCGAGTTCAATATTCGACCATAATTCATTGGATTTTAAATTAATTATTTATATTTATTTAAATAATTTTAACACATATAAAAAGTTCACGCCAAAATTACTGGATTCAGATGAAGTCATACCTTACACTTTGTTACAGCCGCCCTGTGTAGTTGAATTATTAGGGACGAAGCTACAATTCTGCTTGCGGTTTCGACCCAGTAACTTTGACCCAAACTTTATATTTGTATTTAAAAATTCATTTGGTATATATAAGTAATTTATTTAAAGCTCAATAAATGTTAAGAGCTCATAAACTTAGGGCTTGTTTGGCATGGATAACTTTCACTTCTTTCCGGAATTGTATATCCGGAATAATATTTGAACTTTGAATTGTTACACTTATCGAAATTTCAAAAACTCCAAATACTATTTGTTTTCACATTTTCACTTCAAATCACTCACAAAAATTTAATATTTTTCTCAATTATATTCGTATCTAAACACAACTCTAATATTCAAATACTATGTTTCTTCAAATTTCACATTTATGTCCAAACGCCCACTAAAAATCATAACTCTCCTTTAAAGGGAAATAATGGTGAAAACAAAGCCAGAATGCAATTTGCCTCGATAGTGAAAATAACCCTAATTCAGATTTTGACTGAAACCCTAATCTGCAAGTTGATAGGCTATTGCTTCTGTGAGATCTCTGAAATGACATGTTTATTAAGGAAGCGTCAATTGAAGGAGTTGAAGGAAACAAATCACAACTTGACAGCTTACAGACAAAGAGAAAAATATGGGAAGAGAGAAAAAAATATACTAGAAAAATTTAATTATTACTAGCAAAGATGTCAAAAAATTGGAGATAGAGAATGGGAATTAAGCTAAGATTGTCTTTCTAACTTTATCATCTCTCTTAACCATACTTGTAATTTTATCTGGTGCAAATCTATTTTTATATGTATCAACGAATAGACAATTTGATGCACAAAACATCCTTTTTAACAGGGTTCGAAAAAGGATCGTACTCTAAGGAGATCTAATAACAACTTATTCTAAAATAAAAATCAGTAGCTAATTACACGACTCCAATCAACAGATCTATTGTAAAATCAAAGAAGCAACAAAGGAAAGGGTAGTGTACTAAAGCTCATAAAGGAAAGGGAACAAAAATAAAAGGGAAATCAAGAATTAGACAAGTGAATCTTTGTGATGGAAGAAACTCAATCTTTTAACTAAAACACCATAGTCACTTTTCTTATGTCAAAAAAATCCACATAAAAATCTAGACTGACATAGGTTAATCAATCTTCAATCTTTGTATTTTGATTAAAGAAGATTAAAAAATGCCCAGATTTATATAAAACAAAAATTGACCATTCCTAGATTTGTGGGTGTCATCTTTATGGAGAGACCATGCTAATCTTTTTTGTATCATTCTAATTTATCAGATGTCTGGATGGAAAAAAAAAAACCCAGATTGAAACACAAAAAAGAAAAGAAAAAATGCTTTTAAGGTATAAAAAAATTGCACTTCTGCTTCATTAGGTTTAAAAGCAGATCTTGTAGAAAAATAAAAAAAATTAGCAATCAGTTAAAATTAACAGACCTGTTATTAGCATATTCATAGAGGCGACCACGGCTGGAAAATACAATAAGTGCAACTTCAGCATCACAAAGCACAGAAAGCTCATAAGCTTTTTTCAGTAGCCCATTTCTACGCTTGCAGAAAGTAACTTGTCGATTCGTCGTATTTTCGATCCTCTTAATCTCAATCTTCCCTCTTCCTCCTGATTTCCTTAACTGAGAAGATGACTCATCAAGTTCTTGATTAGGAAACATCATCTTTAATTTCTTCTAAAAGCTGAAAAAAGCAAAACAAATATCGCGAACGTGTTAGCTAAATTACACCCTCAATCGGGGAAATTAGAACTATAGTCTAAGAAAATTATTTTTTGTGTAGCATCCAAAAGAAGCAAAACAACAATTTTTCTGACTATGTTTCTAGTTACATCTTGATTTTTTTTTTTTTTGTGATGTTTGATCAGGAAAGATAGCAAGGATAAGGTGAACAAAGAAAGAAAATCTACCTAGAAATTTTTGTTTGTTCCTATTTTGTATAGGTTTGAACAGGAGAGCTTGCAGAAAATGGAAGTGAGTTGAACAAGCAGAAGGGTAGTTATAGATAGGAAAAAATAGGACCGTCCAACTAAAATACTACTTTTTGCGTGTATGTTGTCTATACACTAGGAGCCGTTTGGACATGTCATATGGTTTGAAGTTGAAATTTTGTTTGGATACGTAATTTAGGTTTCTTAAGTTGTATCTTTTATCTAGAGAATTACAAATCGAGTAAAGCTTTTATGTTTTTTTTTTCAATTTTGCAGTTGTACCCTGTTCAAGATATCTTTCCAAAGTGAATTCTGACCTCAGCATTGTTAAGGAAAATTTACATTATGCATAATAGATAAACATGCCCTCAAACTTGATCTCAGTTGGCAAGTATGTCTTTCAACTTTGGGTGTGCTCAAGTAGGCTTCTCAATTTGTATAAAGTTGAACTCGCAAATACAAATGCTGACGAGATACTGATGTGGCACATAAATTTTGGAGATATCTAGATGATCATTTTGTATGTTGGAGTGTTCAACTGACAAAGTGGAGACAATTTAAGGTGTTTACTTGTTCACACTCAAAGTTGAAGGGCATACTTGACAACTGAGACCAAGTTTAAGGACATATTTATGTATTATGCTTTTACATTACTCCAGTTCACACTCTCCTCCCTATTTTTTTTCAAATAAATGGAAGTAAGTAGGTGTTTGGCCATAGATTCACTTTCAAATATTTCCACTTTATTTGGTATTTATGAAGTTGAGTTGAAGATGAAGTTATGTTTGATTATATTTTTCGCAAAGGAGAGAAAATAACACTTTATTTGAAATTTATGAAGATGGAGTTGGAAACTGGTTTGAAGCACTTTTCTGAATCCAACTCCAAGTTGGATTGGAAAATTTTATAGCCAAACACTAATTTCAAAATAAAGTGAAAAATATTATTCCGAAAAAAGTGAATAATTCTCATGGACAAACTTCTCTAAAAGTAAATGAAATAAAAAATATCTCGACAGAGGCGGATCCCGAATTTAAAGCTTATTGGGTTCTAATATTATTTTGAGTATTGGATTTTGAATTGATAACTTGTACATGTTAAATGAACCGTTGTTAGACAAATCATGTTTGAACTAAAGTTATTATTTCTACTGAATTGAACCCGCGCCTTCTACTTTATCTTTGCATCTGATATCTAGGTGTGACGCTATTAACTATTGTTCAGACTTTTCAAAATTGTCGCGGAGTTCGTATGAATCCTTTAATAGAAATGCATTATTTGAGGATTTGATTCGTGTGGTAAAAATTTTAAAAATTCGAGCAACTTAAATGTGAGATAACCGAGATATCTCCCTACATTTAATTAGTGATCTCGAGTTTGACTGCTAAGTATGGAAAACCTTCCGTAGTGAATGTTTATCTCTTAATAGGCACCTAGTGTAAAATATGATTAATCAGATCCAGTAAATTTCAAATACCGAATGATTAAATTAAAAAAAAAGTCTCCCCATTCCCAAAAGTACTTCTCTCTCTTGAATTATTAGAAAATTTTCCCCTTCTCTTGAAGTTGAATGGCTCATAGGAACAAGACTCCCATGTGATGTCCTATTCACCATCACCCATTACTCAATTCGTTTATGGTAAAGGATAGGGGAAACCTCATGATACACTTTGCTGCATTTGGTTACTATCTATCAGTCTAGGGCCATATGTTGTGTGGGACTTTTTCATCTTGTGCAGCCAAAATTTACTCCCACTAACTTTACATTGCATTAACGAATTCAGCAAGTTGTCGCAGAGGATCAGAAATATGTACCAAAACAACATGAGAAATACAATGACATCATAATAGTGTGCCTCAATCTCAAGTTAGTTGGCTTAATTTTTTTCTTTAATATCAATTCTCTCCATTTAATTTGGACATCTTTCGTTCCAATTTATACTAGATATAAAAATAAAAAAAATCCACCTTGTAGTGGGGGTGAATTAGGTTGTGACCCCTGCCTGTAATTAATACCAAACGATAATACAATATTTGAAGTGAAGTTGTTCACTTTTAAGAAAATAAACAAATTAAAGCCGCATTGTGCGTTCACTTGGCTACATTAAGAAAAACTTAAGTTAGACTAATAGCCCGTTTTACAAAATCTAGTTGCATTTGATATTTATACTAAATAAATAAATGAAGAATATGTATTTGTACATGGACTTTTCTCACCTATTATGATTAAATGTATGCATGTTCTTACTTTTATTACATCACTTAACTATGATGAGTTGATATAATTTAGTGTAAGTAGAGTACATATAAGAATTTGCTGCTTGGCGAAAACTACTTCCAGTCTCGCCAATTTAGTTTTATCACATTGAATGTATATGTAAACTCACTCTTTTTTGGACCCGAAAAAAAAGAGGGAAACTCACTCTTTTCCTTATTCCTTTAAGGGGGGAAAGTACTGTCTTAATGGGTCATTTCTATTGCTTCCAATTTTGGATTCAATAAAATGCAAGAAGCATGTGGCACTACTATAAACAAAGGTTTTTCTACCGATAATTAGTGGAAATTTGTATTATAAAATATAATTATTCCACCTTATTCCCATTTAATCAGTTCAGTGGTAAAAAACATGGTGAGAAACAGGTTACCATTGAAATGCTGGAAAACTTCCTAATTTTTTTTTGTGAAACACTACTCCCACCGGATAAAAAAAGTGTCCACATAGTCATTTGCACACCCCTTAAGAAAATACTAACTCCTAGATAAAAATAAGTAATTTGACTAAAATGGCCCTAATTAAATAGGTATTGGAATTTGTTCATCTAACACTTACTAAGGACAGATCTGGAAAAGTAAGGTTATTTCTTTTTGATTTGATAAGTGGACACTCTTTTTTACTCAAAAAATAAAGGCTAAGGGTTGCACGTCCTCAAGTAGTAACCATTTTTCTTTTATCACCGATTCAATCAAAGTATTTGTAGGAATAACCACCGAACATTTTCAGTGTAAAAATAGTAATTTTTTAGTAGTGTGTAGCATCTTAATTAGACAAACTTGGAGCATATATATAGTAATTTTAGAGCAGGATTTTACTTATAATAAACTAAATATATGGCATATGATTAGGGTTGCACGTTCTCAAGTAGATGTTGCCATTTAATTGTTTGGGTTGCATTTATTTCAGTGGATACCTTTTTTTTTTTCAAATATCCCCTTGATAACCAATTGAGCTGTCCAAGCGGACTTATTTCAGTGGATACCTATCTATCTTAGGGTGGGTCACTTTCTCAAAGGACATATCACACCTCGACCAACTTCATGGATACTCGATTGTAAGTTGTATGATTGAACTCGCAACCGCACATCGCCCACAATATGTAATTTTTTCCTTTTGTTTTATAAGAAAATGAAAAGCCCAAATTCATTAATTTCATAATACCGTAACAAGAAAGGGATAATAGAAACGGTATGAATTATGAAATATTTTCCTCAATTATTCTCTTCCAAAAAAAGTGGGTAATATACCTCTATTACAACCATAATTTAGGCTAGATATAGGCTAATTAATCTATCTACCATATACAATTGATTCTTACTATCAATCACATTAATTACTATACAATCACACTAATTACTAAATAATTATAATAAATACAATCATTTAATGTAATTATTCTATCATTCCCCCGCAGTCGAAGCGGGAGGCAGACGTATGCTGAGACTGTCCGGAAAATCTTCAAATAAAATCAGCGGAAGACCTTTAGTGAAGATATCTGCAATCCGATAACGGGACGGAACATGTAACACACACACTTGTCCGCGAGAGACCTTTTCACGAACAAAGTGGATATCCAACTCAATATGTTTAGTGTGTTGGTGATTGACCAGATTTTCGGAGAGGTAGATGTCACTAACATTATCACAGTAGACTAATATGGCCTTCGAAATGGGGCAGTGGAGTTCAAGTAGAAGATTCCGAAGTCAACATGATTCAGACACAACATTGACAACACCTCGGTATTCTGTTTCGGCACTGGATCGGGATAAGGTTGCTTGCCGTTTCGAGGACCAAGATACCAAGTTATCACCAAGAAATACACTATAACCAGACGTGGAGCATCTTGTGTTCGGACACCCCCCCCCCCCAGAGTCGGCATCTTTATAAGCTACAAGTTAGGATGTCGACGATAGATATAGATGGAGGACATACTCAAGAGTGTCCTGAATGTAACGCACAATGCGCATGAGTGCATGCATATGATCATTCATCGAATTATGCATGAAAAGACACACCTGTTGCACATCATAAGAAATATCCGGTCTGGTGAATGTCAAATATTACAGGGCCCTTGCCAAGCTACGGTAGAGTGTCGGATCTGCAAATGGTTTGCCGGATGATGCACTCAATTTGGATTTAGTGTCCACTGGAGTTGCAGAAGGTTTACAGGAGGACATGCCAGCACATTCGACAATCTCAGTTGCATACTTCTTTTGGGATAGAAATAAACCACATGCATGATGCGTCACGGCTATACCTAGAAAGTAGTGTAGTGGTCCGAGATCTTTCATTGCAAATTCCGAACCAAGTTGTGACATGATGGACTTTCGAATAGCATCTGATGGGGAGATTAGTATAATATCATCCACATATAAAAGAAGATAAGAAATATTATGACCCTGATAGTAGATAAACAGAGAATGATCAGAACGGCTGTTGGAAAAACCAATATGGGAGACAAAATCAGCAAACATATTGTAACATGCCCTAGGGTCTTGGTTGAGCCCATATAATGATTTCTTGAGCAGAAACACATGATTGGGATATTTAGAGTCCCTATAACCCAAAGGCTGGTACATGAAAACAGTTTCATTGAGTTGTCCATGAAGAAAGGCATTTTTGATATCCAACTGATGAAGTGGCCACGCATTTGACAGAGCCAGACTAAGGATTGTTCTGATAGTTGTCGATTTAACCACCGGACTGAACGTCTCACCGCAATCCACACCAACATGTTGTGTCTTTTCATCACGTACAAGATGGACTTTATGCCGCTCAAAATCACTATTAGATTTTTCTTTGTGACTGAAAATCCACATAGATCGAATTATATTAGCATTAAGGGGATGTGGTACCAAATTCCACGTCCTATTTTTAATAAGAGCATTAAATTCATCATACATAGCCAATTTCCAATTTGAGTCATTAAGGGATGCCACGGGATTACGAGGTAATGGTGATTTTGAGACTTGGGTGTGTGGGCCATATTTGGTGTTGGGTTTGACAATGCCGTGTTGACTATGGGTGATGGGCCGAGGTGCTGTAACTTGGGCTAGAATTGGAGCTGTATACGTTAGGCTAGAACTGCCAGCATCAACTGAACCTAGTGGAGATAAAACTGGCCCAGTTCGCTAGGCAGTAACTGGCCGAGACTGGGCCACTGTTTCGGAGCCCAAATTTTTTGGGTGAATTGGGGCGGTCGAACTAGTGGCAGTGGGGCCGGAGAAGTAGTGAGTCAAATACGGGGATAGGCTATCATCTAGAAAATCATATGTAGGATGCCCGGACACATGCAATTCTGTAAATGGAAAAGTGGTTTCATCGAAGAGGACGTGACGACTCACAATGATTTTATTGGATGAGAGGTCGTAACATTTGTAACCTCGATGATGAGAAGGGTAACCCAAAAAAATGCAAGGAGTATACCGGGGTTGTAGTTTGTGGATGGTGGTGGATGGAAAAAGTGGATAGCACAAACATCCAAATACTCGTAAGTGAGAATAAGAAGGGTCCCGCAAATATAACATTTTTAGTGGGGCTTGATATGACAATTTTTTGTGGGGTGGTATGTTCAATAAATACATAGCCATTTGTAGAGCATGATGCCAAAAAGATGGGGGTAGTGTGGCATGGTCAAGGGATGTTCGAATAATGTTATTGATGGTTCGGATTTTTCGTTCCGCCTTCCTATTTTGTGAGGATGTGTGTGGGCATGAAAAACGGAAATTTAAACCATTCGAATTGCAAAAATTCCAAAAATGTCTATTATGAAATTCCATGTCATTATCACATTGAATATTCTTAACATCTCATTCAGATTGTTTCTAGATGAAAGCTCTAAACACAAGAAATGTGGAAAAAAACATGTGATTATTTTTACAAGGGAAATGTCCAGAAGAGCTCAAAACAGTTGATGTTCAAATATCACAATGAATTATATCAAGTGGCATAAATGTGCACGAATTAGATGAAATAAATGGCATGACACATATCAGAACTACGTGTTTGAGTACATGAAATAAAATTATTCTGTTTGAGAGAGGCTAAAACATGTGCCCCTGGATGACCCAAACGTTCATGCCACAACGAGGGTGCAAAAGCAGTAAAAGTGAAAGGTAACTTGGTTTGTTGGTTGGGCGATGTAATTGGATATAGCTCTCTCTGACTATCACATCTCATGAGAAGCGTCTCCGTCTGAAAATCCTTTACGGAAAATCCAAAAGGGTCAAAAACAACAGACACCCAATTCAGACACCAAGTTTTTGACTAATTGTGGAGCATGAAGGACATTCTGTAAAATTAATGATGGGTTTGGTGGTGACAATTTAGTAGAACCATAACCTCGAATTGGAATAGAACGACCATTTCCAACAATTATACCATTATTTTTGCTCAAATTAAAATAGGACGAGAGATGACCTTAGGAGGACGTCATATGTGATGTTGCTCCGGTGTCCATATACCAATTAGCATTAGGCGGATTAAGTCCAAGGGTATGCATGGCGAACTCAATATCTGTTGGGCTTGCCACTGCCGAATGGACCTCCTGCCACTAGTTCGGCAGTGGCCCAAAACTGCTGGAATGGCTAGCTGAATTTTGTCTGGGCCCAAAGTTTGGTGGCCCAAAACTGGCCTACTGCTGTTGTTGGAAACCCATCCCCTGGCCAGTAGGCCTTGGACTGGCCCTGGCCCAGTTACCCGACGGGTAAGGGCGATGTGGCACAGCCCAAGGCCACTACTAGGCCCACTATTTGGGTTGTCGGCCCACTGTGGTCGGGGCTGCCACTGCTGGCCGCCGATGCCGCTGTTCCTACCGTCATTTCCGCCTCCACCAGAATTTTGGTTGCCGCCATTTTTGTCATTTCGGTTATTTCCACCTCAATTTTTACCACCATTTCATCATTTTTGTCCTCAATTTTGTTATGGAGTCTCAAAGTTAGTGGTAGTGTCATTGGCTATCATGGCAAAGTTTGAAATGGTTGCGGCCTTTTTGGCAAAACCCGCCTCTTCAAGAATAAGCATTGAGCACGCTTGATAAAAAAATGATAGAGGATTGCTTTGTCGAATAATTGTTCCCACGCCACTATACGCGTCGATAAGACCGGTAACCAATTGGAGAACCAATCGATTGTTGGTAACCGGGGAATCAACATTTTTTAGTTAATCCGACAAGACTTTGAGGCGTTGACAATACGCCGATGCATTTGGAAAATCCGTCATATCAGTGGTGGAGAATTCTTGCTCCAACGTGACGGCTCGGGAATTTTTATTGTCTTGAAAAGTATCCCGCAACCGATTCCAAGCCTCCATTGTTGTAGAATCGGGTTCCATTATTGTATGCAACAAATCACTAGAGATGGTTGCATAAATCCATAATAGAACTATGGCATCAAGAGTTTCCCAAAGTTCTTTGTCTTCATCGATTTTAACTCATTTCCTTTGCCATTCGCCGACGAGATGATATGATGAATAACCTGGTGGGAACGACAACATATTTTAAAAAGATCTGCCCAAGTTGCATAATGAACATTCTCCACCTCAAGAGTGATGGAAAATGTGTTTTAATGTTAGAAACGGTAAGGGCGAGATGAAAGGTGGATTTGGAGTCAGACATTGTATACCGGGGAATAAAGAACAATAATGGAAGAAATAAAAATGGTGCAATAAAGGTGGTGGTCGGCCGGTGGTTAATGGAGGAGGAGGGCCGATTTTTGGAGAGAAAAAAATATTTAGGGTAGGATCTTTCTCTAATCTTCTGATACCATGTAAGAATTATGAAATATTTACCTCAATTATTCTCTTCCAAAATAGTGGGTAATATACCCCTATTACAACCATAATTTAGGCTAGACTTAGGCTAATTAATCTACCTACCATATACAATTGATTCTTACTATCAATCACACTAATTACTATACAATCACATTAATTACTAAATAATTATAATAAATACAATCATTTAATATAATTATTCTATCAAAAACAATAGTTCATGAGTATAAACTCCTGGATGGAGGAAATTATTATATAGAAGTATCAAGTAGTTCCATCTCAAAAATCAGAAGAAGAATAAAACTGTTAATAATAAAGACTAGATTACTAAGGATACGAAATTAACTTTTGATTTAATTCAACTCCAAAAGTTAGCTCATGATTGTCTAAGATCATATAAAAAGACTATCACATCCCTAAAGAGCCTATTGAAACTCAACACCTCTACATGCGTAGGCCAACCAACATGAGTGTGAAATATATATATATATATATATATATATATATATATATATATATATATATATATATATATATATATATATATATATATATATGAGGGCCTAACCATGGGTAAATCAAAAATTGAGATGGTCTCATTCTGATTAATAATAAGAAACCTTAAAAAAGTGAATACCCATGTTTACAACTTCTATATATGAGAAATTTTAGTAGGTTTGCAATTGATTTTGTTTACTTCAAAAAAGGTACAGTTAAATTTGTAAGCGATTTTAAGGATACGTGATTTGATTTGTAATATAAAATAATGAGTAATTAACGATAAGTAAATTAAATGGAAACAACAAGTAAGAAAAATAGCATGTAATGCAGTAAGCTTGACTGAAACTTCACAACAAGATTGATATGATCCTTGGATATATTGCTTCGGGTTCTGTAACGACCCATTTAGTTGTTATTGCACTTTTTGACTCATTTACCCTCGTTGACCCTTCCCTAAATCCCGTTAGTATGATTTTGATCCGCAGGTATAGGAGATACGGTTCCCGATGTAGTCGGGAGAGTTTTATGATGACTTATGCGAAGTAGAGCCTTAAAGTGAAAAATGTTTGATCAATAGTTGATTTCTGGGTAAACGGACCTTTTTCAAAATTCCGACAATTCTGTGAGGTCCGGATGGTCATTTATGACTTGGGGGTGTAGTTGGTTCAATTTTAGAGGCTTTCAGAAGCATTTTGGGCTATTGGTTGGAAAGTTGATTTAGGTCGTTGGAGATTGATCCGAATAAATAGACCTCCGATGAGAATTCTGAGGCCACGAGTGAGTCCATAGCGTGTTTTTACATATGTGTGCATAGCTGGTTTGCGTCGGAGAGGTCTCGGGTAATTGTCGAATTTCGGAGTGAAATTGTAGAACTTGAAAGCTGCTGGTTTCTGATCTTACTCGCTGGGGCGGGTGTTAGTGTTCCCCAGTAGATGTTGTGACCACCGCAGCGGACAACGGGCCACTACGACGAAGGTCTGGAAAATTGCTTGGGGCCGCTGGTGCGGGCTCCGCTGCAGGGGATAACGGAAAAATCAAAACTATTTTTAAGTGATAAATTAGGTCTTCCATTTTTCATTCTGAAAATATTCCTCTAAATCACTCCTCGGGCGATTCCAAGCATCTTTAGGTGGATTTCTTCTTGGGGTAAGTTCCTTAGCCTTGTATTACTATCATTTACCTTTCTTAAGTTGAATCAATGGTGGGAAAAATCTAGAAACTAGTTTGACAAGATGAGTTCTACCTAAATAGGGTTTATTTGATTATTAAGCCTAAAAGTGATATTTATTGATAGATTTTGCTAATCTAATCTTGGATTTTACTAATTAGTAAGTATTAGGCTTGAATCTTTCATTATTATTGATGAATTTGAATGATGGAAATTAGGGTTCATTCCTAAATTGGGGGTTTTCACTTGAATCTAGAAATTGGCCTAGCTTTGAGTTATTTTAGCAATTGATTAGTAGGATTGAACTCCTAGAACGTTGAATTGCATATTTTATTTTCAAAATGATTGTTTTACCCTTGTGGGCTCGCTCCTCCTTTCTTCCCTATTTGGTTTGGATTCGAAGGATAGTCTAGTGATATGAGTGTTGTTAGTTTCATTTTCTAACATAGATTTCAATAATGTCTAGACTTTGAGTACTACCGAGACCCTCGAAAAGGCAAGGCTCAAGTGTGATCATTGTGACTCCCGTTTGGCATCTAGGTATGTTACGGCTTACCTTCTGGTTAGACTTCGGTTAGCGAATCATATGTAGAGTTAGTTACTGTCAGAGAAAGCATGTACGCCTTGGGGTATGAAGTTGGGATGGATTACTTAGATTTGGTATTGTTGACTGAATTATGGGCTTGTTGTCTCTTTGTGATTTATTGGCCTGCTGCCTAGTGTTTGATATTGGATTTTTGCTTAGTTGACATATCGTGATTGCGATATAGTTGTCTCTCACTTATTTTGGTATTATCATGGATAGAAGAAAGACTTTACCTGATATTGATATTGCGATATGTATCCATGCGTGGCACGATTGGGATTTAATTACGATTTACACTTGAGATTGATACATGCATATTATTCATACACATTCTACATGATTCATTGTAGTGAACTGTGATTCGATATTAATAATGATAAGAGGGAAAATGAAACATCTGAGGAGTGTTTGCTACGTACATATTTCGTATGGCCTCTCTTATATATATAATTGGTGTTACCTATGTGGTCTGAAGGAATATTGTTCCGGACATGGCATTGTACATATTGGGAATAAGTATTGATAGTTGATTTACATGTGCGGTTATATTTATTCATCTCATGATTAGTGTTGAATTTGATATTCATACATGCATTTATCATATTTCCATGATACATTGATATTACCTGTGTTTGGAGTGATGATAATAAGTGAGGAGGAAATATCTGTGATTCTTGCAATATATATGATAGCATAGCCATCTCTAAGTTGTGTGCGGAATGGCTAGCGGTATGGTGGGTGGTAGAGTCATCTCCAGGTTGTGTGTGCAGAGTGACTGGTACATAAACTTCGCGGGTTCTCCATGACTACCATAATGTAGATATATTTCGCTCGGAGCATGTGTGTACGATATGAGATAGTTGGTCAGTGCATTGCATCGCACATACATTCATATTACATCCACTCATATCTCTTATTCTGGTTATTATATTCATTATTTTGCATGATATGTTTCAACCTTGATTCCTTGATTGTTGATTCATTTGAGATGTTGTTTGCTTGTTAATCACTTAGACACACGATGGATTCGCGGACTAGAGGTTATGCCTAGGCTATGACTGTAGGCTATTGAGACCTAGTGTAATTCACATTACTGCAGGTCTTACGTGGATGTGCTTAGTGATTACTTCATTCTCATATTTTCTTGGATTCTGACTGGATGCTCGACACTTGTGTTGTTTACTCTTGGACTGTGACAGTGCTTGTACTTGATTGCGAGCAGGTCTATTCTTCAGTTTCTTCCTTTATATATGTTAGCTAACTATTGTCGGCCTATGATACCTACCAGTATATAGTGTTTGTACTGATACTACTCTTGCTACACCTTTTTCGTGTGTAGAGTTGTTGCAGGAACTTCAACGAGATTTGATTAGCCTTCAAGGATCTCATGGAGTTCATCTAATTTTTTCTGTTTAATTCTCTTTCTAAACAGAAGTTGCATTCAGGTGGTAGTTGTAACTTTTATTCAACTTGTAGACTTAGAAGCTCTTGTACTATTCAAACCAGATTTCTTAGGTAGTTGTTGTATTATGCAATATCATATATCTATATTTTTTAGACTTCTATTGTTCTTATTATTTATTTATATTGTTGAATGAATCAGTAAGGGATAGAATCGCCTACAAGGTGGAAAAAGAGTAGGTGCCCACACGATTAGTGATTTGGGTCGTGACAGGTTTGAGCCAATAATGCGAGCTTAGTAACTATAATTGCAATGAATTAGATCGTACACATGAAAATGATGAGAATGTGATGCCTTTCTAAAATGAAAGTTGGACTCCTTTTATAACTATGAGTAGAAAGCATTAACGCCCGAGAATCATTCCTCAATTAAATACAATTAATGGCACTAATAGTCACTTAATGAGCAAGGAGTAACGTCTGGCGCCATATCCAAAACGGGTACGTGTTGGGCTCCTCTAGTTCTCCATCTGTTGTTATCTGGTTCAATAACCACCCAGTCTTATCTTGATACCCGGACTTATCTCGACATAACTCAATCTGATACGAAACTATGTCGCCTCCCTTGATTTTCATACCTAAACTTTGTCATGTGTCGTGCTGGATTTTACCGTATACAGATAGTCCCCAAACTCTGACTCAAGTCTTATTATTCTGCAAACTCAGACACGTGTCAACCTTTGATTGCACCATCTCTTCGGTTAGATCACCGAAGTATTTCGTAATGATGACTGCAAACCCTATAAAACCTTTTTCCTCTCTTCTTTTTTCCACTTTTTACTTCTTCCATTTCTTCAAGTTTATGCATTTGTTCAATCGTCTTCCCTTTCAGATTTTCATATCTTCGTATCTTCAAACCTCCTTTCTCATGACTAAAACCACCTGATATTCCTCACGACAGTCTTCTCCGACAACTTCACCACCACCAGCTACTGACGAAGCCACCAGCGTCGGTGAGACCTTTGAGGTTCAAGTTGTCATGGAACCTAGGACATTCGATATGCTCCCTTCGACCTTCCATTTTGATACTGAATTTACTGCCCGCACTGTCACTTTGAAAAGCGATTGGGGTAAAATGGCAAAAAACTACCCAACTTCCATTAGTCCCTCCGAACTTGGCAAAGTACAAACTGATTGTCGTTGGAAGAAACTCTTCGAACTCATCATCCCTGGGCCAGATGATGATATTACTACCTATAAATCTAGGTATTCTTATGTCTACAGCTATCCATTCACTTTCAAACGCGACCCTCCAATTGATGACGTGATACTCAAAATGTGCAAGACTTATAATTTATGTCTTGGACAAATTGGCCCGGCCGTCTGGAGGACCGACACATCCCTATGATTCTTAGCCAAAGAGGTCAAGAAAGATTTCACTTTGGATCATTTGATACGTTTGTATGTCCCGAATTTCTTTCGTGGCGGGATTGTCCAACTTTCCAAATGAGGGAAATTCCTCATTTTTTCTAGCCTCGATGAAGATCGAGACCGAGGATGGATGGAATGCTTTATAGCAGTTCGTACTGCTGATATTATTCCGGAGAGGTTCTTGCCTTTTCCGGAAAATGGAACTTAAATCGTAAGTTCAAAAACTTTTTACTTCGATTTTTTTCTTTACATTGCTTCTAACGACCTCAGTTTTCCAAAACTTTCTTTCTCCACTTTTTCCAGCTACCCGGTGGACTCCGGCCCATATTGAGAACCTCCACGCATAAGTTGAGAAGATCATTGGTTTGCATTCGCATAAAGAGCGAACATGGAAAACAATTTCCAAAGACCGTTGGAAAGCGTAAAACCATGGTTCGTACTTCTAAAACTCCCACTCCCAATTTCTTTTATATATATATGCTCGAGCTTTCACTATCTTTTTCTTCTTCATCCAAGTTTGGCCAAAGGTTCCATACTTCCGAGGACAGCTTCCTCGGCCACTGCGGCTTACTCTAATCCGGTACTTGATATGGTTGCATCTGTGCGTCGTATTGTCGAAGTACCAAAAACAAAGAAATCCTCAAAACCTCCGAAATCACCCTTGGCCACTTTAAAGAGAAAAAAAGGCTTCAGAATCAGGTGCCCCGTTCAGGGTTTGGAACACTGACATCTCCCCAGATGGTACTTGGGTAAGAAAGACTTCCATTACTCTGGTAGAGGACATTCCTGCCAGAGTTAGATAAAATATTACTGCTGAAGTTGTTGTGCCATCATCTGGTGTTGCACCAACTTCCGCCACCACGCCACCGGTTGCTGAGCCAATTCCCGTCATCATTGAGGATGACGATGAAGCCACGGATGAGGAACCATTGGCAATGAAACCTAGAATTTCAACTCTTCCACCATTATCACAACCGACCTCCATCTTCGGGCAGGAGGACTTTGAACGCCTCTTTGGTGAGGCTGGAACCTCTGGAAGCCCGGCTTCGCTGATGGACACTTCTGAGTGGGTCACCTATCAATCCCTCATAGGCTAAAAAAAATCTAGTCTCCCCCCAAAGAATCATGCCTCCTCCTGATCCAAACTCGTGGAAGTATTCTCGGCTCCGAGCGTGAATCCAAAGAGAAGGAGGACCGCGACTCTCTCTTTCCCTAAGGACACAAATTTCTTATCTTGGCTCGTCGGGGTCGCAATCTATTTTAGGCCTCTCATATCGGAATCTGATAAAGAAAAAATAAATAATATCTCTTGGCAGTGCCTCTTCAGTGAGGGCATGCACGCATCTAATAGGGTAAATTCGTCGAACCTTTCCTTTGTTGTTTTTATATTTGTCTCTTTGTTTTAACACATTCTAACTTGAACTCAGCTCACATTTTTTCAAACATCTATTTTGGTTGTGGAAGGTTTCCTATGGTGCCTCGAGGAAAATGAAAACCTAAAGGGCCAAATGGATGCCCAAGATAGAGAAGTTCGGCATCTCAAGGAAATTCTCCGACAAAAAGATAGACAACTGACCGGAGACTTGATCGATGTTATGGTCGAGTTGGAGCGAATAAAAGGCGACTATCTTCGGGCTGTGAACGGGCTTGAACTTATCAGTAAGGAGAACAAAGCCTTGGACGAGGAGAATAATAGGCTCTATGAAGACGTCCAAGCCCTCACCCAAGAATTCGGAGAGCAAGAAGAGGTTCGGCAATATCAAGCACGTAATGAAGACTTCCTTAAAGTCGAGATCAATCGCCCCATTACCGAGCTTACCACACTTGATGCGGACAGAGTTTTTAAGCTGGTTGTCATCAAACAAAACTTTGAGCGGGACTTAGAAATGTCCGAAGTTCAGATCCGCCAACAAATTCAACGCATTGAGGAACTGAAAAATGAGCTTGAGGTCACCTCCCAGAGGAACACTAAGATTTTGGCCCAACTAAATCAAGCCTTGGCCGAAAGAGACCAAGCTCTGGCCAATGTGAAAGCTGAGGCAGCCCGGACAGTGCTGAAAACTAAGCACATAACTTAGAATGTTCAAAGGTTCACCTCGGAACAAGCTCATGATGGGATCTTAGACTTGGAAGACAAGATTGCCGAAGCCAATGTTGTAGAGGACGAGGCTTTCCATCGGTTGAATATTGATAGCAAGTAGGAAGATCCCAAAGGTTTCGAGTCAGAGTCCGTCCGGCTGAACTGCATACTTACATGCCTTTTGTATATTTTTCCTTTTTGTATGTTTTCTTTTGGCCGTTGTTCCGGCTTTAATTATGAATGAACATATGCAACTTCTCTTTTGCCTTAATTATAATTTCCTTGACTTTTCGCATTCGCTATTGCTTTTTTGTTTTTAATAACTTAGCAAATAATTACCTCCGACTTCGGAATTGCATCTGAACAAACCATCACTTAGTTTGCTTCGATCCGGATAAAAGTTCTTCTGGTCTTAAAAAATAAATCAACTTTTGAATACAAACCTTTACTTTAGTTTGATTCGTACCAGGCAAATCCTTCCGATTTTGGGTATCTAATGAATAAGTATAAGGACCTTATTTTTATGCTTATGAATAAGACGTCTCTCATTCATTTCGGGCATGAGTGTTGGTATTTTATTTATTCCCAACTTTTTAGACAATTCATGTATTTTTTTAGAATAGGTTGGATTCATTTGATTTGGTGCCTTAGAACATGTTTTAAGAACATTACTTAATTTGTTCCGGATACTTTTATGAGGACAGTCCCTAGTTAAGGACTTAACAAATTTAGCTCGTAAGCCTGGAGATTTTTTCTAACTATTCAAAGTAACACTGGCAAAGAAGAAAATACTAATGTAAACTTTCGAGGCAAATTTTGAATAAAGTGCAACTTCATTTCAGAGCTTTGCTTCGGATGAACACTGGACAAGATTCATTCGATCTTTTTGCCTTTACATGACTTTTTTGTAATATTGATAGTACTTGGGCAAGATTCACTCAATATTTAACCCTTACAAAAATGTTGAACTAAAAAAGGGCAAAAACTTCAATTTCTTGAATTGATTAATCTGATATGAGAATCTGAGGGTGTGGCAGTCCCCTAGTGTTTATGTTTGAAGCATGCGAATTTAAACATTATTTGCTTTTCACTACCGGGCAGTCCCCAGTGTTCTTGTCCAATCTTCATCCACATAGTAACACACTTTACATTGTTGCATCATTAAAAACCTTGTCGGAAAAATCCCTTTCGGGATAAAAACTGTGCTAAGGGAAAAAGAGTGCAACATGTATTTTTAGACCTAATTCCAATGCTCCGGTCTTCGCATAATGACTCCAACCTATTCCCTGCAAATGTTAGTAATTCCGAAATATATAAAGTTCAAATAGTTAACCGAACACATACCTTAGCAATAATATCACTTCAAATGACTGATGTTCCAATTGTTCGGCAATTTTTGCCCATCTTCAGTTTCCAATTAATACGAGCACTTATCGGTTATTCTTGACACTTTGTAGGGACCTTTCCAGTTTGGGCCTAATTTCTTGGGATTTTGTATGTAGAGGGTCATTTTTCGAAGAATCAAGTCCCCTACTTGAAAGTGTCTAAAATTTGTTCGCTGATTGTAATATCTTCTCATCCTTTTATTTTGAGCCACTAGCCGTAACAATGCTAACTCACTGTGTTCATCTGTTAAGTCCAGCTTGACTGGCATAGCTTTATTGTTTGACTTTTCCATTGCAAGGCTGAACCTTAAACTTGACTCCCCCACTTCCACCGAAATTAGCGCTTCTGCACCGTAAACTAAAGAGAACAGTGTCTTCCCGGTGCTTGATTTTGGTGTCGTTATGTACATCCACAACACCTCCATTAGAATTTCTCTCAACTTGCTTTTTGATTCTTTTAACCTTTTTCTAAAGTTTTGAATAATGGGTTTGTGTGTCGACTCCGCTTGCCCATTTGCACTTGAGTGATACGGAGTTGACACTTGATCTTCAATCACTCAAGAAAATTATTCACTTTCTTCCCAACGAACTGATGACCATTATTGCAAGTTATCTCCGTTGGTACGCCGAACTGACAAATGATGTGATCCCAAATGAAATTGATGACTTTTTTCTCTCTAACCTTTTTGAAGGCCTTTGCTTTAACCCACTTAGAAAAATATTCATTCATAAACAAAATGAAGCGTACCTTTCCCGGTGCCCATGAGAGTGGTCCTACTATATCCATCCCCCATTTTATGAATGGCCACGGTGACAAAACCGGATGCATTATTTTTTCTTGTTTGTGAATCAATGGTGCGTGCTTTTGGCATTCATCGCACTTCCGGACAAAGTTCTTTGTGTCTTCTTCCATCTGAGACCAATAGTACCCAACCCTAATCAGTTTTCGGATCAACAATTATGCTCCTGAATGATTGCCACAAGTCCCTTCGTGAACTTCACACATCACGTAATCAGTTTTCTCGGGTCCTAAGCACCTTTCTAAAGAACCATAAAAGGACATTCGGTACAACTGGCCATCGACCAAGCAAAACCTAATTGCCTTCGTATGAACAACCATTGATTCCTTCGGATAGGTAGGCAACTTTCCATCCCAAAGGTAATAAATAATTTTATCCCGCTAGTCCCAATTCAAACTCATAGTATTCACCTCGTCGTGACCACCATTAATGGTGGAGTTCAATAACTGTACCACATTACCAGAGTTAAACTCCTCAGCCTCCATGGAAAACCCCAAATTTGACAATGCATCCTCCTCATTGTTCTGTTATCATGAAACATGTTCCATGATCCATTATTTAAACCATGCAATAGATCGAATTTTCTCTAAGTATTTTTGTATCCTTTCCTCTTTCACTTTGAACACGTTCACAACTAAAAGTGAGTTACATTTTACTTTGATGACTTCTGCTCCTAAACTCCTTGCCAATTATAAACCCGCAATCATAGGCTCATACTCGGCTTTATTATTAGTCAATTTCATAGTTTTTATTGACTGCCTAATAACATCTCCCGCATGTGTCTTAAGCACTACCCCGAGTTCAAACCCTTTCATTCGAAGTTTTGTTTGTGTATAAGGCCCATACCCTCGACGTTGCTCCCGAGTTAATATAAGCTCTATTTCTACCTCAAGAACCATTCTTAGTGTAAAATCTGCTATGAAGTCTGCTAACACCAGATACTTTATAGCTATCATTGGCTTATATTTTATGTCATACCCACTAATTTCTATTGCCCATTTGGCTAGCCTGTCGGAAAGTTCCGATTTATGCATTATATTCTTTAGCGGATAAGTTGTTACTACACATATAGGGTGACATTGAAAGCATGGCCTCAATTTTCTAGCAACCGTTATTAATACTAATGCCAATTTTTCTAAATAAGGATACCTAGTCTCTGCACTAGCTAGTGTTCTACTTATATAATAAATAGAAAATTGTGTACTTTTCTCTTCTCGAACCAAAACTGCACTTATAGCTACCTCGGACACTGCTATATACAGGAACAAATGATCGTTTGCCTTCGGTTTATGCAGTAATAGCGGACTATAAGTACTTCTTTAAATCCGTCAGAGCTTGTTGATACTCCGGAGTCCACTCGAAGTCATTCTTCTTCTTTAACAAAGAGAAAAACCGATGACTTTTCTCTGAAGACCAAGAGACAAACCTACTCAAAACGGCTATCATTCCTGTGAGTCTTTAAATTGCTTTCACATCTTTAAGCACCTCTGGAATTTCTTCGATAGCCTTGATATTATCTAGATTGATCTCGATTCCTCGATTTGAAACCAAATAACCCAGAAACTTGTCTAACCCAACTCCAAAAGCGCACTTCTCAAGATTCAGCTTCATGTTGTACTTTCGGAGTATGTCAAATTTTTTCTGCAAATGCTTTAAATGGTCCTCTGCTTCCAGAGACTTAACTAACATATCATCAATATAAACCTACATTGTGTGACCTATTCGGTCCTCAAACATGTGATTAACTAGGCGTTGATATGTTGCACCATCATTTTTTTAACCAAACGACACTACGTTATAACAGTAAGTCCCCTATCTAGTTATAAAATAAGTTTCTCTTGATCCTTCGGATTAATCCTGATTTGATTATATCCAGAGTTTGTGTCAAGAAAACTCAACATCTCATGCCCCATCGTAGCATCAATCATTCGATCGATATGCGGCACATGAAAATAATCTTTTGGGCGTTCTTTATTCAAATCTTTAAAATCTATGCACATTCTCAATTTATTGCCTTTTTAGGTACGACAACTACATTTGCTAACCAATCCGGATATTCTACCTCCCGAATGGAACCTATATTTAAAAGCTTTGTTACCTCCTCCTTGACAAACTTATGCTTGTAGTCGATCATTGACCTCCTCTTTTACTTTACCAGAGGGAAAAACTCAAGTCCAAACTCAATTTGTGTGTTGTAATCTCCGGTGGAATTCCTGTCATGTCTAAGTGGGACCAGGAAAAGCAATCGACATTAGCTTTAAGAAATTCAATTATTTTAAGCCTAAGCTCTTGGGATAATCTGGTGCCCATGTATACCTTTCTATCTAGTAGATACATGAACAAGATGACTTGTTCTAGTTCTTCTATAGTTGACTTCATGGCATTTGAATCGTCCGACAGCACAAATGACCTTGGAACGCGATAGTAATCCTCTTCTTCCTTGTAATATATCTTTTTTCCCTATTATTTCTTCGAACTTGACTGGTTGATTACTATTTAACTTATTTGCCTTTATTCATATCATTCACCTCTATTAGCGCTTGTACCAATTCTTCTACCACAAACATCTCTTTTGTTATTGGTTGCTCTTCTCTAATTATCTTAATTCCCTACGTAATCATGTTTATGATGTGCTGGGGTTCAACCGGATTCATTTGCTTATTTGCTTCTATATTTCTATATTTTCCCTTTGCTCGATCATTCAGAAATTCACCTAGATGGCCATTTTTCAACAACCGGGCCACTTCATCCTTTAATTGATGACAATCCTCCATTCGATGCCAATGAGTTCCATGGTAATCACAAATCAAATTTGGATCTCTCTGAGCCGGGTTTGTTCAGAGTGGTATTGGTCATCTTGTCTCCTCAATGTGTCCAATAGCCGAAATAAGTCCAGTCGCATCAGTGTTGAAATTATATTCAGAAAGCTTCGGGCTTTCCACACTGTTAGAAGAAACTCCACTGGTATTATTTTTGAATTGCAAACCCCTACTGGTAGACCCTCGATCGTTACCCATATCTCCTCTATCCGATAGGAAGTTGAGATTGTTGCGACCCCTATCCGATCTAAATTTTGATCTTTCAGGTTACTCATAGGGTTGATACCTATCTTTTGAAGATTCCAATTTAGACTCAGCTACCCTATTTGATTTATCAAATTTTTTATTCCTTCGTGCTAACCTCGGAGGAAGTTCGAGATGATAATCCTCCACCTGAATTTTGATCTCGTACCTATTATGTACGTCTGCCTATGTTACTGCCGAAAATTCCAACAAGTTCTTTAATTTAAATGAGGCACTGGAGCTCCTAAAATCCAGCCCTTGGGTGAAAGCTTCAGCTGCCTATTCATCAGGTACCGGAGGAAGGAGCATCTGTTCCTTTTGAAACCTTGTTTCGAACTCACGCAACAACTATGTATCCTTCTGAGCAATTTTGAATATGTCCATTTTTCTCACATGGACCTTCCGTGCTCCGGCATATGCCTTTATAAAAGCATCTGCAAGTATTTTAAACGAATGAATAGAGTGTTCAGGCAACATAGAATACCATGTCATTACTCCTTTAGATAGTGTTTCGCCAAATGTTTTAAGCAACACCGATTCAATCTCATCTGGGTGCATGTCATTACATTTCACCATACAAATGTACGATGTCACATGCTCCAACGGATCCGTAGTTCCATTGTACTTTGGAAGATTCGGTATTTTGAACCTTTTTGGTATCAATTTAGGAGCCGCGCTCGGTGGGAATGACAGTTGAATGTATCTCTTTGACTCTGGTCCTTTTATGATTAGAGGCGCTCTAGGAATCTGGTCTACCCATGAATTGTAGGTTTCAACCTTCTTTTCATTAGTATCCACTCACTTGGTCAAATCTTGGAGCAACCTCAAAACCTCCAAAGACTTATTAGTCCCCGACCCATTGCCATTTTCATCAACCCGATCCTCCTCTCGGTCCGGATCTTTGTTGCGGATGGGATGAGCCTCATCTATTGTACTTGCTCCGCTATTTTTCTTCTGCAACTGAGTTATAGCCTTTTGTTACTCCTTCAACATGTTAAAGATTCAAGCCAAATGTTTTTCGCAATCCTCATTGTCACACCCCAAACTAGAGGGTGTGGCCGGCACCCGGTGCCCTGCTGGCCCGAGTGTACCACTCTGATGAACAGTCTTCAGTATGAATAGAACTTCCGGCCGATAAGGCCATATTGGAATATACCACAACAATAACACTGTATAAGAGGGATTAACACAACATATATATACAACAGGACTGACAAGGTCACGACATGGTTCAACAAAAGACAACTTAGCCGGCAAGGCTATACATCATCAATATACATACCAAAACAAGTTTGTGAGCCTCTACGAGTAGCTGAACTGACATATGGCCGGGACAGGGTCCTGACCTACCCATAATGTTCATAACCCTATAAATTATACTTCATATCTGACTAGGAAACTCTAGGAAAGATGAAGCTTATGTACTGACGGCTGAACTCGACAACTCCTACTGTGGTAGCCTAGTAGAGTCTATCAGAACTTGCGGCATGAACACACAGTGCCCCTGGAAAAAGAGACGTCAATACAAAATAATATATCGAGTATGTAAAGCATGAATAACAATATGAGTCTGTATGCTGTAAAGAAAGGCATAAGAGCAATATGAAGTAATAAGTTGTAAAGGAAAGCATAAGCAACCTGGATGCCACATGAGGCGAATAATGAAACTATGAAACTTAATACAACTTTTTTAGATAGGCCTTTACTGTATAAACTATCATAGTCTTATAGTGTGAGGTGTATAACATGCCATTACTCTTAGGTATACTTTAAGGTGTATGTATGGATATGCAATACAATGTGTACACCGATTATGCATGTGTTACGGAATGCGCAACCCAATTCATTATATGTATATGTTGCGGAAAGTGTAATCCAATCCAATATATATGTGTGTTGCGGAACGCGCAACCTGATTCATTATATGTATGTGTTGCGAAATGCGCAACCCGATCTATTATATGTATATGTTGCTAAATGTGAAACCCGATCTAATATATAATCATGATTGTATGTATGATATCAGATACTAAAGAAAATTATACCATCACCCATGGAAATCGGGAGTGTGGACAACAGATTGTGATAACACTGGCTCTTTGGCCTCTTTTGAAACTCATAAATTCTTGACTTTGCCTTGACACGACTCTTGCTCGGCTCGTCGATTAATTATTTAAGACTCTCCATTTTGAGGTTTATGAAATCGAGAGACAAACAAGATATACATAATTCGATAGTGAGACAACAGATGTGTTTAGTGAACAACAAGTGAATGAGACTGGCCCTTTAAAGATAATCACGGCTTTTAGCTTTTAACTTTGGTTTGATATTTTCTTTTGCTTTTATATAACAACTTGTCGGTATACAAGAATGTGATTTAAGAGACTCCACCCGGAAGGAGTATTGGCTCAACCGGATGATTAACAATAACATGGAATGCAATACTAACAAGAACTACTCCCGATAAGGAATGATCGACATACGAATAGAATTATTCTTTGGTGTTTCTTTTAAAAATGCAAAAGTACATTGGACGTCATGCTTATGAAAGAAGGGAATAGCCTTACATACCTGCGTTACTTAGTTAACATCTCACGAACCCTCAAACACTTCACGAGTGATCATCTACACAACATAGAAGGTCTGGATCAAAATAAGATCAACCAACTAGGAATTGATTCATTCAGAAAATTCGATGAGTACCTAGAAGGTGTGCTTCTTAAATTACGGTGTTCATAGCCACCAACGTATTACTAACTTCCCACACAACATCAATAGCAACAATCATAACAACTACAATAAAAACAACAATACATACTCCAACTTATAATCATGATCATCTCAAAGTTATTCAAAACAGTCCAAGAATAACCCAAGGACAATAGCAATTTCCTCATGGAGTTTTAGCTTGATTTCATCTCAACTATGCTCACCAACTTAATCAACCAACTACAAGGAGTAAAAATTATTAAGGAGTAGTAGAACCTTACCTCAACCAGTCACAAAGTCCCTTAGAACAAATTTTCTTCCATCCTCAAGAAAACTCCCAACTTGTCTTGCCATCAAGTGAAGATTTCCATGCTCTTTAATGCTCATATATGAAGGATTTCCCTTTAATTTGGTGTGGGATAGACCCTTGATGATGTAGGAACCCTAGAGAGAGAGAGAGAGAGAGAGAGAGAGAGAGAGATTGGAGAGGGTTTGGGGAATGTTGGGGTCGGATTTGAGGTCATATGAGAAAGCCACCAATTTTTTGCCTTAAATAGTACTCACCACCGCCTCTCATATGCTACCTTATATGTGGCGCATATGCCCATATGTTTCCGCATATGCCACCGCAAATGGAGGCGGTGAGATGGGGAAGTTGGGGCTTTGATCTGCTGTCTTATTTGTGAGGCAGAATTGCATCTGTGCCACAAAACGCGTGGTGTATCATCAAAATTTCATCAATTTTCCTAGAGTTGTACTTTCTTTGATCCTATTGACTTTCAATCTTTCATATACCTTCATAGTACTCATATAAGTCGTACATGACCTTCGAGAAGGGTCTTGGGTTGCCGGAGCTCAAATCGACTAACTATATGTTCGATTGCACGGCGAATTATGGAGTGTAACACTCATCATCGTCCGATATTTTTTCACGTGACCTTCTAGACCCCTGGGGTGAAATCATATGGTTATTCCTATGCTCTCCATATATTGGATCAACGGGTAGACCGACGTTGTTACTAATGATATTGTTAGCTCAATTGACATCGTTGTTGTTGTCATCGTGGTTGTTAACCTCAACTTGGATATCACTAGTCATTCTGCAAGCACTTAGTATTGACCTGTTTTCTTAAAATCTCAGAAGAAATGCGTGAACAAATCACCACGATTATCCTTAGCCTACGGTGGGCGCCAAATTATTTATCCCAAAAAAGGTACTGTTAAATTTGTAAGTGATTTTAAGGATACGTGCTTTGATTTATAATATAAAATGATAACCAATTAGCGGTAAGTAAATTAAATGAAAACAACAAGTAATAAAAATAGCCTATAATGCAGTAAGCTTAACTGAAACTTCACAGCAAGATTGGTCTGATCCTTGGCTATATTCTTCGGGTTTGAGCCAATAATGCGAGCTTAGTAACTATAATTGTAATGAATTAGATCGTACAAGTGAAAATAATGAGAATGGGATGCTCTTCCAAAATGAAGGTTGGACTCCTTTTATAACTATGAATACAAAGCATTAACGCTCGAGAATCATTTCTCAATTAAATGTAATTGATGGCAATAATGATTACTTAATGAGCAAGGAGTAACATCTGGCGTCATATCCGAAACGGGTACGTGCGGGGCTCCTCCGGTTCTCCATCCGATGTCATCTGGTTCAATCACCACCCGGTCTTATTTTGATATCCGGACTTATCTCGACTCAACTACATCCGATACGGAACTCTGCGGCCTCCCTCGATTTTCATACCTAAACTTTGCCACGTGTCGTGCCAGTTTTTACCGTATACATATTTTATTGGATATACGGATGGTCTCCACAACAAAACTATGAAAGTAAATGAGTTAAAAAGAAAATTAGGCCTGCCTTCCTCAAGTCCTTCGCGACCTTCACACACACACACACACACACGTACGTGAAATTATTTCTGTAAAAATAATTGATAAGTATCAGGTGCTGGAAAATATAGCTATAAAATGGTTGGCAGGTAAAAAGAACTCGTATTGGCTATTTTTAATATCAATTAGCTCAAACGGGCTCTTTATGAAATCAACTATAGCATCATTTTGCTTTGAACAAGTTAATATATTAAAAATTAACAACTCAACATAGTATAATTTATCACTAAAAGAGTAACTTAAGACTATAATCATTTGTTGGTAGTTACTCGCTAACACAGAGCGTTTTCCCCGAATGAGCTTTACGCAGCACAAATTCAAATTAATCGAATTTCAATACGGGTTGCGATACAAATTTGAATTAATCAAATTTCAATACGGATATCAAATACCGGATGAGAAATCAAATAAAAAAAATTATTACTCGCTAACACTTAACTTTTGTATTAACAAATTCCATATCCCGTGCACACCCCCTCCCCCACCCTCCACAGTTATAAAAGGGTATTTTTATGAGTGTCTCGCCATGGGATCGGACAAATCTCAATTTTGCCTGTGTAATATTGCAAAAGGTAAAGTAAAAGTATAATTTAAAGGTCAAATTTTGCAATTTGACATTCAAAGTCAACTGTAATATTGCATCAACATTTATTCCGCCTCTTCCATTGTTTCCTGTCATGGATGGAAGCTTAAACCGATTAATATGTCTTGTTTTTTTCCCTCTTTTTTCTCCTCACTTTTTCTTGATTGAAAGAAGATTGAAGTGTAAGTACTTAAATCTTAAATATAACATCGTTTTGCCAATAATTTACTAAACAAACACTCCCTCCGTCCCAAATTAACAGATACTTTAGTTTAAAATAATTGTCCTAAAATAGTTGTTACTTTAAGAATCCAAGATTAAAGTTAAGAACTATTTCTAACTATACCTTTAATAGTTATTTGCACAATATTTACGACAAATAAATTAACTTATTTTTATTAAATGGGATAACTTAATAAATTATATATTGTATTTATTATTTTCTTAACGAACATAAAAAGAGTTAAAACAGCACTTAAAATGGGACGGTGGGAGTAGATTGTAACCATCTCTCTCGACAATTTACAAATTTATAAGGTTCTGGTCTTGATTGGTAAACTTGTTCACATCTTTGAAACAAGAAGAACAATCCCTAAATTTATTTCCCATGACTTGACACTTGACGATGTGGAGAATGGTTCCTACTTGTTATACACGTGTGTGGGATTTAGGTACTGTTATTGAATTCTTTGTACCTCTCACTGTCACACGTTAATATATATTCAAGTGCATGCACACATTTAAATATCTTTAAAACATATGATCTAACCCTCAGATAGAGCGTATCTTGAAGGTTATGTACGGATTCGACTGAATTCAGTAGTTTTAGTTCAAACCTCATATTTATATTAAGAAATATATTAAATATATATAAAAATTAAATTTAGAGCGGAGTTATAACACATGTTATCGTCGGGGCAAAGCTGAAAGGTTAGGTACGGATTTGATCAGTCGAACTCAATAGCTCTAGTATATTTATATAAACAATACATTAAATATGTACACAAATTAAATTTAGAACGGAGTTACAAACATGTTATCGCCAGGGCCGAAGCTAGAATACGAGTTAAGTGTTTGGCCGAACTCAGTACAAAGCTTTGGTCCAAACTCTGTATTTATCTTAAAAAATTCATTGAATATTTATAAATTATAAATTTAGACTCAATAAGTTAAAAAGACTAGAATTCCGAACCAATAAATTTTAAATCTTAACTCTGCTTTTGATTATCGCTATCCTAGAATGTATATAAAACTCAAAAAGTTCACATCACGGATTTGCCTTTGATCTAATAAACACATCATGTGTTGTTGTCCTGGTCCCCGCACCTTTCAAGAGAACATTATAGTTGCTCTCTAATCTTCTTTTGAATGTGAATAATTTGGAGGACAATCAACCCTAACTTCTTGGTTCAATAGTCAAAATATTATAAAAACTATATATAGATATACGTAGAAAATTTAGATTATTTTAAATTCAACAACAAAAATGCTTTCAACTTCTTCCTGGTTGTCCTTAAGATTCCAAAATTATTTCTGAATCAACATCATGAGAGTCAAATTTAGTGGCGTGGGAATCAATTTGCTAAATCTCTACGGATTAAACGCAATTTTAACAAATTCAAAGAGGTCTCTTTTACAATATAATATTACAAACTCCTATAATTTAATATTTAATCTTGTTATTTTAACTAATATTGTAGAATTTCAAAGACATAATAAAATAAAATCAATCGCAACTAAGATGGGTCATATAGAGACAAAAATATTAGGTGATTCATTCATTATGTTTAAAACATATAGTGGATATAGTTATATGATATCTTCGTTGATAGAGAATAGTAAGTCTCTCTTTAAATTAGTAAAAGTGTGCGTAAATTAGTCCGAACATAACAATTATAAATTGGAATCATGCAATGATGAATGCAGAATGGGCATGCTCTTGTAATTAACATCGGTAAATCGTAGATGGAAAAAGTTACCTTATAGTTTATGCAACGGAGGCTCTGCTGAAGCTCAGGGAGAGGTAGAAATTTAGATACTGGTCAACTGAATTCAATAATGCTTGCTCAAATAATATATTTATATTAAAAAATTATTAAATATAAATATATAATAAATTTAAAATTTAATTATTAATAATTAAAGTTAAAATTCATAAACTTAAAATTCTAGAGTTTCGCATCTATTAAAGCTGAAGACGAAAATGGATTCGAGGAATACATCATATAGTAACTGGCAAGGTACGGTATCTTAGAAGAACAATTTCCCAAAATTCTTGCAAGCATCCTGCTTTCTTTGATCTTTCTTTTCTTTTTTACCCCTTTAGAAAAGTTAAATTAGAAATTGGTGGCTAGCTGACAATGATTTGTAAGAAAATTAATATGAAACTTGTTTGGTTTAGAGGAATGTATACACGTTTCTAAAAAATATTGGTTGATTTAACTTTCTTATTCCATGAAACAAACAAAATAATAATAATAATACTATTTTTCGGAATCAACTAAGCCACCTAAGGTATAGCATCCAAGAAATTTCCAATTCTATTTTATGAAATTTAGGATTTCACCTTTTGATTAAGTCACCCTCAAATGTTTTTTAAAATGAAACTATTTTTTTATTTCCAAAGAAACCAACCCTATCCATAGGCTAAGTATTCTTGAAAAACTTAATTAAAACGTCACTAAATAAAATTGAAGAATAAATTCATGAACTTGAGATATCACCATGTATTTGTTAATACCGAGAATGAATTTAATTAGGATATCACGAATAAAAGTAATAAATCCACCACTGAAATTAACTGTTAAACAAAGGTAATATACATGTGATATACACTGAATATACAGCAGTATATATCACAGGCTCTTGATTATTTTCATTAATTGAAAGGCTATATATACAAGTTACATATTTCCATAATAGGAGAATCATATTCCTATTCTATTCCTAAAACCTTATTCTACCATAATTCTAACTATACAATTATGGTAAGTGTATATCCTAATTATGGTACGTGTATATCCTAATTTAGGTAACAAATACACTACAATATACACAAAATATGCTTTTCTTAATATACAAACTTTTCCCACTGTTTTGCTGCCCAAAGCCGTGATGGGCTTGGACGATTTGGGCCACTGCCCACTGGCCAGTGGGCTGCCCACTGCTTTGTTGTTGCTGGGCCACTGCTTGTATACCTGTGATATATACTGATGTATATTCAGTGTATATCACAGGTATATTACCTTTGTTTAACATTAACTTTTCATCAAATTCATTTTCTAGTTTCATAAGCTACTTTGAGAATTCAAAGGACTTAAATAAAATTCATTGTTACAAATGTTTGAAATGTTATTTAACATATACCCTTTTCGTCACATTTTAACTGTCGCTTTAGCTCAAAAACATTTATCTCAAAATAATTACTATCACCTTAGGAATTCAAGATCAAAGTTGGCAGTTATTTTCAGTTATACCCTTAACATTAAAGAAGTAGTTCTTCTTAATAATTATGCTCAATTCTAAAAAAATATCTAATAAATAGGAGTAATTTAGTAAACTATATGATGTATTTATTATTTTTGTTATTGGACGTAAAAGAGCTAAGACGGCAGTTAAAATGAGAGTACTAGCTAGATTGAAAGAAAAATTAAGGTCAGGATATCATAAAGTCACAAAGTTAAAAAGAAAACAATGTAAAATGTCGTTTTAAAACTATTGTGGGAATGTCTGCTTGTCTATATACTTAACAGGAAATGTAGCAAGTAAACATCACTTTTGGAATTCAAAATATTTTGCTTAAACGAGCTTTAACCTTTTTGTTTTTTTTTTAGCTTCTTATTTTAAGTTGCGTACTGAAGCTAATCAGCATAAGTAAATCTTGCCCCAAAATAACGTGACCCGAGAAATTTTATTCACAAGAATGGTAAATTAATAGAAGAAATTGCACGATTTTCCCTTTAAATGGGCTGGTCTTTAATTTTTTCCCTAAAATGAAACTTATACCTTCAGGAACATAAGTTCTTTATGGATCAACACAATTTGCGTCGGATCCCATAAAGAATTTATGCATCGGAAGACATAAGTTTTATTTGAATGGCAAAAATTAAGAATAAATATAAAATAGGGGGAAAGTGCAAATGACCCAATCAATACTTGTGGTCCTCGCATTGATGGCTTAGAGAAATTCACTTACCAACGTGTATTTTAAAACAAAAATAATTGGGTCATGTGCACTTATGACCTTATTTTGTACTAGTCTTTAATTTTCCCCTGAATGAAAGTTATACCTTCTTGGGCATAAGTTATTTACGAAATCTAATATAAGTTGTGTGAATTCATAAAGAACTTATGCCTCGGAAATCATAACCTCCATTTGAGGGGAAAAAATCAAAGACGGGCCTATTTGATGGGAAGCCGTGCAATTTCTAGTAGAAAATAATTAATATGAAATACATATTTCTTGGGAATGTCACTTACAATAGGGAAGTGGCCCAATCAGTCTTCACGTTTCATACAAACCTTTTTGGGACACTTACATAAATGTACCATCGGCCAAGCAGTAGTTTAAACAAATAATGTATACACTGGTATATACATTTGCGTATAGTATATATATATATATATATATATATATAACCTATACATTTACATGCTATTTTATAAACTATACACAAAGGCATTGGGCTGTAATTTTTTCAACTTTTTTTAAAGAAATAATCCCTTGATTATTTTTATTGATTGAAAGAGTTTATATATAATTTACATATTTTCATAATAGTAGAATCATATTCCTATTCTACTCCTAAAATCTTATTCTACTTGGACACTAACTATACAATTATGATAAGTATACAATACTAATTATACTCAAATACTACCTAAACTAATATACAAAATCTGAAATATACATATGATATATTGTATATCATATGTATATTTAACACACCCTCATAGCCATAGGCGGTCTTCGAACCGAGATCGTCTCCTAAAATCTTCAAAAAGGATCGAGGGAAGACCCTTTGTAAAGATGTCGGCAATTTGATACCTGGACGGGACATGGCAGACGCGAACTTGGCCACGAGCAACCTTTTCGCGAACAAAGTGAATGTCCATCTCGATATGCTTAGTGCGCTGGTGCTGAATCGGATTACCAGAAAGGTAGATGACACTGATATTATCACAATAAACCAAGGTCATTTTCTGAATGGGACAATGAAGCTCTAACATCAAATTACTTAACCAACCTGATTCCAGAGACCACATTAGCTACCCCTCGATACTCGGCCTCTGCACTGGAACGGGATAAAGTCGACTGACGCAGACCATGAGACCAAGTTATTATCAAGAAATATACAATAGTCAAACATAGACCGGCTGGTGTCCGGACAGACACCCCAATCAGCATCTGTATACGAGACAAGTGTCGACATGGATGAAGGATATAAATACAAGCCATAGTCAAGCGTACCCTGAATATACTGAAGGATGCGTTTGAGCGCATTCATGTGCTCAACTCTGGGATCATGCATAAACAAACACACCTGTTGTACGGGATACGTAATATCAGGTCTCGTGAATGTAAGATACTGAAAGGCCCCTGCAAGACTGCGATAGCGGGTCGGATCCTCGTATGGTACTCCGGTCGCGGCACTAAGCTTGGGCTTAGTATCAACTGGAGTGAAAGTGGACTTACAGGATGACATCCCAGCCCTCTCAATGATCTCAGCTGCATACTTCCTTTGGGATAAGAACAACCCACCGGCATGACGAGTGACAGCAATCCCCAAAAAATAACTCAAGGTCCCCAAGTATTTCATAGCAAACTCAGAGTTGAGCTTTGTCATGATAGACTGGCGTAAGGCATCGGAAGAGGCAGTCAAAATAATATCATCCACATATAACATAATATAGGACAAGGACGAACCACGACGGTAGATGAACAAGGAATTATCCGACCTGCTGTGAGTGAACCCAATAGTCAAAACATAGTCGGTAAACCGCGTATACTAGGCCCGTGGAGATTGCTTAAGCACATATAAGGACTTCTTCAACAAACAGACATGATGAGGATGTTTGGGATCCCTAAATCCCAAAGGCTGATGCATATAGATTGTTTCCTTGAGATCACCATGTAGAAAACATTATTTACATCTAACTGATGAATAGGTCATGCTTTCGAAAGAGCCAAGCTAAGCACAATATGAATGGTAACCGGCTTGACCACCGGACTAAACGTCTTACCACAATCCACGCCAACCTGTTGAGTCTTACCATCACCCACAAGCCACGCCTTATGTCGGGCAAATGAACCATCCGTATTGTCCTTATGAGCAAAAATCCACATAGACCTAATAATATTAATACCAGATGGATGGGGTACCAACTCCCACGTCTTATTATCAATAAGAGCATTATATTCATCGGTCATAGCAATTTTCCAATTCGGATCATTTAATGCAGACATAGAATTACGGGGTAAGGGTGATTTCAGAACATTAGAACGTAAATTAAAATGTCTTTTTGGTTTAAAAATACTTCATTGACTACGAGTGACCGGTCTATGACTCGAGAAAGAATTGGGCGAATTTTGGGAATTTTCTGGACTCGGGACGGGTGGCGTGATCCCACAACATCTGATGGGCTTTCTTGGCCCATTACTGATAAACATGTGTATGAACTGGACTAGTTTGGTGGTGGTGGGTAGCCCTGGCCGGCCTAGTGACTATCTTGAGCGTAGCTCGTGGCGAGGCGATAGGGCCGGGCAATGGGCATTGGAGAATTTTGGGAGCGGGAGACGTCTGAATAATGGTGAATAATATACGGGGATATACCATTATCCAAAAATTATACGAACTAGGCACGGGAGTACTAACCTTAGCAAACGGGAATTGGGATTCATCAAAAATTACATGGCGACTAATGATGATTTTATCAGAAGATAAATCAAAATATTTGTAACCACGATGATTGGACGGATAACCCAAGAACACACACGGGTAGAACGGGCCTGAAGTTTGTTAATTGAGATGGACGGAAAGAGTGGATAACACAAGCACCCAAAGAACCTAAGATGTGAATACGAAGTAGTCTTATTAAATAAAATTTGAAGGGGGTATGAATATGTCAAACCTTTGGAATGAATAATATTAAGAAGATATGTGGTCATTTTTAGAGCATGATCCCAAAAAGACGGGGGTATGGAAGCATGAATTAGTAAAGTGCGAATAATATTATTAATGGTATGAATTTTGCGTTCAGCTTTCCCATTTTGTGAAGACGTATGAGGGCAAGAAAAATGAAAATTGATCTCATTATTTGCACAAAATTTCTGAAACACCCCATTGTCATATTCTTTGCCATTATCACATTGGATATTTTTTATTTCACGTTCGAATTGGGTTCTAATGAATGCTCTAAATTTTAAGAAGATGAAAAAAAATTGAGACTTTTTTGCTATTGGAAAAGTCCACAAAACTTTAGAATAATCATTCAGAAAGAGAACATAATACCGATGACCCAAAGAACTAAGAACAGAAAACGTCCATAGATCACTATGAATAATATCAAATGTTATTAAAGTATGAGAATTAGAGTCTTCAAATGACAACTTAACTATTTTTTCTGAAGAACAAGATTGACAATTCGGAGTGCTACGCTCACCCTTACAAGAAATACAATTGTTTTTCTCTAAGAAAGACAAAATAGACGATCTCGGATAACCTAGACGAGCATGCCACAAGGAAGAAGCAAGGGCTGCAAAAGCTGACGGCAAGGCTTGACTCGATGGACCGGAACATGACGTGATAGGATAAAGATCTCCCCTACTATCACACCTCATGAGAGGACTCCCCGTTTTGAAATCCTTCACAAAGAATCCAAATGGATCAAATTCTATGGGAACAGAATTATCAGTGGTGAATTTTCAGACAGACACCAAATTTTTAATCAATTTTGGAGCGTGAATGGTATTTTTCAAAATAAGGGGTGGATGAGGGGGAAAAAATGTTTTATGACCATAACCACGAATTAGAATTAAATTACCATTACCAATAATTATACCACGATTGTTGCTCAAATTGGAATAAGACAAGAGAGTACCTGAATCGGATGTCATGTGAGTAGTGGTGCCGGTGTCCATGTACCAATTTGGGTCCGAATGATTTATTCCAAGTGTGTGCATCGCGGCTTCAATGTCGGTAGAAGTGGGGCCCATTGTATGATGGCCCTGGTGGGGCCCAGGCCTGCCTCCCTACTGACCCGGTACCCCACTGGATCGCTGGATCGAGAGTGGGCTGGAGTAGTTGGGCCAAAAAAAGGCTGAAATTGGGCCCAATTACCGTGGGAAGGAGCTGAAAAGCCGAGATTGTTGGGCCACTGCCTACTGGTCCAAGCCCATAGCCAGGGGGCCCAAGACTGGGACAAGTGGGGCTGA